>OZ018402.1:54259756-54952784 GCA_963969585.1 Drosophila helvetica
ACAGTTTTGAAAACAATACTAAACTGCGTCCGGGCGAACTAACCGATCTGCGCTCGCTTTGGTCAATAACACGACACTGGGCTGCATCTGCGTGCGGCACAAGCTGCACCTCTTCATACTGGCAGAGAACGCGCTGCTTTCTGAGACCATCAGCAAGTTTGTGAAGTTTCAGGAAGTCAGGGACACAGAGTCACGAATCATATCCGCTTTTTGCTCGAGGAGAGAGATGTGCAGCCTGTTATCTTGGACATGGACGATGAAGTGGAGCTGGCCATGGAAGGAGGGCCTCGGAGAGGGTCCACGCCTCGGTGCCTTCAAGGCTTTAGGCGATGTTCTAGAGGCCCTTATCGCGGCCGTCTGCTTGGATTGCCGGGACTTGCAGACAACCTGGCAGATGATCTATAGATTGTTCGAGCCCGAGCTGAAGGAATTCTCGCGAAATATACCCATCAGCCCGATCCGTCAGCTCCATGAGCACAAACTGCCCAATCCCGTCAACGGTCCGACCCTGGTAGACAAGGACATTGTGATGATGTACTGTCAGTTCACGTGCACGGAGAAGACCATTCGGCCATGCCAAATTAGCTGCTGCCAAGAGCGCTCTTAAGAAATTGGCTAAATATGATCCATAGTCCATAGAACTGCATACCATTGACCGTGACCCACAGAAGGACTAAGCCCATTCTAATACCCATTCTAAATATATCAATTAAATATATTTTCACACAGGAACTCAGGCATCATTTATACTATCTTCCGCCTCATTTATTTCTCTTATTCTTCAAATTTCCTTACCTAATAATTGACAAAAAGCAAATAAAAAAAAATGTGTTCATGGGAGTTGGTTTAGTTACTACTTTATTAGCTTCGAATCCAATTGGTTGAGTGAGCTGCACTTGAAGAGCAGCACGGCCATCTGGTCAAAATATAAATGGATAAAGCTACCTAGCTCGGTGCCGACGTATGCGCCAAATCTGCGGCCGACGATGACGTGCCAGGAGGGATTGTACTTCTTGTCAAACTCATGCTTGATGTAGCCGGCAATTTCCACCAGGATGTTGTACTTGCCGAAGGCCGCGGTGATGACGTGCACAGCATCCTTCTGCATTTCCTTACTCATGTCTGAATACATCAACACTTCCTCGCGGTCCGACATTTCTTACACTTCGTTTTTGTATGTGGAATATCTCTAAATAATTTTTATTAAACATACATACACAAATGTACCCTTATACATCACCATACACATTCATGTATGGATGTACTACTGGAATGTTCTGCTTACCAGTTTTCGCCTCGTGTTTTTCTTTTTGTGTTGGCCCAAAATGTTGGCGGTTTTTTTGCCCTTAGACTGGCTCTGTTCCCGTTTTATGTTCCTAAATATATACCTTTTGTTAGTAGCTCGAACTCTATTGTAATTTGATTGGCAAAGCTTACCGCACACTTTTCCTGAACTTTCCCGAACGTTTTTCTGTTTGATTTCCCAAATTTGTACAATACGACTCGCAAGTTCCAAGCGCTGGGGATCAAATTAGGGATGACAAAATGCGATATTCGATATTTTAAAGACTATCGTAATAAATATCGATACCTTTGAAAATAAAATTATACAAATAAAAGTAAGGCGTGAGTATTCATTATGATGATGTTTTTGGGTTTTTGGATATTATAAAAAGTATTTTTCCAATGATCGAATTATCCACCACATCGGCGTCAACATGGAGCATGTCAAAGAAATGTCAGTTGTCGATGTCAGTCATCAGTGATCAATGAAAATATAAAATTAACGATTCAGATTATATGTACATATATTCAGTTATATGTAGTTAATAAATTCATGTTAAAAATGGCCTGGTCTGGAGAGATTGTTAATGTGTTTTGAGTCTGTCCAATATACATTTTTTTACATTCCACTGGTGGGGCGTAGTGGAACAGCACCGTACTTTTCGGCGACGCTTCAATACATACTCTAATATTACAGGGATACAAATGTTTAAAAAAAACTATAACACATCATTTTATAATTACTTACTGAGCTCATTTCGTTTTACACCGTTGACCATCACAAAAAAAGCGCTGCAATTCACAGAAATCACTCACGTCTTTCAGTTCAGTTCAGTTCAGTGCTGTATGACTTTTGAGATTCTGTTGTTTTTCAACACTGTTGTGCTTTAATCTTTGTTTTACAAAACTATACCAGCCGCTAAAACCATTGCAATAGTTTTGATTCAATATCGTCAGTTGTCATATTCACAGAAATTCATTTCATTACTTTTAGCCGGCACCAGCAGCAAATTGCAACATCATGGCAGACAACATGGATAGTGGGGAATAGAAAAAAAGGTACATTTATTAATTGAAGCGCATACACATATGTACATAAGTAGATATTGGTGACTGAACTTTTTTCTGAATTTTCAATGGAATGCATTTGCTTTTGTTGCAGCCACGCAGCTATCCACTGCGTCTCGTTGATTATATGTCGAAGAATAACGGCATAGTCTACTTGCCGACCGGATCTGGCAAGACGTTCGTGGCCATTCTGGCCATGAAGCGTTTCTCCAAAGCCATGGACAAGTAAGTCGCTTGCAATTTTTTAAGTATGTGTTTTTTACATGCAAACACATTCATACAAACTTATGTATGTATGTATGTATGCACATAGCTGCTGAACTGAATTCTCGGATTTCTACAGATCAATCGAGGAGGGAGGAAAACGTGGTCTATATGTGTGCAAAACAGTCGAGCTGGCCCGCCAGCAGGCATTTTCAGTAAAAGAGCTTACTAATCTTCAAATGGGATTCTTTGTGGGGGAGCGGAGTGTCGACGATTGGTCGGAGACCCAAAGGAGCAAGGAAATAAGCGAGAGATCAAATATGATCTGGCACTTCAGATGCATACCCAGAAGGCATTTCTGACTATTTGCCCAAGTGCTTTCCAAGTATGGCTCTGCCCTTATGTCTCTTCTAATGGCATTTTCTTATCTCTGGCAACGGGAATAGGTCCTGGTGGGCACAGCCCAAGTCATATTGAATATGTTCACCCAGAAGTACATGGAACTGAGCTCTGTGAGCATCGTGATTATAGACGAGTGCCACCATGGCACTGGCCACCATCCCTACCATGAGTTCATGCGCCTGTTTTTGCTCGCTGGCAAGAACACGCCACTGCCACGCATTGTGGGACTGACTGGTGTACTCATTAAAGGCAACGAATTTAAGCAGGTCTCTGAGAAGCTCAGAGAGCTGGAGACGACCTACAGAGGCAACATCATCACCGTGTCCGACACGGAGGAATTGAAAAACGTGATGCTGTGAGCCCCTTTTAAGCCCTGCCCATAGAAAAAATCACTCTACAGCAGTTCTGTTCGTTCTTTTGCAGCTACTCCACCAAACCAAAAGAGTGTTTAGTGACTTATCCAGCGGAATTGAAGGAACTTCAGATCGTGCAAACCATACATGGAATGATTCAGAAATTCAACGCACTGCTGGACGATTTGGATATTGGCAAACGGCCGACCCGCTCTTCCAAGGGACTGCTGGCCCAGCGCGATCCGCACAAGAAGGGTTATTTGAATGCCCATGTTTCAGGCGGCCATCAATACTTGCAACCATATCTATCATAAGAAGCTCCGCTATGATGCGGATTCCGACGACGCAGTTCACACGCACGACGCCATCTTCAACTCTTCGACCCCCAAGGTAAGGTCTTTTTTGCACTGCTTGATTCAAACTTTTTCCGGCAAGGAGGCCAAGGACATTTTCTGCTTGGTCTTCGTTGAGCGCCGATATACCAGCAAATGCATATACCAATTGCTGAAGAAGTTCATTGCGGCCACTCCGGAGCTGCGCGATGTTCTCGTGCCGCATTTTATGGTAGGCCGCAACTCAGTTTCAGCGGATTGTGAAAGCTTCCTGGAGCGCAAGTTTCAAAAGTCGGTAGGTTATGGTTGTAGCTCGGGCATCAGCAGAGAAGCCAACCTGATGGTCTGCTCCAGCGTTCTGGAGGAAGGCATCGATGTGAAGGCCTGCAATTACGTGTTGATCCTGGATCCCCTGAAGACATTTAACATGTACGTGCAGACGAAGGGGCGGGCTCGAGCCAAGGATGCCCAGTTTGTGGTTTTCTCCTCAGATTTGGACAGCATGAAAGCCAAACAGCAGATCTACCAATATCGCCAAGCCGATGCCGACATCGGAGAGTATTTGAAGGATCGCGTCCTGGAGCGGCCCGAGCCCCTAATGCACGAGATAACCGATCACTTCCATGAATCGATTGCACCTTTTATTAACAAAAGCGGTGCCGTGCTGCTGCCTAGCTCTGCTCTGATGCTGCTCCACCGCTGCTGCCAGAGCCTGCCCTCGGATGCAGTGCCCTCGGAAGTGGTCGCCATCGATCTTCCACTCAGCTCGCCCGTGCGAGGCACAATTTATGTCAGCCGAAAATGAACTCGCGAGCTTCGACAGTTAGTAATCAGATTGAAATCTTTCCAGAGCGATCCCATGATGTCCGTTAGGGCTGCAAAAATATCGGCAGCCTTTAAGACCTGCATTGCACTGTACTCCGCGGGGGAACTTAGCGAGCGCTTCCTACCCATCACGCTTAAGGAACGGGTGGCGGCCATAGCCGACTTTCACTTTGACCACTGGAAGAAGTACACCGACGATGGTGGGTCTTATTCAACCAAATACCCACTAATTCTCTTTAATCATTCTCCTTCTTGGGTGTTTGCAGTGATCGATACGGTAAACAAGCAGAAACAGATTCCGGAGAGACAAACTACCTTCAAGACCGCTTGCCCGACGGAGTTCTACGATTGCCGGCCCCGGGTGGGCGAAGTCTGTTACGCCTATGAGATAATTTGTGAGCCGCAGTTCGAGCGCAACGACTACACGGAGCACATCCACGACAATTTGCTGACTTTGCGTTGCTGCTGAGAAAGAAGCTGACAGTCTGAAACAGCGCCAGGAACATCCAGCGCCGCGTCCAGAAGAATATGAGGGTAAAATTGTGACCCAGTGGTATACTGACTTGACGAGCAAGCGAATGCTCATGCACAAGGTGCGCAGCGACCTGACTCCGCGCAGCTTGATGAAAAGAAAAAACCAGGACATGACGTATGGCGAGTTCACCACGTCCAAGTATGGCGATAACATCGGCGGAATTGTTCACATGGACCAGTGCCTGATCGAGGTGCGCGAACTTACGGAGCAGATGAACTTCTATGTCCAGCAGCGGGGCAAGTCGTCGGCCCAGAGCAAGGCCAGTGTCAAGATCATCCTCATACCGGAGCCCTGCTCTAATTTCGATTTCCCCGGCGACGTCTGGATCAAGGCATTGTTTCTGCCCAGCATCTTGAACCGGCTCCACTTCATGCTGCATGCTGAGGCATTGCGTCAACGCTTCAATACGTACCTGGGTCTGCAACATCTACCTCAGAATGGAGTTGACTACAGGCCAAAGCTCTTGGAGATCGACTGGTCGTTGCGCCGCAATGTGGACCCCCATGGCAATGCCGTTCCCAATGACTTTAAAGATGAATGGAATGGAAGGAATGACCACGTTCCATCCTGGCGCCTCTGCCCACCAAAGAAGTGGATACCCTGTAAAATATCGTAATGCATTATCACAAACTGCGGCTTGGACATTTAGTTCTGTTGCTTCTATCGAAAGTTCTAACTCTGAATCTTCGTGCAGTTCCTTTCACCGAATTGCTATCCAAACTACAAGTCTCAACCCATTTATTAAACATTGATGAATCCAATGGAAACGCAAATAATCTGACAGGGGAATCGGACGAACTTTTTCTATAACTACAAAGGCATGAAGAAATAATGCATTTATACCCGCTATTTCGCTTAGCTGTTTGATGAGCGGACGACATAATGAATTATAAATAAACCAACTATGTAGGTTAATGCTTTGTAATAATTGTAATAGTTTATGAATAATAATAATATATTAATATGAATATGGTTAATATTAATTATACCTAATTATATATAAAATATAGAATTAAGTAATGATATAAATCACCAAAAATTATTCAGCAGCAAATGCACTGCAATGCACAAACTACGCACACAATCCACGCACACACGGAACGCACACACTCAAAGCTTTCTCTAACCGTTAAGGCTAAAGTGTCTAGCACCGAAACGTACAATTTATATCCCTATGCAGGTCCTACAATAATATGCCTTACTTCACAAACACTCACACGTGTATATGCATATGAGGGTCTCTTAGTCCTACTAAAATATGCATCTATATCCACAAAACACTCACTAACTAAGCAAATGCAGGTCTATTCGTCCTACTAGCATATGCTGTTTTCTGCACAAACACTCACGCACACGTACATTAATAAAAAGAGGTCTAACGTCAATTTTTTGTCGTCAAATGTTATTAATTGTAAATTAAATCAACGCACCAACGGAAAATTCGAGCACTTATCTTTCTTACAAAATTCGCGCGCGCTTTTTCTCTAACCATCTAACACACATACATACGAACACACATGGTATACAATTGCGCGCCTTTTTAGAGTATTAACACTTTTTAAAGAAGCTTGCCACCTAACATCAAGACAATTGTATTTTAAATACCCTCATGCAATATATGAATTTAATACACGGATATATTTCTGTACCCATGTACATATGCAGATATCTAAATAAGATATTTCCTAATTGACTTCATATTAGAATAATTTTTTATTAGAGTATTCAAGGTGCGACACGCAAATACATTTTTTCCAGGCACGTTCCCAAAGGAAAACAAGTAATTTGGAATATATGTAGAAATATATATGTATATCCATATTTATTTATTGTATTATCTATATACTTAAATATATCATACTTTTAGTTCAAATCACAATTTGTATATGTAAGATAACATCTACATATATGATTTAATATATGTAAATATGCATTTATGTTTATATGTGTATGTATTAGGTATACTGTCTATTTAATATAAGTACTAAGTATAGGTAACAGTAAATAAGCATATTTATCATAAAAACGAAGAATAAAAGAAATACGGCAGAAAAAAATTCAAGTGCTGACGGCATTTGCATAATCTGTATTAAATTTATAATAATTTAGAATAATGTATAATAATGTACATATAATATAATAAATCAATAATAATAATAATAATATAATAATAATAAATCAAACAAATAAAATAATTCATTTTTTTCCCACGCCCAAGTGTCCCATCCCCCACCCACCCCGCCCATTCTTCAATTATTTCGTGCCGTTCAATAAGCATAAGCTGAAGAAGCAAAACAAAAACGATACACAAATTTCGTTCTACCAGCAGCAATACTTAAACAATGTACGTGAGCATATATGTGCACCCATACATCCAAATACGCTGAAGCAAGACAAAATAAAACAGAAACCAAAAACCCAAGAGCCCAAGAACTGACAATGCCTACAATCAAAAATTTGTTCTGTATAATAACACACACACACCAATGCCATTCCTTCGTTGCTGTCGGCTTCGGCTAGCGCCGCGTCATGAGCCGAACAGTTGCTGTACCGAGCCGAACGCTTGGTACTGCAAATCTCAGACTTCGCTTGCGACATCCGTTTGTATGAAATGTCTCATCTATGTACTGTATGGTTAGTGGTATTAGGCTTATCAGTCGAACAACTGAGGCCCAATTTGTAACAAAATTATTTTTTCCAGCACACACAGCCAGCCAGCCAGCAAAATCGTATCTAAAAAGTATAGAAATCGATAAGCTCTGCCGCAGCGCTGCTCCCAGGAAGCAGCTCAACTGGAAAACAACTGGACGCATATATCTCTCCCGCTCTCACTGCATGCTTTTCGCATTAGGCTGTCTCTATTTCTGCTGCTAGTCCAGCTTCAAAAGCCTTAACTTGGAGTATAGTGGAAAACGACCATAAAAAACAAAATGGTATTGAAAAATCTTTCAATCCTACTATTTGCACAGGTTTTTGCAGACATGTTAAATGGTTTTTTGAAACGTTCTTGGATACATGGCGATCTTTTTGGTCGATAGATGACTTTGAGTAATCGATACTATCGCTATGGCCACCACTGAAAGTTGTGACGCTCCTTTCCTCCATCTTGATTTTCAAGTGAAGTTGGCTTTTATACGAAAAATCCAACTAACCTATCGAAACCAAGAGAAATATCAACGCCTAATCAAAGTCCGTGATATTAGTCGACACGCATTGGAATGGCGGAACAAGTAAGGTATCTGCCCGACCCCTATAAGTCGGAAAACGACAGGAACATCTACAAGCGAGTGAAATGGTGAGTCACGCCATCGAAACGATACTCAGTTGCGCCTTTTAGATCTCTTGTGCTGGGCAATGGGCTAAACGCTTTGATCGTCTCGGTACCATCGAGGGCCATAGGATTGCCCAATAACGCCTCCTGTGCCTTAATGATCGACCACGGTCCATTCGCCGATCCGCGCAAATATCAGGGCCTGGCCCACCTATTGGAGCATATGATCTTCACGGGCAGCGAGACGGATTCCGCGGAGAACGTCTTCTTTGCGCACGTGGAACAATACGACGACGAATGCTCCTCATCAATCTTCAGCGAGAACACGCTTTTCTCCTTTACTGTGCGCGATGAATACTTGGAGTCGAGTCTGGACTACTTGACCGTCGCTCTGAAGCAGCCGTTGATGCTGCAGGAGAACATGGATCGTGGCCGCGCTGCCGTGGACAGGGAATTTAAGCTGGTGGCCAAAGAAGATTGTCCCCGTCGCAACCAGCTGCTCGCCAGCCTGGCGACCGAAGGCTATCCGCATGGATCCTTCAACTGCGGCAACATAATAACGCTCAGGGATAACGTCAATGACGACGATGCCCTGCACAGAGCCCTCCACGATGCCTGCCAGCTGCTCGCCAGCCTGGCGACCGAAGGCTATCCGCATGGATCCTTCAACTGCGGCAACATAATAACGCTCAGGGATAACGTCAATGACGACGATGCCCTGCACAGAGCCCTCCACGATGCCTGCCGCAATAACTATACAGCCAATCGCATGTACGTTTGCCTGCAGGGTGACCTGCCCATCGATGTGCTGGAGAACATGGTGGTACGCATCTTTTCCGAGCTGCTCCGCAATGACAAGAAGGCGCCCGACCTGACCAAGTTCGATTACTGCAACGCCTTCCGTCCGGCGTTCCACGAGGAAGTCTTCCTCGTCAAGACCGTGGAGGAATGCTGCACGCTTGAGCTATCCTGGGTGTTTCCTAGTATGCGTCCGTACTATCACAGCAAACCGGATAAGTTGCTCTCCTACCTAATCGAGTACAAAGGAAACGGTGGTCTCTACGCCCACCTGGAGCGTCGCCACTGGTCCCACCATCTACATTCTGGCATAGACGAGACAGGCTTCAATCTGCACTCGATGCACTTTTTTAAAGTGGACGTTGGGCTTACCGACGAGGGATTCAAGCACATCGATGAGGTGCTGTCCGCCACATTTGCCTATTTGAAGATCATCTCCAACTCTTCCAACGGTTCCTTGTGCCAGTTGTACGAAGAGCAGCAGAAGAGTAAGGTCGCGGAGTTCCGCCACCCGGGTCGTATAAAGAACCATGATGTCGATGAACTGGTCTTCAAAATCAAGTACTGTCCCCCAAAGGATATACTCCCTGCCCGGAGTCCGAACTGATCGGCCACCTGAACAGCTTTACATTCAATCTAATGATTACCTCGCAAAAGCCGTACGAGGGCATGCCATACGACAAGCGGGAGGAGTGGTTCGGCACGGAATACACCACTTTACCCATGCCAGCAAAATGGAAGCAGCTGTGGGTCGAATCAGAGCCCATGGATGAGCTCCTTCTACCCGCGGTCAATCCCTTTGTGGCCCACGACTTCAAGATGTTCTGGAATGAGCAGGGCAAGCCCAAGCTGCCACCTTACCCCAAGAGGTTAGTCAAGACAGACACCTGCGAGCTGTGGTTCCGACAGGATGACAAATTCGGGAAGCCCCAGGCGTACACTTGCTTATTTTTCATCACGCCGCTGGTACGTCAGAGTGCGAAAATGTAAGCGAAGTCATCTAATGTATTTCCCATAACTCTTTCTTAATGCTTCTCTTTTGTTTTGTTATTTCTGCAGTGCTGCTATGTTCGACTTGTACGCTTCATTGGTGCATGCGTGCGGGCAGGAGGAACTGGCTCTCGCCCAAAAGGCCAATCTAAACTGCCGCTTCATGGTTAGCGACAATGGTATACGGCTATTTGTGAGCGGCTACAATGAAAAACTCCACCTGATTGTGGAGGCCATTGCCGAAGGCATGGTCAATGTGGGCGCCATGCTCAATGAAGGTATATTGACCGCCTACCGCGATGACCAGGGTAACGACTACTCCGAGATCCTTAACAGTTCATCGACCCTCAGCAGGTAAGGTATCTCTCCATGCATTTTCCCCATTAAAAACTCCATCTCAAACTATAATATGTACTCTGTAGTGACATCCTCTTTTACGTGCTGGGACAAAGCCCATTCCCGACCAGTGACAAGAACAAGGCCCTCAAAGACATCTCTCTAGAGGATATGAAGGTATTTGCCCATAAGTTACCGCAGGAGCTGTACATCAAGGCCCTCATACAGGGCAACTACACGGAGGAGTCTGCCCCCCAGGTGCTCAATTCGGTACTCAGCCGACTCAAATGCGAACCCATTAAGGATCATCGGCTTGTGGAGAATCGTATCGTGAAACTTCCGCAGAGCAGTCCCGTCATTCGCTGCAACGCCCCCAGCGTGCACATTGCAACCACAATGATCGCGAACTTCTACCAATTCGGAGTGAACTCATTAATCGTGGAAGTCATACTTGACTTATTAGATATGATCTTCCGTAGCCCATACTTCCAACCGGAGCAACTCGGCGGCGAGGTGGATTGCAGTGTCTGCGTCGATACCGGCATTGCCGGCTACTCCCTTATGGTGAACTTGGAGGCGGCGGAAGACAGGGCCCAATTCGAGGAGGCAGGCATCGAGGCGTTTCGTAAAAAGGTTTGGGAAACTCTCAGACTAATGGATTCGTGGAGGGCTCGCCCCTGCACGTGATCTGTTGAATGAAGTGGGAGATAACTTTGACGAGATCATTTCAGGGGACTATATCTTCGGTCGTAAACAGAAGAAGGCCGATGTGTTGGGCACCCTAACCAAATCGGATGTCGTTCGTTTGCTGAACGGTTTGGAACTCAAATTGCGCAAACTGTCGGTTCAAGTCATTCGGCATCAACCCCCGGATGCAGTAGACGAAGAGCAAGACGTGAACATTTCAGTCCTGCCACAGGACATGATTGCCGATTTCAGAAGCGGTCTCGAGATTTTCCCGAAGCGCACGGTAGAATCTTGTACTCAAGGAAACTAGGCATACTGCAGTCTTCGACGATTGCCTATGGCAGAATACAATCCAGTCAGATTCGTCTGCGGGTGAATTTCTAAGTTTAATAAATTATTAATTTTTCAAGTATATTCCCATACATTTAACATCATCATCTTCTAAGTTTAATTCAATATTATTATTGAAAGAACATTTCCGAACATTTATCATCATCTTCACATACGGATATACATAGACTTACGAACTGTCATAACTGTCTGATAAGGAGAACATGTAGTACACAAGTGCACTATGTCTGATGGTATCGCGGGGGCTACACCGATGTAAATGGTGCCGCTGGATTTAGAAGTGGTTGATTAAGATGAAGATCTACTTCATACCGGTATCTCTCAGCTGAGAGGAATATGTAAAGTCCGTAGCTGCTTAACCTTCGTCCACTCCACTGATATCCATAGCATAAGGTTTCACGGAGTATACCCATTCATGGTGCCCTGGAATTCCAGTGTTTCCGGATCTGGCTGGACTGTCATCCAGAGACGAGCCCACGGCAACGAGGACTTCAATCGCACTCCTAAAAACTGGGGTTCGGAGATCTTCGAGAGAACTTCTTCCTGGAACTCGAAAGATTCCATCTAATGACCCTGGCCCAGCCTTGCGAGCTGTACATCCAACTCCAGGATGTTACTGGATCCACCAGCTATGCTCACATCGATGATTTCAAAATAGGAGGCGAAGAGGAAGGCTACACACTGAAATCGCTGGGAAAATATTCAGGAACCGGAGATTCACTATTTAAAGTGTAGCTGAACATGAAGTTTTCCAAATGGGATAATGACATTAATGAGAACCAAAAATGCGCAAAAATATTTGCAGGTGGTTGGTGATATGCTTCTTGGGGAGAAAGGTAATCATACATATTTTATGCAGAACTAGCGTTAGTTGATAGCGTTATTAATGGTTTTGAATTTATCATATTAATTTTCATATATTACAGTAGTCTCAATGGAAAATATTATGGAGATGGCATTCTTGGCACAACTATGACTACACGATCTCGCTTAAATTTTCTCAAATGATGATAAGACCGAAAACGCCATAAGACTGACAGTTTTTAATGATATTTTTGCTAAAAGATATTATAAAATAAATAAATTGTAATTGTAAAAATATACTTATGTCAGTTAGACGCACCTGCACCCAGAGAGACAGCAAAGTTTAAAAAAGAATATCGCAAATTAAGGAAATTAAGGAAAAAGAAATTAAGGAAATCCAAGTTGCTTCTTTTCTGAATTTCATTTTATTTCTGCACATATAGAATACATACATGCACACTAATTCATAGATTTTGTTCATAATTTTCTAGGTCTGCTGCTGCTTTGGTTGCTGTACAATACATGCCTCATACACAATATGTTGAACATTGATTCTTTGTTTTTAGATATTTTGTTTTCCTTTTGTCATTACATGGCCACGTTCGTGTCTATTGAAGTCTGCTTATTTTATAGATTTTATAGTTTTTATTTCGTACCTTTAGCAGCTGAAAGAGCAAGCCCTGAATTTCTCAATGGCTTCAAATTAAAAATAAAAAATCGAAATGTGAATATAAAAATTGTTTGAAAATTTCCTGGAATGGAAAACATTTCTTGGAACTAAAAATGGATGCAGAATTCTTGTTCTTTTCAATTGATTGCACCGACTGTGTTTTGATTATATCCTGCTTTGCTTTATAGTGCAGACAGCATTGCCTAATACTTTTTGAACTCTCTGGGTTTCGGTTTGGGTTTTATTGAATGCACATATCCATATTCCTGGCATTGTTGGAACATTTAGCCGCCTTTATATGACTTACATACTGCATGCAGTATGCAGACAGCTTTAATATATTAACCCCTGTACTCTTAGAGCTATTGTTAGCTATTCGGTGAATTTGGTCCTCACAAGCAAGTTTATAGTCTATATGGAACCATATTCCATTGGGACGATCAGGGTAGTGTATATCTTAGTGGGAAAGGCTCAATGGAATTTTCAGAAGATTTTGCTGTAAGCAGTACATTTTAATTTGATCATAATACTCGAAAGGATGAATGTAAGAAAAAGTAAGATCTATGTGAAAATTGGCACACGTAAAAATACGAGTAGAATCAACCGATCCAAGGACTTAATGGATAAGGGTCACACCATGGAAAAATCTTCGGTGGTAAATCATTAAACAGATGATTGGTTGATTGATTCATATTTAGATTCGAAACACATTCACATTATCATGCATATAATTTAATAGTGCGTTTCCTTCATAAATTTATAATGTTTAAAAATCATATTTTGTTTTGATAATTTCGTTTTATTGGAAAGGAAATTTATAACATCCCGTAATGTTAATTAACGTACAATTCTTCTTATTTTATAATAATGGCGTTGACGGTAGTGGCAAAGGATCAGCAGAAGCCCAAAAGAGAGCCACATGCAAACAATAAACGCATAACTGAGAGGGTTTTCCTCCTCAAGTTTGATTTTCGTTATGATCACAAAGTCTCCATGTTTCATCACACAGTCTATACACAGAGTGTCGCTATAATCGACCAAATCAAACTCTAGATCTTCTTGTTGTAATTGATACGGCAATCCGTACACCGACTTCAGCGAAAGACCGAGCATCTGCATCAGCAAGCAGAGTCGCAACATCTCCAAGGATTCGAACCCAAGTAGACTAATATTTGGCAGCTAAAACAAAACTTAACTTATCTTTGCCCCTATCCCGGAACGACTGAAAGCAGACCCCACAAGTCTGGCCGCTTTATGGGGCAGTCCGCCACTCCCGCAACCCTCCGTCTGGTTGAGCGAATTCCGGGAGTTGTAATGCAATCCGATCGGAGTAAGAAACGCAGTCACAGAACCAGTTCCATTGAATAATCTATGTTTATATAAGTTGCCTACACTCGAAACACAATTCCCTGAATAACTGCAAGTTAGTGAAAATTTCATTGCACGGACCGTGGTAAGGGCGGCTAGGGGAGCTATGAGGGCTCCAGTGTACAGATAACCATGGCCCAAATCGAACCACATCGTTTTCGTTGCACTTGAACTGGGCGGCTTGCTGATCAGCCGACCACTGGCTTTTATAGCCTCATCAGGGGCAGGCGGTGGGCTGCAACCCCTTGATTGGGTTAAATATAACTTGAAGTCTGCCTACAGTGATCCATTAAAGAACTATAAATAGCCGAGCCTGGGCTGGATAAATGGGTGGGAATTGGAACAAATCAAAAAAGCCGCTCTCTTGGCGATTTCATCTTCTTATACAGTATACCCCGCCGGATCCACGTATCCGTATCTATTACCGAGCATTAGAATGCTGCGATGGCGGACTGTGTCTGGGGAGGTGGAGATGGAGGACTAGTTCAACTTCTGCGTCATATCTTAGTGCACAATCGTCGCCTAAGTGCACGTAAATTGAATAAAATTTCGACAAGTTTTGATACACAAGGCAGGCAGGCGTACACCCCTCAGCGAGAAAGTGGGATGTGGGCCGCACACAGATATGTAGATGCAGATGCAAGTGCGGAGGCGGATGGATATGGGAATAGTTTCCAGGCTGTTCGATAGACACACGACTTAAATACGAGCCCATACAATGGACCCACATACAGACAGAAGAGTGTCTGCACAGACTTCATTGGCGGAGATTTACGCAACTTGAACAGATTGTCAACAGGAATTTCGAAGGATGCAATGAGGTGGAAGAAGGACACTTGGGGCTGGGGATGGGGACGGGGATGGGACACAACAGGCGTGAGATATGTAGCAAGTAAACGTGTCCTGTGCCTGCTGGTCCCATGCAAAACTTAATTTGTTAAATCATGTCCCAACACTTCGGAACAGATGCTATCCTGATGCTATCCTTAAAAGTGTAAATATGCAAAAAAAAAAACGAGGGGGAACGTTGTGAGCCACGTCTACGGCCGCGGCTCTACTTTATACCCGGTACTCAGTCAGTATACATATATGTATGTGAGCTTGTTGTAATTTATTACATGTTCGCAAAAGGGACAAATTTAATTTTAGTCAATAAAGAAAAAAGTAATTAAGTCGAACCTTTTCGGAGATTTTGATCTGTTAGATGTTCCCATATTTGTTTACATACATTTTTTACATCTGCCTTTTCTACATCTCTAAATCTACTTCCTACATATACATACACGGCTGTGTGAGAGGGAGAGAGGGAATGAGTCTGCGCTTGGAAGGTCACTGAAATTTCCTTTCCATTTGTTCCTTCTGGCTATACTAATGATGCGATCTGATCCAAATTCAACATTCTGATAGATATGGTAATTTTCTATGATTCTGTGTTTTTGGTTTTCCCAAAATTTTAGATTTTCGTCCTTTGTGGGGGCGGAAGGGAGCGTGGCCAAATTTTGAAACAAACTCGTCTCGGTTCGATATCACAGGAGCTTGGATAGAAAGTTTGGTTGATCTAGCTCTTATAGTCTCTGAGATCTAGGCGTCAAAAAATTCGATCAGGCATAGCGCCCACCCCGACGTGTAAGAGAGAGCGAGAGGGAACGATGCATTTCGAAATGGTTTTCTTCATTGTGGCTATTTATGATTCGATCTGATCCAGATTCAACACTCTGATAGATATTGTCATTCTCTACGATTCTGCGTTTTTAGTTTTTTCGTATCTTTAAAATTGTGCATGCCACAGATTTTCGTTCTTTGAGTGGGCGAAAGGGGGCGGGAAGAAATTTCGAAATATAATTGTGGCAGTGTGATAGGACAGGAGTCTGGATACAAAATTAGGTTGCTCTAGCTTTTACAGTCTCTGAGCTATAGGCGCTAGTGAAGACGGACGAACGGACGGACAGACGGACGGACAGACGGACGGACAGACGGACGGACAGACGGACAGACAGACATAGCTATATCGATTCGGCTATTGATGCTGATCAAGAATATATATACTTTATGGGGTCGGAAACGCTTCCTTCTGGGTGTTACACACATCCATTTTTTCAACAAATCTAATATACCCCTTTCTCTTCGAGTACCGGGTATAATAAACAGATTTAATGCAAATGAAGTGATTGCGAGGTCGTATATGCTTGATTGCCAATTGAGAACAGATCCTGATCTTAATAATTCATAAACTTCCCCTCTTTTTTTGTTGCTTATGGTAAATAATGTTTAATTTACTTTCCTTTAACGTTTCAAGCCTGCAAATTTGTATTTCCTAATTTATTTTATTAATATTAATTTAAGATATTTCTGAACATAGAGTGGACACATACTGCGTTTAGATAGGGATAAATTACTGAAAAGATACTAGTCCAAAGTACCAAACTAGTCTCCAGTTGGGAATCACAGACCCATTGATTTGGAAAACCACAATAGATATCGGAAACTCCATGATTTTTCCAATTAGAATTAAATTCGAGTAGACTCGTGGACAGTCATGGATGGGTCGTATTTCTGCGTCGTCTTCCACTAATGCGATCCACCTTTCAGTGTCTAGACAATTTCCAATTTCCCCACATATAAAATTACTTTCGTATTTCATATTACACATCCATACATGGTAGCTTTTATTTCAATCATTTACTTGACGGGTGCGGCCCGTTTCCCAGATATATCATAGATTCAATGATTCGTGTTTCATATTACACATACTTGGTAGCTTTTATTTCAATCATGGCTCAAAAGATAGCAACGTAAGAACTTAAAGTGGCCTACAATCAATTCAAGCATTTAAATATAGGTATGCGTACATAAAATGTCTCTTGGTTTAGCGTTGTATCTGGAGTGAGCAAAAAAAAAAAAGTAACTGAAGTACATGAAGGATATGATGCAGTGGTCAGTGGTAAATCTAACAAAGGGTCTTATACTATATAGAATCAATATTCAATGTAATCTATCAGAATACCTTATGCAAGCGGTAGGTATGTAGTATAAGAATATGTAGAAATTGTTTAAGTCCTACATAAGATATAACCCTAAATAAGATGCCTATCCGTGGCAATCCGTGAATGATCATTGCAGTTCTCGTTCGAGCAATCACGTCAACGTCCTTGTCCAAATCCCATCCAGCGGATGCAACGTCACAGGGTGTCGTTGAAGAGTCGCTTGCCTCCCTTGTAGTTAGGATTGATGGGTCCGGGCATGACGTGCGGCTTGAGGGCGCTCTTGCCAGGCAAACGGGCTGCATCGTATGGCAATGCGGGGGATAGCTTCAACTGACGGTAGTAATCGCTCTTCGGATAGAAGCTATTGCGCTTAATTTGGATCTGGACGCGCTTGGCACTGCCCGTCTGTGGTGTGGACGCTTGTGGTGGAAGACACTTGGCTGACTGCGGCGTGGACTTCTCGAGTGTGTTGTTTACCTGCTTCAGTTGCTGTTTGCGCGAAGGAACAAAGAACTCCTGCTCACCATCCTCGAGAGGAGCTTCCCAACCATTGGTTGGCTTTGGGGCGTCGGCAGCTTTTTTAGCTGCAGGTTTTGTTTCTGGCTCTGCCTTGGGCTGCGGCTGCTCCACCTTCTTCACCTTCTTTGCCTTCGATTTGGTCTGCTTCTCTTCTTTGTGTTCCTTGGCTTCCTTGGATTCCTTGGGTTCCTTGTCCTCCTCGGATTCCTTGGCCTCCTTGGCCTCTTCGGCGTCATTGACTTCCTCCACTACCCAGGCGTTGTTGATACTGGAACGCACCTTCGCATTGCGTTTTACCTTCTTCTGCAGCTCTGGTGGCAGGGCCTTGCCAATTATGTCGTCGTAGTTGTGCTCATCGACCTCCTCAAAGTTGATGGACTGCAGCAGGCGCTTGCGCTTGGACTTGTTGAGTTTTTTGAGTTTTCTGCCTGTGCCGAAGACCTCGTCCTCCATCTCCTCAATGTCGGCTACCTTCTGCTCCACCAATTCGGATAGTGTTGTGCCTTCTACCTTGGGCATGGTGCGCACACCCAATGGGAATTCTCCATTTTTGTAGGTCTCAAAGACTTGGAGAAGCTTGCGTAAGCCCTTGCGACGTTTGCTGTTGAAATCGTTTGTGCGCAGCAGCGTCTGGAGCTCATCCAATACACAATCCGCATTGAGGGGCAGCTCTGGCATGTGGACATCAACATTGCCAGCGCGTGGATCAAGGGAAGTGGCACGCTGCGGCTCCTCCTCACTGTTTTCCTCATCATCTTCTTCGTCAAAGCCCGAGTCGTGTTTCTCTATGTCATCGATGGAAGCGGTCGGAAAGCCCATTTGTTTCCAGGCGTTGTATTTTTCGCTATACTCCCGGCCCAATTCGCTTTGGTACAACAAATGATAGAGAACTCTTGTCCGGCACTGGGCCACCAGCTTGGCATCGCGCTGAGTGCCCACATAGTTGACAAATGGACGCAGAAAGAGATTGACCTGGCTGGCAGTAATCTCTCCATCCGCCGCTTTGGCCAGTTCCTCAAAGAAAACATCCAAGTAATGCATTGTCAGGCCGCGGCTTTTGGGCTGATCCGCCAGGACGGACTGCAGCATGCTGTTGTTGAACGCTTCGATCAGCTCTGGCGACCACTTGCTCTGCTTTAGCAGCCGCAAGACATACCGCAGCATGCGCCGGACAAGCATCAGGAATTTGTCCATTCGCCATTGGTCAATGCCGAACCACTCCTGGCACATGGTGCGCATAAAAGCACTGAAGTACGACAAGCTGCAGGCCGTATTACCGTCGAAACTGTCCACCATTTGGGCCAACTGTTCGGCCAGCTCCTCCTGCACCAGCGGCTTGTCCGACATCCACATGTTGTAGTACAGCCCTTTCCAAATCCTCAGAAAGTCTTCTTCGGTGAAGGAAAATGTGCTGTTGGCTCGCAGCTTGAACCATTTGCGTAGTTTGCGTAGTTGACGATTTCTTTTTGTCAAATCATTGCAAGCCAGGGCGCGGACAATTTTCACCTCTTGGGCTATGACGAGCAGTTCTTTCGCAACTTTTGGCTGTGTTGGTTCCTCACCATCTACATCAATGGCCGCCACTTCGGCACTGCGCTTGATTGGCTTCTTCCTTGTCACCATTTCTGCTTTCAATCAACTTTAAATATAAATTGCAAAAATACGTATGCTCTGTGTGTATTGAATGCGGCCTGCACGTGTTGAAACAAATCGATTAATAGATAGCGCTTCACATCGTTTTACAACACGGTAATTTACAGTATTAATCCCGAAAAAAGTATATTTTCTTTGGGTATTTTGCTCCAGAATGGTTCATATACAATATAGTTCAATATGGAAATGTATTATTTTTTATTTTTAAATACTTATACGTGGACGAAGTAATATTCTTATCATGGATTTATAAAAAGGTATTTTTTTAAATGCCTCAACTCGCATGATTTCACCACCCCGCTTACCAACACTATTATTTTATTTCATTTTAGATTTCAATAAATTAAATTCAGAAAAATTGTGTTCGAAATGCCTGTTCTGAGCGTGTCCGATGCCGAGGAATATCAAAAATATATCAATGCCGACAAGACAACGGTGGCGCTGTTTGCGGCCGATTGGGCCGAGCAGTGTGCTCAGGTGAAGGATGTATTAGAAGAACTGTCGAAACTACTAGGTGATAAGCTGCAATTTATTAGCCTAAATGCCGAACAATTCCCAGAGATTTCCATGAAGCATCAAGTGAGTATTATCAAGTCGATAAGAGGAAGCGGATCTTTTTAACCATTTGTGGGCTTGAAGATTGAAGCCGTTCCCACAGTTATTTTCTTTGCCAAGGGCTCGGCTGTGGACCGTGTGGACGGTGTGGACATTGCAGCTATCAGCAGTAAATCGAAGAAGTTGGCCGAGAGTGCAAGCAGTGCGGCAGCCACGGGACAATCACTGGATGACCGCTTAAAGGCCTTGGTCAATACGGCGCCCCTAATGATATTCATGAAGGGCGATCGTAATGCTCCACGCTGCGGGTTCTCCAAACAACTGATTGCCATTGTAAATGACACTAGGTACGCAAATCGTTTAATTGTTGAATCGGAATTACTAATTAGATTTCTCCATCAACAGTTTGCCTTATGAAACCTTTGACATCCTGAGCGATGAGGAAGTACGCCAGGGCCTGAAGACCTACTCCGACTGGCCCACATACCCCCAGGTGTATGTAAAAGGCGAACTGATTGGTGGCCTGGACATCATAAAGGAACTGCTAGCAAACAAGGAGCTTGAAGCCACTCTCAAGGGTTAGAATTGTGGCCTTTCTTCCATTCGACTCATCAACATCAGGAACAAATACGCTATGTCCAATGACTTTTATATAATTTAATAAAAGAATTGAACAAAACACATTTTAAATTCTCACTTGACTTGGACTTTTGCAGCACTGACAACTACAACGGTTGTTGTACAACACTATCAACTGTGTCACCGGCGTCAAATTATTCGCCAATTTTCTTGATTCTATACGTTTTTTTATACACTACACCCTTTCGAAATCATATCCCCTAATTAAAATTTATGGCTGATGAAAATACCGCTGAAGCTGCTGCAGGTGGCGAGGATAAGAAGCTGTCAGATATTTTCCTAAGTGGCTGGAATCTATATGACGAGCTAGAAGTAAGCGAGCTTCCATTCAATGGCAGCGAATTTCAGGTGAGGCTATACATATGTACATATGCATAGGAGTGTGTAAATTGATGTAATTGGTATCCACAGAACAAGGTAAAAACTGCCTTGGGCCAGTTTGAAGAGGCAACAGTGATTGTGAATCAAGTCGGCATGTTCAGTCCCAACGAGCTGATTGACGAGGTCTCCACCGATTCGCTGCCGTTTATGTTGTTGCCGTACTTTTTGGGGAAGCTTACCACCAAAATTAACAATCCCACCAGCACAGAGATCTTGGATCTGGGTGAGATTTATTTCAAGGATCATCTGCAGCGCTGTCAGGAATACGAGCTGTGTGAGGCCCCTAAAGGGACAGTGCAACAGGACAAACAAGTGGAAAAGAGCGAGCACCGGGAACTCATGGAGGCCGCCTACAACCGCAATGATAAAATTTCTCAGTATCGCAAGATGAAGGAAATCGATGAGTACATGGGAAGAATGCGGGCTGCCGTTAAGAACAAGACGGCGGACGATGAAGTGCGCAGAGAGTTCTTTTTGAAATACCTGGACAAGAGCATCATAGACAGCAAGCAGGAATTGGAATCGTTGTGCATGATGAAAGAGCTATCCAAAATGCGTATTGCTCGATTGGCAGGTGGCGAAGCCGCCACTGATGATGATACTCCAGCTCCATCTGGCAAACCGTCGGGATCACGAGGCCACGGCCACAGCCATGGTCATAGCCATCACCACCAGCATGCGCCCAAACCGAAACCCCTGCAACCATTTATCATCACACGTAATGCCACACAGAAGGCTGTCTTTGGCTTGGGTTATCCCAGCTTGCCCGTCATGAGCGTGGATGAATTTTATCAGCAGCGCGTTGACGAAGGCATATTCCCCGATGCGGAGAAGTCGGCCAAAATGAATCAGGCCCAGGCAATAGCGGCTGCCCGTGATCCCAACGAGAAGGAGGATGAGGAAAAGGCTGTGGAGGACCAGCTTATTGAAGAGGACGATCCAGAGAATCTGGCCCGTATGAGACGCATGGATGAGTACAAAGATGTGGTGCGCCGAGGGGACGGAAATCGTCATAATCGCAGCTAAGATTCTCATTTGTATTTTTGTATTTTAATAATAACAACAGTACTCAAAACACCCCCAGCGTGCATTTCATTAGTAGGTAGGGTTGGTCACACTTGATTCGACAACCAACGGTGTTAACGGTTATAGCATGAGCTCCGCAAAAGTGTATTTCTCTGAAATTTCCAAATTCCAAACGAGCAATTTACGCAGAAAAGTTATAGAAACTAGTGGAAATTCCACAAATCTGATGTCGCATCTTAAAAACAAGCAACATAATGCCTACATAAAGAAGGTAAATTGTGTGCATATAGTTTTTTCGATTAATGGCGTCTCAGTGCGTGTTTGATTTATAAATTAAAATGCGTTTGCAATTTGCAAAGCGGTGCGGTGCTTGGAATATGTACACATATGTACATATTTCAAGAACAAAAACAAAGTTTCGCTTTGTGCAATTTAAGTTCGGGCGTTCTGCAGATAACATGTTTGTGCTGAAATATGGCTACATAAAAAGGTATTTTTATTTTATATTAAAGATTTCATAATTATATATTAAATATTTTGTGTTTTCCATATGAGAACTTTTAGGGATTGACAACCCTACTATTAGCTACATCTTTTCAAAATGATTTATTTAATTTAAATTTTCCTCAGATATTGGTGGAGTGTTGAACAACTTCAGACAGCAGTCTGGTGTTTTACAGCACTAAATGTCACATTCCAACTCCACCACCACTAATAACAACAAAAAAGGCTTGAGGGCACATACAAATTGACAAAAGTCTTGCTTAAAAGCACAAATACGCAATTGCCAACAATAAAATCAACTCCCCGCACAATTAGGCAGTTGAGTACAGTCAAGTTTTCCGAATACGGAGAGTGTAAACATATAGTTTTGGTTACCCCGCAGCAACAGCACCAGCAAGATGTCTGTCAGCGATTTTATTAAGGGACTGCCTATCCATGATTCCAATAATTTCACTCATCTCAGCAACGAGCACGGAATACGAACGTCACAAAAACGCGCGTCCGTGTATTTGCCCACCGAAGATGAGGTCTCAGAGCAGCTGATCGTAATGGACAAGCGATGCGTTTTATTGCGCTATCTCACCCAGCAGTGGGACAAAAAACAACGTAAGCGGGAGCATGGAAACGAGGTCAACAATAGCTCCACCCCCAT
The DNA here is from genome assembly GCA_963969585.1 of Drosophila helvetica. NCBI lineage: Eukaryota > Metazoa > Arthropoda > Insecta > Diptera > Drosophilidae > Drosophila > Drosophila helvetica. The sequence goes on from OZ018402.1 coordinate 54,282,948, forward strand.
TGGCAATGGCAACAACAGCAAAAAGCGCCCACGCATAGATCCCAATGAGCTGAACTGAGCGGCAGGACACTGACCAATTTGAAGAAACCTACGCATGCATACATACTTACGTTTATCTCCCCTCATGTACACTCATAAATATGTTTTAATCAATTATCTAAGTACAAAAACATGTATGGATATGTATTAAACAGATGTCCAATTACCAAATTTTTTGTTTACACACTCGGAAGAGCAGGCATTCTATAATCCAAAATAAAAATGATATAAAAAACATATAGTAGGTACATGAGGTGCTCCAATATATTTTACTTTTGAAGGACAATGATTGGACTTGACTACAGTACTTTAACGACTATCTAATGGTGTCCCAGGTCTTTTGGATCGGGCTTGCCATACTGCTTCTCCCACCAGACCACGTACTCCTTCTTGCGTTGCTCCCGCTTGGCGAAATACTCGGGAAACTGGGCTTTCTCCAGGGGATGCCAGTAGTCCAAGAGCCAATCGGGTGGGATGACCTCGCGCTCAAAGGCGCACCCACCAGCACTGTTGGCGACTGTAAATGGTACATGTCAATAGCTTCACGTTAAAATTAGAGGCGGGTTGTCTTGTTTACAGGTCTTGGGCTGGAAATGCTTCGTCTCGAAGAGCTCCTTTTGACCACAGGCCAACAGTCGAATGCCTTCACCTAGATCCTTGCTGCGGTTCTCGTCGAAACGTGCGCGCATCTGCACAGCACGATAGCGGTAGTCATTTCTATTGGGGAGTTTAAGAATCAAGATGCACTTCGTCATTATATAATCTGCAGCAGATATGTTAAACTACACTTGCCGTCGGTCGTACCACGCCTCCAGGTTGCGCAAGGCACGCTTGTACAAGCTGCACACCTGGCGCTTGTGCGAAGCAATTGCCAAGGGGACTTGGGCCATCTTTTTTATTGGCTAAATTTGTTAAATCCTATAAAATTACTGCTCCGCTGCAGCACAGCACAGAAACAAAAACAGATGTCTAATGGTAGTGTGGCAAAACTTTGATATTTATATACATTTTCCAGCACTGAAAACGTGTGAGTGCTGCGAAACGACTTTTCTCTCGCCTTAACAGTTTTATGAAAATAGTTTCAAACAAAAGATTTAATAAATTATACATAGTAAGCTATTAAAATTAGGTATCCAAATATATATATATATAAAATGCATCTTAATCTTCCAGCTGCATAACATTCACGATACACTGAACAATATGATCGGGTATGTTCAGCGGGTTCTCGCACAAGTCGCCCGAATTTTTGTCGTACATGTAAATCTCATTGACGACACGATTCTCGTTATTGGGATCCAGGGACGATACGAGGACCAATGATCCTTCTGCCAGCTCGGAAAGGATTTGTTCTATGCCATGTTCGGAAGCAGGCGGCGCGACAGGCTCGTCAGGGCTTATTGTTTCTAAAGGTAATGTTTGATCGGCAATTAAATCCATTAGAAAAGCCTCTGTTGGCTTGTCCGTGGGCCCATCAGTTCCAGCCTCAACGTCGCTGACGTAGCTTAGGGTACCATCGTCCATATTAATGATGGTTTTATCACGTGACTTACTAATATCTACTGTATACTCTTGATCGTCTGTTAAAAGCGCATTTAAATCATCCTGCAGCTCTCCTCTATGCACATTATTACATCCAGTTTGTTCCGTTTTGATAACTGCTTCTTCCTTAATGGATTTCAGGGACATCTGATCTTCCATTTGTTTTTTCTTCGAGACGCGTTGCCGTGGCTTTCGCTTGGTCGCACCGACTCCTTCGTTCTCATCCGCCTCCAAGGTCTTGCATCTTTTGGCCCAGGCATGCTTGCCGAACATCTTTTTGGTGACATGCTCATTTTCATAGACCGTATCTCCATCGCTCAGGCTTCGCGCTGCTTTGCTTCCCAGCGACTTTGTACGCTAGAATAGGATCATTTTTAGGATTTATAAATAAAGTGAGCGAGACGACTCAAGCCCACCTTCTTAGTGTTCCCAGCCTGAGCAGACATAATATCATTCCACTGGCGCTCTTTTTCCACACGGTCGCGATCCTCCTTCTCCAGTTGATCCTTCAGCTCCTGTATATTGAAGGCTTTCGGATAGAGCAGAGCCTTGTTGATCAGCGAGCTATTGGTGCGCTCCTCTCTCTTGTACTTCAGCTTGAGATCACGGCGCGTACGCTGCGGAAACATTTGGCACATCAGAGAGAAGTCGGTGCCGATAATCTGCAAGCTTCGATAGAAGCGTACTGTCTCCTCGGCGGACCAGTACGGCGTACGCCTGTGACGCTTATAAAATCCATTGTCACCTATGCAGGATATATGCAATGCAAACTTGAATATATGTGATATATAAACATGTTTATGTTTCAGCCTTACCAGTAGTCTCGTCCATTAGAATAAGCGAGGAGTTGGCGAGCACCTTGCGGGCTTCCACCTCGGCTGTGGTTTCGATCTCCAGGGTCTTTTCATCGATGATCATCTCTCCGTTGGCATCGAGTTTCAATTGGGGAACGGGCATGGCTGAGGATGGCTCTTCTTTGGCGTCTATCAGCTGGTCTGGAGTGGGCTTCGTTTCTTCGGCGCTGGACTCTGCTTTGATTGTGGTTACCAGGGGCTTTTGTTCCATGGGATTGTTTAGGGGATTGTAGAAGATCATGTCGAACATTTTAAAAGTTGATTTGTCTGGAATACCGTTGTTGAAGCGCGTCTCGAAATCTCTTCGAGCGTTCACTCGCTGTCCCGCCTGCATGACCTGGCTCTTATCGTCGCCTTTGCGCATCTTCCCGCCGCCTTCCGAGTAAGCGGAGCAAGTGGATTCCGTGCGGATGCGTCCCATTCCCGGACTCATGACGGCTGGAAAGTATTTGTATGGAGACGGTGGCATGGGCGAGGCTACTTGTTGCGGCGTGCCAATTGATGAGCCGCTGAGGTAGCGCTCCCTGCGTGTGGGCGTTGCCGGAGATTGGTAATCCCCATCGTAGTCGCCGGCCATGGGCGAACCAACGAAGCTATTCCTTCTCTGGCCAAACACAGGGGTCGGACGCACACGTTGGCGTGCCTGGGTCTTGCTCGGCGACATGGGATATCCATTGGATGTTTTCTGCAAATCCATTTGTATCACATTGTCCTCGATGTCAGAGTGAAACACCTCCTCCAGTTGCCCAGCCGAACTGACGGGCATTTTGAAAGCCATTGCATCAGCATCTTCAAGCTCCCCAGTGACCGCAATTGCTTCTTCTTCAACGTCTGTCCCGATTGCCATCGGCTGCTCCTCTGGCTCTTGAAGATCTTCTTTACGCGCCTTGCGCTTGGCATGCGAAAGATTGGCCATAGCCTTGAAGCGCTGGCGCCGCATTGACATCCTCTCCTAGCTTTATTAAATCCTTTTCCAAATGAAATGCAATTTCACACATCAAATGGAAATAAAAATCGGTGCAACAAACACAAAATCGCACCACGAGTTTCTTTAGCCTAGTGTTGGTAAACCTTAAATATTACTGCACAGTGGTTCAAGGCCTGCCCAAAAATATTTATGAAAAATATCATGTATATGTACGTACGAATTCTAGAAAACCAACAGACATTACATCCCCAAGCTATTTGTTTTTTCTTAACGCGGTCAGGCGCTTCGCTTTGATAAATACACATATTTACATACATATATTCCATGTAAATGACTATTGTTTTGTACACTGTCCAGTGTGCTCAGTGCTGTCAACTGCTCGCAGTATGTCACATATTTTCCAATACTGCACCCTGTAACGACACAACAACACCAACAATAACATAAGCATAGCACGAATGTGCAGCATGCACGTTTTTTTCAATTGGTTAGAAATGATAAGCATAGCTATAACATAATCAACCTCTCGTGCATTGGGACACCTGTCAAGTCGAAATACAGGACACGAAAACAAAATTTTTGCAGTTTAAAGTTAACGAATGTGGCAAAGTGTACAAGTAAATTATTGCGGAAGGAAACTAACGGAGCGAGCTGCCGCCCCGTCCCTCATTCAGCTGTTATGCAAGCAGGGGGCAGACAATTGAATTAGCCGGCATGCTGCTCAATCGATTTGTCTTGGCAATTAAGACCCAGTCCAGGGAGACTCTGCGCTCCTGGAGCTATCAATGCGAGTCAATTTTCGCCCAGCGCTCTCGTCGCATCCAGCAACTGCTGACATTCTATCAGTCGGTCTACGGGACACAGGGCCTGAAGCAGCTATGGCGCGCCTATTACCGTCGAGAGCTCCAACCACCTATACGTGGATTAGTGATGAGTGCGGTGGGCCTCATGGGATTGAACATCAAGCGGATGGGCAGCGATGGCTTCGATTGGAACAAGGAGCGCCTGGCCCTCTCCAATTTCGACATGTGCCGCCGGGACATTGAGTTCATCAACACACTGCCAAATAATAAGCTGTGTGATCGCTGCAAGGCAAAGAACATGAAATACTGCTACTGCCTGCTAGGGAATCAAAAGTGTCGCAAGAGCGGTACACCGGTCCCGTCTACGAGCAAGCAGGGGTCGGGCACAGGTGCGGGTGCGGGTCCGGGTTCGGAGACCGGCAGCATACGCAACTGCCAGACGCCCTTGCAGTTGGACACTCGAGATGCGCCAGCGGGAGCGGTTCTGATTCAGGCCCAGGACGATAACAAATGGGAGCCGTACTTTAGTAAAAACGAGTTTAGCATATGGAGGCGAGAGGAACAGTCCTCTTTGTACTCATATAAGGTAAACTTAAGTAGAAATTGTGAAATGTTGAGTTCATCTTCATAGGTTGTAATGCTTGTGGTTCCCTACCAATAGGTATATGCACGCTTTGATGACATCACAGCGGACGATTTCCTCCATGTGCAGACAGATCTTGACTATCGCCGACAGTGGGACGATACGGCCCTGAGACTGGAGCTTATAAGCGAGGATCCCGTGCCGGGGAGCAATTCGCATTTGATATATTGGGAAATGCAGTGGCCCCGCCTGTTTGCGAACCGGGACTATGTCTACTGTCGGCGCTACATAAAGGATGAGACGCGGAAGATGATATTAATTTGCAATCGCGGGGCCAAGCACAGCACATATCCAGCAATTTCCGGAAAGGTGAGGGTGACCGACTACTGGAGTCTGATGGTTATCAAGCCCTTCCGAGGATTCCACGAGCCTGGCCTGCATTTCATACTCACCTATTACGATGACCCTGGGATACCCATACCGCAGAACATCAAGTCCTGGGTAACCCAGAAGCAAATGCCCGAATTCCTAACCAAAATGTATGTGGCCACAAAGAACTACGCCTGCACGCGGGCCCTCAAAATGAAGGACATGTTCAGTAGCTTTAACCTGGCCAACGAGGAGTACACGGCCAATGCTCAGCGTGGCAGCTGGCTGGGCAGTCTGACGCGGAGCATGGTCAACAGTCGCGACGATGAGACGAAGCGTTAAGCTTAAGCTCGATCTCCTCCTCCCATTCAAAAGGATTACGCCTGCCCTGCCCTTCAAAACAGACCCTTGGATCTGCTCTTCTATTTCGTACAATTATTAAAATATTTTGGCAATATAAACCTATTCCTAGCATTAAATCAAATTTCATAAAACATAACCCCACAGCGAAGCAAATGTGCAATATTTCCCCTCATGAAATGTGTGCCACAAGGATAAGGTTTTATATATAGTAGGTATATTCTTTATATAGCTATTGAATTCAAAATATATTAATATTAGGCTAGATATTGTTTTAAAAGCAAATAGAAATGAAATTACGAGTACAATAAAAGAATTGCAAAAAATATACCTCACATTTGCCTCCATGTACTACATATAACTATATATGCAGGAGGTCAAATTATAAGTACTATCTCACATTCTCATATGAGAAGAACATTGTCTGTTGTCTGTCAAAGTGATACAATGAATGGTTATCGTGAGCATTAAAGAACCACGTCATGCACACGACATGTATTTTATTGTTTTATTGTACTATTCCCGGGCATGCTCTTGTGCACCATTCGATCCATTATGTGGAAGCTGTGACTGCAAGGACGTCCCCACCGCTGATCAAACCGATCTCCAAATATTTCTTAAAACTTTAGTTGAGAGGCCACTGTAGTCTAGTAAATTCCATCGAAACTTAAACATATTTTATTAGTAAGCCAAAGCATAGGCATACATATATATACTCTGCGGTTAGTGGGGAAATTAATAATAGAAATGGAATACAACTAGAATTATTACACGAACTGAGATTGCAAAGTTATGAGAGAGAGAGCGAGGAGAACTATAGTTAGTTAGGTTTGCCGACAGCGTATCACAGCTCAGTGTGGTCCGTTGTGCTCGGCGGATTGTTCACGTAGGCAATAAAGTCCTTGCTGGTGCGTCCGCCATTGTAGTCCAGCTTGATCTTGAGGTAGGAGAAATACAGAATAGTCGGATATCCACGGACGTTGTATTTGGCACAGAGTGCGGAATGCTTGGTACAGTCAATGGCGGCAAATGCAACGCGTGGATCGTCCTGAAGCGCTGTGGCGGCCGCTGTGAACTCTGGCTTCGTGTGCTTACAGTGGCCACACCCTGCGTAAAAGGCAGACATTTAATATTCGATCCAATTGTGGAATATTTTTCGTACTTACAGGGGGCGTAGAACATGACCAGCGCATGCTTTTTGCGCTTTAGCGTCGAGCTGAAGGTCTCGTCATTGAGAAAGAGCACCTCTTTGCTATCCTCTTCCTCCTCCCAGCTCTTCTCCGGCGGTGGAGGCGGCGGCGGTTCCCTGGGATCCCGCATAAAATCGACAATTTTCGACGCTTCGCGCACATTGACATCAAACTTGTAGACGCCATTCGCAAAGTACTTGACCGTTGGGTATCCCTTGACCTTGTACTTCTCGGCAATCGGCTGCTCCTTGGTAGCATCCAAGGCGGCCAATAGACCGGGAACCTTCTGCTGCTTCATCTCTAGGGCTGCCTTTTCGTACTCGGGCTTCATGCGCTTGCAGTGGCCGCACCAGGGCGCATAGAACATGACCAAGGCGGACTTCTCATCCTTCAATGCGGGCTCAAAGCCTTGGCTGGTCAGATGAACTATTTCGGAATTGCTATCCGCTGACCATTCGGGTTCCTTGGGCTTGGGCGTGGGCTTTGTGTTGGGATTTAGCATGAACGCCACCAAGGCGTCCTTGGTGTTCTCACCCTCGTACGTAAAGCGGAGCTTGCCGTTCTCAAAGTAGATCAGTGTGGGGAATCCTGGGAAGCAAACGGTTTAGACTTTGGTTTGCAATTTACGTATAAAGGGCTTACCTGTGATGTTGAAAAGTCTGCGAACGGGGGCATTCTCCTGGCGTTCCACATTCATGGCTGCCAGCAGATAGCCACCCTGGGACTTGAGCTCTGTGGCCGCCTTGCCGTAGTCGGGCTTCATTTTCTTGCAAAAGCCACACCAGGGCACATAGAACATAACCAGCATGGGTCGTATGTCCTTGCGCAGGTGTTTCGTGAATGTGGCAGCATCACTGAAGTGCAGCACATCATCGCCTTCAGGATCCTCCTCCCAGGGCAGGTCGCCGGACGGATCACGCATAAACGTGACAATGGAACCGACACTCACCTGTCGATCGTAATCCTTGTGATAGTCGCCATCTTTGTAGTGCTTAAGCGTGTACCGGTCCGGTGATATTTTCAGTTTTTTACACAATTTCTTTCTATCCTGCTGTCCGCAATCCACCAACAGCATTGTACCGGTGCCTCGTATCGCCTCTGCAGCCTCACGGAACACCCGCAGTTCGGTGACCGCTGCCTTGGCACTAGTTACATACAGGGCCAGGACATTGTTCTTGGTGCGCAGTAGTTTCTTAAAGTCCTTGTATTCGGACACGTCCTCCTGCACAGCAGAAGTTTTCGTTTTAGCGGCAACAAGTGCCACCAGAAGGAGCAATACCAGCTGGCCTGAGATCCACATCAGGGCTGTTGGCACTCCTCAATTAATGGGTTTTATGTGTTTATATTGAGATACTCTTTGTTGTCTTAGCCGAGCAGTTACATGTTTTATATAGTTTTTAAGCGGCAATTCAATTTATAGCCAAACCAAATATTGTGAGAAGAAGACGTGGACGTGTGGATATATCGATAGAAATATATTTTTCGGCGATACATCATGAAAATAACATTATCGATATTATCGCGTGATATTTGAATTTGGCGAATTCGAAGCACATATAATTGTTAAAGATTCCAGCTTTTTGTATACCAACCATTCTACATTGCTTTTTTTATTTTCTTTTTTCATAATTCTGGCTAGAAAAGATCAATCAATCAAAATACATGCATCGATAGCTGAACCGATATATCGTTTGCTTTTGAACGTGGCAGGCGACAACTCTAGCACAGGTCTGACACATTATCAAGAGGGGAAAGAAGAAGAGGAAGACGAAATAGCAGCAAAAGAGTTTTCTTCATCTCGCCGCAATCAATTTACTACTTTTTGCACAGAGTCTGAGTTGGTTTAATTGATAAGCGATGCCTCTCAAACTGGACATCAAGCGTCGCCTGACGTCGCGGTCGGATAGGGTCAAGTGCGTCGATCTCCATCCAGCCGAGCCGTGGATGTTGTGCGCCCTATACAATGGCCACGTACACATCATGAACTATGAAAACCAGCAAATGGTTAAAGATTTCGAGGTATGCGATGTCCCGGTACGCTCCGCCCGTTTCGTGGCACGCAAGAACTGGATCATAACCGGATCGGATGATATGCAAATCCGTATTTTCAACTACAACACTCTGGAGAAGGTGCACTCATATGAGGCGCACTCGGATTACCTGCGCTGCATTGCCGTGCATCCCACGCAGCCGCTCGTGCTGACCAGTAGCGGTAGGTTGGACAGGACTAATAAGCGTTTGCCATACTAATGCTGATTTCACTTTCCTCCCTCGGATTGCATCAGACGACATGCTCATCAAATTATGGAACTGGGAGAAGCTCTGGGCTTGCCAGCGTGTCTTCGAGGGTCACACCCACTATGTGATGCAGATCGTTTTCAATCCCAAGGACAACAATACCTTTGCCTCTGCCTCACTGGATCGCACGGTCAAGGTCTGGCAGTTGGGCTCCAATTTTGCCAATTTTACGCTGGAGGGACACGAGAAGGGCGTGAATTGTGTCGATTATTATCATGGCGGGGATAAGCCCTACTTGATTTCGGGTGCCGATGACCGCCTGGTCAAGATCTGGGACTACCAGAACAAGACATGCGTCCAAACACTGGAGGGACACGCACAGAACATTTCCGCCGTCTGTTTCCATCCCGAATTGCCGATTCTGTTGACGGGATCCGAGGACGGCACCGTTCGCATTTGGCATTCCGGCACGTACCGCCTTGAGACCTGCCTCAACTATGGCTTCGAACGCGTCTGGACCATTGCCAGCATGCGTGGCACCAACAACGTGGCCCTCGGCTATGACGAGGGCTCCATCATCATCAAGGTGGGCCGTGAGGAGCCGGCCATGTCCATGGACGTAGTGGGCGGTAAAATTGTTTGGGCCAAACACTCTGAAATGCAGCAGGTGAGTGGTCCCCCATCTAATCCTCGAGTTGAGGCCACATTAACATAATTTTATTTGCTCGTTCAGGTGAACCTAAAGACCATTGCCGACGGCACTGAAATCAAGGATGGCGAACGTCTGCCCGTTGCCGTCAAGGACATGGGCGCCTGCGAGATCTACCCACAGACGATTGCCCATAATCCCAATGGACGCTTTGTGGTTGTCTGCGGCGATGGCGAATACATAATCTATACATCGATGGCTCTGCGCAACAAGGCTTTTGGCTCGGCCCAGGAATTCGTTTGGGCCCTGGAGAGCAACGAGTATGCCATACGGGAGAACAATGGCACTGTGCGGCTGTTCCGCAACTTCAAGGAACGGAAGAGCTTCACTCCCGAGTACGGGGCCGAGAGTATTTACGGTGGATACTACTTTGGCGTGAAGACCTCTTCGGGACTGGCCTTCTACGACTGGGAGACCCTGCAGCTGGTGCGTCGCATCGAAGTGCAGCCAAAGAACGTGCTCTGGAATGAGAGCGGCAGCCTCGTTTGCTTGGCCACAGACGAGTCCTACTTCATACTGGGCGTGGACACAGCCCAAGTGGCGAATGCCGTCGAAACCAAGGAGGGTCTGGAGGACGATGGTGTGGAGAGTGCTTTCAATGTATTAGGTAAGCACACAAGTGGCATATCTGGTCCGTGTGGACGCAGAATCTGATGTTGTTTTATGATCGTAGGCGAGGTCTCTGAATCTGTGAAGACGGGATTGTGGGTGGGCGACTGCTTCATCTATACGAACTCTGTGAATCGCATCAACTATTATGTGGGCGGTGAAATTGTGACCGTGTCGCATTTGGATCGCACCATGTACTTACTGGGCTACGTGCCCAAGGATAACCGCTTGTATTTGGGCGACAAGGAGCTGAATGTGATCAGCTTCTGCCTGCAGTTGTCGGTGCTGGAATACCAGACGGCCGTGATGCGTCGCGATTTCGAGCGGGCCGATCAGGTGCTGCCGACCATACCCAAAGAGCATCGCACTCGAGTGGCACACTTCCTGGAGAAGCAGGGCTTCAAGTCGCAGGCTCTGCAGGTCTCCACCGACGCTGACCACAAGTTCGACCTGGCCTTGCAAATCGATGAGCTGGACATAGCCCTGAAGTTGGCCCGAGAGGCAGAGAACTCCCAGAAATGGTCACAACTGGCCGATGTGGCTGCGCGCAAGAATAACATGGCTTTGGTCCAGGAGTGCATGAGGAAGGCCAATGACTTCAGTGGATTGCTGCTGCTCTCCACGGCCTCAGGCGATGCACAGATGCTCGAGGAGGTGGAGGCTGTCTCCTCTGCAATGGGACGACACAATGCCGCCTTCCTGGCCGCATTCCTGCGCTCAGACGTACACCGTTGCCTCGATCTTCTCATTGAAAATAACCGCTTGCCCGAGGCGGCATTCTTCGCCCGCACCTATCTGCCCAGCCAGATGTCGCGAGTGGTCGCCCTGTGGCGCGAGGAGCTGGGCAAGGTGAACGAGAAGGCCGGTCAATCGTTGGCCGATCCAGCTCAGTATACAAATCTCTTTCCTGGGCTGACCGACGCCCTGCGCGTGGAGCAGCATCTGCAGGAGGAAAGGACACGTAGGGTGCCAGCCCGCTTGGCCGGACAGCTGCCACTGAATAGCGAGCGCAATCCTCTCGAGGAACTTAACTCAACCGAGCGGCAGAGTGGAGGCCAGCCGGAGGAGAAAATAAAGGCGGCCCCTGTAGCCGCCCAGGTTCCCGTGACCAGCGCCCAGGCAGCAAGCTCGTCATCCAATGTTGTGGACGACGACGATGACGACCTGGACCTGGAGATTGACGGCATAACGCTGGATGATAACATTGATACGGCAGATGTCAATCTCGATGATGACTTTTTAAGCGACGATTAGATGGGGCTGTGGACAGGAGAGGAGCGCCAGATTTAGAAATACTATAAAATTCTTCGTTTATTGCTAGGGAGTCCCACATGAGCATTTCAAGCTACACAATTCCGCACATGCAATCGCATTTGATTTGATTGAATGCTGTTTCCCGTGCACTACCTATACAAGAGTAAAATAAATATATAATATGTATGTACAACAATAATGGAGTAATAAATATATTAAATTCAAATTATTTGACAACCCGCCACATCGATATGAGAAGGTGAAATACCGATAACAAAAATTTGTATCGGTAAGGGTATTTATGAACAATGTGTCTGCATTGTATATGCAATATTTTCAAACAAGGCAATGAAAACAGCATAAACATTTACGAACCCATTGTTACGAAATAGGCCAAGATTCATTTGATTCAAATTGCGTGTTGCATTCAAAGTATATCGATAGGCAAAAATACCAAGAAGCAAGGAAGGGGAATTATCTCCAGACAGGGTGGCAAGGCCAAAATTTAAGGGGAAGGGCTTAGCGAGCAGCGGAGTGGCGCCACCTGGTCGGTTGATCCTGGAGTGCAGGAGATCCGCACGCTCTTGGATTCGGTTCGGGAGAGGCAGTCTCACCCACAGTAAAGTCCCTGTGGGAATACACCCACACCCCGAAAGAAAGAGAGCCATCGCCACCGAATATTAGGCTATGCCCTTGAACCGATGTTTCTAAAAAAAAAACAAATCCAGTTTAAACAAAAACAAAAGATTTTATTCGAGATCAGTATCAGTAGTATTATTGAAATTCGTATTCTTATTGAGGAATAAAAGCTTATCAACAGCTTCTGGACTGAGTCTCGTCCTGCGGTCGCAAACAGTTTGTCCAGCTTTGCTGAACACTCTTTCTGCTTCGCATGAAGAGGCTTGTATACATAAGTATTTGGTTGCTACCAATTTTAAAGAACTGTCATCAGTACTCATTTATAAGAAATATTGTTATTTGCTACTTCCTGTATTAATTTAAGCGGCTCTTGAGTATTCTGTGCTTCTTTTAACTTTGCAGCGCCTTTTCTGCTATGCTTGAAATAAGTTAGTTAATTGACTCAATTAAGCAGCTCGGGCTGCTTATGACAAAAAACTTACTTTTCAGGTTTTTGTCCATCCTGCATCCATCCACATCAACCAACACCACCACTAGAAATACTAAATTGTATTAAAAATTTAGTTATTATTGGAAAAAAATTAAAAAATTCCTCTTACTTTTAAAATGTATATGTTTGCTGCCACCAAGTGCGAAAAACATCGATAGCATCAATGTTTCACTCGCTGTTTCTGCACCTCTACGGAATACCCCAACTGACGATCAGAGTACCTACGACTAGATTTTGGTGTTTTTTCCCTGGAAGAGTATTTTGACAGTTTAAAGCGCAAAATTGGGTGGCAATATGGTAGCCCAACAGCAGCTCAATTAATTCAGCACCTGCCTCTGGGTATACCTGAAAAAGGAAACTTAGATGAGAATGGTGAAAACCATTCGAATACTCCTAAGCAGCATGGCCTAATTCTCTATCAAATAGAGAATTTAAATCTCCCAATTGTAAAAATAGCTAAATTAGCTGCTGTGAGAAAAACATTAGGAATTGTTCTGTGAAAACTGAACATTGATTGCACTGTCTGTAAAAAAATAGTAATTCCTGATGGAAAGAGCCTTTGTGAACTAAAAAATCCAACTATAGCTCTTTTTGACCATTCTTTGGAGCACATTGAAATATTTTCAAAATACTTCACAAACAATCCATGCTCAAAAAATATTGCAAAAGATATTGTTGAAAAATGCGTTGAGCAAGATAAGAAATGGTTTGAGGTTTCTGATCCATGCGCTTCACATAAACACGAAATCCTAGAACACTTGATAAAAGTGTTCGTTTCTACTAACTTTATGTGGGTCAATGACAAATTGGATAACCAAAAACGTTTGAAATCAAGCATAAAGTGGAGAGAAATAGAAGAAAAAAAGAGAGAAAATGGGTGGAAGAAGGCAAATTATCTTCTGAAAAGAATAGCCCTTATGCCAAAAAAATCAAGGTCATAATAAAAGATGGTTTTTGTGAATAGAAAATATTTACAAAATCGTCCCCATTAACTTAAAACAATGCCAATAGCATGATAGCTGCAGTAATGTAGACTGTCCGATTTACCATCTCGTTCTTTATTGAAAAAGAAAAGATCGCTGATGAGGAAGAGTGGTTTCTTCCGAAACAGTAAAAATTTGTAGTAGAAATTTGTTTAAATTAATTTATTAAATGTGGAATGGCAATTTCTTGGTCGTTTTGCAAGTTTTTAATGCCTCTTTTTCCTCAGCATTTTATAAACTGGCCTTCTACGAAAGGGTATAAGGGAATTGATCAAATTTTTGTCCAAGGAATGCAATAACCTATGGAGTCTTTTCTGTATATTTAGTAGTTATGCAAAAATAATTTCCAAATTTGTTAGCTATATCAACTAAATTTTGCAGCTCATAATAACCACAAATATGTATCGCGATCGAGATATATAAACGGGAATCTTAGTATATACATGAATAGGTCAAAAACATGAGAAAATGTCATCATTATTTATTATTAAAAACAAGAGCCCAAGAACTGACAATGCCTACAATCAAAAATTTGTTCTGTATAATAACACACACACACCAATGCCATTCCTTCGTTGCTGTCGGCTTCGGCTAGCGCCGCGTCATGAGCCGAACAGTTGCTGTACCGAGCCGAACGCTTGGTACTGCAAATCTCAGACTTCGCTTGCGACATCCGTTTGTATGAAATGGCACATCTATGTATTGTATGGTTAGTGCTAGTATTCAGACGAGCAAAATATTCTTGCGCAAGAATCAGGGATGATATTCGTATGGAAACGATAAAAATGCATGCCTGATTCGACACGGACTCGGACTACGACTGGATTTTGGTGTTTTTTATTTAAGAATAAATTATTAACTTCGTTAATAAATTATTTTTAAATAAAACGCAGTTAAAATCTGTCATCAGCCGTAAGTAACCCAATCTTCAGAGACCACTCTGGCGAAAATGGTGCTTGGCAGCTCCGATTCTCGCCCGGAGCACGCCCGTAAATATTGATTTTTCAACAGTAGTTTTTTTTCAGTCAGATACGTTTGGAATTTATTTTCGAAAATATGGATCAGTCAAACTATCATGGTCACGGTCTGACACATCAGATGCAGAACCTGAATCTCCAACAGAACCAGGTACACCAGATGCAGCGGCCGCAGCAACAGCAGTCGCCGCAGCTGCCACATGAACAGCAGGCACTGCAGCACCAGCTGCCACACGAACAGCAGGCACTGCAGCACCAGCAGCCCCTGCAGCATCAGCAGCCCCTGCAGCACCAGCAACCACCAGCGACGCAGCCCGCCCAGACTGGCTTTGCTCCCCGGCGTCAGTATGATACTCCGGGCAGCACGGCTGCAGCCATGGCAGCTGGGGACTTGACAAATGGCAACGTCGACGGGACCTCCACCAGGACACAACGTTCGAGCAAAGTCAAGAAGGAGAAGCCGCCGCAGGCACAGCAGCCGATCCAGCAGCAGTTGAGCGAAGTAGATGTGGCATCGTCCACCGACGAGGCGATCGCTTTTGTCAGCGAAACCGATGCCAATGGGCTGGCCATGAAGACGCCCGTCAGCATACTCCAGGAGATCCTCAGTCGGCGTGGCATCACGCCCGGCTACGAGCTGGTCCAAATCGAGGGGGCCATACACGAGCCAACGTTTCGCTTTCGCGTGTCTTTCAAGGAAAAGGACACGCCCTTCACGGCCATGGGAGCCGGACGCTCGAAAAAGGAGGCCAAGCATGCCGCGGCTCGTGCTCTGATTGAAAAACTGAGGGGCGCACAGCTGCAAGAGGCTTCGAACAGTGCCACCTGTGCCCCACCTGTGGCTGACCCCACGGCGGTTGGGAGTGGTGGAGATTGCAATGCAGCAGTTGGAGAGTAAGTCCGCGGCACCGCCCTGCACGCCAGTAGAATAAAATGTTTGGTTTTTTTACAGCGCCAGCGACAAGATTGTGGGCAACCCGATTGGCTTGCTGCAGGAGTTGTGTATGCAGCGCCGGTGGCCGCCGCCGTCGTATGAGACTGAAACCGAAATGGGACTGCCCCATGAGCGGCTCTTTACCATAGCGTGCACCATACTGCAGTACCGCGAGATTGGCAAGGGGAAGAGCAAGAAGATCGCCAAGCGTTTGGCCGCCCACAAAATGTGGAGTCTTCTGCAGGACACGCCCGTCGATGCAGCAAAGGTACCAGACGTCTGCAACGATTTGGAGGGCGATGTGAGTACACTTACTTTATCTTACACCACTATCAGTCCCAAATTTGATTTGATAGACCTCTAGATGCACGTTTAAATTTATTTTTCTTGATTTTAACGTCGAACATCTTTTGAGTTCTTGAATTTTACATACGTACACACGTTGAATTGTACAAAATTATATACAACCATACCTATCTATCTATACACTGTTAATTAAATTGAATGTAGATCTAACAGTTGCATTTTCTTTTACTTATACGTAGTTATACCTTAATCCTTACTTTCCTTATATTTCTTGTGTTTTCTATTGTTTAGTTTTGAGCCTATTCTATTAGAAATTGGTCCATTGCCATCTCCGCTGGCTACTTACGTTCCCACGTATCTCAATGGGTGGCTGTTATCTTTTGTTGTTGTCTTATGCACTGATTAGTTAATTGTTTAAACCTCACTACCAAGTGATATATTTCAACTCACCATTTAGCTCTGGGTGTGTGTTTTGTTCGTGTATGAAAATGTAAAGAGTACAAAATGTAACAGGGAAAACGCTGCGCTCTTATTTACAGTCCCGCATTAATGATAATTATTATGGTGAATTGAAAGATATCACTGTGCCGACGCTCACCACGCAGCACAGTAACAAAGTGTCACAGTTCCACAAGACCCTGAAAAATGCGACGGGCAAGAAACTGCTTAAGCTCCAGGTAATATCAATCGCGAATCGATGGCCAGCAGCACCGCCTTGCCCACCCCTCGATTCTTTAATCCATATACACGTATATTCTATAACCTGCCTTTGTATTTCATTTCAGAAGACTTGCCTGAAGAACGCCACGGTCGACCATCCCAAGCTTCTGACCGAAATTGCAGCGGAGAACCAGTTCGAGGTCACCTACGTGGACATCGAGGAGAAGACCTTCACGGGCCTATTTCAGTGCTTGGTGCAGCTGTCCACGCTGCCCGTGGGCGTCTGCCACGGCACTGGGCCCACGTCCAGGGAGGCACAACGGCATGCCGCCCAAAATGCGCTCGAGTATCTGAAGATAATGACCAAAAAGTAAACACCATAAAAATCCCTGAACGCACAACAATCCCAAAGCAATCATTGGGGCAGCAGCTCTCAGCAATCAGATATTGTTATGCGTTTTTGTTCCTTATTTTTAATTTCTTTTTCGCTATTTAAATTTTGTTATGCACCCTCACATACGTGTGCATATGGTAAACGGTGTCTATTTTTAAACCATTGAATCGTTTTGAAAATCTGTAAAATTCAAAACAAACAAAAATGCAATAAACATAATGAAACTACTAGGCCCTCAGGCTGAGTCCCCTGATTCCAGTCCATTCAAGAGGTTGAGTATAAGCAGCATATATGTACATCTCATTTATAGGCGGTATACTGAAAGTCCTGTAGATGTTGTAACAGCCAGAATGGTTCGTGATTAGAAACATAGAGCAGAGGTGGTATTATTATTCTTCGACAACCGACAACAAATTACCATTCCCGAGCATAGTACAAGAACAACTTACATTGCGGCACATTGATGCTCGACTCAGGCGTTGCTGATTTTTTTCTGGCGGCTTCCAAAGTCAACAATTTTGTAAAATTATTTTGGTTTCCAGCAATAGTTGCTACAGAAGATATATCTGTTCGCTTGGATATTTTTCGATTTCCTTGAATCTCTTCTGGGACATTTTAGCAATTATTGGCGAACGAGATTCTTCGTCTTTGTGCCAATACAAAGGCTCTCTTGGAGTAGATTGGTAGCCAGTCTATAGTAGAATACCCAAAAATTGTAGAAAATCGTATTCATTGAATGAACAATTGTATTAATTTAATTTTCCTCCTAATTGTGACGCCATTTTCACCTTGTTTTCCAAGAAAAAGCTGGTTTTCGACATCTAAATATCACAAGATTCTTGTGACCATTTCTGAGAATTCTCAGAGGGTTTGGCTCCCTGGAATGTCTGAAATATTCATAGTTTCTTCCTTTCAAAGAGGACGAAATCTATTTGAGCCCTTTTAGCGCCTTATTCGTATGGATCTATAATGATTAAAGTCTTAATTATATCACTGAACCTCTAATGGTTTCATTTTAAACTAAATCCTTTCGAGAACCCAATAGAACAAGCGAGATCCAGTGATCCTTTCGAGAGCCCAATCAGAACCTATTCGACAGAGCTGCTGGAAATTGCCGGATAAAGAAATAAAACCTGTTGGTGGTGTTAATCTCAGTTTGATGTTCGACATTGGCAGGTAGAACTTTATTTAAAATTGTACGTGCACTTAAACTAGCTAGCGACTAAGTATGTTCCTAAAAGCGAATTGGTCTATTTCTTCTTTCGGTCCTGCGTACACTTGGGGCAGAACCACTTGCCCTTTGGCTTCGTGGTGAGACCGACGCAGGCAAAGTGGAACCATTCGATGGGACACTGCAAAGAGTGGAAAGAAATTGATGTTTGCAAATGAATGGATGCGGGGGGGTAGGTTTACACTCACATCGGGATTATCGCAGCCAATCATCTCGCCATAGGAGACCTGATGGCAGAGACAGTACGTTGGTTCATTGGGGTCCACCGGCATGTCCATGACATCGCTGGGATGCGTGGCGGCCGTATGGCAGGAGTCCTTCTCCGAGTCATCCGCTTCGACGACTTTCTGTGGGATCGAGGAGAGAGAGGAGAGAGCGGCAGTGAGCAGGCGATTTCAAATGGTTGACACGTGCAGAAAGGGGAAAAATGAGCAATGCAACTGATAGGAAATTATGAGCTAGGAGGATAGCTATGCCAATGGAAATGAATACGTGGCATTGGTATACAAAATTTGAGATTACCGGGCAACGAAACTACGTGTAACCGAAACGAAACTAAACGGAAGGCAACCAAACTATAATTCTAAAAGATTTATAGACGAAATGTTGATGATGATGATTTACCTTTTGTGCGCCCCCCTTGCGTGTTTCTTTTTCTTGATTTACCTTTGACTTTTTCTTTTTGGTACCTTGGCCTCCAGCATTGCTGCTGGAGTTGAGGCTGACATTGGCATTGGTTTGGGTGCTGCCGCCACGCCCAGTTTCCTCGTCCGAGGAGGCGGACTTTTTCTTTTTCCCAGTCACCTTGCTGTCCTTTGCCTTCTTTCGACCCTCTACAATGACAAGAACGGACGGTTGAGACGTATGCTCAATCCAACGGGCTACACTCACTTTTGGCCACTGCTTCCTCGGATTTGGCGCGCGTGGACGAGGCCTTCTCTTGGATCTCCCCCTCGAATCGCGCCAAATCATTGTCCAGACGCCGGATCTGTTTGTCCACCAGCTCGTACGTCTGAATGGCCAGCTGCACTTTGTCGTCGCTGTATTCCTTGGCCTTGCCAAAGAGCGCCTTGATATCCTCCAAACGCTCTTTCCGCTCCTCCTCGCCCAGGGCTCCGCTCTCGGCCAGCTTGCGCATAAAGTCCTTGGCGTGGCTGTCAATGCTCTTCATAGCCGTTTGGGCGCGATCGTCCAGTTTGCGCATCAGCTTAAAGTTTCGCTCCAATTCTGTGGGCAGACTCTCCAAACCTGGACGATGGAAGCCGCATAAAAATAAGTTACACACATCTACCTTTACGCAAATAATGGCCTTACCATCCAGATAGTTCTCCAGGTACACGGCGGAGGACATTTTCTTGCCTTGCCAAGCTTTGTGGGATATATATCAATCGACAAATAAATAAAAGAAACAAGCGTCTATTTACGAAGCAGGAACCAGTTGTTTACCTTGCGGCCAGAGTTGCCAACGTGGCGATTGTATTCAACCACTATCGATACATTTTATTGATTGGCAACGCGAGACCAGCCAAATGCAAAATAAGTGCCAGAAATTAAACAATTTATTTTCATGCTGTACTGTTTCTAAAAGATAGACACTAACTAGCGTCTAGCATGTGGTCCAAATCGGGGGGGTCTTGGATCAATGCGATCTTCGATGAAATTGCTCTCGAAGGCCTCGAGGGCGTCACATTGCCAGGTAGGATGCTCTCCTCTCCCATTTAGACTTCCTTGTTTACAATTAACGTACAATCCGTAGACCTGTGGGTCTTACTGGCGGTGCGACTGGAGATTTTTCCCTCCCCGCTGCCCGACAATTTGCGAGATCAGGTGTGGACCTTGCTGATGCGCTCTTGCCCCAACAAAGTGGAATTCTATGAACTGCCCTCGCCGCGACCGTTTATGCCCCCCTACGATCGCTCCAACGATCAGGATCCAGAGCTCGGCGTGGCCATGGTGGAAGGGCAGTGCCCTTATCTGCTCTACCGCTATTCCCCCGTGGAGGAGGACGACATAATGGGCAATTGTGAAGACTACAAGACCCGCAAGCCTGTCGAAGCGGCCCAGCTTCGCTCACAGACGGCCGCCCAGGCGACAGAGCACTGGGACCAGAGACTTGTGGCAGTAGCCTCACAGGAGCTGCGGCACGTGGCCCTGACACCGATGAATTTGTTGACGCCAAACGAAATGCCCGTGCAGCAATACGTGTGCTGGGAGGCAATAGGACGCTCTCGCTATAATGGACTGACGACAGTGGGTCCCTGGGGACTGAGCCACTACTGCAAGGACCCCAGTGTCGTGTTCTACATCAAGTGAGGAAACCATTCCATCCATTTCAATCCTTAATTGACCGGATGATCTGTTTCCTTTTTTTGTTTAGGAACAAGCTTCTGTCCCTCCAACTGGTTGCCTCCCAAGCCTACAATGAGCGTCACAATGGTCGCTTTATCAACTCGTCGGTGCTGATGCTGCCCCGATTCTTTCGCATATTCAAGAGCTACACACAGCAGAACATTGAAAAGCTGTATCTGGATATCAAACAGAGCAGCAGTCATCATATACCACTGGACGATATACCCGATCGGCTCCAACTCAGTCGGAAGCAGGTGAAGAAGCTCCTCTTGACCCACGACATTCGAAAGTTCTTCGATACAAGTCATGTGACGCGAGTCGCGCCAGAATCTTCAATCTCCAGCTCCAGCCCCAGCCCCAGTGCCAAATCGACCAAGGATCCAAAGCCATCGAAGCGCAAACAGGTTGTGCTGAAGCTCAGGAACCCCCACCTGACGTACGAGGAGCTCTTCAAGAATGATCAAGATGGCAGGGAGGACAAGCTGGACCTCGAGTTTCTCGATCATCGCCACAGCTTTGTGGACATGTCGCCGGAACGAGAGTGCCATCGGGCCATTGCACGATTCGGAAAGCGAGGACTCACCGCAAATGAGTTGTGCAAATATTCTGGCATCAGTATGCTGGCAGTTCGCGGCTTGCTCAAGCACCTGATGAAGCTCGGACAGATCAAGGACTACTCCAAGCAGCTGGGCAGGATGCGGATCATACGGTATGTGGCCAGCGCCCAAGCCCCTGATGTCGAAATGGAAAAGATCGAACTGCAGCAGACTTTGCTCCAGCTTCAGTGCAAGGATGAGCCGGTGAGTAGTATTTCATATTTTTTAGGGACGGATAAAGACAATTGATTTTCCCAAGGGATCGGGCGAGAGTTAACTTTTAAACGGCGGGCGGCTGCCGGTTAAGGGTCGGTTTCTGGACTTCGGGTTAACATTAATCGCAACGTTTCGAACAAAAATTCCGTTGTGCAGACATCGAATTCAAATAATTATATTTTCAACATTATTCTTTGCTTTGCAGAATATTCCCGAAAGCTCGGACGTGGTGATTCGGGATATGACCGAGATTGTGGCCAATGTTAATCCATTCAGCTTCAAATTGAAAGACGTCAAGCTGGACAGGCAAACGCAGCGCCACTTGCGCCGCAAGAAGCACATTGTGAAAATGATCGATGAAAATTGCATCTTGCAACTGATGAACGTGTCGAGCAGCATCAAGAAGGAGGAGCGCAAGGCCGGATACAAGGACATACTGTGCCGAAAGTCACTCTTTCGTCTCTTGAGGTCCATGATCGATGCTGGGATTGTGAATGTGTACGAGCTGACGCTGCAGTACAAGCAGCGGATCCGTGTGTACCGCTTGGTGACACATCCCAAAATCGGCGCCGATCATGAGCAGCTGAATAGAGAGATCCTGCGATTCAAGAGTAATTTCCACCTTGTGACCGAAGAGCGCCTGCAGCGACCCTCGCAGCTGCCGGCCAAGGAGCGCAAACACTTGATGCTCAGCAAGAAGCTTAGCGCTGACCGGCAGAAGGCCAAGGCAGCCAAGACGCCGGCTCCGAAGCTGATGTTGGCCAGAACGCTGCATGAGTTCCTGTACTACGTGGTCTACGAGATGCCCAAGGAGCAGAAACCATTGCCCATGACGGTGGACCTGGTCGAGCAGTGGCAGAAGGTGGAGCCTGCTCTCGAGACGCGTCAGTTTCTGGAGGAGTGGCGGGAGGACGAGACACCCGTACTGCCCTACAACTCGGAGATAAGCTGGCGCACCTTTATACCCCCGCTTCCCAGCTACACGGACAAGCCCGCGGGCTGGGTATTCTTTATGGACGCGATGGATCGCATGCCGCTTTCGCTTTTACTCCGCATCTGTCGCATTGAGCGCGAGGATAGCGCGGAGAGACTGCGGCTGCAGATAAAGCATCCCATACGCCAGCACTACCTGCTCTCCCAACTCAACCTGGAGAACATAGTGTCTCGCTCGCGTCTGCAGAAGCTATATGCCCGCACCCTCTGCCTCCTCAACCACATGGGACTGATTCAGGTCAGTGACCTGCAGCTGGGCCGCGACTCCGTCCAGCGGTGGGTGTATCTGAACAAGCGGGCTCGCCTCCTCGACACGACCGCCAGCAGCGAGCACAACTACAAGAAGGTCAGCGCCGACCGCACCTACATGGAGCTGAGGTTTGAGTTCCAGAATCGCGACCAAATAGCCCAGTACTGGGCCAAACTCCAGCACATCTGCGTCTACACAAAGCTGGGATTCCGCAAGGAGTTGGCCGACAGCAAGAAAACGGCGGATCGCCTCAAGCCCTTGTCCTTTTTTGGGCCCGAACGCTTTGAACAGGCCGTGGAGCTGGACAATGGCTCAGTGCCCGGGGACCAGCTGGGCGCCGCTGGCCTGAGTTCGCTCCTCTTTGCCCATCAGTTCCGTAACTGGTCGTGGGTGCAGACGAAGCAGGGAAATGGTGTGGCCGCTGGTGCTCTGAAAACCTATGCCAGCAAGACGCGGAAGCGGGGAACTTTGACCCGCATAAAGGTGACGCCCAAGCTGCCGACCCGCAAAGTTGCTGGGGGGACGGCCAGCAGCGTCAAGATCCCGCGAAGGAAATGCGGTCCACGGGACGATATTGATCGGGATGCCATGAGGAATATGCGCACACTGCGCGTCCACTGGCAGCCCGAGGAGGATCGCATTCTCAAGATGGGGCGGGCTGTGTATCTGTTCTTTGACGCTCCGGTGCTATCGTTTGCCCTCAACAATGTGGGCCTCGTGTGCCGCGACGTCATCCGTCGCTACCTTGGCATCTGCAACAAGACCACGCAGGCCTGTGTGCGCCGATTGCAGTTTCTGATGCGGATGAAGCGCGATGCCCCGGATGTGCCCAGCTGGATATACTTGATGCAAACGCAGCCGCAGTTCAATTCGATCTACAACGATCGATTCATGAGCAGCCTCAAGCGAGAGTATCCCACCAAAACCGAACAAAACGATGCCCTGCTGGTGCACTTTGTGCTCGTCCTGAGCAAGCTACATCTGCTAATCTCAAGCTCGGTGAGTGGCACTCCATTCAATCTCTACATCTATCAGAGCAATCAGCTATTCCCGACTGTACCCTTGATCGCATCTCCTTTTTTTTGTAGCATGGCACTGTACGGAATCAGTTTATGCTGCCCGACACGGTGGACGAATATCGTAGCCAGCTGAGGGAGTCCACCCGCTTGAATGACGACCAGCAGGTGCTGTACTGCAATCCCAGTACGGAGACGGAGCTGCAGGTGGCCATTGCCCACGGTGTGCTGCACAGCCAGGTCTGCTGTGCCAAGGACAAGACGCTGTTCAATCTGCAGACCTTCGAGATATACAAGCACTTCTCCGAGGAAGTACTGAATGCCGCCTTCAGCAAGGCCCGTGCGGATTCCCTGCTGGTGGCAGTGAAGCGACGCAACATTCAAGCCGTCTCCAACCGCCAGATATCTGGCCCAGCCCACGTGCTGAGTTCCAAGTACAAGTACCGACTGACCTATGTGAAGCTGGCCCACTCCGTCTTCGACAGCTACTTCCTGTTTGAGCAGAAGCTTAATTTGGAGAAGAAGCAACACCTGCCCTCGCCGCATTTCGCGCAGCTGCTGCTCTTGGGCGAGTGGCTGGCCAAGGGAAAGTTGAGGCTGTCGCTGCACTTGCCCGCCAACATTCTCACCGTCGACACCACGAGCATGTCCAGGCCGAGTGGCTCCTCGACCGACCGCATTCTGGATCACTATAGCTGCATTTTGGACAACGCCCCGCAGACGGAGTACTCAAAGCGGCTGGAGAGCGAGTGCAGCAGTCGCCAGTCCTCGCGGGTTCGCTTCCATCCGGCAAATCTGAGCTATCGCATCCAGTCGTGTCCATATATTCAGCTCTCCAAGCTGCCCCTGCGATTCATGCACTTCTTTTGTGGCTTGGACGCCTTGGGCGAGTCGGTAACCCTCAGCAGCACGAGCCTGGAACAGTTCGAATGTCCCTTTTCCAATTGCATCATGCGCAATGGCTACTACCTCAATGCTGTGGAGCGAATTGTCCATGAGCAGCGTCCCCTGCTGAAGCAGCTGTTAGCCGATGTCCTGCCCCAGTCCCAGTTCCAGCTGGAAGCTCATTCGGCCGGCACACCCCTCACAGTGAACACGTCAAATATTCTGGCCCTGACACAGCAGCTGGAGGCCTATTGGCGGCGGCTCCAGCAGCCGCTAGAGTGCAAGGATCTGGGCAAAGTGCTGGCGGAGAAAACCCTCAACAAGCTGGTCGATTGGCGGGCTCTTTGCTTGGAACTGATCGACTACGAGGCACACATATGGGAGGCAGAGCGTTCGCAAGAGTTTGAACCGGCCATGAACAAGGAGGAACGGGCCAGGGTACAAGACGTATTTGTGGTCCATCTGCCGGCCATTGGCATGCATTCAGTTCAGCAAGACGATCATCAGCAGGCCAAACCGGATGCGGATAGCCTGCGCACCGCTGTGCTGGCAAAGGTGCTCAAGTAAGTAGGACCAGACCAGGGGCATGGAGCCGCTTTCTAACTGATTGCTTCTCTACCTTCCAGGGCCACATACTGGCGCTACACCGAGAACACATTTGCGACGCTTCTACCATCATTAAAGGAACGATGCTACGATGCCAATGCCATCAGACACATGGAAGACATACTGAACTACATTGAGAGGCAGCCACTGGGGGTTCCTGCGATGGAGCTGCGATCGAATTTCCCCTTGGGGGATTTCCTACTGGAGGCCCTGCATGCCCTCGCCGATCACGATCTGATCAAGCGCGTGGGAGTGGCCAGTCATATGTACGTGCACAAGCGTCACATACGCAACTGGGTGGTGCACACGTTCCACATCAAGCGGCTGGAGCGGGAAAGGGTGCAGACCCAGGTGGCGGCTACTCCCGCGACTCTGCACGCCGTCATTGGCCAGAAGCGCAAAGAGGAGGCGCTCCAGGAGCGGGACACAGAGCAGGCGAATCCATCCAAAAAGATTAAGCTGGAAGAGCAGAATAGCACTGACTCGGAGAGCGATGAAGCGGCCGCGGAATCTGTGGCCAAGCGACCCAAGAGATCCATTAAAAAGGAACCATATGTGAACGCAGTGCAAAACGAAGCCTCACACGATGCTATTGTGATGCGCCCGCAGCCGTGGATTCGACTGAATGCATCGCTCAACCGTCGTGTGCTGGACCGTTGGATGGGCGCCGTCCTCAGCGAGTGCATTTCCCGCATAGGATGCACCGTCCACAGTTTGTTTCTGCGCTTTCCGTACCTCGTGCCAGTGGATGTCATGTTCCTGCTCGAGCTGCTCGCCGATTTGGGTTGCCTTCACTTGATGGAGCTCCAGACGCACAAAGTCCACGTGGAGACCACGCAGGACGAGGAGTGCGGGGAGCAGCTAGTCACTGAACTGTATGAGCCAACCCTCACCTATATCATTGCCCACGGCGATGCTATCGGACGCCTCACCAGCTTCATTGGCTGCAAAAAGTATAGCTCCGAGTTCATTTAAGGTGATCTGCCAACCGACGGATCAGCATTTCGGGACAACTCTGTGTTCTTCGTTTCGGTCACTTAATAAAGTTGATTCCAGACAATTGTTTATTTTCGGCGTTGCACAATGATGGGAATCGTTGGGGCTGCGGGCAATAGAAATATAAAAAGAACTTTTCTCGGTAACTTTTGAAAAAACAAAAAACGCGTTGGTTCTTTTTTTTTTTGTTAACTGCAAATTTGCATTTGCAGCGTTTAATTTGTTGTTTCACTTCTTTGTTTCCTTAAATCTTGTTAGAACATTAGCACTTCACTACCGTCTCTGCGTGGGGTGTGTGGTGTTGTTTACCGCTTGCCACCGACGCGGGGAGCAGACTTCTGCGTGACCTTGGCGGCCTTCGTCTTGGGAGCAGACTTCTTGGCGGGAGCTGGGGCTGACGCCTTCTTGGCTGCCTTGACGGCGCGCTTCTGTTCCTTGGCGACCTTGATGGCCTGATCGCGCTGGGCCTTGCGCACCTCCGGCTTCATGTTGCGCTTGGCCATGATCTCGGCCAGGGAAGCACCGACAATAGCGCGCTGGAATTTCTGTGTGCGGCGGGTGCGCTTCTTGGAGGCCTCCTCCTCAATGCCCTTGCGGTGCTTGCGGCGGTAGAGCACAGTCCAGGTAACCTTACGTGGGTTGCGCTTCATCAGGTAAGAGCGCTCGCACTTCTTGTCCAGGAAGGTGAAGCTCTAAAAGAAGCCAATAGGTGGTTAATACCCTCGTTATTGGGTGGTATCTTATTTGTTTACTTACCTTGCCATCAATCTTGACCATGGTCTTGCCATGGCCGGGGTAGATTTTGTACCCGCTGAATGCACACAAGCCAATTCTGAAAGGAGACGAGATTATTCATTATTAACTGGCAATACATTTTGAAAAATTTCATCAGCAAACACAAATTAGCACTGTTTACTTTCCGTCAGTGCATTTATTTTCGGCTGCGGTCACTTGATGCCTACGATTTTGCAAAATTATTTTTGAAACTTACTTCATCTTGCTGGGCGTAGAAACGAAAAGAAAAGAAAACGGAAGTGAACCAGCGACTTATCGATACTGTATACGGTCTGACCCTCAGAAATATACCGAAATATACGTCACAGTTTTAAAATATACCAAAAATATACTAAAAAATTATTTATATTTATATTCACATATTTAATCTTATTAAAGCCGATTATAAGGATATTGTAATTTATTAATTTTATACCCGATACTAATTTTACTTATTTATAATTTGATGGAAACATGTTGATTGAATTTCTGTTCTGCAAGAACTGATTTATCCAGTATTAACGTTTTCCAGAGAGAGCCCATAAATAGTACATTCCGGCTGGAAAGCAATACAAAATTTAGATTGTCAACTGAGCGAACTCTCCCTTTTCAATGCCAGTGGCTGCTGTAATCTCTGGAGCTTTGTTCATTTTTTTGTGCGACGGATGATTTCAAATTAATTTGTTTTTTGGTCATATTTTTTTTCCAATATTTTTTAATACGCGTTATGATTTTTTTTTACAAATAATAAGGCCCCACTAATAGCAAGCAATAATCGATAGGTGATCCAATAGGACTTCAAAAATCCCATTACGTTTGCTATCAATTGGGAAAAATCCCATACCGTTGGCTATCAATTGGGGAAAATGGGTTCGTGTTTTTCAAATATCAAGGCAGCTTTTAAATAATATTAAACAACAATACTACTTTGAACTTAAAAAAAGTGAAACTTATTATTACCGCATTTAACTATTAAATTAGGTCTGAAATAGCAAATCTGTGGGAGTAGAATCATCCTTGAACTTGAACGGAAATTTAAATAAATTAAATTAAATTTAAAGAAATTTAAATACCGGCGGAATAAACTGAAACTGCACGCCGCCCTATGAGCTGATCTGCCAGTTGCCAAGGCTGCAACATTTGAAGTTGTGGCTTAGTTGTTCTTTACGCGACTCGTTCTTTGATATTGATAAATTGATATTGATAAAAAAACAGGGCACTCCTTTGGAAAGTATTATCCTGAAAGGGGAATTTTATCTGAGAAACAGGTGCAGCATCTCTGCAATATGTCTACGCTCAAGGAACTGGATGTTTCCTGCAAGACCGTCCCCATGGAGGACTTACTGAAACTAAAGAACATTGTCTACCTGCCCATATATGTGCATGCCAAGAAATTCGAATTATCAAGTTCTCAACCTCGTAAAAGGGCTTCCTCGCCTAAAAATTCTCAATTTACTAACTTGCGATAACATTGACAATGTGCACTTAGTGAAAAGTGTTCGTACCTGGATGAGCGAACAGAGGGAACAGCGGGGGAAGATCACAATCCATCTCAGGGACCCAACTAAATGCAATCTTATGTATGCTAATCCTTTGGTTGAAATCAAGCGTGGTATTTCATATCCCATATTATTTAACAAAGAACTTAGTGAAGAAGATAAGAACTAGCAAATCTACCGATCATCCCTGAAAAGTTTACATATATGGTTTGCATTTATGGGAATATGGGATTATAAATGAAAGTCCAATTAATTGTGCCTATATACGCCTTCAGCAAAGGCAATTCCGCGAAATATAGGGGATTCCTTAAAAAAAAGGCAAATGGTGCTATTTTTCTTTCGGTGTTTCTTGGGGCTTTTTTCTTAAAATCCCAAAAAAAAAGATATAGACAGAAATTTGAAGCATGGGAACACTGTTTTTGTTTATGGGGAATACTAAACAATATAAAAAATTCAAAATTTACAAAAATCGCGACAGTAATTGCTTTTTTTTATATCAAGTACAAAATGTGTTGTAGTGGTGCTATTATTTTTTTCGCAACTGTATTTCTATATATGTTTTATTTTTTGCAAAGAGAGTAACCATGCAGCAGATCAGCAGATACTTTAACACTTCTTCTACCAGCGTTAGGCTGTAGGAGGAATTCCGATTTTCCGGCAGATTTGAGAACCGATTTGCGTTGTTCTTGGTAGTACGGGCAGGGCTGCCGACGCTTGGTGGGTAACTTAAGAACAATATTCCTTCTGTATTGTATTTGAGATAAGACGTGCCGGAATAAACATTTAAAAGGAATCTCCTGGTGTTATTACTGCCGTCAAGGAAAAGCTACGGCAAGCAAAAGATAATAACTTAAAATTGTAATTGTAATATGTAAGTGAGCAATGGACAAGTGAAATTAAATTTTAAAGCCATTATTTGACTGCCATCCTAATCTCTCCTCTTCTTTTTGGGAAGTTCGGAACAGCTCCACCATGTCTGGATAATTGGAGCAGGTGAGGGACTCATCCTGTGCTGCTTATATGGCAATTCTTGCGCTCTTTTTGGCAGCATAAATGAAACAAAAGTGATTATGAAAGCTCTTTTTTATTTTCGCTCAAAGAATGTACGTACATATAATATTTTATAATATTAAAAAAAATTCTGATCAAAATAGATAGCATTGAATATATATTATTACTGTAGAATATACAGGCATGTGTATGAACATGTGACTAATGATTTATTATTACGATAAAAAACATGCAAGTCGCTTATATTTAACATTTTATTTGATAAGAAGGCTTTCGATTCACGCTTTTGCGTTGAGTCTGATTTAAGTCTTACCACGAGACAATTCAGTGACTGAAATGCAATGCCAATATATTGGACTCTCGTCCTTTTCTTCTTCCACGCAGAAGGAGACATTACTCTATCTACGGAAAATGGCTTCGAGAATGCTGTCTGATTGACTGAAATAAACTAATTAGTTGGGTATTTGGTTTCTAGCACTGTGCTGAGTGGTGTGGCGCCATTTGCTACCCGATTGTTAAGCCGTTACTCCGGTACGCTGCCATATGCCAGGGAAAGGATGCAACGATCAACGAACTCAAGGACCAAATCCGAGAGAAAGATGTTTACATCGCCCAATTGGAAAGCAAGCTTGAGCTCGCCAAAACGACCAACTTCTGTCTTCATCGAGCCTAAAGAAAGACATTAAAAAATAAAATTAATTAAATTAATTTAAAAGTCCAATTCGCGAACTTGAAATGGAAATTAAAGAAAAAACTGATCAATTAGAAACGAATGAGCGCACAATAAATGGGAAGTCAGACGTCATCAAGCATATGGATGATCTATTGATGAGACTCGATTTTTGTTGGCAGATATGAACAAAATAATTAATTAACGAGGGGGAACGTTATGAGCCGCGTCTGCGCCGCGGCTCTACTTTATACCCGGTACTCAGTCAGTATATATGTATGTGAGCTTGTTGTAATTTATTACATGTTCGCAAAAGGAAACGAGGGGGAACGTTATGAGCCGCGTCTGCGCCGCGGCTCTACTTTATACCCGGTACTCAGTCAGTATATATGTATGTGAGCTTGTTGTAATTTATTACATGTTCGCAAAAGGAAAATATTAAATTTTAGCCAAAAAAAAACAATTTAAGTCGAACCTTTTCGGAGATTTTGATCTATTAGATGTTTCCATATTGGTTAACATAAATTTTTTACATCTGCCATTTCTACATGTTTTTATCTACTTCCTACATATACATACACGGCTGTGTGCGAGAGAGAGAGGGAATCAGTCTGCGCTTGGAAGGCCACTGAAATTTCATTTGTTCCTTCTGACTATATTTATGATCCGATCTGATCCAAATTCAATACTCTGATAGATATAGTAATTTTCTATGATTCTGCGTTTTTGGTTTTCCCGTATCTTCAAAATTGTAGATTTTCATCTTTTGTGGGGGCGGAAGGGGGCGTGGCCAAATTTTAAAACAAACTCGTCTCGGTTTGATATCACAGGAGCTTGGATAGAAAGTTTGGTGGTTCTAGCTCTTATAGTCTCTGAGAACTAGGCGTCAAAAAATTCGATCAGGCATAGCGCCTACCCCTGTGTGTGAGAGAGAGCGAGAGGGAACGATGCATTTCGAAATTGTTTTCTTCATTGTGGCTATATTTATGAGTCGATCTGATCCAGATTCAACACTCTGATAGATATTGTCATTCTCTACGATTCTGCGTTTTTAGTTTTCTCGTATCTTTAAAATTGTGCATGCCACAGATTTTCGTCCTTGGAGTGGGCGGAAGGGGGCGGGGCGAAATTTTGAAATACACTTGTAACAGTGCGATAGGACAGGAGTCTGGATACAAAATAGTGTTCCTCTAGCTTTTATGGTCTTTGAGCTATAGGCGCTAATGAAGACGGACAGACGGACAGACGGACGGACAGACAGACATAGCTATATCGACTCGGCTATTGATGCTGATCAAGAATATATATACTTTATGGGGTCGGAAACGCTTCCTTCTGGGTGTTACACACATTAATTTTTTGCACAAATCTAATATACCCCTTTACTCTTCGAGTACCGGGTATAAATATACATATGTACATATATACCTACATAAATAAAATAATATATAATATTATTTTGTATCATGTGCCTCAATAATGAAGTTTAATGTAGATTACTCCATCAGTTAAAATTGCTGATCAAGAGGGTCATATACAAATTAAATATAGCCCTGTGCTCTTCGAGTAAATTCGGGGTATTTGATATATATATTATTAAGCATAAAATATGAGTACCTTTGTGAGCTACCAATAATTTGAATATTCAGCCCGTTAGATGCATTTTATCCCGTCCCATGAACAGGTGCTCGCTGAGGTTTCCGTTTCCAAACGCCAGTCCAGCCACATCCGGAGACACTTGAATTGCACAAGGAATGGGTCTGTTCCGTGCAAGCTTTTGTTATGAAGTTTAAAATTGGGAGAAAACTGTTAGCATTCTCCTCAATTGATCAATGATGACGTCTGATTTATCGTTCATAGTGCGCTCCTTCACTTCACATATAGCTGATAAGGTTTTTCTTTAATTTCCATTTCCAGTTCGCAAATGGACATTTTTAATTAGATCTTCCATTAGCTCGATTATAGAGTTTTGTCTACCCATCGATTGGAACTTATGGGTAATATGGCTTAGGCTCTTCCCAATTATATAATCAATTTTCTTATCCTTCTTAAGGATCGATTAAGCCAGAAGTTGCTTGCGTTTCTTTATACAGACACACGGTCTGTATTTCAATTAATTTGGGGAGTTCAGGCTTGCTTTACAATTGGACGATGTACAAATCTTTCTCTCTGATTTGGTCCTTGAGTTCGCTGATCGTTGAATCCTTCCCCTGGCATATGGCAGTGTGCCGGAGTGATGGCTTGACAATCGGGTAGCAAATGGCGTCACAACGCTCAGCGTCCTCCTCCCCGGTCACCTTACATTACTGGAAACGGAATACCCAACAAATAAGTTCATTTCAATTCGAAAATCTCAATGCGCGGAAAACTTACAGCATTATCGAATCTATATTCCGTAGGTAGAGTAATGTCTCCTGCCAGAGCCAGAGCCAGAGCCCAATGTATTCCGATCACAGTTCACTCAATGACTTTTCCGTTGAAAGACTTAAATCAGACTAAATTCGAAATGAAACACTTGAGCTTATTATTAAGTAAATTGTGAAATATGTGAAATTCGTATGCACATAAATATATAATATATGCCCTGCCCTGTGTCCGTGACATATTGTTTTCGAGATAACAAGCATACAAAATCGTAATCGTATTCTTATATGTATAGGTAAATATGTACGTAATATTATGTATAGACACAGCATTTATATTTAAATAGTCAGCTTGTGCTCAAGCTTATTATTTACACTCTTACTCGTATAATTATAGAAATGTATTGCGACCCTTGACCCTCTGTATCAGCGACAATTATTATTTTACAGGCGAACTTTTTTACAACGAATCTCTAGGGGATACAACAAATTCGTTATATAGAATTTGTAAAAGGAAATTGTTTCCAGGTTTATTTTACCTTAAAATAATTGGTAAAGGTTAAAATAATTAATAATAATTTGTGCGGGAAGCACAGCTTTATAGTTCGGGATTCCCCAAATACATTTTTACCTTTGTTTTGGTAAACTGCTTATAGGGAGATCGAAAGCGTATGAGCATTCGAGTAACATGCGTAGAAAAAATATAAATTCGTTATAATATATATATATTATATTATATTATTATTATTTAATCTGCATTTACTTTCAGATCACAGTTTGATCAGATTTTGAAATTGTCGAAATTAGAATGGCTGGCCTGGCGCACATGGGTGATCTATTGATGAGACTCAATTTATTACTTATTTATTTATTTCAACAGTATCTACAATTAATGGTTATAGCCACAGCAATATACATGGTATGATGTACATACGAGTACTATTGTGCCAGAAGATCGGAAAAAGAAAACCTTGTACCTACCTTATCGTATTTTGAAATGGAGTCGGATATGCAAATGCATTATCGTCAGATCGTGGGAAAGGTTCGTACGTTCAGAACCCCATTGTGATTAAAGTGCTCATTATCATTCAACTCTTGAATTATTTAATTAGGAACTTTTAAGGTATAAAGATTAAAAAGTATACAACAATACAACATGATTAAAGAACAAAAAAAAATGTTATTTTTCATCATCTTGGTCGGGGTCTTCCGATTCCGGTTCCTGCTCAAAGACAGTGCGCTGACGGGAAAATAATCTTTTGGATCGCTTCAATGTGACGTAGTCCACTGTTTCGTTGAAATCTATTATTGATTGGCGAAGCTGTTCATCCTCTTCGATAAGCCTGACGTAATGATCGGTTGTTTCATGATCAAGGGGCAAGCGTGTTTTTTTTTTTTTTGATTTTGGAAGAATATTGGGCTCTTTTTCCTCTGTTTTCTCTTTTTCCTGGGAAATTTTGACGATACGCTTCTTCAGTTTAATTTCATCCTCGCGCTGTTCCAGGAGCTTGCCGAGAGTTATCTCCCGCTCGAAAAGCTGCGGGCAGATGGTGAGAATAAGAATCGTTAGAGTAAAGATCAATTTGGGGCATAATTAACCGACGCCATGTGAGCCTTTTCCTTTCCGGTGGCCGACCACATGCAATCCTCGAGCAGGAGCAAAACTGTGTCCCCGCCAGCCATGCCTGCGGTCAGCATGTGGCCATCTGGGCGGAACGACACGTGTGTGATGCACTGCTTCAACTTGATCGTCAGAATGGGCGTGCGATGGCTCATCAGCAGGTCCCAGAAGTCCAGAGTTCCCTTCTCGTCGCCGGTAACGAACAGCGAGCAGCGGCCCGTGCTCCAGGCACAGCAGGTCAGCTGATGCCGCGTGCTTCTGTACAGGGTGCTGGGGCTTGCCTTTGCCTCCTCGGACCAGATGCGCCATCGCCAGTCGCCCACGAGCAGGAAGTTCTTCACGAAGAACGGATTGCGCACGATGCTGCGAATCGGGCCGACGAAGAGCTGGACGTGACTGAGGATCACGTCCGACGGCGTCATGGCCTTGCGATTGCCCACAAAAACGCATCCCATGTCGCTGCCAATGATGTAGCGCACTGGGATGGTGTACTCGAACTCCAAGACAGTGACACCGTGCGCATTGGCCCGAGTCTGGACGTCATTGCCGTACGGCTCGAGCAGCAGATCTAGTGTGGGCATCACCATGTCCAGCGTATCCCAGTATTTGATGGAGCCATCCAGCGAGCCCGAGTAGAACTCAGTGTTGGACTTGGAGTGCACCCAGCACAGCGCCGAGGTAACCTCCCTGTGTGCCGTCTCCAGCGGACACATTTGCTTGGGCTTGCCGCACTCTGAGACATTCCAGAGGCACACCTTGCCCGACTGCATTCCTCCGATCATGAAGAACTCGTCCTTGGGGCAGAGCTTGGCCAGTGCAACAGTCTCCTTGGTGTCAAAGTAGGCAACCGGTTCAATCGGATTCTTGATATTCCAGATATATATGGCGTTCTCGTTACCAAATTCAGGATATTCGGTTACTTGTGTTATGCTCGGATCCAATCGGCGGTTGCTAAATGTGGCCAAGAACTGCTTGGGATTGTTGGGCGCCCATTCGCACATGGCCAGGTGTCGTGGAGGATACCACAAGTCGTGGAAGATGGAAATGGCCTTGGCCATGATCTTCATCTTAATGCCACTGGCCAGGCTCTCGTCCAGGTCAGCGAAGAAGTCTTCATATATGTTCATAGCGTTGTTTTGTCGGGAAATTGCCATACAATCCCGCAACAAATGGCCCACCTCGACGCCCCAGGAGTCATCACGCTCCACCTTCTTGCGGTATCGCAAAGTGGCCTCCTCGTCCAGCATATTCACCTCCTTCACATTCCATCCGCCCTCGCAGTGGTACAGGCCGTGCTCGTCCAAGGGCACTTTCTCTGTTACCGCAGTGCTCAGGGCCATCTGCTTGCTCAATTGTGTGTTATTATGTCGTGGGTTTCGCGCGCAGTACTTCATGCGAAGGCGTCCACTTGGGCGCACGGCCAGCAGCAGCTCGTTGCGGTCCGTAAACAAGCACTGGCGCCCAAACTGCCTGCGTTCCCGCGAGTATATAAACTGATTTCCTCCTATTCCCATCATGGTTGGTCTCTTTACAGTTCTTCCTGTTGTACTTTACAAAAAATATAGAAATTTGATTTGCTTCACAACGAAAAGGCACTGTTGTGATTGATACTGATGTGAATTATGGGCGTTGGAAATTTAAATTTACATTTGGCGCCAAGTAGCTGTCTGACT
This sequence comes from Drosophila helvetica, assembly GCA_963969585.1. Lineage (NCBI taxonomy): Eukaryota > Metazoa > Arthropoda > Insecta > Diptera > Drosophilidae > Drosophila > Drosophila helvetica. The sequence goes on from OZ018402.1 coordinate 54,318,558, forward strand.
GAGCGCTCGACGCGTTAGTAAATTACTGTGAAGAGTAGCAGAAGTAACAGGTTGTTACTCATAAGAAAATAGTGATGGACCAATAACGATGTTACAATACGTCGATGTTTGTTTATATTTCGCATATTACAATGTTTTATATGCTGCCAGGCTGGTACTCAGATCGATGAAATATTTGGTTGACTATATAATAGATTATACTCGTATGGAGATGAATGAATTTTGGACGACCAACATTTTTCGCGGCTGTAAATTAGTGTTACCGTACACCAAGTGCTTCTGGAATATCGATAGAAACATCGGTATTTTCGATAGCACACATTGCGGAAAACATTCGAACCCAAGCGTGTTTACATGGAAAAATTAAATAAATTAGTGCGCATTTAAAGACTGTGACCAATTTCACTATGGTGTGTTTGTTTTGTAAACAGAATTGGTTGGAGAATTAATGTGCGTTTCTTTCAGACATGGACCTGCAACAGTTTCTCTCCTTGGAGCGCAAGCAACTGCAGAAGGACCGAGAGCGTCTTTCCACGGCACAAAAATGCCCCGCCGCCCTGCTAATGAAAAACAGCAACTACATTCCAGTGCAATGTCAGCGCAGGGCCAAGGAGTCCAATGAACTCCTGTCGGAATCGTCTTCCCTAGCAACCGGCAACCAAAACTTAAGCGAAGAACTTCACTTGGACTTGAGCCACCTGGACGGCGGGCGTGATGGGGAGTCCGAGGGGAATGCCAGCCCATCCAAATCGACCAAGGAATTCGCAAACCAGCGTCAGCTGCTTGTTGGAAGCGCCCGTCAATACAAATCGCCAGATGTGTCGTCGCGACGCGATTTGGAAAGCGGGCGACCGCTAAGTGAGAATCGCTTGCCAATCCGACGGACGGTGAGTGGGGTAGGGGAAGGCCATTGGGGTAGGTATTGACGAGCACGACGTGCTCCAGAATGTGTGTTGCGCTTCAGTGGCGCATCGGCAATTATCTGGGAGATTGCCATAAATGTGCGAAATTCGTTTCTCTACGCCTCGTTGAGCTACTTGAAGAATTCTGAAAACTGAAGCTCTATCTTTCGTAATCTCCATAAGAGTATCAGTTGCATATAAGATTTCATAGTGTTCTAGCCGCTTGCCTTCTGTGTTCTCCTTGGTGAGTCTTCCAAGACCATGTCCGTCTGCTTGCCTTGACGAAAACTAGACTGTGAGCGGCTAAAACAGTTCTAATGCTCCCCAAAACATTTATTTGTAAGATTATTTAAATTCGCAATTCTTTATAAACTCTGGCCACTCCCTTCTTACGAGATACATTCAAGATTATACATTCAGAAGTATATTTTATCATTCCTTGCATGTACATGAAATGATTAAGTAATTAATAATTAGCATAAGTCAACGTTTAGGTCATAAAAATCTTTTTGCTAGAGTTTGTTCAGCGTGGAATGTATTTGAATACAAGATAACTATCGTTTTTGTATAATTTTTTAAAACGTCAGTTTTGCTGTCAGTTTGTTGATAGATTTAGCGCTTTTGTGGACTTGTTGGTTGCCGCCTGCTTTCCACCTTTTCACTTTTCAATTTCCACATACATTATTTATTGGCTTATTGGCGAGCTGGCTGGCAAATCGTTACCTGTCCGAAACCCTACCCCCTGTCTCCGGCCCGGGCCATGTGAGTGTATATAGCGAAATTAGTTGGGCATTTTAATTATTTAGCATTTAGTTCTTTGGACTATACCGTGCTTTGTTGCGTTTTCGGCGTGGCCTCGTTTCCTTCCGCTATCAGTGTTGCATGCCCCATTGTTGTTGGTTCTGCTGCTAGCGCCCCTTCCGTGCTCCAGTTACCATTTTGGCTCTGCCGTGGACGAGCCATTCGTCTAATGAATTTGCTGGCACCGCTTTCAGTTGTAATTTGAAGCTCGTTTGTTGCGTTTGCTTCTGTTTGGCCTGAACTTGAAATTGCTTTGCGTACATTATACTTTTTCTATATAAATGAGGTGAGGCGCTTGTCGGGCAGGGGGCTGGCCGATTGCCGCTTGCCGCTTGCCCCTGATTACCGGCAAATCAAAACCATCGAACGGAACGAAAATGGGAATGGGAGGCCCTCAAATTGACTTAATTTGGCCATGCCACGAGTTAACCCAAAAATCAAAGTGACGCAAAACAAACATTGACAAATTTAACGTTTTCTAAAAATATACAAACTACCGGTACGGAAAACTAAAACGTAGAAATCGCATGATGGCTATAATCGAATATATCTAGTCATAAATATTGCATCAGTGGTCTCTTGACATTATCCGAAATATTTTTTATTTTTTTTCTATAATGAACAAATTTATTTGCATTTTCGCTAAATTTTTAGTACGTTTTGATCTCCTTATAATGAATTTTGGTTTTCTTTATAGCGAATATTTTTCTATTACGAATTTTTTCCACGCCCGTAAGTCGAGTTCTCATCCGCTTTTAATCTCGCTATAACGACATTTTTTTTTCAAATTTTTTGATTTTGTTTCCTACCAAAACAAAGGTAAAAATGTATGTGTTAAAGTCCCGAACTATAAATGTGAGCTTCCCACTCAAATAATATTGTAAAGTAAAATAAACTTAAAAACATTTTCATTTTACGAATTCTATATAACAAATTTTCCCCATAACGAATTGTTTTTTTTTTCCCCTGCGATTCGTTATAGAGAAGTTCGACTGTATGCTTAGGCATAGGGATTGTATCCCAAGATATCGGATACCATTAGATTTAAGGTTTATTTGTATGTAATTTTCTGCTCGATATTCCCTGCTCCCATCCGAAATCTCGGTGCTTTTTCTTCTTTCTGTTGCTCTTATTTTTTTTATTTTTTTATTTTCCTTTTAGTGAGTGATTTAAAATTTGATTTAAAATTAGGAGCGCCTAGTCATGCAATACTGTGGACAAAGTGCCCAGGTGGCCCGAAGTGGCTTTTTGTTCTGCCGACTCACTTCCTCGTTGAGGTGGCCAAGGTGTGGACACCCCTGCACATGTGTAGGACACGGCACACCCAACTGTCAGCTCCGCCTTATGGCGCCTCTCATTAATTGGTAATGATAATGGATATTGGAGGTGGGTCGGCATGTTCGGTTCAAAGAGGAACCCCAACGAATGACTTGGCTGAACTGAGTAATTATTTCTGGTGCATAGTATATTTTTTATTGAATGCCACTGCCAGCTGCTTGCAAATTTAGCTCGATTAAATGCTTCTCTTTGATTAGGTATTTCTGATCAAGAGTCGAAAACAGATTCATTCAATTACAATATCCTTTGTAGTGCTTTACCTAATTCCATTTATTTCCCACTGACTAATTTAACCTGAGGGGTTGGGTGGGGTAGGTTAGTGGTTGACACGAAAGGACCAGTTGAACAAACTTTTAAAATAAATGCGGTTGAACTGAGATTCCCAACTCTAAAAACGACCCACATACATACTCGTACATACTCGTACATATTTACTCTTATGTACTGTGAACGAAAGTCACGACCTGGACAAGGTTGTCAACAGACAGGGCTTAATTAAGCCACCCTGCGACAGTGTAGGATAGCTTGAGGTCACTCCAACACGAATGAACAACCATTGAAATTTGTGTGTACTCTTCAACCAGGGGAGGAAAGTCAATTTAAATTCCATCGTCTGTCCTTGAACTTACACGGCTACACGCCTGCACGCCTACACTGCTGCGTGGCGACAGATGCTTCCATTCCACTCCATTCCATTCCAGTTCAGGTTCGACACGCATTTTCATTAGTTTTCGCACTTTTCGAACACCAACTGGCAGAAGCTGGCACTTGGTTAACCCAATTTGAAACCGGCACGCAACCGAGCCCGATGAATGGGCGTAGTAAACAGACCATTGAGTACGATTGGGAGTACTGTGGAGTGCATCAGTGTGTGAAAGGCTCTTATGAGAGTCTCAATTCGATATTGATTTTCGCTGAAGAAGCCTACGAGTTTCTTAATTACATGTGAAATGTAATTTGGCATCGAGAGAGTCTCTCAATGCTCCTATGCACCCCACTGTAGCAACTGCTTGCCACCTCTTGGCCCCCACCCGAGATGAACTGCGTGAGCCGAGCCGTTCCCCGTTCCCCCCCTCGGATTTGCAGTCTTCATTTTGATAGTTTCCTTGACCTGAATCGTAGGATTATATTGTGTATGGTTCTTCCTTAGTTGCGGCACTGAATGCCCCTCTCTGAATATCCCTCTCACTTGCAAATTGCTCTTAATTATGCTTCGCTCTTGTCTGCCCCACTGCAATGATGAAAACGTTCAAAGGAGCTCTAATTAAGTGGCCATCATCCTGGCTAATAGAGAGCGAAGCGTACTGCAGGCAGCCAAGAAGCAGAAGTGGAGCCCAGAAGAGCCAGAGCAGGCCGAAACAGCTGGGCCTGGTTGATAAAGTGCCATTGGCAGAGACGCTCTCAGACGCCCAATTCGGAGAGCGACTCCAGTCGGGCCACGAATGAAGCCTTCGTCTCGCTTATGATTATTATTTTTTAAACGTTTGCAATGAGGAATATGGGGCTGACCCGTCACCCCAAAAAAACACTACTTATACTGAAGATTAAGGGTTTTTTTTTCAAAAAATATAAACAATGAAAATTAATAATAATGTAGCACTTTAGTAATGTAATTTATCTTTTGGCAAACTGTTGAAAAAATAATCCCAAGAGTATAGGAATTATTATTCCTCTGTTCAGTTTTACTGGGGATTTCACGATTCGAATCCCTGGCCATTGACTCTGGTCTCTGGATTGTATATAATTTTGTTGATGCCATCGGTGCACGCGATTTGCGACGTCGACGGCATACAAATTATGTTCAAAATGGCAGTAGGCATTGTGGAGTGTTCGCTAGAGCAGCTCTGGCTCCAGCTCCTGCTCCTGCTCCTGCTGAAAGTGCTGCTGACCCCAAAAGCAGAGGCAACACACGGAGCCAGAATAATTGGCTGGCTTTGCTGGCCTTACCGGCCGTACGAAAATGTATACAAGTTTCTTGCTGGTGGTTAGTGTCGCCGAAGAAAACGTAGAAAATTAGAAAAAAGAAAGCGCGCGACAAGAGCTACATATATAATAAATATATAAATACATATACATATATATATATAGACGTATAAAGGCCACCCACTCACATTAGTTTTCTCTTTTCCGTGCAGGATGATATGGAGCAATGGGTTACGGACACATTTTATTCGTATTTTCCCGGCTTTAACAATGAAAATCAGAAACGGCAAACTTATTTGCGTGAGCGACAGCGCGAGAACCAGCAGAACTTTCTCAAGCACCAGGTGAGAGATTGCCGTAAAAATATTGCGATTATGTGCGGAGTGGAATGTTATGGACAAGGCACGCCTTGTTATGGTAATCAGTGTGAAATTTACGAGCTGGCGCCTAATATTTGAACCATTGCAGATGCTTCATCCGCCGGTCACAAAGCATCAGCGACCGGGACAAGTGAGGAAGCCATCGCAACCGCCACCAGCTCCAGCTCCAGCTTCAGGTCCAGGTCCAGGTCCTGCTTTGGCTTCCACTCAGGCGCGATCCAGCCAATCCAGCACAAGCACCTCGAATCACAGCACCACGGACAAGACTGACTTAGAGTTAATTGTAAATAGTAACCCGAATTATGTGCCGCCCAAAGTCCGCTCGACCACCACACGTAACAAGCTCCTGCAGGATCTGGGCCATGTGGAGCTGTCGAATATTGTAACGGGCGACGGGATTATGGAGCGTAATCTGCGTAGTGCCGAGCTGGAGACGGCCCGCAAAAAGGATTATCAGCGCGATCTTATGCAACAGATTGAGGAGAAGCGCCGCTCCATAGAGTTGCTCAGGGAGAAGGAGCGTCGACAGGAGGAGGCACTGACCAGGTAAGTTTCTATGGAATATTTACCCTTTGTGAATGCTAACTTCTTTTTGCCCTCCACAGACGACTGGAGACACAACTGAAAACCATAAAGCTAGAGGAGCAATTGGAAAAGGAGCGCCTGCGTATTGAAAAGGTGAAACCTGATGTGAAATTAGTGTTATTTGTTTAATGCTTCTCTTAAAGAGTCTTGCTATAGGCTACTAGTAGCCAACCATTCTCCTAGTTATGGCTGCTATTCATTTATTGAACCAAAAACTATTAATACACCTTTGATGGGCGATTAAATTGAATAGCCTTTGATTGGTATTACCATTAGATTTATGATCTGAGGCCCTAGAATAAATAATGAATTGTAATTGATATCCCAGCAGTTGATTCGAGTTAGCCGAGTGTTATTATTACCGCATCTAATAGCAGTTAATTTCAATTTACTTTCGACTCGACTAATCCGCTCTATATTTGCTTCCCTTATTGTGCTGGCAGGCTCGCATTGACTCGGAACATAACCGCTTGATGCGCGACCAGTTGCTGGCCAAGCTGGATCAGGACGCACAGCTGCTGCTGGTCAAGGAGAGCAACAACCTAGCCGAAACGCCCAGGTCGCATCGGAGTAAAAACGTCCACAACAGCACAAATAATATTAGCACCGAAGCCACCGCCAACAAGGTGTATAAATACTTTAGCAACTCTGCACATCACGAATACAGACGTGGCCAGCCGCTGCCGCCGGCCGTTGAGCTGGACTTTGAGCTGCCGCAAATGGCCAAGATCGAACGAGAGTGCTTCCATCTGTGCGAGAAGATATGCCCGCTATGCGATGAGCCCCTGAAGAGCTACGAGAGCTGCTGTCTGCGGTGCCAGCGGAAGCTGGCTGTGAAACTGAAGCAGACGGAAAACGGCAACGAGAGGCAGCCGCAGAAGCAAAATGGGAATGGGAGTGCGATTGGGCAGGAGGACGACGATGAGGAATCGCCGAGTGATCCAGACGGCGACCCCATTCACAACTGCGAGAGCAGCTATGCCCTGGTCTGCCACAAGTGCGAGCGCTTGTACGCCATGTGCAGCCAGTGCCTGGCCAAGAGCGACGTGTGTCGAGCGTGCCAGCGAGAGCGGAATGTCTGCATGAACTGTCGCCGCAACCTGTGTTCGTTCTGCCTCGAGGAGGTTGCCTGCGGCCGGAACACGGAGCGCACGCATATCAATGAGACGGAGGCTGACCGCGAACCGCATACGGACAATGCTTTTCGAGTACTGGAACTGAACTATGCAGTGCCTGCAGCTAAGGAGTCGACGGCCAGCAACCTCATGCCATCCGACGCCTCGCCACCCTACTCCATCAACATTGCACGGAACTCTGTGTTCCATTCCGACTACAAGGCGACGCCTGTCAAGCCATCCTTTGTGGAGGAGCTCCCGACATTTTCGGGGAGTGCCAACGCAAGCCTTGAGATTGACAGCGCCGACGAGCAGGCCATGGAGAGGGTGCGAAAGCAAACGGACCAGCGCTTGTCGCGCTATCTCCAAAACTACGGCGATCTGGCTGCCAAGCAGCAAAAGAAGCTGATCAAGCAGGACCAGTTGCAGTTGCAACGCAGCAAGAGTGAATCCCGTCATCGTGGAACTCAAACGACGCCGCAATCTTTGGCCAGACGCGATGTGGTTCTGAGAGAGGCTCCGGGTCATAACCTATCGATGCCGCTGCTGCGTGAAATGCCCAAAATGACGCGTAAAGACGCGGGAGCCACACTGCCCGTGAATGGTCAGCGGAACATCGACAGTCTCAAGAAGCGTTGGGAGGTATGTTTATTGATATTTCAGCTATCGAATCAATTCTTATTTGTGTTCTTCAGGTGCCTGCCGTGCAAAAGTTCACCGTTTCCACGTCATCGCCCAAGATCCTTACTCAGGTAGGAGCCATCCGCAAACAGTTGCAGGCTGCCCGATTCTTTGACGACGTTGTCGAACCTGAAGATTATTGAACGATAGATAACAGCATCCATACACAAACCTGCAAAAGATATCTTCGATTATATTTCCACACGTTATTTATCAGAGTAAAACGAATTTAATTCTCCTAGAACTCTTCACGTTTTGAGACATTTGCCATTATCATTTCAATTCATATATGTATGTAGCAATAGTCCTATAGTGGGCTGTTTCCAAGTGCTTCGGCTGCTTCAGGCAGCAAATTAATCACGTAGGCCATTTTTTTGTTTATTTTAAACAGTTACTTATTAATCACTGATGTGGTAACTAGGAAGATGCAATTAAAGAAAAACTTATCATGAATAAACATTTTTTGAACAACTTTTAAAATCTGCAAAGTGCCTTTTAAATGGTCTTATAAGCTCCGATGTTCAGCGATTGACAACTGCTAATCGAAACTAATAACATTAAACATTCGAATATTTTTAGGTTGTATTTAGTTATGGTTTAGTTTATGAGTTTATTTATGGCTAAGGTTCATTCAAGTTCTGTGTTTTTCCAATTAAATTCTATTGACGTCAATACGTACATTCATCTTGCGTTATCTTTTCGTTATTTACAGCGATTTATTTGATATTTACTGACGTTACCGACACACGATTCATTGACTCATCATATGTTTATATTTATTCTGATTTTTTAGCTACATTAAATTACTCCACAATTTTTAGACATTCAGTCTTCGGAAACGGTAAAAAAATAAAACATTTCCATGAAGAATATCGATGAATATCCATCCCTCTCTAACTCTCTTTTCTCTACAACTAATTAACATGCGGTAAAATTTTCAAATCAACTTGATTTAGTGGGATACATATCAAAGAAGTCTTTACACGAAATCCGATGTCTCTAGCTGGTATAGCCTCTGAGAATTTAGCTTAGGCATTACAATATTGATGCTGATCAATATACATATACCATTGGGTCGGAAAAGTGATGACGATTCGGCCTTTTTTTATTGTAATACTTGGATTCGATTCCGTGGATATAGTAGAGCTCTGCTTGCTGATACAGATGCTCGGATTTTCAGGGTGACTTTGTCGATGTAGAGACTGTTTGGAAAATTTAAATTATCGTGACATTGTGATTATTCTAAGAGTAAATCTCTGAAGATCCCCATCTATCCGTACATTCTATGAAAGTGGCTCTGTTTTGGGCTCCAGTTGACCCTTCTTCGCAAATATTCTAAATTATTAGGTTGATTATACGTTAATACATTTTGAACGGCAAAAAGACGAAAGCGCACTATTAAATTATATGATCATTATACCCATTACTCAAAGAGTATAGGGTATACCACAAGTTTTAAGATACATATGTATACATATGTATACTTTATGCGGTTGGAAAAGCTTTCTTCTGGCTGTTTCTAATGTACATCTACACGAATTGAATATACCCCTGTAATCTTTGAGAGCTGGGTATAAAAATGAATCAAACATTTATGTTGCATAATAAATATCTTTTTATTTTTGTCATTTTCTGCCTTTGGATGCTCATAGTCTCATCTGCTCACCACTGGACGGGTTGGGGAGCGTAGACGGGGGCGTACTGCGAGTAGGCGCCCGCCGATCCATAGCTGGGCGCCGGAGCACTGCATGGGACTGGAGCCAGGTTGGGCTGGCAGCTGAAGAGATAGTTCTTTGGGCACGGTGGGGCTGGAATGGAAACCGGAGCGTATGCCGGAGCTGCGGGTGCTGCGGGGGCAGAGTAGGACGGAGCTGCTGCCGGCTTCTCGTATCCACCGCCGTAGGCTGAGCCCACGGTCTGTCTCTTCTCGGCGGCAATAGATGTGGCCAGCAGGCACAAGGTGGCGATCATGAGGAACTTCATTGTGATTGGGCTGTGGATTGTGTTGGACTTCTTAGACTGGCTGGAAGCAGACTGCGATGTTCTTCGGCTGGCCCCAACTGCTTTATATACTGGATAGCTTGACGGCTGTGGCTCGCGGAAAATGCCGAGTCAAGCAGTCACCAAGTTTTCCGCAATACCCAATGGCCCATTTCATACAGCCAGAGTCTATTTTGTGCATGGCCAACAAAAATCGACAAGTAGAAATATTTCCTCCACTCTTTTAGGGGCCACCGAACTTGTCGAGTAAACAATCTTTCAGTACAAACCGAATGCCGAATGCTAAATTTGCAAAATGAAATGAATGAAAAATTAGGTACTTGTGGGAAAGAGAATGATAAACATTTAAAACGTTTTTGGTGAATTTAGATCAGCTGATGGAACTTTTCAGCAATAATTATTGGAATTCTAAATTTCGTTTGAATGCAACGCCTGTGCTTGAAATTCTGGAGTAGAAATGCTGAGGATTATCCCCTACTGGAGTGGAGCTATATCCCGACATGTGGAACTCTATTCGAGCGAATGATCTGCCCTACTGTTGTCTCTATGATCAGGGTCGGTCTATCGGTCTGCTCGCAAGGTGCAAGATAGCCGCATAAATCCGCGATAGGCATTAACTGGAATATCAAATAAAAGCCATCGGATTCATGCTCATAGGTTTTCGGTTCCCTTCTTTTATTTGCCCGGTTTAAAATCCCGAAATGGGCCATGGTCTTCCAAGTGGAGCAGCAAGTGTCAGTTAACTGTGCCGCAAACTCTTCGACGAGGCCTCGTTTTGGCCATGTTTTGCAATCGCACAGGGGTTGTTCCTCAATTTGAGAGCATGTGGTGGAAAGCTGATGTTCTGTGGTGAAAGCTCGGTTTGGGAAATTTAAGGGAACTTCACTAGGATTATTTTACGAGAAATAGTTGTTAGAAATACAAAATTGTGTGTTTCTGTGTGCAGATAATGATTTATAAAATTTCTTCTTAGAATATAATAGGGTTTCAAATAAAGTTAAAGTTAAAGTTAGTTTCAAAAATGGTTGGAGTTAATTGAAATCGGAGAGAAAATGCTTTTCTTTCGAGTAGCATATTTTCGGAATCACTTTAGTGCCTTTATAAAATATACAAAGTTCTGCACTGCCTTTGGCTCAATTTCATTTGGACTTGGTGCTGGGGTTGTCGTCTCCTCCCCCACCAGGTGCAGCTGATTGTTGCTCTTTGGGCGCCTGCAATCGGTTTCACTTTGGATTTCATTTTCTAGCTTTTGATTTGTGTCTGCTTGCCGGAGCGTTTCCCTCTGCTCAGCGTCCAATACGTCACGGTACACCTGCAGGAGATTGCGTTCCTCGGAGTGTTCCAGCCAATCCAGCAGCTCGCCAATGGTCTTGTCATGCTTGTGTGCCACCTGCTCATCGAAGGGCGGCTGCTTCCGGGTGGCGAACTGGGCGCGGTAGCCGGTCTGGTTCTTTGTGGGCGTGAGACTGACACGATACCAATGCTGATCCTTGGGATCCTGACCGAGCAGGGCGTACTCGAATTCCGGTGCCGACGAGGTGCTCTCAGTATACAGATCCAATTGATTGGTCGTAGGGAGCGCACTGCTGTCCAAGCTGGTGGGTTCTGTTGGCCTTTGTCTGTTGATACATAGAGTTTTGTTCCGCAATATTATTTAATTTAAAAGAACATACCCCAATCTATTGTATCTGGCTACGTCGGTTGGCACCGCGTTCCCGCCGCTGGCCATCAGGCAGAGGAGAATGATTCCCAGGCTAGGTTTGTTCCACATTTCAACAGATTTCGCTGAATGATGCAAATTTTCAACTGCACCTGGTTATATATGATGGCTGGTTTTTTTCTTATATTTTTTATTCTTTATATTTTTCTCTGTAGATTGGGCTTCGTGTTCAGCGTAGAGCGCTACATGTAAATGGAGCTAAAATGATTTCGATTCCCCAAAAACGGAACTTCTCAGATATCTATCGCTTGCGATATATCGTCACGTCTTGGGTGTGGGTTACAGAGCTCGACGGAGCACTATAGCTTATATTGCGACTATAGGATACCCGTTACCGAATCTTAAAAGAAATATAGTTACTTGGAAAGCAGAAATCAAATTGTTTAAGACTGCCAAGTATGCCAAGGAAAATCCACTAGTTGCATGCCGTTTGTGAGCACCCATTTCAAGTGTTTCCGCATCTGGTTTGTATTTAATGCAGACACAATTTTGTGGGAATATGAACACGGCTGGTGTCAAATTATTAAAAACCAGGAACTCCAGAACTGCAAAAGATGATCTGTCACGATTTCTAGGCTAAATACGAAAAGGGAGCTTTGGAACTAACGAATCGATCAGCTAGACATGAAATTATGTATATTTGTGGTCGATGTTTTGAGGTTTTTAAAAATTCTTGAAAAGTATTTATTCACCATATATATTTCTAGATAATGATGAGACCCAAAGGCATACAAGACCATTGAGAAATTTGAATAAATATTTATTCGAACTTCTATATGAGCCCTCTATGAGGAATAATACAAATCTGCCGGAATAGATATATATTGTACATTGTTTTCAATTCGATTCAATTCGAAACTCAATATTTGCATATTTTAGTTGCGTTTGGTTTATTTTCTAGCCAATGGACTTGTGGCCTCTTGAATTTGTTTGGGGAAATGCCACTTACCAAAGTCACTTCCTGTCTGCTTCTCTCATCTTACCTGTCCCTTTTGCGCTCTCTCTCCCGCTTCCTTTCTCTGTTCGTGCTGGGGCTCTCCCACTAGTGGTTGCAGCATTGCCAGCAGCGAGAAAAGCTATTATCAGTGAAATTGGCGACCTTTCTAATGTGGGTAAACTCTGAAGGATGTTAATCAACAAAACTACTTTCACTTTGGCACTGACCCGCTCTTTCACTGGGCCTGCGCTCTCGGGGGCAGCGCACTTTCTTTCTCTCGGCAGCAGCTGGAGCAGCACAGCTGTTGTGGGGCCTTTGCCGACGCCAAAGCCATTTTGCGCGCGCACTTTCCCAAGGAAAAAGGAAACCCGAAACGCACATCACACATACGCACGGTGGTACGCCGAAAGGCACTCTCTGGTCCTCTGGCTCGACGCGACTCGGACCAGCTCTGCACACTCAGTAGACAATCTTTCCTCATTTCGTTAACACACTCACAGCACAAAAAATCAAACCAAATACAGAAGAAACAGCAACAGTAGCTAAAACAAATCCCCATAAATATAGTTAAAATATTCGTATAGATAATTCACCGTGCAAAAAATATAACCTAAAGAGCTTGGATGTTTCTGTGTGTTCTTATCAAATAAATGTTAATGTGTTAAATAAATTAAATTAAACTAAATTCAATTATATTAAATTAAATTAAATTAAATCCAGAAGTGCGTGTCAAGTGCAAATAGCGATATCCTCCTCGTCTCCTTCGTCGTCATCTTGTTGTTCTTGTGGCTGTCGTCGCACAAACTTTAACCGAAAGTATGTAAAAAAAATGTATCTCTTATCAGGCAGATTCGCTTATGCGTGCCACTTTAATGGCAAACAGCCAGAAACGGCCTGATAAATGCCCCACTAGAGACGCCACCAAAGTGCACGAATTAAATAATTTCGCTTTTCTTTTATTCTCGTTTCTCACCGAATTGTTTCCCTTTTTGAACTGGCCGCCATTTGTCAGCCAGGCGATATGGCTTGTGGGCAGAATAATTGCAGCGTTTGGTCCGCGATAACGTTCGTATTGAAATGTAATAGGCAATATAATTGATGGGCTCTGTGTCAATTATTTCGGACTACTGTCAGTGAAGAATACTGGGCTAACGGATTCTGTTTCCGTAAGGAAATTCTAGGTGAAAAAATAATGATGATAACAAATGAAAAACTGGAAAACTAGTTGCGTCTTTCCCAATCTCTGACTTAGAGCTGAGTCTGAGCTCTGCTCAGATATGATCAACAATGGATAGAGGTAAACCTATTTAGTGGGTACTATACCTTTTCAATATCTTCTCTTAGCGAGTGGCCTCACTTCAGTAAACAAATGTTTAGGCAGAGTTGGATGCTCAGTAAGGAAGTTCTTCAAGTGCTTGGAAGTTTTCCTCTCGGCTTCGGTTTGGGGCCTCTGGTATTATCCATCTATATCTAGTATTTTAAATTTAATTAAACTTGTTCAGCGGCCATCCGCCTGTTCGTTAGTTCATTCGTTGCCTGCGTGTTCAAGTGGCGTGTAAAGCAATTTACCAACCCACAAACTTTTCGTTGCCGTTTAATTTTTAGCGCAAAACAAATAGGCAATTGCAGGAGCCAAAAAAACAAAGACGAAACCCAAAACCAAAACCAAAAAGAAGAACTCTGCGAACCAGAAAGTCCTTCAGAATGAGCTGAACAGAGTTGAGCTTCATCTGAGTTTTCGTTGAGTTAGTTAAGCGAGAGAAAAAGTTTTTCGCCCTGCCCATTACTTTCGCTTTTTGCACTGCAGTGTTCTGCTTGCTCCTGTCTAGGTCGAGTCGGGGCCCCGCTGTAGGTGTGGTGTGTCTATCGGTGTGCATGGGGGCGCGGACTCGTCCTTCAATAATTTTGCCGTTAGCTTCACTCTTACACAACCTCTGTTGGGGCCAGCTCAGCTACTTGCTGCTCAGACTTGCACCATTCAAACTGTTGAGATACAACGCAAGGAGAGGGGTACATACGAGTATGTACACATGTACATCGAATGGGGGGGCAGATCCATTTACGCACATTTATTAGCATTTAGCGACATTATTTATTTATGCTTTTAGTTTAATCTGTTTATCTTGAATATGTATTTGCTCAACAACTGGGCCAGAACTGTAACACTTAAAAATAAAAATTATACACAAGAATGGAAGCCGAACATTTTCCTGGAAACTTGTTGCCAGAATTATAAGCAAAAACAAATTTTAATTGTTTTCATTTATTTACACCTAATTCTGATTTTACATCTTTGTACACGATTTTATTCCATTTAGCAAGATTTTATTTAAAATTTAAATTTTAAATTAAATTTAATTTAAATATTATTGCGTGATTTTTAAAATATATTTTATAATGGTTTTTTAAACTAATTTTAATAGGTTTTCTAGATAAGGAAACAATCCCCTATATTTGCATACGATCAGTGTCCTTTTTTACACGGGTTTTTTTAGAACCAATCTACCGTGCAAAAACAGAATTGGGTGTATTTTGGTGTTGAATATTTTAATTGAATTGTATGAATATATATCTAGAAATGTAATGTACGTACGTACCTTTGGCATACCTTTATAAATGAACTGATTACTGTTTTTACAAATAACAGAATGATCTTTGATAGATATTCTAGAATTCACAGGACACGTAGAACAATCTGAAACTAGAGGAGCAAAAGCAGTGGGAAGTTTTTTAGTCTTTGGCCAGCGGCCATTTTGACAGGGTTTGTGCGTGCGTGCATGTACATATGCATGTGTATGTGTATGGGTATGGGTATGGGTGACATGCAGACAGCGAGAGGGGGAGGGTGGTGTGCTGTGCTGTGCAGTGCTGACTATAAAAGAAGTTGGCCCCCACTCGGTCCGGAGTCGTAAATTGTTGATGTTGCTGTTGCTCCTGCTGCTAGACTTGTTGTAATGAATATAAAACTGGCTTTTAACTGCCTTTGCCCTCCACTGTGGCCTTTTATGCATGTACCAAGGTATTGCCAATTCCAGTTCCTGGACTGTTTTATGGCTCCACCTAAAGGCTTGGTGGCTTGAAGTCTGGCCAAAAGGCATTCGCCCACTATTGTGCCCAACAAGAAACTTGTTGAGGCACAGTCACAACTCAGCAACACCGAAACTACATACATACATTTGTACATACATACATACATACAGTTTCTTGGCACACCATAAACTTGTGTATAATTTTTAGGAATTTTTGGCTGCGAAAAGATTTCGACATTTCACTTTTGCAATTTTTTGCCCCAGTTCTCGGTTGGCGAGTCTTTCCATTTGGCTTTTTCGTTGCTAAAGCAACCAGTGTTTTGCATGAGATAAGCAGCTTGACCATGGGGGTTGGGGTTCGGGTTGGGGTCGGGGTTAGGGATGGGTATGAAAATCTGAAGCTCTCCATCCACGGCCCAAGGACAGACATCAGCTCGTCCTTTCCAGGCGGCGGCACGTACGAGGACGAGGCGTGCACAGCGAGATGATAATTTCGTTGAATACACAACTCGGGCCCCGACTCTCTCGCAAGGCGGAGTCGGGGTTGGGGTCGGGGTCGGCTGCTCTGGGAGTGCTAAGTCTTGAGCTGATATGGAAAACAGATAAAAGAATGGCTCTCCCAAAGGCTAAAGCCGAACCAAAAAACGTTTGGAAAAGGTAAATCGAGAAATCTACTTGTACATTTAACATGTAGATGAAAACTAGCTTCAATACAAAATATACATACATGAAGAAATCCTTCGAGGACTCGAGAATTTCTTAGAGATGTTGAGAATTTTGTTAAAAGAAAAATAACGAAATTGAGAAAACCTAAAAGAGTACCAGGAGTCGAGCTGAGATTTCGCTCCTCAAGTTAACTAAGAACCAGAAATATGAAACTATAGATTGTTTCAGCGTTTCCTTACTTCTTTTTCGGACGATATTTGTTTGGCTACCAACTGATAAATATATTTGATCCTGGTGGTTCGTGGTGACGAAATAAGGAAATTCTGATAGATCAATGAGCGAACCTGGTTTAATAAAGGTGTTTCAAGGTGCTTCGGCTTATGCGTTGAAATCCATGCAGATCCATGGTTCTCTGATGATTATAAAGCTATATACATAGTATGTATTAAATACATACATATAGAAGAAAAATGGCATAAGAAAAAAATGGCATAGTAAAAGGAATCATAGCCGTATTTAAATACACGGATTGTAAATATAAACACAGTAAAATTAAACAGAATTCCCGTTGATGTATATATAAATATTTAATCTAAATATAAAATATAAAATAATTATAGCTATTGTTAAATTAAATTTGTAGGAAATATATTTTATTAAAAGATTAAAATATTTAACTTAAATTTGAAATATATTTATTTCAAAAATGAAATATATTTAGATCAAATATTTGATTGTTATATCAATGCACAAATGTAGATACACATTTGACATTTACTTTTAATACTTTTTTTTGCTACGTAATTTCTAATTTGTTTGGAAACTAATTTAAGTATTTTTTTTAGTCCCCCCGTTTTGTTATAATTACAAAAAGCGTTCGTTATTAAGTTTAGTCCATAACAAACGATCCGTAACCGACTTGAACGTATAAAAACCAAGGCCATGAAAAGAAAAGGCATTGCATACATATATCATATGTAAATTCTATAGATGTATTCATAAATATATTAAAAAATGTGTATGCTTTCGCCATTCAATTATCCATTTCATTCATCCGTCACAGTTTGTTTTCGCTACGGAGATTTCCTTATAATCGAAATACCAAATAGAGTCCGTGGCATTGAGGGAACCAATTTAAAGGGACCGTGAACGATGCAAAAGTATAAATATCAACTGAATTCATCCCAGGTATTCAATCGCTCAAACATGAAGTGGCAACTTGTCGTCCTTACTCTCCTGGTGCTGGCCCAAACTGGTTTATGCATAATGGCATGGGATCCTGAGAAACATCGTTGTTTCCCTGGTAATCAGGATCCTGGATGCCGCGCTAAAACTGTCGGTTAATATAATTAACCAATAGAAATTTCAGACCGATCATATAACCCAATTTTGAGAAAGTAACTTTTTTTAAAACCAATTTTCTTACATAGAAAAAATTTAAAAAGAAATATAAAAAAACCGTATGGTAAATGCAATTTGAATTCAATTTTTATAATACCTTTATCATATACAGTAATTTTTAAAATTCCTCTTCTGCTTCTAATTTCAACGGATGTCCAGCACATCTAGGGGACGTTTTTATCTATTTCTGTTTAATCTTTTATTCATATAGAGACTTGACAGAAGTGGATCCGAAGAATTAATTGCTCGATTGTAAATATCAGTCAAATTGTTAATGCGCATGCAACGGTCTATCGCGCTTATACAATTTGTTGCACGCCTCGGATCCATTTTCTATTAAGCATCTAAGCATCGAACAGTCGACGAAATCGGATACCACGGATACTTGTTCATACATTGAAATGCAGTTTTAGTGCATTATTCCTAAAATGTACGTGAATTTATTTGAAATTCACACGAAATGGCGACTAAGATTGTATGGAAGCTTTCAAGAATATTAAATTGATGTTCGAGAAGGCTTTCCTTGCAGTATTTCCATAATAACAATTACCGCTCCCAGATTGTTTTGGTTTATCAACATGAAATTCCATTTAATGCAAAACTGGAAATGTGGAGCACAAATTCAAAGAATCGGATCCAAGAATATAACAGGCTTGCTCCATTTATTGTAGCGTTTCAGGCCTCGGCCTAAATATTTTCGCATTTATTTCGCGATTCATCAAGAGCAGTTTTGGATTTGCTCCACATATTGCACATTACTGGGAAGAGTTGGTATGCGTCAGAATGTTTAAAACTTTACCTTCAATAAGAGTCATGTGCAGTTCGAAGGAGACACTGGCAAGCCTGTTCTCAAAATCATCAAAGATGTGGGGCGTCAATTTCCGGTGTGATCATCTTGTGACTTGTTCCATGAAAAGCTCAGTTGCCATTTTCCTCTTTAAACAGCTGCTGCCCTCGGAATAACTTATTCGTGGGCGTCCCCCGTTCTTTGATAATAGATTCTTCTTAAATTAAACAATACTGCATCATTAGTCGCAAAAAGAAGCAACCAGAAGCATCCCCTGTATTCTACATACCCTGAGACGTACTCTCCATTGCAAAAAACCCAATGTATTTTCCGGAAAATCTTGATCTCTTTGCTGTAAAGTTGACCTATTTCGTCAAGAACGGTGCGTTGAAACTCTGGTCGAGGAAAGAGCTGTTTTTCAGGGCTGATGTAGCTAACCAGAGCTTAGTTCTATTTTCTATTAAGTTAATCTAGTTTTGATCAAATATCCCAAAATGTTCTTTTTGGGTTTTCTGGGAAACATTGGGCTGTTCCGGCCACAGTGCAGTGCAAAGGGTGGAGATAAAAGAAGAAGATATATTCTGAGATATAATAATGTCGTCGACTCGAAACTTTTATTATCGACTTTAACTGATTAAAATCGAGAGAAAAATAAGTACGGCGACAAGTGGTTTCGTATATTTATAGGGCTCGTCACACCTGTTCATGGCCTCGACAATAAGGAAATTATGTTGCATTAAACCACGACTGGAAGTTATTTTTATAAGTATTACGTTCCTTGTTTAGCCGGAACAAATTGAAATGTCTTACTATTGGCCGTAGCCAATGATCCGTGAATGAAATAAGCGTATAAAAACCAACTGAGTGCTCCCCACGTATTCAATCGCCCGAAGATGAAGGTGCTGATGCTGCACCTCGTCGTCCTCGCTCTTTTGGTGTTGGGCCAAGCACTGGAATGCATTCCGCCACAAATTGAGTACTGTAAGGCATGCCTCGATCCTAGCATAATATCTGAGACAGCGCTGAAGGATTGCAAGGCCGGCTACCATATGGTGGAGGGGTTCTGCCAGAGCTCACAGCCAGTCGCCAGAAAGAGGACAGGCAGTTGTAAGCCAGACGAGAGAAAGACTTCCAGTGGACATTGTCGAAAAAGGAAGAGAGTCTTTAAGCGCTGTGCCCATATCTTGGACCATTGATCAAGCCCGTAAACCGCGTCCATTCTGATGATTAAATTCGCTTCTGTCTTATGACTGAAGCCCCATAGAAGAACCACAAGTAGGAAATCTATAATCGAATAATCAGACCATCGATAAATCGACTATAGTACTATCAGCCTTAAGGTGCGAGTATAATGTCATTAAATAAAGCAAAGCATTGTGTTTTACTCATAGGGTGTGCAGATTCTAGATAGTTGTTCTCCATTTAATATTCTCGAGTGGATTTAAATCGATTGCGTATTAATCTTTCAGTTTTCACCCACGTTCTGGTAATTTGTTTGGCTTCTATTATAGACCCATTGACAGACACTAAGCTGAAAGCATCAAATTAGTCAACTTGATGGGCAGTACGAGGGTATACATATGTATATGGTATGTATATGGTATGTACATACATATATTATTGCTGTTTGCCAAAGAAGGCTATAACTTCTGGCCTTAATGCGAGTGGCCAATGCCAGAGCCAAAGGCCAACATGAATTTGTTTCAAAGTCATTTCGTGGGCGTGTTGGCCACGCAAGGGGGAGGATGAGGGCGCAATCACATATGGGTCTGGTCTGTGTCTTTGGGGTGGGGATCTTTTGGTCTGGCCAACGCCTGAGTGTCTCAGCATGAAGTAAAATCTTCTCCAAATTCCTCGAGGTCTTCTGCTGGCAACTGCCAAGATGGCAGCAGAAGTTCAAGCGAAGTGCAGTTGGCAGTAGGCAGTAGGCAGTTGCAGCTGCAACAGCAACAGAAGACAAGAGGCACATACCGAAAAAAGCGAACCCACAACAATCAACGGCTTGTGCTGTACACTGTCTTCCCGCTGCTGGCTCCTACAGTTGTTGGTATAAACAAGCCAGGAACTGGCTGACGGGAACGGGAACGGGTATGGGTATGGCTATGGGGCAGCTCTCCCGAGGACACTGCGCGCGCACTCAAACGAAGAGAAAGAGAGACAGATCCAGAGAATCAGAATCAGAGAGATTGTGAGAGACAGAGACCGAGAGGGGTCTTCCCACAGGACCTGAGGACGCAGCTGCTTGGCATCCTGTCGCCGCCGTTGCCCATTAGTATACAAAACGGCAGCGAATCCATCGTGTGTGCCACACAACGGCAACACGGACACCGACACGGCGACGGCACGACAGAACGACAGAACGACAGCACGACAGCACGACCCCACGCCCGTAGAGACAACAGGCAGAGGCACCAGTGAAAGGAGCGCCAAAATTCGCGTCAAATGAAGTGAAAAGTGAAAGTTGGCAAAAGTTTGGCAAATTTATTCGTCCTTTCGGCAAGGTGGGCCAGGACGGCGGGCTGCCAGTCTGAAAGGCCCACGTGGCTTTTCTATAATATGTCACAGTGAGATTAAATTAAATTAAACGCGTTGGCCTCGCCGTCCCAGGCGTATCTTCGGCGTCGGCCATAGCCGACTTCCAATGCCACAGCATTCTGAAATATGAATCGGGATTAGCTCAGTTGTTTTGGGATAAACGGAATTTCAAAGCCCAGAAAATGAACCATTAAGCTTGTGGGTTTACAGCTTATTTTTGACATTTTTTCTAGTGATTGGTTACAGCGGACAAAACAATGACAAAGAATTAAAAGAATGGAAGGATACTGCTATTCATCTGCGGCTCATAGACTTTTCCATCTAAAATCCCGTGTGCCATGCCCCCGACCCTGCCTCCGCCTCCTCCTTCCTCTGTTGTTCTTCCTTATTGCTACGTAGTTTCTGATTTGTTTACAAACAGTGTTAATTGTTTTTCCGCAACTAATTTCATTATTTTTTGTAATCCCTCTGTTTTGTTCTAAACACGAAAAGCGTTCGTTATTAAGTTTAGTCCATAACAAGCGATCCGTAGCCAAGGCCATGAAAAGAAAAGGCAAAACAAATACATATCATATGTACATTCAAAAGATGTATTCATATTGGCGACAAGTGGTTTCGTATATTTAAAGGACTCGTCACACCTGCCCGCAACCCCGACTCCGCTTCCGCCGCCACCTTCCTCTGTTGTTCTTCCTCATTGACCAATCATTTCCGTTCCCTTGCAGTCCACGCTGGTGCTCGTTTTTAATGTTTATTAGCCTCTAACGTTGCTGGCCAGCAAATGTTTGCTCAACTTGGTCCAACTTGAACTAAAGTTTTCTCTTTGGTGTTTTTTCGCATATTTTTTGGAAATTACGCTGATGAAGGAAAACCCGAATTTGTGCGGCCATGAAATCCGCTGACTCTGATAACAAACTATAAACTGCATGGGGAAAATGCGCACACACGAGGATACTCAATTGTGAAACTGTGAAAGTGCAATCAAATAAATTCGCCAAGAGAAAAGTGGAAAAGTACCAGCGGAAAAGTGAACGGTGGAAAATGTGCATACAAAACTGCGACAACATCAAAATCTGCGACAGTAACGGCCGCGACCACGACGCCCAAGACAAAGTCGCAGTCATTGAGGTCGATGTCGATGTCGAAGTCGAAGTCGAGGGTGGAGAGAATAACGTCATCCCTACAGCCGACCTAGACTACGAGAACTTTAAATTCAAACTGCAACTGCAGTCCGAGCTGAACAAGAAGCGGCAGAAGTCAGTCAAAGTTAAAGGACCCAAATTGTCAAACTTCAAGATTCTGATGTGCTGTTGCTACTTCATCGTTATAGTCTTGTTGATCTGAAGAACTGAACGGCAGTCAAAACTACAATTCTACATCTACTAAAAACAAACAGCAGATAGACAATGAACAAGTTAAAATATAATGCCACATTTTAATCTCGCCCTAACAAAGAAAGCAGGTAAAATGTTATATGATGTATACTTTTGAGTGGATAAATTAATTTAAGAAAACCATCAGCATTAAATTGCGATCTCAATATCAATAGCATTTGCGAATATCTATATATAATCGTTATATTTGACTTAATTCGGAGCTGGTTTCAGATAAAACAAAGGAGAAGATCAGAGGCGAACCTTGATAGTATTTTCATTTCTGTATTGATTTTTTTTTAAGCTGTTTAGCCATTTATTTAACCAAATCTCATGGGTACCGATTATTTATTCAACTGAACCGATTTGGGGCTAGGGGGCTGGGGCAAGGTCAACATAACAGTAATTGTGTCCGAGCCACCACCACTTTGGCGTTAGTTATTAGTCTGTCTGCTTTAGCGCCAATCTTTACTACTGCTTATCGAACTATTTAACTTTCTGTTCTGTTTTGTGGTGCTGTTCGATTTATTGAAATTAGTGCTAAATTGATTTATGGCACAATATGTTAGCGCCGTCTCTACACGCATTACGCATACGTTCTGGACGGAGCTTTATTTGTTGTCCTCTCCCAGTCTCCCGCTGATTACTCATACGACGCGTGGCACATTTCACGAAAATTGATTTTACACTGCGACAAAGCTGAAAGTACACACACACATGCACACATGGGGCTGGGCTGAAATGTGTGAGCGTGTTTTGAGATACCCTTGAAGAAGGTATTTCGATTTAGGCCCTTTGAATGCACTGGACACCCCATAAAGTTGGAACTGTCAGAATTGCATCACTATTTCCCTTTCGTAAGGCCACTGATCACTCTTTGATCGAAAAAAAACACCAGAACCATAAAAGATCTGTAAGGGTATCTGGGCCTGGAGCCCCAGAAAATAAACTAGCTTTTATTGTGATTTTCAATTCACAATGCTGACCTGACCTACATTTCGGACATGTGTGGGCGAGGTTTTGGTTCTGGTTCTGGTTCTGTTTCTGTTTGTTGTTGCTGTTTTTTCTGGCCAGGCCACAGGTTTGTGAAAAAAAGAAGAGAAATATGGCCGCAGGGCATAATTTATGTGGCATGCAAATGCGTTTACGGCCAAGAAATAAATGAATCCACCGAGTCGCAAGTGTTTAAATATTTCCCATGAATAATTAAAGGTGCATTTAAATTTTGACGAGCCCCCGAACGGTGTGGCAATTAATTAATTCATTGTGTTTGGCCAAAGAAAAGGCCAACAAATGAATTGGAATTGGTAGAGAGTCGTATGCCAAGTAAATTGAGCATGCACATGTGCATAGCACTCAAGTTTCGACCAAACAATAGCCTCAAATTAGCTCGAAGTATGAATGTAAATTCCTGGAATGCCCAGACACGTTTTTGGTTTTATATTTTAATGCTCTCCTATATATATATAGAACGGCCTCACATGCTGGTCCGCTCGTAAATGCAAGGGAATGGCTGTTTCTACGCCGATATTGACAGCTTCAAATTTGTTGTTATCATCGGACTTTATGGCCAAAGTTAATATGAATTTCGCGTGGCTGCTTCAGCTCCGGGCTTTTATGCGACTTTAAATCCTTTTTTCGCGACGGTTAAGGCTCTTATTCAAGCCACTCCACCAACTCGCATATGTCATGAGACTAGCCCACACAAAAAAATCCAAAATTCATTGAGTATGTGAAAAACGTGCATTAAATGCCCAAAAAGAGAGAACAAAAAATATACAAAAATAAATGGGGAGACCAGACCCAAACTCAAGACCTCATGTTCGATGGCGTATGGCTGTCAGGCGATGCCACAGCTGTTCCCACACAACCGACAAAAAAAATAAGGAAAAGTGTTGGAAAAAGAGTCCCAATCAAGCACAGTGTCCACATCTTATTTAGATGGATTATGGATATCGATAGATACGATTGTGATGGAATTGCTGGTCAGGAACTTCTGGGTTAATCATGGGCCGATGCAACAAGAACTCGCTGCCTCTGAAAGACTTGTATTACGCCGACGGTCGACCTGCATGATCTCTTACATCCAAGGTAGTAGGATTTCTCTCATCACTTGCGCAACTGTGCAACACGAAACCTTTTTTCATTCAGTTTACACACAGTCGCACAGCACATCTATGGATGTGCTTTGCCCCTGTCTGCGTAACAGAACCCTTTATTACCCTTTATATATTTGTCCAAACCTACACAGACACTGTTGTATGTATGCGGTGAGTGGATCCTGTCAAATTGTTGCTGTTGTTGGGCCATGGCTATGGCTATGGCTATGGCTACGTCTAGCCATTGTGCAATCAAATTGTTTGGTGGGCGTTGCTTCTGGGTTTTGGGTTTTGGGTAGCGGCGCTTACGCGTGCATTTACAACAAATTAGATGAGGGATAATGGGTATAAATGCTTTTGGCAGGCAAGGTCGGGGAATTGCTTTTTGGGAAATTAGATAAAGGGTTCGTGTATGTGAGTAGAATAAGCTACCAGCGATAAGATATCCTCCAGCTAATACGATATTTTCCTTTGTCTACTTTCAGTTGCGAATCGATTGGTGTCAGTCAAATAATCCATCGGCTACATAAAAACGTACATATATGCTATATTGGCAATAGAAGGAGCTATATGTTAAAGAAAATTATTTTCAATAAATAAATAGAGGATAGTGTGGTGGTGTGCGTATGCGTGTGTGAAAAGTGAATTTTTCCCCCACATCCATTGAAAATTCAGTTTTCAATTTTCGTGTGTCGGAGCCAGGCAAGTGAAAAGCCAACAACAACAAACGCAACCGGCAACGCAATGATAATTACCACAATTCTGCCGCAATGAAAACGACAAATTGAAAGCGGCCTCTTGTGGACGGGCACGGCGAGTGGCGCAGTCTATGAAACAATTGCTGACTTAATGTGAGTACTGTAGAAGGAATACCCGTATTGATTTCCATTTAATTGTTTTCACTCTTCCGCACACACACAGTACGTATATTATGGCCATAATCATATTAGCCATCGAATTGGTTAGCGCGTAGTAAAGGCATTTGTAAGTCTCCAGAATGAGGCTCCAATTATCATCGTTGATTGTTTAAACTGTTCCTAGAACATATCAAATCGAAACTCGTTGGAACACCCATTTCTAGACTCACAAGTGCTCACATATATCTTCTTAGAATTGTAGTAATTTAATTCAGTAATATTCCCACACGTATGCTCCATTGTAATGCTAGAAATATTTGCATTTGACATTGCATATTTCATAATAACGCCAAAAAATATATGATTTCCGTGCCACTGGGCGTATGGGTAATGCATAGTACGAGTATGGCGCATACGCGCTGCGCGCTGCGCGCCACTCGACCGAAAATGTTTGGCAAACAACAATATTGAATGGCAAAGTAAATTTGTGAAATTTGTTGACTGACATGCGACAGTCGTCCCATAGCTGGGCCAACAAAATGTTTCAAACTGAAAATCATAGAAAGTCAACAGTCAACCGTCAACAGACCTGTGATTGTGTCTGGGCTTGGGTGTTGCTTTGGCTTGTGTCCTGTTTGCCCTTTCCTGCCAAACCTTTGTCAATAGGAAATCCAATTTCAAATTTTAAACAAGTCCGGGTAATTGTTTTATGGCCCCCGGAGGAGTCACAAACAAATCAGAGCCGGAAAACAGCCCAAACTATAATCACAAGATTTATGCGGACCACTCGGCGCACTGAGCGGGCATTATAAAGTCATAAAGAATGTAAGAAACCAAAAACAAAAAAAAAACAGACACGACGCTCGCTCGGCAATTTGGCTTATCGAAAAGCCAATAAATAATAAACCAAAGAGCTCGCTGCACGGTACATGAAAAGTAGATCAAGATTATGGGAAGGAAAACTTTGTTTCTTTTTTTCTTCTTTTTTTTTGTTTTGCTTTTTTCCTGTCAAAGCCATACGTGAGTGTGTGTCTCACGCAAAACGTGTGTGCGTGTGTTGGTGTGTGTGGGACATGTTGACACTCTTTATGGCTTATTTGTTGGGCCCATAAAAAATTCATCTAATTGGCAATGTCTGCATATTTGATCGCACTAATGGAGGCCCGTCAATTTCGGGCCACCAAAACCAGAGGCCTCGGCATCCTTGGGAGATTCTGTTGCTGACAGTCCTGTGATTAGGATATCACGAATTCTATTGATTTTCTCCAAACATTTTAAAACTGGTCGGTCACCTCGGAGAGGTCAGGAGGTCAAGTTTGTCAACGAAATTCCAAACCCAATGAAATTTACACACAATCTCGTCTGTGAGTAACAAGGTCGAGGACTTTCACTGCAGATTACTCACCGAACAGGACTGAGGAACTGAGGAACAGGATGTATGGACGGAAGACGCAGTCGTAGACAGAGACAGGGACGGGGACAGTGACAGGGACGAGGTTTGGCTTTGTCAGTGAAGTGCGTTAATTAAGTAATTCGCCTGGTCACGCTCACCCCTCCCCCACAGCAGGCGACACACCTTGAAAGGCCGCCGCGGCTGTGTGAAAATCGATTTGCTTTCACTTTTCCCGTTCGTGTCGGAGCCACAAAGTGAACGGTTTTCTCTTCCTGAAAATCGATGCCATTTTTAATGCGTAACTATTAAATAAATGCTATAAAAAGATATGTTTGTATTCCGTATACCCAAACAGTGCGGTCACATTTTAAAATGCTAAACACAAATTATTCATTTCCAAATGTTTTTTTTAGTGCAGAAAGTAAAGGGGAAAATGGAATATATATGTACATATCATCTATCGACTTTGATTGTGTTGCCCTTTGGGCTCAATCTAATTTCCTATTATTTATAATTTGAACAGAATTGTATACACATTGAAGATTTTGAAGATGCCTACATGTGAGGCATTGTTGAGGGTGTTGCTTATTGGGAAATTTGATCACTTATTCTTATTTTCAGCAGGCTTGTCCGATTTCTCATACATGGGATCGTAGGGCTGAACGTCAGCGCTTCCGAGAAACCAGAACGCGATGGATGACAATGTCAGTATCCCGAAAGAAAGCCAAAACACTACACGCCATTGATTGAGGTTTTTCTGGAAAGCGTTGGGGGTGGAATTTGATTTGTTGAATGAACCGATTCTGTGAGCTTTGTATACATACATCTGGGGTTAGGTACCCGATTATGGGAGGGGCGAAGAGTCCTGTGAGGGAGCCGAGACCGTTGATGATAGCCGTTATGGTACTGGAGTAGCTGGGACTTATGTCCAGGGCCGACAGCTTCTGCCCAGCATAGTACAGGCCCATGGTACACATGGAGATTGTGAACAAGGCAACCACGAGCGCCTTATCGCAGCCCCCGTATGAGGCCAATACCATGAAGAGGCCGGGGAAAAAGGCGGCTGCATAGGGTAGCGTAGCGAGGATAAGTATTATGATCCGAAGGTGATCGAGTGTAACAGAAGGGGGGGACTTACACAGAAGTGTGAATAGCTTCCGCTCGGTGAACAGTTTCATCTTTTCCGTACGAATGAGCCAGTCAGCAACAAGGCCGCCGCCCAGGGAGGCCAACCACATGGCAATGTAGGGGAGGGCGGTGACAAAGCCGTTGGAGCGGATGCTAAACTGTATTACATCGGCCATGTAGAGGGGCAGATTGGTGACCATCACGTAGTATCCCCAGTCGTGGCCCATCTGACTAATGATCAGGCTGAGCATGGGGATACTGATCAGCATTGGCTTCCAGGGTATGGCAGGCTTGTCCTTGTTGACATTTCCGACTGATTCGGCCAGATACTGGCGCTCCGGGGGCTTGATGAAGGGATGCGTGAACGGGGAGCTGGTGCAGATGAAAACCTATTCGAAATCAAAGTAAACAACCTCCTCTCGCATCTAAACAGAGGACATACTTACAAACACAATAAACCAAATCACAGATAGAGTTCCGAAGACATAGAACATGACGTACCAGTCAAAGTACTGCAGGAGAAGGCCGGAGCACGCGTTGCTTACTATGATGCCCATCGTGCTGCCGCTGAAGCACATGGTGCCCAGCGTGCTCCGCTCCTTCTTGGGCACCCAGTTGGATAGAATGCCATTCAGTCCGGGAAAGATTGGACCTTGGGCAATGCCCATCAGCACACGAAGGAAAACCAAGTAATACGCCCCACAGTTAATGGCGAGAGGGCTGAGGAGTTCACAAAGCCCCGTCACCCCTACGCAGAAGGCCACCACCCACTTGGCCCCGTACTTATCAGCCAAAATGCCTCCTGGCAGATGAGAGAGAAGGTAGCCGAAGTAGAAGCATCCCAGGATGTAGCCCTTCTCCTGCTCACTCCACTCGTATTTTCCCTTGTAGTGCGAGGAAATTTCCGGCGCATCTTCCTTCGGGCAAACTCCTTCTGGCAGATCACCGGTAGAATTGCCCTCGGTGCGATTTGATATCGCCAATATGGTGATGGCGTGCGACAAGGACACGCGGCAGATGAAGGCGCAGATGAGGCCGAAGAACCCCATCAACGACACCACGACACGTTGGGGCAACAGGCAGACTGGATGGACATGGGTGGGGGAATGCAATGCAATGCAATGTGTGTGCAATAGTAACAGAAGTCTCACTGCGACTGTACTTACATTTACTAACTGATTTCCCCCACTCGGGTCTGCTATCCTCTGGGTCCATTTCGGGTGTCTCGTGAATTCTCTGAGAAATTGACTAATTTACAAATAATGTCCGTGTTTTCAAATAATGTCCGTGTTCACGAATAGTTTGTGATTTACTTGTGTGTTGTGAAGTAAATGGAGTTATACTTTGGCACTAAAAAACTTCCTACTTGTCCTAATGGAAAATGGTTTTACATATAATGTAACGAATAGACAAATCCTAGTATTCCGACCATTTTGGTTGTCAGACTATTCATTGAAAATAGCACTTGTCAACACAACATTTTCGCTGTGGCCCAATTAACTTTTTTGATCAATTTGGGGAATAGTTTTTTTTTACGAATTTTTTAAAATCCGTTTCTTGTTTTAGAGGTAGTGGTTTTTTAACATAACTTAAGCATGTTGCATTTGGCTGTATTGAATTTTGAAGTTCTGAAAAGCTGATTAAAGGAGCAATCAATCGTACTCAAACACCCAAACAGTTATTAAGCTTTCAAATTCAATTTTATCATTTTTCGCGGTATTTTTTTCCCGAAATTTGGACTATGACTCAGAAAAAAAATATTTCTTGGGGTGTATTTTTATACCCGGTACTCGAAGAGTAAAGGGGTATATTAGATTTGTGCCAAAAGTGGATGTGTGTAACACCCAGAAGGAAGCGTTTCCGACCCCATAAAGTGTATATATTCTTGATCAGCATCAATAGCCGAGTCGATATAACTATGTCTGTCTGTCCGTCCGTCTGTCTGTCCGTCCGTCTGTCCGTCCGTTCGTCTTCATTAGCGCCTAAAGCTCAGAGACTGAGAGCTAGAGCAAATTTTTTTTGTATTCAGACTCCTGTCCTATCGCACTGTTACATGTGTATTTCAACGTTCCCCCTCGTTTGGTTTCAAATAGGTACGTCCAAGCCTTCGCATTCCGAATATTGGATTAAATTCATTGAATACGTCCATGAAGTTTATCATTATCGATCAGCAGCACTATAGCCATGTCCCATAGTCCCGGCTGGGGCTCGTCGGCAATTGGGTTGCTGTTCTGGCCCTCCTCACATTGGTTGCCAATTCTCATTACTATTCAAGTTTTAAGAATGCGTGCTGTGAAGATATATACGAGAGATCGGTACTAATCTAAACACACAGCTAAAGCCACATTCCCTTTTCCCCTCTTCCACGTCAGGAATGCTTTTTCCCGCATCAGGTGTTGTCGTCTTCCTTGGTCATTCCCAAATCATCAGTAAAAGTATCTGGAATGACCCCTTAGCATTTTTAGAAAACTTCCAGGTCCATTTCGCTAGCCGAAGGCGAAAGAACTAGGGTTTAAAACATTATAAAATTTATTAAAATAAGCGTAAAATTATTGGACATCTAATTCCTGACTTAGGATGTTTTCCTTGAATTTTTCGAATATATGATTTTTTTCATACAAAATGAGAGCCATATAAATGCAGAACATGTTTTGATAGGATACATATTTCTCGAGCTATAGCGTTTCGAACAAACTTTAAACACGTTTGATCTATTGATCCGATTCTCTTCAAATAAATTGCGTTTGAAAGTAAAAACTTTCTTGTGTGGCTTGAATTAACAATAAACCTAAAAAATAAAAAACTTATATTTTTAAAACAAGGTCAACGTTAGAAAAAGTGAAAAAAACAAAACAAAATGTTAGTGTCTATATTTTTGTTAAATGTTTGCCAACATTTTTTCTAATTTAATTCGTAGAGAATTTCTTAAATTTTGATGAATTTAGGTCGTGGTTTATTTCATTTCACTACAAGATGCTGCAGACTTGAAGTTCGGGGACAATCTTTTTCGAGCAGAGGTCGACAAGAGGCGCCATTTTGCAGCCGCCATTTTAAATTTTTACATACAAACAATACAAACTTATTAAAAAATAATAAATCAATTTAACAATAAAAACCAGAAGTTGCTATGTCTTTTCATTATCCCACAAAAATTTTTCAAAGTTCGGTGTATTTTGGTCCGATTCAAGGAGAACCTCCCCTTAAAAATAACATTTAAATCAAAAAACCACCTACGAAAAATTAAGAGGAAACTTATAAATAAAATTATAAAAATAAATAACCTAATAAATAAGCGAAAATAGTGAAAAAAAAGTATATATCAAATGTTAATTCGCTTTGTGCGGTCAGAGCACCAGGAGGAAAGTCGGAACGCAGGGAGACAACGGGGGAATGCATTGTGTTGGGTTACGAAGCCCAAAATTGCTCATAAAACATAGTCCTAGTCAGTGGTGCAGAAGTAGAGTAAATTCCATTATTGTTCGTCTTTGATACTGCCCACTGTACCACATTTTCTCATACATACATAAGCTCCCGCACGGCAGCAGCCTATCCAGCCGTTCTCTCTCGTCTTCTTTCTTTCCTTCGCCTTCTACATCGCTCTCTCGATCTGTCGTCTTCTATATTGCTCTCTCGATCTTTCGCCACCTCTATCGTTTCCGCGATGCATCGCTCGCTCTCACTTGCATTTGGGCACGGGCAATCGGCCCGCCTGCCCTTGGAAACAGTCTGCACCTAGCATCTCGTCTCGTACCTCGTCATCGCTCTTCAAACCACATCAGACTCGTCGTGCTTTCGTCGTATATGTATCGCTATTGTAATAACCCAAACATTTCATCCCTGACAATAAACTTCATATATAAAATCAATCAATCGACTTTAATCTATGGCTGCTGAAAAAGCTCAGTAGCTCAACACATTGAGTCACCTTTGTTACTCTTTCCTCTTTACTTATGTTACTGATTTGCCTCTCATGCCGATTCGACTCTATACGTTGGAACAAATTTATCCGCTCTTTCTTTTCGTTATTCTTTTCTTTTGGCTGCTCTCTCCCTGTCTGATCTAGGCCTCCGCGCTTAATTGCCAAAACGAAATACCCCGTATTTCGTTTTCCCCAATTTCCACTCAATCGCCCCTAGATCGAGTGTTTGGTCTGCGCTGGCAAAAAAACAACCCAGAGCTCCTCCTCGTGCTATTTTTCTTTGCCCCTTCTGGGGGCTGAATAATTCCCTTCGGTTCCTCGGCGTTACTGGAAAAGTGCGTAAACAAATTTGGATCCGTCTTACCTCAACGTCCCGCAAAAAGGAAATATGGCGATCGGTCGTTTGACACGTTCTTCTCCCCTTCTGCGCCTTCATGCCACTCCAGAGCCAGGCCCTGTTTGGGGAAAACTACAACTTCCTTCCTTTATTCCCTGCAAGCGTACTTGGAGGATTTTATCCCTAGCAGGTTGACACTTTCGACAGTTAACCTATCTCAAATTTCTCCGCTACTTGTCCTGACCCCCAGATAGGGGTCTGTGCAGATTTCTAGTGGTGATATCTACCAGAATGAAGAAAACAAATTTTCCTGGCTGACTATTGTTTCGCCCTTGCTCTCTCTTTCTGTGTCGTTCCCCTCTCTTCCTTGTCCAGCGTGGCGCTCCCTGGATTGATATGGACGGATTTCAGGAATATATTGCATACGTTATGTTTAAACATAAGATTATATATTATTAGAGGGTGGTATAGTGACTCACAAAGTCAGGACTGGTTTATTTATATATGTATATTCTAGCCTTAATTTAACAATTTCAGGAGTGTAATGCGTGCTTTAAAAACATGCTTAATGTATTTACCCTTTCAGCTCCCCACCTTTCTTCCTTTATCCCACTTTGAGTTTTATATATAAATATATAAATCATCAAATAATCATTATTTCTTATTCCTAATTTCTTTTGCTCAAAAATAATAATTATGGATAATAATTATTAATAATTATAAAGTATAATTATTATCACTGATGATTATTCTTGAACCTTCAAATATAATTATTATTGTGATTTTTAAAAAATTTATAATAATGATTACGGTCCCTGTTTTAAATTGCTAAACACAAATTATTTATTTCAAAATGTTCAAATGTTCAAAATATATATATATATCATCTATCTACTTTGATTGTGTTGCCCTTTGGGCTCAATCTAATTTCCTATTATGAATAATTTGAACAGAATTGTATACACATTGAAGATTTTGAAGATGCCAATATATGAGGCATTGTTGAAGGTGTTGCTTATTGGGAAATTCGATCACTTATTCTTATTTTCAGCAGGCTTGTCCGATTTCTCATACATGGGATCGTAGGGCTGAACGTCAGCGCTTCCGAGAAACCAGAACGCGATGGACGACAATGTCAGTATCCCGAAAGAAAGCCAAAACACTACACGCCATTGATTGAGGTTTTTCTGGAAAGCGTTGGGGGTGGAATTTGATTTGTTGAATGAACCGATTCTGTGAGCTTTGTATACATACATCTGGGGTTAGGTACCCGATTATGGGAGGGGCGAAGAGTCCTGTGAGGGAGCCGAGACCGTTGATGATAGCCGTTATGGTACTGGAGTAGCTGGGACTTATGTCCAGGGCCGACAGCTTCTGCCCAGCATAGTACAGGCCCATGGTACACATGGAGATTGTGAACAAGGCAACCACGAGCGCCTTATCGCAGCCCCCGTATGAGGCCAATACCATGAAGAGGCCGGGGAAAAAGGCGGCTGCATAGGGTAGCGTAGCGAGGATAAGTATTATGATCCGAAGGTGATCGAGTGTAACAGAAGGGGGGGACTTACACAGAAGTGTGAATAGCTTCCGCTCGGTGAACAGTTTCATCTTTTCCGTACGAATGAGCCAGTCAGCAACAAGGCCGCCGCCCAGGGAGGCCAACCACATGGCAATGTAGGGGAGGGCGGTGACAAAGCCGTTGGAGCGGATGCTGAACTGTATTACATCGGCCATGTAGAGGGGCAGATTGGTGACCATCACGTAGTATCCCCAGTCGTGGCCCATCTGACTAATGATCAGGCTGAGCATGGGGATACTGATCAGCATTGGCTTCCAGGGTATGGCAGGCTTGTCCTTGTTGACATTTCCGACTGATTCGGCCAGATACTGGCGCTCCGGGGGCTTGATGAAGGGATGCGTGAACGGGGAGCTGGTGCAGATGAAAACCTATTCGAAATCAAAGTAAACAACCTCCTCTCGCATCTAAACAGAGGACATACTTACAAACACAATAAACCAAATCACAGATAGAGTTCCGAAGACATAGAACATGACGTACCAGTCAAAGTACTGCAGGAGAAGGCCGGAGCACGCGTTGCTTACTATGATGCCCATCGTGCTGCCGCTGAAGCACATGGTGCCCAGCGTGCTCCGCTCCTTCTTGGGCACCCAGTTGGATAGAATGCCATTCAGTCCGGGAAAGATTGGACCTTGGGCAATGCCCATCAGCACACGAAGGAAAACCAAGTAATACGCCCCACAGTTAATGGCGAGAGGGCTGAGGAGTTCACAAAGCCCCGTCACCCCCACGCAGAAGGCCACCACCCATTTGGCCCCGTACTTATCAGCCAAAATGCCTCCTGGCAGATGAGAGAGAAGGTAGCCGAAGTAGAAGCATCCCAGGATGTAGCCCTTCTCCTGCTCACTCCACTCGTATTTTCCCTTGTAGTGCGAGGAAATTTCCGGCGCATCTTCCTTCGGGCAAACTCCTTCTGGCAGATCACCGGTAGAATTGCCCTCGGTGCGATTTGATATCGCCAATATGGTGATGGCGTGCGACAAGGACACGCGGCAGATGAAGGCGCAGATGAGGCCGAAGAACCCCATCAACGACACCACGACACGTTGGGGCAACAGGCAGACTGGATGGACATGGGTGGGGGAATGCAATGCAATGCAATGTGTGTGCAATAGTAACAGAAGTCTCACTGCGACTGTACTTACATTTACTAACTGATTTCCCCCACTCGGGTCTGCTATCCTCTGGGTCCATTTCGGGTGTCTCGTGAATTCTCTGAGAAATTGACTAATTTACAAATAATGTCCGTGTTTTCAAATAATGTCCGTGTTCACGAATAGTTTCTGATTTACTTGTGTGTTGGGAAGTAAATGGAGTTATACTTTGGCACTAAAAAACTTCCTACTTGTCCTAATGGAATATGGTCTCGTCCGGAGCGTTTCCAACACCATGAAGTTTACTCATTCTCGATCAGCAGCACTATAGCCGGGTTCTATACGCCTAGTTCTTGGAAACAAGTATACACACATAGCTTGAGAAATGGGATTTTGTGTGCAGAGTTCTACCAGAATCACATCGCTGTTGGACCAATGGCCAGCTTCAAAGCGGAATGTGCATTTCGTCCGTCTGTCAGTACCGGTGAGTGCCTTGATCTCAGTGACTATAAGAGCTAGAGCAAGCAAATGTTGTATCCAGACGCCTATGCTATCACAGTGTAACAAGTGTTTTTCAAAATTAAGCCCTCCCCTCTCCCGCTCCCACATAAAACGGAAATCTGTGGCATGCGCAATATTTAAGGTACGAGAAAACTAAAACCACAGGATCGTAGAGAAATACCATATCTAGCTGGTATTTAAATCAGATCAGATCTTTATTATTTTCAGAAAGAACAACTGAAACTTCAGAGGGTACTCATTTTCTCTCCGTCGCTCACTCTTCATCTGGCGCCCTCTGGCGGAGAGGGGCCATACTGCCTGCGTATCGGGCATAAATGTAGATACATTTCGAGCTAATGTCAATTTAATTGCTGCAGAATTTTTCACGATTACTTACGATTTACTCTGTTGCTGTTTTGGCCTGGCCCACCAAAATGTGCATATAAATATAAAGTCAAGGAAAGTTAAGAGTTCCTTGAATGACGAAAGATTTGCTTATTCGCTACGCCCACTCGCCCCATTGGATTCATCGGGGTCTGCCTTCAGGGCACGCCATTTGACCCTGTCGGAGGGGGCGTGGACTTTTCTGCTTTCACTTTTCACACGGCAAGCGGCATTTTCCGCATTTCCATGACACATTTTCCACTCGCCTGGCTTCTGCTCGCTTTTTTATTGCATTCTCCTGCACTTCCATTTTCACAACACTTGAAATGTTTCCCTTAATTAAAATTGGCTTGTGCGCTGTCAGGTTACTTGCAGCTGGTTTCTCTTTTCTTTTTGGCAAGTCCCAGTCCCAGTCCCAGACCCAGTCCCAGAGCCAGACATTAGTTGTTAATAAATCACACACCACAACCACACACCCATAACCGTATAGCAGCGACAGCGAAAACGCTTACATAATTTGTTAGGCGCGTCCAAGTCCGAGCCACTAAAAGCAATTTGCTGTTGAAGTAAATACGAAATCGTATTTCATGCCAAGGCCCCACAGCGGAGAGACATATGCAAATCACTGTGGCAGTCTCTGCTCAAGAATGTTTTGGCATATACTTGAATATAGTACGAGCAAACAAAGACACACGAATATACCTTACATATGCATACATACATACATACATACTATACATATAGGTGGGCACTTGGACAGAGCAGCTGGTTCTTCTGGCTAAGTTTTCTTATGAAATACGAAAATCTAGGATTTTCCACAAAGCCCTTCTTTTTTGTTTAATACAAATTTAATTAATAAAGAAAACTATGAACTGAATACAAGTTTTTAACAAGATTAGGCCCATCATCGGCACAAGTTTTAACTTTTCCAATCAGAATATTGTTTTTGTCATTATTTGAATCTATCTTTAATATCTTGTATTGAATGGTATAAAGATTGAATTTATTTTCTGTATTATTTTAATTCTGCTTCAACACCTAATTGGTGTCCATATTTTATACGATATCATCATAACACAAAATCCGATTTAACGGTTGGATGAAAGGGCAAGAAGTGGATTTTAAAACCTTCTTCAATACCTCAATTCAATTGAAATTAATTGAAGCTCAGAACCCAGAACTAGTTCCACTCAAGCAGCTGTGGGGGTGGCAGTTTTTTTTTCTTGCCCCTTGCTCGATGCCCTAGACCGGAAACGGAAGTGTGCACATTGAGGAATGGCGAAAAGCCGAGGAGCCGACATCTAGAATGGGGTGGATAGGCCAGGCCAAGTCGAGTTCTTGTCCAAGGGAATTCTGCCAGCTCGCAGTACGGCAAAGGAGAGGCCACTTAAATACCTGCAGAAAGTTTTTCGCGCTTCCGGCGGAAATTGCCAAGGGTGGGACGGAAAGAGAGAAAGGGAAATATGGCTTGTGTGTGTGTGTCGCATATCAAATCTTCCTCAAATGCACAGCGAGAGAGCCAGGAAATGCCAAAGAAAACTCATTTTCTTTTGAGACACGCTCGCCACTAAAAAACATTTCAAAGGAAAATGGATGACTAAAAAAGTGAACACAAATAGCAGCAGAATATAGTGGCAGGGCCTTTGAGCAGCTTGCTGCAAATATTGTTGCACAAGTGCTCGGCTCGGCACTCGTCGCTGTTGCACAAACAGTAAGCAAAACAGCAGCAGAAACAGAAACAAAAGCAAAGGCAAAGGCAAAGGCAAAGCGAAAGCAAGCTCGTTAAAATAACAAATAGAAGGCAAGTGGCAGAAAAGTACGCTCAAGGACGCGTTGGCGTCTTACATCGCCCACTCAACCAGT
Organism: Drosophila helvetica; assembly: GCA_963969585.1. NCBI lineage: Eukaryota > Metazoa > Arthropoda > Insecta > Diptera > Drosophilidae > Drosophila > Drosophila helvetica. Next base: position 54,355,886 of record OZ018402.1, read on the forward strand.
CAGCCAGTCAGCCGTCCAACCACCCACCCAGCCACCCAGCCACCCAGCCATCCATCCATCTAACCCTTCCTAATCGCCTCATGTGTGGCATTGTATGGCAGTCATGCAAAGCGTTGAGGGAGGACGAGGCTGCATTTGAACTTATCATGGCATCAAAAACTTGCGCTTCAATTACGAAATGTTGTGCTCCCCGGCTCGTGTCCACGCCCCTGATTCCGCCACCGCCTCCGCCTCCGCTCTGATCCGACTGCCAGTCCCTGGGCGGGGCGGCAAGTGCATGCGTGCTTGCCCCTGAATTAGCCAAAAAACAAAGTTTTATTTTGGCTTTCACCTTTTTGCAGGAGCCACCTGCTCTCCCTTGCTCTTGCTGGAACTGTTGCACACGGGGCTTTGGCATGGCTTGGGTTGACATTTGAAGGTCAGACTCCACTTCTGGCTCTGACAGGATCTAGATACGGGCAGGGGGATTGCTCTGCCAAGAACAATTTGGTAATCATGTGAGTTTCTGACTGCCACCTGGCCTTGGTCCAAGCATGTCCAAAAAGGAAAAGCAATGAAATCCAGGATTTTCTCCAAAAGGAATTTGCATATAAATGGTGTACATTTGAGGAAGCTTTCATGAATACAATGAATAAGCGAATAAATACACATACTCGTACAATTTTAACCCAATTCGAGAGCCAGTTGATATTTTTAGAAATGGAAAACATGAAACAAAAGCCATATTTGATAAATAAATAGTGCACAGTAACTTGGTTTCACTTGAGTAAATTCGGTATAAATGGTTGGAAAACATTTGAACTTATTGTCTATGAAATCACAAATCAAACAACTATTTTTTTATGTTTTGAGAATATAAAAATGCCCCTAAATTGTTGCTAGTCAACAGCTGATAGAAAAATGGCGCAGTTAAACCAAGCACACTCATATTTAAATTAAAAATGGGGTTTTTAAACACAAACATAGTAAAATTTAATAGTATTTATTTGGATTCAAACATAAATGTTTTAATACATTCTTTTTTTGAACACGTTCATACTTAAACTGAGTATAAAACACTTTAAAATAAATATATTACATTAAATTTCAATATAAAATATATTTAGATCAAATATTTTCATTTTAATGTTAATTTTAAAATGTTCACTGTTGGTTTTTTCTATGGGTATTATATAGACCTCTGCAGATTCCTGTAGATTATGTTTTACTTCGCTTCAGCCCAATTGATATTTATAAATTCGTAGTATGATCAAATAGCTGTTCGATTCAGTACACTAATGACGTTCGCTGGTTGTTTGTAGAATCGGGACATTGTAAATCGATAAAGGATTCTTAGGTGATTCTTAGATTTATGATTTTAATTAAATTTTAATAGTTTACATGAGACAAAAATTAGATTGTAGGACTGGATGAGTATATCACTTCCCCACACTTAGAATTTGCAGTAAACCCCCAAAAATATTTTATAAGAATTTAGAAAACGAACATTTATTATTTCGATATCTGTCGCGCGGAAATTCACAAAAATGTATCGATTCTACGATCTTTCACAGGATTTTTGATTCGAGTCGATAGAGGGGATATACATATTCTCAGAGTTTAAAATATATGATTTTTAATTAACGACTATAGTATTTCATAAGTGATAACCTGTTGCATCAGTTGGGTTCTGAAAGAAAGTGCAGATAAAGTTATTCCTTCTATATGTATATATTTTGTATGCTCCCCACACCATATATGTACATATATTGCACAAGTACTCAGTAAGTAAATTTTAAGACCTCGATACGGTGTTTGTGGTAATGCAACTGACCGGATTCCGCCTGCGATTCGCTTAATTAGGCCACAAATGAACGGCCATGGCAGCCAATCGCCAAGCCGAAACGAATCGAAATGAGACCCCAACTCCAGTAGCCCAGTAGTCCAGTAGTCGTCGAGGATTTATGCCGACAAATTATGCACATTCATTCCAGCATAAAAGCGAATGGGAAATTACGCAACCGGGAGTCCCAGGGAGAACCAGAGCGAGAACCAGAGCGAGAACCACTGCCAGATGGATAGCCAGAGCGAGAGGCTCCGGTCTGGCTCTGGTTCGGAGGCAAAATCAAGTGCAGCGAGGGCCAAAAGCACATAATAAACTTATAATGCGTGACAGGATGCGTGCCAGTAAGTGCGGGCCGAGCGCCGAAAGGCGGGTTCAGGCAGAAGCCATAAGTGGTTACGCCTCATTTGGCACTCCATGCATCTTTATTTCCGCTGGCTGGGCGGGCTTATACCCCTGCACCCATAAACACTCTCTCCCGCCGAACTGGATTTATGTGTATTGCATTTTTATTCAAATTTAATTGATATTTGTTTGTAGTCATAATAGCGATGTCAGCCTTAATTTAATGGCATTGCGTATACGCAACTACTCCGAGTACATATACAAATTTATGTCCTCCAATGCTGCCAGCGCGGAAAGGGGCTCCAAATGGCCTCCAGCTGGATGGCGTCACACCATGCCGCGGCAGTAGACAATGGCGGCAATAAAATCGTATTAATTTGACCAAATTTGAGAGCCACTTGCTTTTGCCAGCCAATATTGATTGCACCACTAAATCGAAAGGATTCAGCTTGAATGGGACTTACCACGAAAAGATGTCACAAAAAGAGTAGCAGAGTAGCAAAGAATAGCAGATTTACTGAAATACAAATTATGAACAATTATTTATTGTGGAAGCCATGAGTCATTGATTGTTGAGGTAGTGATAGTGTTCTTTCTTTATCTTATGTCAGATGTCAATTGCGAATCTGCTTGTCACAGCCTAAATGGCAGGTACGATGGATTGTCTTCAAACATATTTGACATTTGACACATGAATTTGTCTATGAAAACTCGAAAAATGAAATTCGAAAAATGGCCTTACTGCTTCAATATTTATTATATGTACGAAGCAATAATCCCTCATTTAATATTAATAAATAATAACATATTATATTCTGCAAGTCCACCAGGCACCAGGCATAATACATACTATAACTAATAGATATTACAAAATAATAGGGAGTCTCTAACAACTAAAACTACTTATCATAAGAACAGAATTAAATCTCAAAATGTAGAACCAATTAAGGCAGAAATGTAGAAGGATCGTTGTGATTACATTAAGGACTCTCTGAATTGAGAATCAACAAATTCTATATTAGTACATGTGCACGTCCGGAAACCTTTCTCAGGACAAGCGCCAGTCCTGATGATTGCCAAGTTGTGTGCTCCTTCCTGTTGGCCTGGCTAATGAAGATGTAAAATCTGAAAATATTTGAACACAACCCGCCTTCTGCTATCTCCCCCTTCGACGTAATTTCATTATTATCGCATGCCCCATAAGTAAACGGGCAAACAAAACATTAGCAAAAACACACGCAGAGAACTGTTGCATGTCGCTGCGGCCGAAGTTGCTGGGTGGCTCCGATGCTGATGTTGTCGATGCCACAGATAAGACATGCATTATGGCGATATAACAAATATGGAGAGTGATGTGCCATCTGGGGGAGAGTGTGAGGCATTTGCGTGTCGGGGGCACGGCACTCGAATGACATAATCGAGGCTGCAGTTTCCGCACTCTTGACAGAACTGGTTCATCCATAGGAGGTTCATGTTGCTGTTGGGATGTTGGGTTGTTGGGCTGTCAGGCTGCTTCCTCCCGTGATGACATGACACACGAGATACAGCTGATGGCTGCTGAAAGTATTCATGCCGCCGGCACTTCTTGCCATTATATAACAAAGTACGGAGCGACTTCTACCCGCCCCCATCTATGGGAAAAAGTTCCTAATTAGGCAGTCGAGTGTGTGAGCGGTTGTGTGGGGTGGGTTGGGCTGGGTTGGCCTGGATTGGGGTGGGTCGGAGTGGTGGCAAATAAAAGCTGCAAAGTTTTACGTTGTCCCAGCTAATTGCATTCGGAGTTGCTGCTGGTGGCTGCTGCTGGTGGCTGCTGCTGCTGCTGGTGATGATGATTATAGTGAGAATGATTAAGCTGACGTTGATTAGCTTGAACGTTGAACGTGTGCAAAGCCGATAATAATTAGGAGCATTTTCTGAATATATATGTAAGTTATGGGCAATGAATTGCTTTGAAAATAATACGATAGGGTTACTTGAATGATGATAAATCTACACTAGAGGTCATTAGTGCAATTCCCCCTCCAAAGCCAACAGAAAATCACGTATACGTATATGTATATTTCCTATTGACTTTTCCAAGCTGCTCAAATTGCTTGCCTTTCCTCTCCTGTTCCTGTTTCCTTTTGCGAATTCCCCAAATTGTTTCTCGTGCAGTAAAATCTACCCAGATAGGCAATTCCCTGAGCCCCCCCCCCCCCCCCGCACATGTGGCCCAGTCAAATGTGAAATTTTTGCAATGAGAATGTTGCAGCTCGCTGAATCGAATGATGCAGCTGCTAAACTGCGTAACTTGAAGCATTTGTGCCGGGCGCGCCTTTTCCTCACGTCTCATTAATTTCCACTAGCACAGCAGTTGCAGCAGCAACCTGCACGGGGGCCATGTGCCATGTGCCGTGTGGCATGTGGCAGGCAGCGAACGTGAGTGGGACTGTGTGTGGGCGCTTATAATTTATTGTATGTTTACTTTTCACTCGAGCGCATGCCAAATGTGGAAGGCGAAATGAGTGAAAGGCAGGTCGGGGCACGCACCGAATTTCGTGCAACTTGCGGTGCTTATGCAAATAAAAGTGGCAAAGATGCAGATGACTGAAAGGTCCACACACACGCACACACAGGATATACAGGATAAGTGTGTTTGTGTTTGTGTGCTCTTGCAAAATTTATGCGCTGCAGTTGTTTTGGGCAGCCTGCAAAAAGTAATCTAGCCAAGGCAACTCCATGAGGATGGTGCACACTGTACAGTGGGGTAGATGTAGATCTCCTTGACTGGAAATTGCCTAAACGGAAAATGTTTGGGATTAATTGGAATTATGCAACTTTGGATATGTATGATATGTGACATACTGATATTAAAATGCCCAAACAATAAATGAATATAATATATACATAATTAAAAAGGGCGCAATCTTTTCTTTAAATATAACAACCAAAGATAGTTATCCTTTCATAACTAGTTGCCTTATAACTATCTGTACAAGTAATCGTACTGTCCTTGTCTGTAAAGTTCACCCGAAAAGCATTAATTTGCCTCCATTGACCATTGTCCCCAGCATCTGGCAAGAGTTTCCATCTTGAACTTAGTGGACTCGCAGCACTCGGCTGAAGGAGAAGGAGAAGCAGGTCCGATGCTTAAGCACAATATTATTATTATTATTTTCTGCCTGTCGAATTTTAAGTAAAAAGTTTACCCTACACATCCGCTGGACGACGGCTTGTCCCTTGCAGTTGTTTAAACTTGGCCCCAAAAAGAGGAAAAGGAAAATCCTAAGAGAAGCGGCAGAGCAAGAACAACGAGAGAGAGAGAGAGTGAGCGAGAGGACCGACTCAACAGCACTTGAAAAAGTTTACCTCTACCTCTCCCTCTCTGGATCCATAGCCGTTCCATCTTCAGTGCGCCACAGGTAGAGGAGTTGCAGCTGCAGATACTAGTACTAGGATCCAGATACATACGTACATACATACGTATACATAGAGATACATAGCGAGCCCGCCTGCTGTGCGCTGTGCGCTGTTTGCTGAACTCAACTTGCAACTTTGTTGCCCTGGCATTTCGTAGTTTTACTTTTTCTTTTTCGTTCGTGTTGTTCGCGTTTTTTGTTCAGCTTTTCTTTTCGCGCTGTTTGCTGTCGAATTTGTTGCTGCCCCTACTTCCTGCTGGTGCTGCTGCTGCCTCTGTTGCAGTTGGATTTTTCTCTATTTTGTCGTAGTTGCTTCATGCCCCGTTGCATTCGAACACTTGCGCTGCTGTCTCTGCCCCTGCCCCTGCCCCTGCCCCGCCTGCATCTGGATCTAAATAATATACGCAAAAACGTCGACATCCAGTGAGCGACAGAGCCGGGAGAGGAAGGAGACATTCGTTCAGCGGCTGCTTAATTTCAACGAACTTTTATTCATACTCGTATGTGTATACCCATAGGCATGTCCTTGGGGTACAGGTATCTGCTATAAATCGAAGCAGACTGGGTTGGCCTTGCATCTAATGAAAACTAAATATTACCCAGGGATATTCTATAATAAATACGATGATAAAGACAAAGCTTTCCCTGTGGAGCTGGAGCTGAAACAATATTGCCAAAGAGATTGCAGGCGGTCAGGAATTTGTCCAAAAGCCGCAGCAGCATTTAATGTAGCACACAAATTACTAAATGCAATCCTTACCAGAGCTCGACCAACAGATAGAGGCGGCAGATAGATGCTGCTGAAGACTGAGACAAAGGACAACACATGTGGCTGGCCGCAAGAAATGTTGACGACATTTTCTGCTGTTGCACACGACAATGGGGTTGCAATTGGAACAGCAGCACCCAAGGCAAGAAACTGGAACGACAATCGGACGACGGCTCCACACACACACACACACACACACACATGATGGCAGGGTGCCCGGAGGCAAACACCTACAACAAAGAGCCATCAGCCTTCAAAAAATAAAGAAAATGTCGGGAAAAACAAGGAACAACAGCAACAGCAACAGCAACAATAACCGGACGTGCCACGGTCGCCATTTGTTGCGGCATTTTGACAATTTTGCCATTTAATGTGGCGCAAGCAGTTTCGGGCATGGGAGGGGCAGAAAGCAGTGGGTGCAGGAGGTTGACACCCCCCGAAAAAGGATGAGGATGCTCCGGCATCATGTCGGGCATTGTGGAAGAGGCAGACACGGCGTACGCCCGATATATGGGGCTGGGACACAATGAGAAATGAGATGTCAACGTTGATAGCCAAGGGTGGCTTAGCCTTAAAAATTGGTATGCAGTTCAGTTTGAAATGCAATATATCTCACATACTAATAACGTTTAAGTTGAAAAATGAGCTTTAAATATAATACAAAAAGATTTTTAAATTAATTTAAAATAAAGCTTAAACAGTTGCATGACTGAAAACATATAAAAGGATGTTGTACAGCCTGTAGATGGAATTCTTTCGAACCTCTTTCAAGCCATTTTATAAAAGCCAACGAAGTGCGAGTGGAAATTAATTCCATTTGAAACTTGCAACTTTTTTAAACTCAACAAGATTGGCCAGTGCTGAAATTGGGAGTCTTTTATCACTCCTGCACATCATTATATTGTACCTCCATGAGGAACAACCTACATATGTTAGAGCGAGAATGCCATTACACACATCATGCATATTAGAAGATAACACAATGGAATAGTAAGTGCTCCCCCTTCAATGCAAAGTCGATGCGAAGTATATGCCATGGGAATATTTGGCAGACTGGCACTTCTATTCGGTGAATCTTGACAAATTTTCGACTTAGTACCGAGAATTCGTTGCCACTTTAAGCGATTCCCTTTTGCATTTTGCATTTTCTATTTTCCAGCAACCGCTCACCCAGAAGCACGACTTAAGTGCATTTTCTGTAGTGCTGTGCGCTTTTCCATGCTCTGCTCTAAAACCGTAGTAGGAAAACAAATTGTACTTGTTCAGTTGTTGGCTGACTGAGCTCCCTCGCAAATTTGCCCAGATTTCGTATACGCAGCGTTGCACATTTCGATGAGGAGCAAAGTGGGGTTGGGGGAGGGGGTGCCTCTCAGCTGGAAATCTGGTAACAAAACACAAAAGTTTATTGATTTGTTGCTAAAAGTTGATCTTGTTCACCATTCTTATGCCATGGCATTCTCTCGATTTTTGTCGGAGTAGATTTGATTTGATTTTCCAGGCACAGAGACAGCGCCAGAGCCGCAAGCCACTCAGCCAAAAATGGCTTTGGCAGGATAGAGGAAAATGTATTTGCGGTTGCGTTGGAAACATTTGCTGGGAAAGCACATCTGAGACGCCATTGTCGTTGGCTGCCGATGTTTATCCACACAGCTTATCCGTTGTCATATTATATGTGTATATTTTGATTTAATTCGCAATGTGCTACTCAAAATGCATTTCCTCTTCCGCTGGCATGCAATTTGCCAAATGTCAAGTGGGTTAGGGCCAATCCCAGCTGCCAGCACAATCGCATTAGCTGACAGTTGACAGACCGTTCCAGATCCTGCTGCTGCCAGATCCTGTACACACATTAGCCCACAGAATGACCTCGACTACGAGTGTCGGTCCATGGTTTGCGTTAATTTAGTGTTGACATTTATGGGAAATGACCTTTTGACTGCTGCTTAAACCCTGCTCTGATGGATGTTTCTTTCAAGCCGTCTCTTCATTAGTATTTGCTCAACGTTTCGCCGACCGGGAGGCCATAAGTCAAAAGTCAAAAGTCAGGGGCTCTATTGTTTCCCCACTGGCATTTAGCAGCATCCAGATTGGTGTTGGGATGATGGCCAGGCTAACAGATGCACATGCATAGATGGCCCGCATGCCCACTGCTCGTGGCCAGTGTTCAGGGCGAGATAAAACGCATTCAATATGAGTGCATATCGAGGGCAGCATCGGTTCAGGGAACTAGTTCTAGCTGGGAATTATAATTCCCATGATAAATGCTGTAATCTCTAATCCTGTTGAGCAATCACTAAACTAAAGTTGATAATATTATATTATTCAATTCTTAAATAATTTAGATACTCAACGTTCAAGCCAAAATCCGTAAAAATTAAAACTTTAACCTCCAACCCAAAGATGTACTCCGTTTTGATTTTTATTGTGGTCCAAAGATTTAACTATCTTCACTAAAAATACTTAAGTAAGTCCTAAAATCCACTTGGAGGTTCCAGTTCATGAAGAGAACCACTTTTGGCATTTCTGTCATAGAGGCACCCCCAGACCCCCGGGGGTGGAGAGAGGTGGAAAGTGTGCAGAAAGGTGTAGGGTGGGGCCCGGTGCCTATGCGTAATGCCAGCGACAGTGCGTGTGCGCTTATATCTACTGATGAGGGGGCCTTGGTCCTTTGCAGCTTCGCATCTGTGTAATTGGGCGTGTAATTGTGTTTGCCTTTTCACATTTAGCCAGCCAGCCAGCCAGCCCCAAAAGGTCACTTCTGATGTGTGTCCTGTGGCGATGCTGCATTGTACACGTATATCGGGCTCAGCCAATTAAAATGCCGCTCAAAAGTTTCGCCCAATGACCCAGGACGAAGTGCAAAACTGTTTGTTTAATTGAGTTTGAGCCGCCAACGCGCCCTAAATTATGAGCAACTTGTTCGAAGGACGGCTCAACTTCGACGTGGCAGCTTTGACGACTCGACAATGAGCCAGAGTCCACAATAACCGAATGTCCTTGGCGGGTTCAAGGCCGCCCTGCAGAAGCCCTGCCTCCCATTTAAGTGATTGACTTGGCCCAGAGCGACAGGAGCTTATTTATTTTCAAGTATGCGTGGCGCGTCTGGCCGCCTATCAGATGACATGGAACCTGAGACTGAAGCGTGGGTGGCCGCCCAGCTGTCCGCGAGGGGTCCGGTCCCGTTGTGGAGGCCAATGCGTGACAGTTGGAGGCGCGGCTCAGCCCTAAGTATTGTTTGCCCCTTCATTGAATATCTATGAAGTCCCCCACCTTAATGTCCATCATTTATTTAGGTCAAAATTTAAAGAGTTACGGACATATTTGGCGCTTAAGAGAATGTATTATAAATTTAAGTTTGAATAAAAAGAATTTAAATTTAAATGCAAGGAAAAGAATTGTAAATTTACATTTGAATAAAGATAATTGAAATTTAAATGGATTATAGATTTAAAGTTGACTAAAAATAATTTAAATTTAAAAGGAAGGAAAAGAATTGTAGATTTACATTTGAATAAATATAATTTAAATGGATTATAAATTTAAATTTGAATAAAAATAATTTAAATTTAAATGGAAAGAACGAAAGATCTGTTTATACTGCCCAAGAGATGCAACTTACATTTAATGTATTACTTTTCAAAGTAAGATGGGGCCACAGGGGAATCCCTGGGTACATATATCATTATAGTCGCTTCTCCCTTAAAGTCTGCAACACTTTTTTTTGTACAATTGTGGGGCGTCATTTGGCCATTGACTCATTCGAGCCATTTATAGCTGTGCAAATACTTGGAAGTCACCGCCGCTTTCTTTGATAACAATTCTCAACGAATTCTCGGAGCAAAGAACACAACAAAAATGTAAACAATTTGTAATCGGCGTTTGCTCGTTGCTTTGACTCTATAAGTTTGCCGAAAACACAAAACGACCATTAGGTTTATGACATTTTGAGCTTAAAAGAAATTCAAATTTTAATGAGTTCCGTGCTCGTTATCGGGAAAGTGATGTGTCTCTGAGCTCTGAGACCGGGATTATTGTCAAATTAGGATAGTTATATTCAAATAAATCATCGATTTGCTGCTTAAGCAGTTAAGATGTGCAATAAATTTCTGAACATTCGATTGGAGATGGAAACGACACAAAGAAAATTTCGAAAATTTTGATTTTGTCTCTTTGTAATAAAGTAAATGTAATTATCGGAATTAAATGGTTAAGTTTGCTTATGAAATCTTGAACATTTGAAGTATTACAAGTTCTTAGGAGTGCTCGTGAAGGCCTGGTTCGCAGTACTCCTTTGTTAAGATATTAATCGCCCAGAATCGCCTTGAAGCTGCCATCGCTAGTTGGATGTTTGCCCTGGCATTGGCTGCGGTTTCATATGGCGGCCTCCATGTCGACTCCGATACGAAAGAGTGTGATAAGGGGCACGAAAAGAGTACAACCACGGGCCAGGCCAATTGGCCTGTTATCACCTGGGCTGACTGGTGCCCGAACAGCTGTGATTTAGTCATAGCCGAGGCGTTGCCGTGTTCACCCATCGTCCAACCGCCGCGTCCGCTTCGTCGTGTAACGAGAACAACAAACCGTACAAATACCAATGATAAATGTCAATAAATAGTGGTGCAAAGTGCTCAAGACATGTGCGGCTATGTGATGGTCGTGTGGCTCCTCTGGGCCGTTGCGGTGAGGCTGACAGTTGGCCAAATCATACCGCTGCCGACGTTCTGCCAGCAGGTGGACCCGCACTGCAGCTGTGTGGCCGAGGCGAATGTGGTGCGCTTCCACTGCCCCGAAGAGTACGCCCTGCTGCTCGAAATATCCGAGCTGGGGGCCTCACTCTACGTCAGCTACTACGCCGTAGACGGCCTGACCTGGCTGCCGCGCTTCAACATAACCGAGCTGGTCAAGATCGAGTTCGACGCGTACAACTTCTGGCCCGAGACCTTTCTCGACGACCTGCTTGACGGCCTGGGAGTGGCGGCCGTGCAGACCATGCGCTTCCGTGACCGCACCTCGGAGACGGTGGTGACGAAGGATGTTCTCAACGTGTCCGATCAGCTGGATAGCACAGCCGCTCCGGGGAACATCTCGCAGTGGTTGTTCGGGCCTGTTCCCGGGCTGAAGAAGCTCAAGTTTGTCAGCGATATCACGGAGCTGCAGGAGTCGATATTCCACGCCTTCGACAGCCTCACCGATCTGGAGCTCACTGTGAATGTGCAGTCCTTGCCGGGCCAATTGCTCTCCTCGGTCTCGGGCAGCCTGAAGAAGCTGACCATCGAGAGCCCCAGCATGGTGCAGTTCGAGCCGCCCCTGATGCGAGAGCTCCAGCAGCTGCGCAACCTCAGCCTGCAGCTGACCAGCCCGCAACGCGGTCGCAACGACGAGCTGCAGCCCCATCTCTTCAGCTCCATGAAGCGGCTGGTGGAGGTGCGTCTGTTCCAGGCCACTGGGCATGTCAACAAGAAAATGTTCAAGGGCAGCGAAAAGCTGCGGCTAATCAGAATCAACGGCAACGAGGACCTCGAATCGCTGCCCGGCGAAATGTTCCGCGATCAGGCGAACCTCACCACACTGGATCTATCCTGCAACGGGCTGAATAGGCTGTCCGAGCAGGTGTTCTATGGCCTGGGCAACCTAACCGTTCTGGATCTTTCCAAAAATAAACTTACAAATTTATCAAGGTGGGTGCTCCGCTCCGCTCCGCTCCTCTCTGGTCCGCTCCGCTCTGCTCTGCTCTGCTCTCTTGTTTTGCCTCATTCGTCACATGCTTGTGCTGTGCTGTGCTAGGCTGATTAAAAGATGGCCCTCTCGCCGATAGGGTTCACCTCCAGAAGTACTGCCAGAGTAATTAATCAAAAGAACAGGGTCTCCACCGCGGCGCCCTATCGCTCGTGCTGGGGCTGGGGCTGGGGCTGCTGCTATCTCTTATCAGCTGTGGCAGAGCGATAGCTCAACGAGTATTCCGTGTCTCTCAAGACAGTCAAATGGTGTTATCAGAGCTCCATCGATGCTACGTTAAGTATTTTATTTAAAACTATTTCGGTACTTCTAGATAGTTGTAGTTGTAGAGAAAATATTTAGATTGTATTCGTGGTTCCCAAGAGTGGCCATAGAGCTACTCACACAAATAGTATGGTGTGTGTCATAGATTTGATCACTCATAGAGTGGATATATGGTAGTTAGCAACAGGAAAGACACTTATACTTTGATAGTTGTATATAGTACCTGGAGAGAGCTCGCACAGATCCAAGCAAACTATACATAAACAAGTACTAATCCCTCCGTAATCTCCTTCAACCCCCCAACAGCACCCTATTTATCCCACTCACTTCGCTGAATATCTTAGTGCTGAACAAGAACTCGCTGACTGCCATGGCGCCAAGCGTATTCCGAGATGTCCGAAGCCTGAACTTCGTCGACATGACCAACACCCAGTTCTACGGGGCCACCCTATTGATGAACTACGAGGCCGTAGTCTGCACCAACGACGAGACGTGCCAGTACAAGTCGGACGACTGGCAGTGCGACCAGCGCTGCATTTGCTGGGTGCAGAGGAACTCCCGCAAGCTGATCGTCGACTGCCGTGGAACCAGCCTGCAGGAGCTGCCAGTGCTGCCCCACACCAAGCTCGTGAGCACGGTGGTGAAGGTGGGCAACAACAGCCTGACAGGACTGCCCCCGTCGGACAGCCAGCCCGCCGGCTATGCCAATGTCAGTGCCCTTCTGGTGGGCGACAATCAGATCAGCAGCCTGGGGTCGGGGGCGCAGCTGCCCGTCAACCTGAGCTACTTGGATGTGCGCCGGAACCAAATCAGCGTGGTCAGTGAGGAGTTCATCACGTTCTTGCAGCAGGCGAATAACTCGATGACCATTTCGCTGTCGGGTAATCCCTTGATCTGCGACTGCGCTGCCCTGCCGCTGCTGTTCTTCGTCAGAACCAATCCCCAGCGGGTGGACGACATTGGGGAGCTGCTGTGCAGTCGCCAGAACAAGGCTCTCCAGCAAATGGAGGCCTTCGACCTGTGCCCATCGTATGTTCTGCTCATCAGCTGCATTGTGGGCGGCCTGGTGATTCTGGTCTGCCTGCTCAGCGTGTTCTACCTCATGTTCCAGATGGAACTGAAGATCTGGCTGTACAACAACAACCTGTGCCTGTGGTGGGTCTCCGAAGAGGAGCTAGACAAGGACAAGACCTACGACGCATTCATCTCGTACTCGCACAAGGACGAAGAGCTGATCGGCAAGCTCCTGCCCAAGCTTGAGAGTGGGCCGCACCCCTTCCGCTTATGTCTGCACGATCGCGACTGGCTGGTGGGCGACTGCATTCCGGAGCAGATCGTGCGTACCGTCGACGACTCCAAGAGGGTGATCATCATCCTGTCGCAGCACTTCATCGACTCGGTGTGGGCCCGCATGGAGTTCCGCATTGCCTATCAGGCCACACTGCAGGACAAGCGCAAGCGCATCATCATTATCCTCTATAAGGAGCTGGATAACATGAATGGCATTGACAGCGAGCTGAGGGCCTACCTCAAGCTCAACACCTATCTCAAGTGGGGCGATCCACTCTTCTGGAGCAAACTGTGCTATGCCATGCCCCACAATCGCCGTGTCCTCAAGGGCCAGAAGAAGCATGCAGGCCCCCTCGTCTGAGTGATCTGATGATCAATGGATATATACGTGTTACGTATCTTTAGTCGATATATCCGGATATATTGTACTCTGTGGCTGCTCTACTCGGGTCTCAAGGAGCGTTTCTTCCTTCAGGTCGGCACCGATCCAAGAAGCCTTCAGTTTCACGAAAGGACTGTGGGCTAGGACTAACCCTGGAAAGGACCCTGAACTTGTATCCGAAAATGCTGGGTTCTATTCGTTTGGATCAATTGCTTACAGTTCGAATTCATATCGGAGTCAATGCAGTAATTCTAGTTGATATTCATGAAGTTTTCAAAGAAAATGTCTGGTGATAACAAACAATAAAGCAATATTATGAATACAAAATATAGCTATATTTTAGGTTTTAATCATTTTAAGTTAATAGTATAATCCAAATAAAAACACAAATCAAATTTCCAATGGTGGAAACTTCAGAATTGAAGTGTTTTCACTTACTTTTTGAAAGTAATATGAAAATATTTCATCTAAATTTATTTCAAATAATATAATATATTTATTTTAAAGTGTTTAAAATTCAGTTTAAATATGACCGCGTTGAAAAAATTCATTTTTAATACATTCATATTTGAATCAAAATAAATTTTTGTAAATTTGTGTACGTTTGTGTTTAAAAACCACATATTTAATTTAAATATGAGTGTGCTCGGTTTTACGATGCCATTTTTCCATCAGTGTATCGCAGGGTCGTAAATAAAGCCGCTGCTATACAATTTGTAAGAATTTTTGTTACATTTTTTTGTTCAGGGAATAAAAAGTACAGCAATGAAGTGAAACAAAAGAATTTTTAATTTGTAATTATTTTGTGAATTAATAATTCTTCTATAGGGGTCCACGCCTGGGCCTGAGGATAAAAGATTAGGATAGGCTTTTTGTGGGGCTTTCAGGGGTTTCCGTTTTCTTTCTAAGTTGTATGGCCCAAATAATTGTGTCACTTTGTGTATGCATTTTTAATTAAAATTGTATCTAAGACATTCTTCAGTCATATTTATGATTGCTCTTAGGAAGGTCCTTCTCTGCTGAATTTCATTCATGGAATGCAGGCAAATATAATGCTGTATGAAAATAAAGACTTAAATTAATTACTGCTCTTTTCTCTGAAGTCAAATTAACAAAAGAATTTTTTAATTATTTATTTTGCGTCCCTGTCTGCATGGATGAATGCATGTCCAAGGGCTAACTATCGCAATAGATTTAATATGCATGTATTTATGTAATTATCTTCGGACACGGGCCAAAATATTTTCCGTTTGAATAATCAAAGAAAAGTTTTCCGTTTTCTTTCCGTTCAATAAACTAGCTTAAATATTTATTCAGTCGCACTCTTTAAAGGGCCCTCGCCAGCGTCAAACTCGAATTATCCACTTCAGTAATTGCGTTGGCCTTCATTGCTGAATCGAGGACTATGCCCAGGCCCAGGCCCAGGCACAGGCAAAGGACTAGGCTCTGCATTGCAAGTCCCAGCCAAGCCAATTTTCAGCCAGCAATAAGTGAAAATATATGTGTGTAATATAAAGAGGGGAGAAAAGCATTTGGTCCTTTCGCCACACAATTGCCTGGCCTTTGTCTGTCCCGCCCCGTCACCCTTTTGGGCTGAGCGGGCTCTGTCGGCGTCTCTGAAGATTCATTGCCTGCCGCTGGCCAACGTTCCGCTGTGGGCGACGCGTCCGAACAGTCGAGTGTCATAAGGCAAGTGGGAAAACTGCCGCTTCAGCGGCAAGGGATTTATTCGGATAACTTAAAGAGTTAAACTGAAACGAAAAACATTTAAACTTGCCAAAATTCCCAGGGATATAGTACAGTTATCACACATAACATACAATATATCTACATTTTTCTTGCTTTTCTACCTATAGGCCCATTATAGGTATCATCCGAATAGCACTTACAGTACACTGTTTTTTCGGAGCAAATTGAAATGTCTGGTTATTATCCCTAACCCAATGATGCGTGAACGATGTTGAAGTTTCCCACTCAATCGCAGGATGAAAATATAGTCTGCATATAGTGTCCATAAGCCATACAGATTCGTTTTCAATTTCACAGAAAATATTACCGATAACGTTGAGGCTAGTTATAGTGAAATCATGGCAGATTGGCACCAAAAGAAAGCCTTTAGAATACATAATTTCTAGGCACAAATCCCACATCACATTTTGAGAACTTTTGCTTACAAAACTAAAGGTATGCAGAAGGCAGCACTTAATCAATTTGTGATTAGATATAACTAACTGTGGAAGGCGAAACTGAAATCAAATAAAATATTATCAAAGAAAAATTGCCTCAATTCAGTTACACTCTTAAAAAAACCCCACCAGGTCCCCACAGCCACCGTCAAACTCGAATTATCCACTTCAGTGGATTAACGCTGGGCTTAATCGTTAGGCTGATGACTAGCCAAAGCCTTGGACCAGCCAAGCCAGTAGTAAGTGAAAATATATGTACATTGCTCATATGAGTATAGAGTATAATATCAACAAGTAACAAGGCGACTTTGGTGCACCGAGCTGTTCTATACCCTTAAAGAGCGACACTAAATCGAAATCCGATTATGACATCTACACGAAACAATCCAACCATCTAAGCCATCTTGTAAATAATTCTTTGGAGAAAACCAATTTCTTTGGCAAAATCTGGTCCAATTTATTTCCATGAATGATATCCTTCATAGAACAAGACTAATTTAGTTCAGAATACTAATTTGATAATACAGACTAATTTAATAATACCATCTTCAAGGATAAGGGAAAGGTGAGCAGCGGAATTTAGTATTTCCACCACACAATGACCTCCTGGTCTTCCTCTGTGCCGTACCGTCACCCATTTATGTCGGGTCATTGAAGATTCATGGCCTGCCCACGGCCTGGCCAACGTCTCAAAAAGCGAGCAAGGCAGGGAAAGTGGCCAACTGAATTTCTAAAAACTTGAGGCCCGTTTAAGTATTTTCAATTTCTGCAAAGCAGAAAGCAGAAAGCATTGTCACATCGTCAGACAATTTTAAAACAGTTTTTGTCAAGTGAAAAATGTAAAATTTTATTGGGCTTACATTAATTGAACCAAAGATGATTTGAAATATTCGTGCTTTTAAGCATATTTAAATTATTATTATTATACTTCACGTCTGCGGATTCCTAGGTCTTATCATCATTTTCACAAAAGTCAGCGACAGTTTGTAATCAAACTCATTCCAGTGGCCCCAACAAATTCCATTTTGTTCATCTGCTATACCTTTTTTGGTATATTTACCGTTTAACGAACTGATAAAGAAAGAATTTAAATTAAAACAAGTTCTCTTGAAAACAAATAAATGGATAATTACCTTTTTCCGCAAGACGAATCGCTGGTATCGACGTACCACCACGGACCGTCGAAATTATAAGTGCACCCTCCTGAGTCCCGATCAACAGTAGCGAACTTTGCTTTCTCGTGATCCCTTAGGGAGTCCCCTGCATCTCCGGAATATTCACCTAAGGACTTAAGCATATAACCCTCTTCTTCGCTTCCCACGATGAAGTTGTCGTATCTGGCATGGCGATAAGTGCCATTAACATCGCCGAGTTGTATATACAATTCCTGAGGCTGAGCTACGGTCATCAAGTGCACTTTTTCCAGTCCCAGGAAGAACTCTCCCCGGATATCTCCAAATCCATCTTTGTAGGCCGTCCAATTTCGATTAAAGTCCACACTTCCGTCGAGGCGTCTTTGAATGACCGTCCATCCAGACGAGGGCGACACGCAGGGAACTTGGAACGGCTCTAATCCCCTGACTTTTATCTGGAAAATTCCATTTGGGGTGCCATTGGGACAGGTGTCGGGAAGATTCTCCGCCGTTTGGTTAATTTTCGATAGCTGATCGTTTTTTTCGGCTAGCACTCCAGAAATCAGTTTCACCTGCTCTCTGAGGTCCTTGATTTGCTGGTCTTTGTCCTTGATTATTTCTTCTTTTTCCCTGATAAGTGCGTCTTTACCCTTGATTTGTTCGACATTGTTTTTGATTTCCGCCCCACTGATAAGTAACTGGCTCTGCAAATTGTTGATGTTGACCTCCAATGTGTGTATTTTGTCTTTCATTTCATTGTTGGCATCGGCTGCTACTTTCACCTGGGTGAAATGATCCAGGAAGGGCTTGACAACTGAGAAGCAGTATCCATTGCACTGCTCCCCGGCTGTAGCTTCCTGCGCCAAATTTATATCTTGGTTTCCATCTGGTTTCCTGGCGAGCGAGGCTTTCCCTTGCAGCAACAGCCAACAGACGATGACCACAAAGCCAGGGTTTTTCATGTTTCACTTGACTGTCGCTCTGTCGAGCAGAAACCGAACTAAGTGAAATTCGACTGATGCTCATCTAAAAGTAGCAAATCTTTCCTTGCTGGTTTCATTAAAGTGTTATATGTATACGTATATTCATTATAAATATGTCTGAAACTGATAGCGCATACATGATAAGTAAGTGCAATACAGCTATGGCTTTGGTTTCAAGCTATCAACTCAACGAATAATATTCTCGGTATTACAACAACATCTCTGACCCCATAAAGTACATACATATATACATATGGCGCACGTTTTTTAGCATGGTGTCCCCTATAGGCAGAGTACACGGATTCCCTCTGATGGTAGTTGATGGCAATCTTTCTTAATTTCACATCAGTTAGTGTTTTACAATCCTTCTTGGATGCCCTAAAGCATCATTGGAACGGGGAATTTCGCTAATGTGTTGCAATTTATCATCAAGACTTTACAGTATAATACGTTTTTGGAAACTGTTACCCAACAATAATGCAGTTGGGGCATTATAGCCACCCTCTTTGTGCATTTGGAGATTTTCCATCAGCATGTAATAGTCAAAATTGCTTGACACTTTTTGAAAGTTTCGACATAAACCACCAGACCACATTTTGATTTGATTCCGGAGGGCGAAATGCAGCTTATACGCAGATGGACAATTCGGCTCTCAAGAATATGAATATTTTCCTATCTAATCCTGCTAAGGCTGGATCCGGAATCGGTTAACCAAAATAAATCAAGTCGTTGGAGTCAACTGTATAAGCTGTGGGATGTCGATTTTGAAAACAGGCCCACACAAATATGTATGTAGAGGTAATTACATTGCACATCTTTTTCAGAGGCACAGGAAAGAGGCATTATTGTGCGGATTCCTTTTATCGTATGTTCTGACGTCTATTTGTACAAATCAAATCTAGTAGGTACTATTTTAATTGCAGGCAATTTATGGTATTTTTCATTGATATTGGTTTTAGGTGCATCTACAATAAACTGAACTTAAGAATATATCATTCCCTTACGGACTATTCACCTCATGGCATCCATGGCATGCCGCGAAAGTCTGAAGTTTCAAGCATTTTCCAAAATAAGTTTTGGTCTGCTTTCGCTCTCTTAGCAGCTTCTAAGTGATGACATTTGATTGCTGCCCCAACACTTTGCAGCTGCCATAAAATAATCATTTTGGCTCATTTTTCATAAACTGAAATCCAAAGCAGTTGGCAGTCGTGGTCTGGATGCTGTGTCTGAGTCGAAGTCTGAGTCTGAGTAGTTTTTCTTAGCCGAAATTCAAATACTGGAAATGCTTGTCGATGAACTAGTAGCCCGAAAATAGAATGGGGACTCTCAAGGGGCCGAGACTTGATATGTTTGCGTGTGGGAGGGGATGGCATCAATGACTCTGCCCCGGCCTGACTCGGTCATGCGCCACAACCAATCCGAGTCGAAAGTGGATCCAAAAATTGTTGCTGGCCCTGAGTGTGATTTGGTGGCTCCATTGACGCCGTCGCCTGCCAATTCAGCACACAAATCTTTATATATGTGTACGTACATAAAGAATATGTACTATATTCGGAGTATTATTTGCTGATGCTTGCATTGTAAGAGAACGTGGGCGCTGGCACTTGGTAACATTCGCTTTTATTGCATTTTATTGCCAGCTCTTTCCACTGTGGTATGTGGCAGTAGCCTGGTTGCGGTTGTGTTCTGCAATTAGTGCTCGTTTCACTGCATAGTGCTAGTGCCAGTGCCAGTGCCGTGCCATGTGGTAGTCACGGAAAATGCATTTCCTTGTCCGACACAAAGGGGTCATTAACAAGTTCAGAGAGTGGTCCCGGGTGCGGTTTCCCTCTTCTTCGGTTTTCGATGTCCACCAGTATGCTGCAATTCTTACACATAAATGAATGGGGTCGGAGATGGACCCTCTCAATGATATAAAAAGTATCTCCTTTCGGGAAACCTGTTTCTATTTGTTGTCCTTTAATTTGGTAAATTGATTGATCACCCCCTGGCATTCGGACACATTTGTTGCCTTCCCACAGACAGATTTATGTATCGGATTGCTATACTATATAATGGCAGGACCGACCAACACTTATCTTTGATTGTGTGCAGTTCGCGCCAGGCCAATTGTTCATATTTTAGGATTTTTTGGTGCTGCTGCCAGTGGCGTGGTTGATAAATGACCCACCCACCAAAGGGGGTGGATTTGAGAAAAGGGGACAGTAGGAGCTAAATCATAAATGCAAGCCACTGCTGACGTCTGCAGCTCCTCATCTTCAGCTCCGTCTCTCACCTCCTGCCCCTTCCTGGTGGCTAGCCATCGTGTGGCACAAGTCCGACCATTTGTCTGCTTCCGAATTGGAGCCCAAGTTACTGGCTCGACTCGACTCGGCTGGGCTGGTCAGTGCCTGTAAATCAATCGCAGCGTACCGTGCTCGGCATTAATCAAAAACTAATTTATCAGCAAGTGGGCAGCCTTCTCCGTGGGGTTTATTAGCTGCCGGACCCGGCCGACGATGGCTAGTGATTAGTTGTGCGTTAACCCCGGTCCGGCTCAGTTCCGTGTGCGGTACTAAGCGATTTTGTTCCCAAAACTAAAAAAAACCCCCAATGAAGATTAGAAACTGCAAATTGCATTGAATATTTCATTTGAGAAGGACCTAGCTGCAGGCCTGAATTAATTGCTCGCCTGGGCTGGGATCATTTATTTCACCCACCAGGTGACAATTGCTGGCTGCAAATCCATTAGTGCTTCACTTTATCAGACTTAAGTAACGAACGAGACTGAGTGCCTGTCGCAACTATTCCTTACAAATTGATGACTCACATACAAAGGGAATTCGAACCGAGTTAAAGGTCTAGAGTCTAGACCTTTAGGTCCATCCACGCTATATATCTCATAAATAATAATTGGACCGCATGTGGGGCACTCACCTCAAAATGACAAAGGCAGGAGCCGAAAACGAGTGGCAGCTAGAAATCAGAGCCAGTTCCCAAACAAGTGGATCGGCAGCTACTTGTGCATCGCTCTCGAGTGCAAATTGGATTACCCATCAAAAGGCAGACGAGTCGTCGCCTGGCAGAATGTTAGCCCTCAGTGCCCGTGGTCTATTGGTATGTCGGCTTAGATCTTGTATATGCACAGTGCACAACTATACACAAATCACGTTCTATATGAAACAGAGCTCTGAGCTGATGTTACCTAACCAACCAATTCGACTGTTTTTGTTCCTTAATAGCTTTAAAATCCGAGTGGGTCAGCAATGCACAGAAAGAAAGCACTTTCTACACTCTAAATCTCTTCAATATTATGTTCAATATTATTGCAGATCGAGAGTTGCTATGTCAGCTAGATATATGACAAAATCCACTGATATGTGAGCCCTTTTTCTGATTATTTATTTGTGAACTAGTCATTTCCCACATTTGATTAAATTATGTGCAGGAACAAAAATTATTCTCTCAGGTTTCTAAGAATTATTTTGTAAAACATGTGATTCAATTGTAAATATTTTCTGCCTATTTGAATTATTAACAATGAAAAATGTCCTTAAATTATATTAATTAATTAATTCTGGCCCGATTTGGCGCTTCTAATTTATATACGCGTCAGCTTCAAAACTAACGAAGAATGTTCTACAGAAATATTCTATTCTTTTAAGACTCGTGTGTATACTGCATGGGGTCGGAGATACTTCAGGGAAACCCACACCATACTTCAACCAATGAATACCAAACACATTTGTAATAAGACGGAGAAAATTTAATGATCATCATTGATGAATATAGATAATTCTTTGGGTATCATACTTTATAAAACGCAACTAGAAAAATGCATAAAATACCATCGGCGCGCCGATGTGCAAATACCCTTGCAGTTTGGCGATAGGTTCAAACTCTGTTAAAATTCGTCTGTTTCTCTGGTTTGGAACATATGGGGTTACAAATCTCACGATAGATATAGCTTTTCCCATGAACGATATGATATGGGCACCATAAAAAACATTCAGAAACAAAATGTGATAGTATGGCTAGAGTATCTTTAGAAAAGTCTCTGTACTCTACGTTATTGCGAATCATACAATGTGCAAAGTTACATCGATATGGCTGTAATACTCCAGGCCCTATAGACAGACGGACATAGCTAGATAAATTCGGGTTGTTTTCCTGATAAACAATACAATACATAGAGTATATTTAAAGGGCGGAAATGGTCTTCTCTGTGCGTTACAAAGTTCTAGAATTAAAAGAGCCTTTGCAAGGGTATATCCAACGACTTGTCGTAAAAGGAACAAAACAGTGCACCTGGCAGTGCGTGAACTAGTCGGCATGCAGCTGCCTGCGCTTGCCGCGGCCTCGTCCGAGCTTCTTGGCACGCAACTTGGACATGTGCGACATGACCAGATAAGTGCCCGGCAAGATGAGCAGTAGGAGGTAGAGTTTCAGGAAGAGAACCATGTCAAAGGTGCAGTTCAGCTTGTTGGGCATTTCCACGGTAAAGCGTTTGGTTTCCTCGATATAGGGAATGTTTCGCAGCACGATAATGCCCTCGCAAACGATACCCATGGGGTAGAGCGGTATCCAGATGGTGTAGCGCAGCCAGGTGAGAAGGCCCACCTCGCGGCCCAACAGCTGACTGAGATAGAAGGGATAGCTGCGCGAAGAGTAAGGAAAATTAATGGGATTTAATACGCATTTGAAGCGGCAGATAACCTACCGTATTAGCTCAACCAGAGACCAAATGATGAATACATAGAACACCACGGGCTTGGCATGCATACGGGGCTCCAGTTCAATCATCAAAAACAAAATGAAATTTCGTCCCGATACCTGGAAGAAGGGCACCAGAGGGCTTCCCTTGGTGTAGCCGAAGAGCGGGTGCATAACCTCCAGGTATTGCAGCAGCTGGACAAATTTGAAAGCATTTCCCACATGGGCGTATGTCTTGGTTATGCTCTCCGAGCCATCGCGGTAGTAGAGCACGCCCATGACAGACACCACATACAAGTAGCCCACAAACATGGCCAGGTTGTAGAACATTAGGTAAACCTTTTTGGTTTTCTCTGCAAGTAAAATTATCATGAAGCTGTAGAAACTCGAAGCTTAAATCCCAATCCCTACTCACCCTTGACATAACCGAGCTCGCGCCTCTGCAGGTCCTTGTATTCCTTCTCATAGTCCTGTCGCACATCACGCGGCGCCTCCTCCACCTCCGCATCGTCTTCTGTGCGCCAGCGGTCAAAGTCTATCTTCAGCCAATGGGGTTTCTGGGGAGTGGCCACCAGACGCGGCCACCATGCCGGTTCCAGTTTCCTTATCTGCAGCTCTATTTTGTTGTCGCTCACCACAAAGGTGGCGTTCTCGTCATCAATCAGGGCATAGAAGTGCAGATCGAACTTGTACGCATTCACACCCCGAGCCCCATGACCGTTTGCACTAAAGTTCACCGAAACCGGCGAAAAGTCCGCTACGGCGCCCTGCGAAAATTTTGGTGCACATTATTGATTTTTCGCTGCCTAAGAAGTTACATCCACTTCCACAGACCTGTGCATCCTTCAGGTCCACCTTCAGCTGCAGCGTTTGTTTGGTCTGAGACCAATACACCAGAGGGCTTAATTGTGCCATTTTCCGGGAGAAGTCGCGGGTGGAAACCGCATCACTTGAAATTTAATTTTTATATGTTATGGTTTTGCAGCCCTAGTCAGGTGTTATGGACAGGCCCTAGATAACGACACGTTTTGGCAAAGAATTTTTGCGCACTTTGGTCACACTAACGAAAAAGAAGCCCTAGTTGGAAACTTTTCCCAACTTTTTACACTGTGGCGCAGAATTAGATTTTTCCTTTAAATAGAAGCTGCGACAATGCTTTCGGTAAGAGCCCTGGATAGAAGAAGACTATGCTGCGGCCGCATCTTTTATACTGCGGCGCAACATTGGCAAGTGTTGCCTATTCTGTGTAGTATTTTTACAAAATACTGAAACTAATCGTGGTATCGACGCGGTATCGTTTTGTCAAACAATAACCGCCAAACCGTTCCTAACATTTAAATTAAAATTGGATCAATAAAAATCTGAAAGCAAACAACAAAATGGTAACACAAATACTTACAAGGGTCCACCAAGATCTTTTGGAATGCACTGATTCTAACTTTAAAAGTGCCAATTGAAAATTAAATTCGGCTGCACACATTTTTTGTTTGTTGGAACCAACGATAGCTTCACATACATCGGACTCCTCCTTAACAGGCTCCATAAGCAATTGGGTGCTCGTGGCGAAACTCCTAAATGCCCCGCTTTCCAAATTTAATAATAAATCACTCATTATTTTGACAATTTTTTTAAATTTCAATAAAACTGCTGTCTCTCCCTTCTTCTTACTCACCTCGTTTGTTTACTTTAGCAGACCGAATACCAAAGCCGCAGCTGTTCAGCAGTATAAAAAGGCTATGAGAAAGAATTATAATTTATTTTCGAGTAACGCCTATTTAAAGATAAAATAAGACCTATGCACTCAGAAAGAAATATACCGAAATATAGCTTTTAATTTTCAAAATATACTTGCAACTTATTTATTTTATTCTGGAAAAGAATTGTTGGTCATACTAACGCGAAACGAGTCCTATGGGTTCTCACTAATATGCTGGCTGTTGCAAGCTGACTGCTCTGACACTTCATAACATAGCACGAAGCCTTTGATTGAGCTAGATAACCGCGAGAATTTGAATTTGAATTCTTGGCAGTAAACCAAAAGTCTCGCATAGTAATGAGTTGGGTAGGGCTGTGCTACATATATGTTTATACAAATTAGTATTCAATATTAAATTTAAGTACATGTAAGCAGTGTGCATTGGGAATTTCAATGCATTCCCCAAGAGCGATTTATATTTTTTTCCCCACATAAATTCAATAAGCTAATCCTGTGCAACGAGTTCGGTCATTTTGATTTATGATCCCGCCACCGCAGAAATCGGACGAACAAACAAAGAGTAGAACCAACAACAAACCCTCCAAAACGGGGGACCCTGCGTTTGAATCTGTGTGGAGTCAAGTATCCATATTCTATGGCCCGACAGGCCAGAGTGTTGTTGTCCTTTTTGTTTTGCCTTGTTTCCGGGCTTCCTTCCTTTTTGGGCTGGGCTGTGGGCGTTGCCAAAACAAAAGGCCAAAACCACTTGTCAAGCATGTTGTGCCACTGGATTTTGTATTTAGGACGAACATCAAATCAACAAACTACTAATGCTACTATAGCAATCACAATGGAGCATACGTGTTATCAGTGCTAGGGCCTGATTGCTAATTGCTAATCCTGACCAGTATTTTCTTCTGTATCTATTTTGCAGCCATTTTCCAGCACGCACATTTCCATATCATTTTGCACATCGACACGCGGCACAGACGCAGACGCGGACGCGGGCGACAGAAAATGTTGCGCTTTCTCGAGAATCGTTAGACATTGGGTCTGTCCAGATTTAGTTATCGAGCCGCCCATCTATCTATCTATATATGTATATGTACATGCTTAGCTGTATCTGTATCTCCGTGTAAAGGTAAGTTTAGCTTGTACGTAATTCTAAATATCTATTTACTGGAACATCCATCGACAGCATTGCAAAGTTCTCAGGCGCCCTTTCAAATACGGATAATGCTTTAATCTTTATTTCCTTGAGATTTGCGGCATTCTAAATTATTCAGAATGCAATTTTAAGGGTATACCAGGGAATACGAACAACGACCCCAAAATTATCCAGGCTTAAATTATGCATACTTCCGTCCTGTGTGAGGGTGAGGTGTGTGCTGGGTGTGAGGTGGGGATTTAATAAACAGATGTTTCAGTTTGTTAGGCCACCATGGCGTATACGTGCGGGGCTTTTCTTGTCTCTCTTTAATTGTGCCTAATGACGTCGCTACATGCTTACATAAAGTGTATACACACGAGTCTATCTAGATACTCGTAAATAAAATGCTGTCCTGTCCCTTTCAACATTAGTGTTGCCTGGGGCCAAACAAAACGCAGCAAATGGTTAAGGTCAAGTCCAGTAGGAGTGGGTGAATGGGAGGCACCACTGCATGTGGCATGCGTGCTCGTATAGGTTCAAATAATGGATTCGACAATGAGAAAAGTAGTAAATATAATAGGTGGAACATACACTACAAAAACATGGATGGGTTCGTTTCCTTGGCTTTGAAAAAGCTTTAGTTAAGGGGAGGCTACCGTGGTAAGGCCCCACAATTAACTACTTTTAAAAAAATGTTTTTTGACACAAAATAAAGTATTCTGCAAAAACTTTTTAGCAGTTTTTGTTGGATATTGATCAAAGTAGTTTATTACATTTTTTTATACAATTTGTTTTCAAAATGGCGGCTCCAGCTCCCGCCAAAGAAGCCTCTCCCGGCACGTTCAAAAAATATTTATAAAAATATTTTCGAATATAAAAAAATGAAACCGCTTTGAATATTAAAAGTAAAACGTTTTATTTAATTAGAAATATATAATAATAAAAAATCCAGACTATAAATGATTTAGTTTCTAATATTTAAATACATGCTAAAATTTAGACTAATGTTGGACTGCGAAGCAAAGTACTTGTCAGATGTTTACATGCCAATGAGACCGGCCAGATCCTTGGTCACTTGATTCCTGGGTACCTTTGGTGTGGTGCGCTCCTCTGTTATAAGGACCTCGGTTGTGGCAAGCAGGGAGGCAACGCCAGCGGCCTCGGACATGGCGGCGCGCAGGGCACTTGTGGCATCGACAATGCCGCGCTCCTTGAGATCGCAGTACTCCCCAGTGGCCGCGTCATAGCCAAAGCTGCCGCTCCCCTCCAGCACTTGGCGGATGACTTCGTCCGGATTGACGCCAGCATTGCGGGCTATCGTGTGGCAGGGCAGGCGGAGGCAACTCCTGACAATGTCTCTACCAATTTGTTGGTCCGGTATTTTCGATCGGGGCAGCGACTCCAGGGCGGGAATGCATCTGAGATAGGCAATGCCGCCGCCTGGGACAATGCCATCACTGATGGCCCCATGCACGGCATGGAGAGCATCATTGAGGCGGTCCTTCTTTTCGCTGACCTCCAGATCGGTGGCCCCTCCCACGTAGACGGTGGCCAGATGACCCAAGAGTCGACCCATACGCTCGTTGAGCTTCTCCACTTCCTCGTCGGTGACAGCCTCCTCCAGCAGGGCTCTGATATGCTGGACCCTTGCCTGCACCTGATCCTCGTTGTGGATGCGTGGGTGCAGGAGGTGGGTGGAGCTGGAGTCGACAATGACCTCGCTCACTACCCCAAGGTCCCCATTCTCGACCGCAGTCAGACGGGTTGTATTCTCCAGAAGATTGGCCCCCATGGCCAGTGCCAAGTCCTGCATCTGATCTCGCTGCTCTGACCCGAGGCCAGGAGCCTTGACGGCGCAGACTTGAAGGCCATTTCGCAGTCGATTCATAACCAAGGCCTTCACTACCTCTTCTGATATATCACTGGCTATGATAAGGAGCGCTTGTTCCCGGCTCTTGGCCAGCTCTAGAGCGGGCAGAATTTCTTCCAGCCGCTCGATGCTGGCCAGGCTGACCAAGAGAAGGACATTGCTGAGCTCCACTCGATTGCCATCCGCCTGGCTGGCAAACAGAGGCGAGACGAATCCCTCCGGCAGAGTGACACCCTCCTGGACCTTTAGCTCGTCGCTCAGACTCCTTGACTCCTTGAGAAGGAACACGCCGCCCTTGCCCAGCTTTAGCATAGCGTCGCCAATCATTTCGGCCAGTATTTTGTCTCCGTTGAGCGCTATTCTGGCCACGGCCTTCACTTCGCCGATCGTTTCGACTGTCTGGGACATTTTCTGGAGCTCCTGGCACACCACCCTCGATCCTTCGAGCATGCCCTCCCTCATCGCGTGGACATTGACCTGCCCCTGGCGGATCCTCTCCAGTCCCTGGCTGGCCATGCCTCTGGCCAGGACCGTGCACGTGGTGGTGCCGTCGCCCACCTCGTTGTTCGTATTGCTGGTCGTCTGTCTCAGCAGCTGGGCGCCCAGGTTGCAGCGTCGATCGTCCAGCTGGATATTATTCGCCACTGTGATCCCATCCTTGGTGATCCTCGGCGATATCATGAGCTGCTCGATCAGGACATTCCTTCCCCTCGGACCCAGGGTGGCGGACACTGCCTTGTTCATGATATCCACGCCCTTCAGCAGCAGTCCCCTTGCCTCCGGGCCGAAGCGTACGTCCTTGGCAAAGGTGCGAATGGCTCCGACGATATGGCGGCGTCCAGCCCGTCCACAGCACTTCAACATTATTCTCCCAAGAGGTATCTTTTAGTCTTGTTTCAACAGTAAATTTGTAGCTATGTATAATCGAAATTTTACATTTCAAAATAGATTTTGAATAATAAATAAATGGGGGATAACTTTTTGATTCAGTTTACCTCTAATAGAAAATATAAGTAAAAGAATGGAAAACCAATTTTGAGATCTTGATACATATACAAATAATAATATGTAGTAATAATTATATAAAATCGGACTAATACCCAGGAAAACCTTTAAGGGTTTGGCTATTCCCAAAATGCCTCTTAGTGAATGATTCAAAGAATAGATCTTGGGTATGTCGTCAGTTACAACAAATGAATAGGAATTTCGTGGGCTTAAGGCATTCCAGTTCTATTCTAGGGTATGTCCATGTCGTTCCCCTGCACTTCATATTTTATTATGTTACAACTTGTTTTCCTTTTCTTCATTTTATTTTAACAACAAATATTACATTTGTGCCATGTTTCCTGCTTGTTTTCGGGATTCGTTTATTAAATGTAGCGTGCACGTGTTGGTAAACTACCACACAAACACACATCCAGAGCGACAGAGACAGAGAAAGAGAGGGAGAGAGAGAGAGAGAGAGAGAGTCACAGACAGGCACACAGATACTGGAACAGGAAACACGAAAGTCGCCGTCAGACACTCACCCATACAGGGACACGCTCGAGGCAGACAATGCCAGTCCGACATTAATATTAACAACGTTAACGAAACAACAACAAAACACTCATCAAACATGCCGCGTTTAGTACGCAAACACACACACACTCGTACAGATACACACCCATACAAGCCCACTTTCTATGTGGATGTGTACATGTGGGTGCGAGAGGGAGCGAGATAGCTGTAGGACATTTCCTTTCGCCTCTTTCCGGTGCGTTGAAAGTTTCGCTTTTCGTTTTTCGTTCGCTCGATGTTTTTCTTTTTTTTCTTCTTTTTTTTTCGGTGTCTTTCAGTTGGCGGCGAGCATTTCCTTAAGGCAAACGCGGCTCTGATTTTCCCTCCGCAGTTTTACCGTTGAGTGCGACAAGAAATTTTCGAATTTATCCCGGAACAAAACTGTGCTCAGTGCCTAATATTCAGTGTTGACCATGGCTCTGGTGGCCCATCGCATGATGCTGCCGGCTCGGCACCGTCGCACCCATCAGCAGGTTGCCCGAAACAAGGTGGGCGTCCTGCTGGTGCCCAGCGTGGCGGAGTACTGCGGCAATGAGCAGCTCCAGCTGCATCAGCCAGTGGCCCCCGCCGCCACCCAGCTGCAACAGCCTTTGGAGCAGCAGGACGCTGAAAGCGGCAACGGAAAAGTGAGTGCAACAAGTTTGTGCAACGCTCTCAGATTTGGCTAGTCTCCAGTGCATGCCCAAAGGAACGGCCTTCATCGCTCTCCCACTCCCACTTCCGGCCAGTATGGCGGGCGACTTGCCTACATCTCGCTTATCCCTCATTTCCCTTTTCCCTTTTTACTCTGCTTTCGCTGGCGCCAGCATTCTGCCGCTCATTGTGCGCCGAGATGTTGGGTCCTATCTTTGTTGTTGTTGGTCCTGGTCATGACTGGGTCGTAGAATGTGTGTTTTTCTCCGGCATGTCTGCTCCCGGTTGGCAGACGAGATTATTGGACATGTGACGAGCATTAAAGTTCACATTTACCGGCAGTAGAGAGCAGTTTATTTCAAAATTATAACAACAAAAATGTATACATATATGTTTGCATTATCTGTTGGATATACTGTAATTAGTACAACCATATTGGATAATACCATGGATACGGGCAAATCCTTTTCTCTTCACTGGCAGAGAATGAATTAGAAATAGAATTATAAACTATTATATTTACCCATAAATATTTCTATATTTTGAACTACATTTTTCCACAGCCATTAACCATTTTGTTACATATTTTTCAATTATTTTGCTCGAGATTGGAATTCTTAAAAGATGGAATATGGCATCACAGATTAAAATATGTAGGGGAAACATACCAGTTATGGGCCCCGCTTCGTTTTTGCCCCATAACTTTTGACCAAGAGCATATTATAAAAACTTATGTATACGAACTAAATAGATATCTTAGGTAAACGTCTGTGAAGAATTTAAATTGATTCCTTCGAATAGAAAAAAGTTATCAAGAATTCACTGAAGTGATCATTTTTTAAAAATACAAATTATATAGCCTGTTTGAAAAATCCACTAAAAATTAAGAACTAAGAAAAGAAAACACGACAGATAAAGGGAAAATTAAAATGTATTTATTTTCAGAGCCTTCACTGGCCTCCCTTTTCTTGCTGCGCTTAGCTTATGGCTTAGAGAATTAAAATTCATTTTTTATTCAATTAATTGAATAATTTGATTACATTTAATTAAATTATTCTGCCAGTTTTGACTTGACGTAAAATGCATGAAAACAGTGCTAAAATATGTCACGTTAACATAGACAATTATATTACGCAGTTTCTCGACCAAACACACGCAAAAACATGGTGCTATATGAGGGGGCCTGTACTTGGAAAAAAAATATTAATTTCAAGAGACCAAATAATTATGTTATGCATACATTTTGGTTAAATACAAAAATAAATCAGAAAGAACATTGACATTGACACTGCAAAAACTGAAACACTCAAATTTTGAACAAATTTTTAACACCCATATACCGCAATTCCAAAGCAATACAAAATTACTTCAGTGTTTTTTTACTGCAATTTTTTTTTAATATTCTCACAGCTACTAAAAAAATGCATATATTGGTTTAGTTATCATCACAAAAACTTCATCCTGTCAACCAACACGACTCCTCATACTCAGATCAGAAGCTTCTGCCTGCTGTCCAAATTTACGTGAGGGGCCTGTAACTGGTGGGGGCTCACTGTAGGCATGTTTCACCTATGTATTTTAAATTACAGTATTATCCACATTTATTCCTAAATTTGTAATATTTAATCTCCAACAACAAACCCAAGAAATACCGATACACATTATTAGTTGAGTACAAGAAGTCTGTTCTCCAGTTAATTAATTCAAGTCAAGCCAATCAATTTCAAATATTTGTGATTGGTTTTTCTTTAATTTACTTGATGGCGGTGCGTGCCGTGTCCGGCTGAATATAGTGTTTATCACACCTCTTGCCCAGACCCAGAGACCCTAAATGGAATTTTTAATACTGGCTGCCCGACAATCGCCTGGGCGATAATTGAATAGGTGGACTGCGACTGCTACTGCGACTGCTGGCCTGGCTCGCTTTTCGTTTTGTTTTGGCTTGTTTTGTTTTGGCTCTCGGATGCAATGGCACCCTCCATTATTCCGGCATTACGATGCGTGACGAACTATCCGCTGGCCCGCAGAGCGCACAAGCCCATAATTTATTCAATGCTATGGGCGGCACTTGTTTTCGGCTCGGATTGGCATTGGGATTGGGGTGGCGGGACTGACACGGCCTTGACATGATATATTTAGCCAGCCAAGCGGCTTTATTTAGCACAATTTGTATTCAGAGTATGCATATTATCTGCCAAAGGAGGCACCAAAGTAGGATACACGATAATTCTCCTGGAAATCAGGAATCGCATACATTTCCGCGACAATGCTAACATAATGAATGGAATCATTATGGCAGGAAAATTCAGTTTGAACTGTCAATATTTATTTTCAGTAAAGGTCTGCCTAGCGCCATATCGGAGCTTGTAGGATATATGTATTGCTACATAGGAATCATATTTTTCCTGGTTCGATTGTAATCAACACTAATCCACACTGTGTAATCAACACTAGTCAACTGCCGAAAGAAATACCACCCCCTGGCATCGCGCCGACTTCTTCTGATTGTGGTTGTTTTCCATATATATATTTTTAATGAAATATGTTTTTTTTTATAAAATAGCATTTTCTTGTAGTGGTTTTTCCAGAGTATCTATATATGTATAGTAGACATGTTTCTGAAAAGATAATGAATGCAGGCCAATAGGCTTGGAAAATAGTAGGGATTCAGATGCAAAAATTGTATAATTTTTTACCGAGATTGTTACCGGAATTTTTACTTGATGTTTTTTATTTTTTTCTTTATTTGTAAAGGCATATTAATTGGGCATCGTTTAAGGTATTCTTTATAAAAATCTATGGATAAACGGTCTAGCTGCAGTCGTTTGTCCAATCTCCCAAAATCACATTTTACCCCTTAATAAAATTGGGTTCATCTATCGCAGTGCAGTTCTTACTTTCTCGGTACTCGACCGTTTTTATTTTTAACCAAAAATACTAGAAATTTGGTATTTCCAACGTACCGCCGAGATCTATTTGAGTTCATTGGTTTTAAATATGGGGGCGGATACGCCCATTTCTACACGTCTTTTACATGAATGCTACACAGGAATTCTACATGAGCCGATGGAGCCATAGTGGAGATAAAAACCGTAAAAAGCTTTTCCAGGAGCTTTGATGGTGTTTGAAATTCAGCTGCGTGTGAGGGTGTGCCCCCATATCCCATGTAACATCTTCATTGGAACTGAGAATTGTCCACCCGATACTGGAAGTGCTCCTTGAGGTCTTTAGTCCCGTAATGAATGCAGCGAGGAGGGCCCGGATCTTAAGCATCATTCCGCCTTCGTACCAGACCGAGTACCTTAGTGGAGCCACTTCTCCAAATCTTTCCCAGCTGCCGACCAGGCAGAAACTTCTGGAAACCCCAAGGCCATAGATATTGTATATTGTTCCAAGAGACACATATGATCCTTAGGGAACAGTATCGAAAGGCAATTTGTATTGAAACATGAGATGGAGGGCTTATCGAGGGCTTCGAATGGCAAACTTGTTGATACGCCCTGAAATTGGGCTGAGTCAGGTGTTTGTTTTCGCTGAATTTTGATACATTAGACAAAAAACTTGTGCGATTGCATGAGGGAATGGAGGGGAAATCAAACCTAATCCCATAAATTATTACACTGGCTGTTCAGTTCGTCGTGGGCATCCAGCTATGGCGGCAATGCTGTCTCTCTTCGCAATCAGCCACTTCCCCATAACTCTGGCTGCCTATATATGGCACTACATCGAGCCGGCCGCCTATGTGGAGATCCCTAGCGGAAATCAGATCCAGCTCACGACCGTGGATCCATTAACAAAATCACCTGGACCTCGTGTGAATGAGATAATCAGACAGGCGGCCGAGGAGCATGAGATGAAGAAGAAGGCCAACTATGGGGAGAACTCCGGCCATGATGCATCTCATCCATAATGCGATTAATTTGTACATATGTCAATAATAATAGTATGAATTATATTTAGTTTTGTGTTATATCTGAGCCAATGAACATTTAAAAAATCAGAGGCGTTTGCGTTATCTTTTTTGTTAATATCTACGAGAATGTAGAAGGTACTAAGCTGATTGCTTTGCATCTGCGAGTCGACCTAGAGCTTAAATCGATCCTTAATCTGTCCCAATAAGAGCATGAAAGAACGTTTCACCATGAAGGATCGGCTGACAAGCGGTACAGAATCTCAGGCTTCCATGTCCGTGAGGTCCACCCATGGGATGACAAATTCGACCAACTGGATATACAAAAATTACGTATACGTATACGTGTCAAGCCGTAATGATCTATTAGTCAGAACTGGAGTAGGGATAGCTTTGCATCAGCGGTCGGCACGCATCCATTTACATACCTTGCAGTAGATTTGTGTGCGTAGACAGCAGGCAAAATGGAATAAAAAGTGTAATTGATTGTTTCAATTCAAATACAAAAAAATATAAAAGAAAAATATAAAAAAATTGCCGACCGCTGGGGCCCATATAGGGTGAGCGGAATAGGTGTTTTAATTCTCATAAATTATGAGATGTTATGTTAGTGGAGTTAAAGCGATAATAAACGGATATAATACTGCAGCAGAGTTTTTAGAACTTAACCTTTAAATACAAAATTCAGCATTTTATAAAGGTATGCAGGGAACCGGGTGGAAGTGTGATACGTACGATACATTCTCGTAAATAATAAAACATCTCCTGGTAATTACTAGGCAAGGTCTTGTTGGCAAATTGTCATAATTTATGAAACGAGATCCGAAAAAGCAGGCAGTCAACGTTTTGTCCCCTCGTGAAACTTTAATTAAGTCGAACTTATCTATGCTCTACACATGAGAGCTGAGGGGTGGGTGGGACCCGGGCTCTCTCTGGTGCTCTCGCTCTTTCTCGAAAACTTACTCTGGTCTCTGGTCGACGCATAAGCCGGAAAATGCTCTCAGATATGCAAATGAATGTGGCAGTGGCACGTCAAATGTGGCTTTACACCCCCTGCACAGACGCCCACACCGACAAAGACACCCATACAGGCACACACACACACACACACAGGCAGAGGCAGAGGCACCTTGGGGAACATGCATTTTGGTCATGTTTACAATGTCAGCCAGGATAACGGGCGCAGGGTTGGTGGCTGGTGGCTGGTGGCTGAGGGCCAAAAGGATTGCAGTGGTTCGCGTGGGGAAGCTTTCACCTAAGCAATGTCAGCAAATTAGGCCACAGAGAGGAAAGAGCTTGCATCAGCTGTTTGCAACGCCCACGCACAGCTGTTGGGGGGCCAGGGAGAGCGAGCGAGCTTTCGTGCGGTGCCCCGCTCTCGGCAGAGAGCACAGGCGGCCACCTATCTGGCCGAGCGCCTACTCCAGCTTCGGGTTCGGTTCCAGCTTTGTTTACAAGTCCACTGGGCACGGCTCCTGCTCCTGCTGCCGCTCCTGCTCCTGCCACTGCTCCTGCTGCACTGCAGGACGCACGAAGGATGCGACCCACTTCGGGAGTGTGTCGGCGGTGACGGTCGCTTTCAATTTCGTTCAACCTGAAACCGAAACCGAAACGAATCCGAAACCGAAACCGATTCCGAATGGAAGGCGCTCTCGGACTGGCACACTCGCAGTCGGCGTGGCTGTGGCTGTGGCTGCCTTCGCTTTCAGTTGTGCCCCGTTATTCGTTGGTGGCCGTTGGGCGGCCTCAGTCGTGTTTTTGTTGTACTGGTTCGCGCGTTTCCTGCTGTCGTCGTCCTCGCCCTCGTCGTCCTCGTCGGCAGCACAGCACAGCACAGTAGCAGCAGAAGCAGCAGGACACAGGTCTAGGGAGCTGCAGTTTGCAAAGTCGCGACGCGTCCGCTCCTGTAAAAATCCAATTTCTACCATTTTTCTACTCGTCCCCGCAATACTCGCAATACAATATTAAAAAAGAAAGTTCGATTTCGCTGAAATTCGCGCAGAAAATTCAATTGTAACGCCTACCAAATATAAATGTGTGCGCCCCGCATGGAGCATGGAGCAAGCGATTAATGATTCACTCGTTTGCCAGTCCCGTGCAAAATAATTAATGCAAAAATTACAGTGCAAACGTAATATGGAATCGCAGTTACAAACGGATCAAGGTGACCACAACAAACGACTGCGATGCAAAAGTCAAATACTGTCATTGTCACTCAGACGTCGCCGCCGACCAGGTGCAGGTGCAGGTGCAGGCACAGGTAAGGCGACCCAGGAGCTGGGAACCAGGCACCGCGGACTCCGACTCCGACTCCTCCCTCCCAATGGCGACGCATGAGTGACAACTGCAGATATGCAAAACCACCTCAAACAACAACAGAAATCAAATCAATCAATACCAAGTGCAGTTCCCTCTCAAATTCAACCGTCAATTGCTTTGATTGACATGTGTGAATTATACATACAAATATACATATATAAATGAAAATGAGAAAGGCCGAAAAATTGAATATGGAATTGTATAAAATTATAACAAACTTCTGGGAATACGAAACCATCCAAAACAAATAAATCGGATTATGGAAAATAAAAACAGGCGATGCGATTTATTATAAATATTTGAAATTAAATATAAATCTATGGAGTTGGTGAAGAAATTCAATATTCAAATTAAATTTATAAACATACTTATATAAATATTAGAAAATACATTTCTTTATGAATTATTTAAAATTGACTGAAATTCAATAATAAATAAATAATATGAACGAATAAATAATAATGCAAAAATAATAAACATAAAATACTAATAATCAAATATTTATTTGATTTATTATAAATATTTAAAATTAAATATAAATCTATGGAGTTGGTGAAGAAATTCACTTAAATTTATAAATATACCTATATAAATAATAGAGAATACATTTTCCTTTGAATAATTTAAAATTCACTGAAATTTAATAATAAATAACTAATATGAACGAATAATATTCAAACAAATAACAGGAAAATTCTAGTAATAAAATGTTTACATTTTATACACAATAATAATAATAAAATAATAAACGTAAAAAAAATAAAAGGATTGTATCCTCTATCCCATGAAATTTAATTAATTTTTTGAATGAAGTTGTGAAAAAAACAAAGATAAAGAATTCTGCGGAAATAATCTCTTAATAATATAAATTTAATTACTCGAGTGATTTTAAATGCGAGTCCAATGGATAAACCTCTCACAGGTTATTTTCTCGAAGTTCTTGGCATTTTCTAAAAGAGGAATGGTGGGACTTGGGGATGGTCTTAAAATTCAATCAGAACAGAACACCAGTTAAAGAAAATCGTGCCGAAAGCAGGTGCGGCAGATGAAGATTCTAATACTGGTACAGAATATTGAAACACTCGTCTTAAATCGTTTAGCAAAATGATTAATATCAATTGAATTATGATTTCACGCAGCAATATATCAAATTCCACGGGACAATCGAAAATTCCTTTATATAATCAAAGTAATTCATAAAGAATAAATAATGATAAATTGAATCAGGGGAAACACTAACAAAAGGTAACTCGAGACTGGCGAAAAGCAGAAAGAGGAATGGAATGTATGGAATGTACACACATTTGAAGCTGCCTGCTGCCTAGCCATAACCATAGCCATGGGCCATGGCTGCCCCACCATCAGTACTGCCAACAGCCAGACAGTATGAAAAATGATAATGACAGCCGCCCCATAGAAAAAGTGGAAAGTGAATGTTTTATATACACATACGACTGTATGTAAATAAGAACAGAAATAAAGGGAGCCAAAGCTTTATACGCGTATACCCTAGGATACCTAAGATGCATTATAAGTTCTCATATTTTCATAGAATTTGACGTAAATATTTTCACTGCATATATATAGTTACTCTTCGTTTCAAATGCTATCGTATCAGAAAAGGATAAACATAATTATTTTGTCTGTCGTCTGGGGGAAAGATTAATTGCAAATTCATTGAAGCCATCAAGCAATTTGTTTTAGCTGAAATTTTAATGCAAATTCGGGCTTTCATTACGACCTTCCTTGTAGTGTGCGTCTTGGTTGCAATAAATTGCAAATTATGGCCAGAAGTGCTGTGTTGTTTACCTGTAATGTGCTGCTAATTTGTTGCCACAAGAGCGTTACTCATTTCCAGGCAATTACATTAACACCACAGTCGCTTTAATTAGGCCAGACACACGGGCACACACACACACACAACCACACACACACACTGACGGACGGACAGACAGACAGACGATGGGTAGTGAAAGTATCCTGGGCGCGCATCTTGCGAAATATGAAAAAATGCAAATGGAAAGTTTTCTATGCGAAAGTTTTCTCGCTTTTTCGCTTTTGGCGTCGTCGTTGTCTGGCAGTTGAGACAACTTTGTTCAGGTGCCGTTGGTTGCTTGTTTGTGGCACACCCGTATTCGGTGTTTTCCCTTTTGCTCTGAAGGGTGTTGAGGGTGGCCTGGGGCGGACCCACCTTTGACCTTTTTATATATTTTTGTTCTGGCAGACAGCAGAAAACAGTTTGCGAAAGGATATGATATAATTTCGAAATTATTATATTAAAAGTATCACATACGAGTACGAGTGGATGTACATACATATATGATGTGTTTATCTGCACCTGTTTATGCCTTCAGAGTGGGGATTTCAGTTTATTTATTCATTTCCTGATATCTTAATCCTTTTATAGGGGATTAAGATGCACACTCTTTCAGTATTCCATAATTTGATTGGAAAATATGTAACCCTCTACTTTTTGGAACTAGATATTCATATTCTTTACTTGTGTACTTGTGGAAAATATCAGATTAATCCCATAAAATATTTAACACATTTTCAAATTCCATATTTATTAGAGGAACTTGTTGAAGAATATATATTGATCGTATAAAGCAGCTAAAAAATGTTTTAAAAACACAAGAAACTATTATCCCGCTTCCCTACGTACTAGCTTCGCTCACGCGGCAACCCTGGGCTCACTCGCTTGCGTCGCGACGCGTCGATATGAGTAAAATATCAGACGACGACGACCTAAAACCTTGTATATAAAGTAGATATATCCCAAAGTCGGAAGTGCGATACCAATATCTTAGATATAGTAGTCCAATGATTATGTTTTATTATTGCAGTGTCCTATTTGTGCGATAGTAATAATTCTTGTAGTAATTTCTGCCCATATTTTCGTTCCCAGGGGCTTGAACTTTTCTCGTTAAGCATTTCCATAGTGTTCTAAGGACCTTTCCTTTCATTTCCTTACTCTGGTGGCCAGGGTTGACCTTCAGGGAGCGTTCGCCTCGCTCCGATTCGTGTCTGGCAACAATTTCTCAAAATTGAGCTTTGGCTAAGCGGCAGCGAAAATGCGAGTAGTGCAAAGTGGCCAACCGGCAAACGCATACAAATTAAATGCTGGCAAGAAAGAGGCTCGCATGAGGAGGTGGAATGAGGCCGTGGCATGGGGCATGTGGCATGGGCCACTCTTCGCACAGTCTGCCGCTGCCACTGCCGTCAGCGAACGTGGCCATAATTCAAACGACGCGCAAAACTACTTAATGTTATTAGATATGTCTTGTTGGGCCAGTCGTCGCCTTCCCGGTCACGCCCCCACTGCAGCTGGGAAAGCCGGAGAAAACGAAAAACTTTTCCACGGATTTTCCAACAGCCGCCCATATCTGGGATGGTGCGTATGTGTGCGTGCGTGTGTTTTGGCCAAGTTTATGCTGATGTTGTTGATTACAGCTGCTGCTGCTGCCGCTGCCGCTGCTCCTTGTGGTCGGCCTCCTTTGGTCGCGTCCTTCTCCTTCTTTGCATTTTTTTGTCGCCGGCTCTCCATCGTTGACATTTCGTTTTCAGCATTTTCCATGCGAGCTGTTCCCTCTGGCCTGTCTAGCTGCAGGTGCTGCATTTAAAATGAAATATGGTAGACAGTTTTGCGGCTTAGATAAATGCGGGGCTGTTTGTCTGCTCCTGGTCTCGTTTCGAATAGATATAGTACCCTCTGGAAGTGGCATTCCTTCTGTTACTGTCGGTTTTTGCGTCCCATGTATGAAATAAATTCCCACACACACACACATACACTCTCCTTTAAGCATACTTTATAGTATGTACTAGGAATTCCATCTGCAACATTGTTGTTCAAGTAATCCCTGACCTGCCCCTTGCCCGTTCTCGTGATGCAATTAGCTTAAATCAGAAGCAGCCAATCAGGCAATGTGCGCCACTTAAAAACTTTTGGCCAACTTGGAAGTGGAAATGGAAGTGGCCAGTGCCAGTGGAAGTGGAGTGCCGAGATCTTGTGGAACGGGGAGCGGAGTGCAGACAACTTGGCAGCCGAATGCAATTTCTATTAGTCGTAGATTCTTAAATTCATTTAAATTTGCCCAATCTCCCGTTCCGCTGGCTGCAATCGCAATCGCAAATGCAAATGTACATGTTCTGTGTTTATCAGGTTTTTGTTGGGATTTTAAGTCTGCAGATTAAAGAGAGAGCCCAAACAAAAAGATTATTTGTATTTGTATTTGGCAAATTTACGCTTATTGACAGGGACAGGGACAAGGACATGGGCTGGGCCAGGACAGCCAGGCCGAATGTTTCAGCCAGTGTCAGCCATCAGCCATTTGAGCCCGTTCGGGCTGGCCCGGTTTAAGGTTGTTTATGGCCCCAGTTTGTGTGGCGATAGGCCTGTCATTTATTAACTTGAATTTGCATTTAAGCTTCTCGTTGCCAGCGAGATGGGGGCTTGGGTGTGGGCGTGGGTGTGCGGGGGAGGCCCCTAAGAAAACATCAGCTAGAACAACAAATTAAGCATAATATTTCCCGGCATCAAGCACGGCACAGGAAAATGTAAAGGCTCCCGCACAATCTTAAAGATCTTTAAACACACTCCCATCTATCCAGATCCAAAGTAAATTCTGACTCTGAGATTCCCGAACCCTTAACTCAAGCAGCGCAAACAAGCCCTTAATGACTGAGTAGCTAATTTGGAGCCCCTATACGTAGTTATATAGGGGGTGGGGGGGAGACATTGTTTGTGGGTGGGTGGGTGTTTCCATACTTTGCAATTTTCCCCGCTGCTGCGTACACTTTTCCATTTGCTTTAACTTTTAAGTGTTGCTTTGTTTTCCGGGCCTCGCCTCGCCTCGACAGGTTCTAGGCTGTAAACTGTAGCCTACTTACGAGCGCCTCAGACTCTACTCTGTCTCAGCCTCAGCCCCAGCGTCAGCGTCAGACGCAGTCTAAGTCTCGGTCTCGGTCTCAGTCGAGTTGTTGACATTGTGTGCGGTTATTGTTGCTGCTGTTGCTGCTGCCGCTGCTGCTGTGTGGCAGGAAGCAAACACTCAACGCCTACTTAGGCAGCTTTTTCGCTTTCTTCTGTGGCGCGCTGTGCAGTGTTGTTTTGCTTTTTGCAACTGGAGGCTGCAACGACTCGAGCCCCGAGCTCGAGTGGCTGTCCTCGAAAAGAACCAACCTGCCTGCCTGCCTGCCTGCCTGCCGGCCTGCCAGGGTCATTTGTTCATTTGCATTCGCAAGACTTTTGTCTCTCATGCATTGAGCATCCCATTCTTTGTCCTCAAATGAATTTTCGGTGCAGAAATTATTTAAAAATGTGACGCAAATGCAAATGCAAATCCACATCCAAATGCAAATTAGTAAGGGTCAGTGCCAGGGAGGGATGGAGAGAGACTCCCACAATTGTGGCCGTTTCAGGTGTCCCCCGTCAAATGAATTGGCATGTGTCGTGGCAAGAGCCTAAAACTAATTGGGTTATGTTCTCCCCAGATGCTCGTTGTCAGCTCGACTGAGCTCAGGCTCAGGCTCGGCCCAGCTCCGTTTTGTTCGCCTCGCCTCGCGCCGCCTCGGCTAGGTCCGGCATCGTTGCGGGCCGGAATGTCTGTCCCATCGCCCATGACGTTGATGGCCCTTAAACTGCACTTCATTTGCACTGGCCCACACACACAAGCACACAAGCACACACACAGGCACTCGCCCAAACAATGGGATACAAATCCAAGCCATAACAGTTGCATTCAGCTGTTTACGGGCTTTGTATCTACAAGATGCACGGATACACCCGAGGGCTGCCTGGCCGGGGGCTAGCTGGGGGCCCACAGGGTGGCTGGCTGGCTGGCATACCTGTGTCTGGCCCAGGGCTTGCATTATTCACTAAGCTCCTAAATGCAAGCCGTCCGTTGGCCAATGGCCGAAACTGCTGTTGCCAATGCTGTTCTGTGGTCCGCATCGGACTCTGGGAGTAGTGAATGAAATGGGGCTTATTTGCTGCATTTGCTACTGCGGTTCCCTGATCCGACATAAATTAAATGGCATCTGTAATCCAAACACATTGTCCGAAATATTATATTAGGCGTCTAGTTAATCATCCATTTACGGAACGACTTCTCCTTTGGTGTTTCGGCTGGGAACGCCCAGCCAGAATAGGTGGAAAAACAGATGGAAACCGGTGCCGTGTACCTTGTTTAACATGTTTTTCCGATGGAAACAGACGACTTATTTGTACAACTTTGTTTTTCCATGCCAGTGGTTAACCATTTGTTTGATCCAGGCCAGTGTCACTCCTCTGCTTGTTGCAGTGTCAACAGTGTCAGCAATGTAACATTTTCCATTTTCCATTTTCCAGCTGGCATTTGCATAACGCGGTGCTTCGCTTCCGATTTTCACCTGGCTGACTGGTTTGACTGGCTGCCACACTCACCTGTCATTGTCAGCGTGGTCGGGGTGATGGATCGGGGGTCAGGGCGGAGGTCAGAGGGCGGCGGCAACAACGGCAACACGTTGAGTAGATAACAATGACAATGACGGGTTCTGGTTGATGTTTGCTTGTAGTTGCTACCGCTCCTGGTTCCCCGTCGCCCGTTGCCCGTCGCCCGTTGCTGTGACTCTGCTCTCGTGTCACTCGATGTATTTACACAGCAATCTATTTGTATATCACAGAAGTGACTTTATCTCCCTCCTGCCACCTTTTCACACCTAGAGACCCCAGCAGTAATGTGCTGTTATCATTGGCGAGGCGGTTCTTTTGTCTCCCGATTTGTTTTGTGGGCGTGCAAATACCATAAAAGTCACCTCCTTCTGTGGTGCCTCCTGTGGTGCCTCCTGCGGTGCCTCCTGCGGTGCCTCCTGCGGTGTGTGCGTTGCTGGTGCGTTGAATCAACAAGTCTGGCGGCTGCCATTAATTGCTTAGCTCAGTGGGAAGCCTCTCCGCAAAAGGCTTACCAATAACGAGGGTAGTGTGTGGCTGAAAGGTCCAGGCACAGACAACGCCAGGGAAAATCAATCAAACGCCAAGTGTGTCAATATGTCAGACATTTTATGCTGACCCAGCCAGCCATTGTCTTTGTCTTTGTCTTTGTCCTGACTTCCCCCTAATATAGGGGCATAGGCCATGCATATAGTATATGCTGATTGTATTTCGCTCTTGGGTCATGTTGTCTAAACACAACTAACCTCATTTCTCTCTTCACTCTTTCACTTTTTCCCTTCTGCTGGTATTGGGGAGACAACAAAGGCCGAGGTGGAGGCAGAGGAGAGCCTGCTCCTAACGAACTGACCTCAATACAGAGAAAACAATAAATTGCAAAATTGTTGAGAATGCAGAAGATGCAAAAATAAATTCTGAGACTTCGACACCCACACAAAGAGGTCAGCCCAGTCGGAGATTTAGAGTTGGAGTGAAAGAAACAGATAGCAAAATGGCAGTGCAACTTTCAAGTGGGGGCAGGAAAGTACGGTAGGAAAGGGCGTGGTCACTTTCAGTGGCAAACTTCCTCGACTAAAACCTGAGCGGGCCGGGCCGGGTCGGACCGGGTCGGGCGTGATATTTTATGGCTTTCTGGGACACACAGTGCAAGTAAATAAAAAACGTTGCCATTATAATTTCTGGAAATAAAGAAACAAATGGCTTCTCTTGTCTCCTATACTATATATTGGTATATATATGGAAAATAGAAGTAGAAAACCC
This sequence comes from Drosophila helvetica, assembly GCA_963969585.1. NCBI lineage: Eukaryota > Metazoa > Arthropoda > Insecta > Diptera > Drosophilidae > Drosophila > Drosophila helvetica. The sequence continues at coordinate 54,399,714 of OZ018402.1, forward strand.
TGAGCTTCCCATCGATCTATGCGGAAAATTCAGTAGAGAACTGTTAAATCCAGAGTGACAGAGTTTCCCTCAATTTGCATTTAAGCGATGGACTTAGGACTCCGACTGTTGCATAGCGTCATCAAGGGAGCCTCCCTCCTTTCATGTCCCCGCAACCATGTCCCATGTCCCATGCGCCATGCCCCTTGCCCCATGCGAATGCCACCATTAAGCGCCACCATAAAAAGCAATAAACACTGTCGGCTTCACTTGCAGTTTATGTCATTTGCAGCGAGTTCCGTGCGCGCTTTTAACTGGTCAAATGGTCTCGACTCGGCTGTCCAGCGCCCTACCCTTGCCGCTTCCCCTGCCCCTGCCCCTGCCTCTGCTCCCGGTGTCCATTTCCTGGGCCCTGTGTAATAGCCATCAGGAGGGGGGCCACAGCTGGTTCACTCCAACTCGGCCCCTTCATAGCAGCCCCTTGCTAGCCGTTGGATTTTCTTTTACCAGTTTTCCTCCTCGTGTAATTTATGATGACGCCGCAAGGGCAGGGGCAGGGGCAGGGGAGGGGGGAGTGGCCTGTTGCCGGCGGTGCATCGGCTCGCATGGGTGCTTTGTCTTAATATGCGGCTTATTCTACGCAACATTGCGCGCGCCGGACTTTTTACGGCTGTAATTAAGCGGAAATAATGGCACATGCTCACATTACGTATACGCCAGGATGGTTTACTAAAGCGAGTACATGAGTGTGCCAGATCGTCATAAATGCTGGTTACTAGGCGAGTATTAGTATGGCAAGAGTTAAATTCGAATCCAATCTGAAGACCTGTTAGAAATTCTTCTTAAAAAACCCTTTCAAACTCAAACTTAAACTGGAAATTCGTCTGTGCTCTCCATTTCCTGGTCTTGCAATCAGGCTCATGTTGTTCCAGCAAACTTGGGTCCCTAACTACGGTGAGGTTTATTTGAGGGCCTTCTAATTGACTTAGTCCTTGTCAAATACAGGCTTCAAGGTACACACAGAAGCCGAACCAGTCGTCACGTTGGCTTAACCAATGCTGATACTCTCCTCAGATGCATGCACCGACTCTTTTAGGGCATATGTCAGCCTTTCTTCCACATTTTAGTTTATTTTTTAAATTATAAATGGCATCTGAACGATCCTACTTTAGTTTTAGAAGCCCATTTTGGGTTTCATACTTCCCCAAGCTCTTTTCGGCTCATTTAAAGCTTCGCTTATAAACGATTCCCTTGTGTTGTAAATCTATGCATAACTATTGAGCAGTTCAAGTTCACTTGTCATTCCGGTCTGACAACCAGACCATTGCCAGTGTCAGAGAGCGCTCTGAACTTACTTTGACATGCAGTTCTTGAATGGGTCTCATGCCGCTCGCCGTTTGGGCCAGTGTCTGCTTGCCAAGGCAGCGACCCATGCACGTCAGTCACTCAGTCAGTCAGTCAGTCAGTCACACGAGCCTGGTGTCAGTCGGTTCCTCCAACACTTTAATTAAAAATTTCAACCGAAAAAGCGGAAAAAAGAAAGGCAAAAGTTATGCTCCTCTCCCATCGAAAGCGCCGAGGAAGCAGAACTAGACAGCAGACCGAAAGAGGGAAAGCCCTGCTTATTAGGCCAAGTCGTAACCGAATGCGAATACGAATGGAAGAGGAAAACATTTGCTCCACTTACATAAGAAATCAAGCGACGGCTTGCTGCCAAAAATAGGTGGAAAAATGACTGGGAAGAGGGCGAGGGACAGGGAAAGACAGTCGCAGAGTGCGGAGAAGGGGAAATGGGGAGAGCTATCAAATAGAAATGTTTTTCCCTTGCACATTGAATGCGCAAATATAATATGCATAATATTGGAATCGAAATCGAAATAGAATAATGAACGAAAATAAACGCTTATTGGCATTTGCTTTTGCGATAATCAATAATGTTTCCGGTTCTGGTTGGACGGCTCTACTGGCAGCTATACGGACATACATATGCCCCTATATACATACATATAGTGGTATATATTTCAATTTATTTCCACTATCTCTTTCAATGTGTGCGTGATGGGTAGAGCTGTGCTCCACATTTGAAGCAAATTATTTTATTGATAATTTGCATGGCAATGGGCCCGATATTCTGCCAACTTTCTTCTTTTATTGGGCCCACTTAAGTAAACAATAAATAGCAGTGGCCTATATATGACGAAGGTGAGCCTAAGAGGTCTACCGATTAGGACCTGGCAATAGCCTGTAGGCGTCATGCGTTCAATTCACATAATAATTTCACGCCAGACAAAGCCCTCAGGTTTTATTTTTAGCCCTGGAGCCAATTCACTCAGAGAATAATATTCAAATACTCGTAATATTCTCAATTATTATTTAGGGTAAAGGAATGTGGATAGTGTGAGCGGTGTCTCAGGTATAAGCAAGTCCTATATGTAGCATTCCTTGAAATGTCTTTTAAAGTGCAATTTTAGAGTAATGTGGATCAATGGCGGCCAACAGATTCTCCATTATTAAAGGCATAACTTCCTCTGGCATATTTTTGCAGTAATATTTTAATATTTTTGCTGAAAGCAGCACTTTTCCCATTTCCCATCATCATATCGTCCTTTTCCGCGTTCCCTTCGGACTCCTTGACACTGCTGCGTAGACAACTTTCCGTGGCACAGCTGCCATTTCCAGTGTGTGTGTGTGCTTGTGTGTGTATGTGTGCGGTCTGATGGAAGCCATTGGCAGGTCCCTGGGCATTCTACGGTGGGCCTTTGTGCGCCAGTGTGTGCATATTGCACACGGGGGTAAACTGTAGCATAAATGACTTAATCGGGCATGTTCTGGAAATCGATTACAGCCGCATTTCCCCAGAATATTTGCTGGAACAAAAATTAAACTACTCCCAAACTTCCAAAAATATTGCACATTTTGAGTATTTTAATTTCAGATTTCAATTTCTACAAGAAATGTGCACAGTCTTCAGGGGAATTGTGGCATGGAAATGTTTGCGATTCGTTTTTCCAGAACGCCCCATTTATAAATGATATGGCTTGTGTATACATATTTCTGAGCGGCTCTTACGAGAGTATGCATCCGCGATGAATGAACAAAGAGAACCGCCTCGGCTCGGTTCATTTCCACCTGCCTTTTGGCTGCTGCTGCTGCTGCTCCTGCTCCTCGTCGTATGACGTATACGCCGCGTTGTCTGACACTGAATGGCAGCTAGACTCTTGATGTAATGTCTCCTGTGGCCAGTCAGACAGCACGATTTGCGTAACTGGGCACATGTTGAGTCATCTGATGTTTTGTGTGTGTGTGCGTGTGTGTGTGTGTGTGTGTGTGTGTGGGCGTCTTTGCCGCAAAACAATTGCGGCCGTTTTAAGGATAATGGCACACGCCTGGGCATGAGACGGCTCTAGACTGTAATTACCGAACTTGCATAACTTAGCACACAGTTTTGGTGTTTCTCACGTGATCTCGTGCCCCTTGCCCCCCCTGTGGACCTTTGTTGTCCCTTGTGGCCTGTGGCCTGTGGCCTTGACTCCGCTGGAGGGTGGGATGCAATACTATCGATTTTCATTGTTGTTCCTCAGAAGGACCCACCTGCCTTGGGGCAGCCTTAATTGCTATCATCTAAATTCATATTTCCTGGCCCACGCCATTGTGGCCCAGTTTAATTTGCGGTCTGCATGCGAAATCTGCGTGTGTTGTTGTTACCAACTGTTGGATCGGAACTTCCCGTTGACCTTTTTGCTAACAAATGGCCAATATGTAAATGGGCTGGCAATTAAAATGCTGGCAGTGCAAACTTTGTTAATTAGCAAAAAACGTTTAATTGGCTTTCGGCTTGGCCACTTGAAAGCCTTTTAAAGTGCTAAATATAATTTATTTACCAATTCTGAATGTTTTGGCTATGACAGGAGCATTTTCGTAGCTTTTCTCAAAATTATATTCAATTATAGGTTTATTTTTGGTACAACAAAAAAATGTTCTTAGCAATTTGTTCATTCATAGAATGGTTTTGGTATAAATGTTTTTTAACCAATGCAATTCATTTATTAGTTGCCAAAACTTTCCAGATGCTTCGACCTATCGATGTTCCCTCCTAGTGTCCTTTGTGTTCCATTTACCTGCTCTCATTGTTTGGAATTTTGTTTTTGCCAAAAATATTATGAAAAGCACAGCCAAGCAACACGTCAGCGTCAGCACATTCGGGCCAACTTTCCTCTACACTCGTACCGGGCCCGTACTCCGCATTGGGTACGTCCTATATACCTGCCAGCTGGCACTGTGGTGGCCCCTCCCCTGATCCCCTAATCCCATATTCCCCTATTTTTCTTATATTTTTCGCTTCTTTTTTACGTTTTTTTCGGGGCGTTGCCGTGGCTGAGTTTTAATTAGCCTTGAGTGCGTGCTAGCTTTAGCCAAAAGCCGTACAAATTGTTACATAAACACACACACACACACACAGAACCACCCAACAAAGTGTTTTGAGGGCCTAAAACATTGTCGCCACCTATTGTAGTTGGCTAACATGAAAGGTCTACGCGGTCCACGGGGAAAGTATAATAGTTCTGAAGGTGCAGAGCTGCAGAAGGAAAAGGCAAGTGGAGAGCAGGGTGAAGAAATAAATGGCAGAGGAAATGAAATCAGGAAAAGTGGAAGAACTTCTCCTGGCATACATACATCTATCAGTGCTGTGCGACCCTGAATTGCTCGCAGCAATCCTTTGGCCCAGCGCTAATGCAGTCGCAGTCGCCCTGGCAAATGTTAAGGTCCTTTCAGAAATACAAAGCAGCGAACTACAAGCGAAATGCGGGCGATGGCCTTTCCTTTTATAATTTGCGTGTTTACGACAAAATTGCATGCAAGCATTAAAATGAAAACAAAATGCTCAGAATTTGCCTTGATTTTTTCCTCGAGAACATTTACGAAATGTTTAAAAAACAACATTCACGAAGTGGCAACAGGAAGCAGCCTGTTAATCAATGGAGTTATTTCTGAGAGAATGCAGTACTTTTTAGGGTCACATGTGCATACGATATCGCTGTGCCATGTGCCGTAGTTTTCCGCCCCGTCTTTGGGGGCTGGGAGGGGGGATCGTAAAACTGAACACTGAACTTGGGATTTTATGGCACAGAAATGTTAAGGGGCTCTGGGTTCCATGGCACTTCTCAAAACATTTCTATTTGATTGAATTCTGGTTCGCTGAACACTTGGGCATCGTGTTCACAGTTCTCTTTGTGGGACTCTTATTGTTGACTTTCGAAATCAAGATATTAAAAGAAAATACAAATATTTGTGTATTTATTTATTATTATTTTGATTTTGTATTATTTATTACCCTGTACTACGTATATTAACCCATTTACCAATTTGTGGGCTGCTCCAGTGAGAACTTTGCAATGACGATGTTTGGGCCTTGACTGAATAAAATATTTACTATATATTGCTTTCTTGTTTCCCACATTCCGACACACTTTGCAGCGCTGCTTAGCTGATAAGCTGTAACATTTGTATCTAGCGGATTAACATTAAACTTAAGTACAGTTATGCTTAATATGTTGTTCATGTATATGGTGTTCCTTGCAGTGAATCCGTCTCTAACCTAAGTTTAGATAAAGCCGATAATGTTGTGCGGTGAGCCAGGTCCAAGTGGCATTTAAAGTGGCATTTTCACCAGCAGGAAAGCCCCTTTCAAGCGAAAAATGTAGCATGACAAGATGATAGCCTGATGTACTCGATGTGCTTGTTAGTGTGTGTTTGGTCAAAGTTGTAAATGTTAAACATATATATATATATATAGAAGAATATTCAACAGATTTAAGATCACTTCCAGGGGCTTCTGTGCAGAGCTGAGCTAGAACGAAAAGCTGCAAGAAATCATTAAAAGAAAACCAAACTAAAACTAAAACTAAAACAAGAAACAAAATTCAATATGTGTATATGTATATGTGTGTATAGTTTCTAGGTGCTTTTTGATACCCCCTAATGGACATTAGCTAGGCAAAACGAAACACAAGAGAGAGGAATATGCATAGCAAATTTTACAAATACAAATAACGCAGGCAGCTTGAAAAATACTCGAATTATTTTGTTATACTCCCGAGAACAAAGCAAACACACAGCTCCAGCCACAAAAAGGACGACCTGCATTGAGATGAGATGATGCTGAGTTTAAGGATTAGAACGAGGATGAGAATACCGACGATGTTGTTGATGGATACACACAGACAATACGCCCAAATGTATGCAATTTGATTGTGGACAGAGAATATTTTTTAAATGTTTATAAGCAGCTTAGGAGCAGAGAGTGGAAAGTAAATATTTGTGAGACATATTTTAATAGACACTGAAACAAAACAAATACCAAATACAAAATACCAAATACAAAATACCAAATACTAAACCTAGACAGCGATAACAAATTTTTTGAAACATATTTTTTGATATACAAAAACAGAGAGACAGACGGTACGGAAAGTGAACCACACTGCGAATATGCACAAAACATATATCTTTTGGATAGCCCTAGCCTAAGTTGAAGTTGAAGTTGAAACAAAAGGATATTTTTTCAGTTAGGTCTTAACGAATTATGTATGTATATTTTGATGGTTTCAACACAAACAATTTTTTTGAGCCGTTTCGATAGCCGTTCGGTTGAGGTTAGAGTTCGAGTTCGAGTCGAAGCTGCAGCGTAAGCAAGTAATCCAGAGTACAATCATTTATGTCAAACAGGACACCAGAACACACCCCAGACATTGGCACCACAACACACCACACCACACTTCTCAGTCTCAGACGGGGGGGATCCGAACGAGGACATCTTTACAGGGACAAAGCGAGAAACCAACAAACCAACATACCAAAACCGAAACAATTTTTTGCTAACAATTTTGTGAAATTCATTTACGAACCGCTTTATATCAGGAGTTGGAAACAAGAGTATTTACAGAAATATAATCCGAAAGGGACTCTGAAAGGAGAGAAGCTTAGAGCTGAAAGCTGAAAGGGCAACAGAATCGAGAAACCAGAATAAGATGTCACTGAAGGGCAGCAGGAAAGTGAGGTGATAATATCAAAAGGGGTCACAGCAACAGGACTACACGGACTCAGATCGGGTTAAGTCCAGCATTACACATATATCAGCTATAGAGTAGAGAGAAGCGACCGAGACTGGTTGCGACCTAACAAAAAGCAAAAACAACACAAATATAAGCCACTCGAATACAAAAACCGCATGTTAAAGCGACCTAGAGCCACTAAGCTTAGTTTGTAACTAGAGGTACAACACCACCCGATCCCAGCCCTTTCCCTGTCGCGACCGCCCATCCACCACACCACCCACAGCCATGTATGCAGCTGCCGGCGGCGCCTCGCTGGCCTCGCGCCAGGCGCGTCAGAAGCAGCGCCAGGAGAAGAAAAACCGAATACTACAAGCGAAACTACATCCACCGAAAGCGCCCGGGGCGGTGGGGCTGGGAGCCGGCGAACTGGCCGGAGGTGCCTCGACCCCCACCCGGAGCGCGTCGCGCCAGTTCCACCAGCTGCCGACGAACTACCTGCGCGCCCCGCAGGCCATGGGCCGCAAACTGAGCGCCACCTACACGACGCAATCGAAGCTCCTACTGCCAATTGACGAGGGCGACACCCAGTCGGTGCTGCAGCTGCGCATGCACTCCCACTCGCACGGCCACTCCCACTCTCACGGCCATGCGCATGCGCACAGCCATCTGCACCACAGCCACCTGCTGGCGGCGGTCGCCCCACCCACGCCGGGACCGCCGCAGACGCCTTACCAGCAGTTCGCTGCCTCGCACGGACGCGTCTCACCGAAGCTGGTGCATCGGCACTCCGGCAGCAGTGCCGGATTCCATCCGGCGGCAGCTGCGGCGGCCGCTGGACAGCTGCACAAGTCTGCCACGGCCACGCTGCCGCTGGTCTCGCATATGGATATGGAGGCGGCGTTGCCATCGGTTGTGGTCGGCGTTAAAACGACAGTGACCTCGTTGGAGACAGCCACGCCTACGTCTCCTCCCTTGGCCAGCACGTCGGCGGCCGCGGCAGCGGCATCGGCCGAGGCCGAGATAGAGGTAGAGTTGGCTGGCGCCGGAGCCATGTTTGTACCCCACCATGATGCCATCATTGTAACGCCGGCCACGCCCATGGCCTCGCCGGGCCACGTGGCCAAGCTGCGCCGTCCCGGCCCGGAGGAGGAGGTGCCCGAAACGGCCGCTGAGCGGCAGCCGCTCACTGCCGGCGAGGCCTACGACGAGGACGAGCCTGAGCACGAGCAGGAGCCCATGCACCCGCCGCCCGGACAGCTGGAGCGCAAGTGCAGCGTCTACCGCATGCGTCGCAGCGATGCCTTCGAGGAGGGCGAGGGCGAGGGAAACGGCGGCGTCACCGGAGGCCTGAAGCGCCAGCTCCGGGAGCTTCAGTTCAGCACGGGCGTCCAGCAGACCCAGTACGAGCCCCTGCTCACCGACGAGCCCCAGCTGCTGTTCAAGGGACTCGGCAACGGGCGCAAGTGGCAGATCTGCGCCTACTGCGAGGAGGGGATCTGCGTGTGCGAGCACCTCGAGGTAATTTGCGGCAGATCCTGGCCGGAACCAACCATTCCGCTATTCCATTTCCACATGGATTCCGCCTGTTTATGTGTCTCTCCTTCTTGTGTTGTGCATGCCGAGTAATTGTATTTTCAGTGTTTCAGTATTTCAGTATTTAAATGTCATTGCGATGCTTCTGCCCCAAGCGGTGGTAAATGGGTTAATGGTAGTCAAGCTCTCCCCCTAAACCTATGTCTAAGTTATTTATATTTCTATTAATATAATGTATTAATTTTGATTTTATGGCACCAATTTATTTCGATATTTATCAGTTTATTTTGTGTTGTTTCAATTTTAAAAATATTAAGTATAACTATTATTATAAAGCTTTCTGTGGAGTCATTGGTTCTTTTCTTGTATCGTGTAGACTCGAGCAATTTATATATAAAAAGAGCGATAATATTGTGAGCCGCGTCAAGGGCCGCGGATCTTCTTGTATATCTGGTATTCAATTTACCTAACCCATGCATTATATTTTATACGTAATACATACACGTAATATACTTTTATAATCTGAATTTTTGAATATTTAATCTGCTGCCGCGTATTCCTTTGCATCTGTTTCTTTCTCTCTCTCTCTCTCTCTTCTCACACCAACACCAGCCGTTATATCTCCCTCACCTCACGAGGAAGAGAGTGTGTGGGAGAGAGAGAAAGCGAAAATAGGTAATCGCGTGGAAGGGGTTGGGTAACTCCTGCACGAAGCGCTTCGATTAGCAGGTATACAAAATATTTTTGTATCTCCTCCATCCATCACGAATGGATACGATTTGCTCTCTTAAATTTCACTGAAATTTCTCTGAAAAATCTCTGAAATTTCTCTTTTAGCATATATATTGGATGGGAATCAAAAACTTTATTTACTGCTCAAGTTCCATCAACTGAAGCGAATTTCTCAATGCAATGCAATACAAATCTGAAGAGGAGAAATATAAAATATTATTGATTTCATAATTTGAAGAAAGTTTTAAAATATTCCACTGGGAGATGTTCGCGACTCCTCCCCGCATTCTCCTCTCACGCCAATAAGGACAACCAGCCATCTATTGGCAGGAGCGAAGAAGCTCGATATGTCCATGCAACTTTCCCCGCGACCCCGACTGCCGACTAGCCCCGTTCTGAGGCGATGCCATAACGCCGCCAAGTGCATGCATAACAACAATCCGAGAATCGGAAGTGCATAATGTGCCTTTGTATCGGCCTGATAATGCGCTGCCCGAAAAGCTTGGCAGGCATCGACCGCCCCCGCAGCCCTTCGCCGGCCCCTGCCTGGCGCCGCTTGCCAAATGTTGTGTAAAGGGCTAATGGCTGCCCGGAATGTGTGTCATAAAAGTGCAAGGTGGAGGCGGCAACGGCTTAAAGTTTTCTCCTTTAAGCCGCCACACGATTCTCGATTCTCGACTCCCGACTCTCGACCCTCGGCATTCGGCACTTGGCTTAGGGCTCATGGCTCATGCCTCCCCTAACGAGCACTGGATGCGAGAAAATGAGAGGAAAATTAAAAAACTTAGCCCTGTGCAATTATTTGGCTTGCATAAGCAGCGAAACACGCTAAATATATACCAGAAACAACACAAAATAAAATATAAAACTAGTTCAAATTAAACAAAACTCCCGCACAAAAGAAAATCTCTGTAAGCTCGAGCTCGAGCTAAAGATGGAAGCGCGGAAGACACAGAAAAAAGACTCACGAAAAGTCCACGAAAATTGAGCCAAAACAAGTGGGAAAGCCGGCTCGACTATGGAATGCCCATTAGGAAGCACTGGGTGCTCAGTCTGGATAGTTATCGATGATCGGGATTAATTTATTTATTTATCAACAAAATTCAGCTAATAAAACTTACAAATTTCAACATAAACTTTTAAAGAAGTAATAGAAAAGGAGGAAAGAAAAGGATTACAGATTGGTATTCAGGTGGTGGTAGAAATTAAATATAATAGAAATTAGTAGACATAAAGTACAGATGCCTTACTCGAATCCATATACTAATGGGAATATTTGCGATAGAAAAGCATCCTTTAAACGTATAGGCTGGCAAGACTCTCTGCAAAATCATCTTTGCATTAAATTGAATAGAGCTTCTGTTCGCAGGATACACTCCTGGCTTGTCCTCATTCGAGTCCATTATCTACCGGAGCACCTGCTCAAATACAGTATACCAATAGATTTCGCAACCAGGCACATCCATCTCAGACAAATGGAAGTTTAAATGGGAGTAGACCTGATAGGCCATATAGCAGTTTCCTGTTTTATAATGGCTATAGTTCCGACAGCCTGTTCTAGTACGTCCATCCACTTGAGGTACCCTGTGCATAAGCAGAGTACCCTCTCCGTACTCTCCGGGAACTGGGTGTAAAAAAACAAAAGGGCCAACAAGAAACTACATAAACGAGGAAAGCAAACGGCAAAAGCGAATGGCGGCTGAAATTTATTATATTCCCAGGCACCCACGCCAGCGTCACTTCTATTTCCTCCGTCTCATCCTCATCCTCCTCTCCTCCTCGGTACCCCTGTGAAGCACTAAGAGAGACATAGTTCTGTGCTTGTGTGTGTGTGTGCTTTCAGTGCATAAGATTGTGTCTGTGTGCAAGTCTGTAGTTTTGAACGCCCCGCTCACAAAAACAACAGCTAGTAAATTAGCCGGGAAATAGCGAAAAAAGTATGCGGCAAAATGGCGGACGCCAGAAATGCGAAAAAATATCATCATCACCATTTTGTCCGCCCACACCCACACCCCCACTCGCTCCCCCACTCGCAAGTCTCGTGAAATGAAAATGGCGAAAAACTTGTAATAAAGGTGAAAATAAAGGTGGAAAATGGTGGGCTGGCGGGCAGGGGCCCAGTGAATTTATGAATAAGCGAAATTGCGACACTGAGATAAACAACTGCATTAGCATTAATTGCCTACTGTGCTCGAGGGCAGGGCCGATAGGAAATCGGGGCTTACTAGTGTCTAAATAAATGTTTTGCCATGTTCTGGCTGTAGTTGGGTCTGTATCGAAGGTCATTGCAGGCTGTCCTGCCCGCCTGACCTTTACATATTGAATAGTATTTCCCGAATCTAATCAGTAGCTTCAAGGTTCTCTGTGACGTTTTATAGATTTTCCAAAATCTATTTTCAGTTGCAATTAGCATTCATCACAGAGAATCGAACAGAGAAAAAAGGTTTCAGTCGTGAATCTCTGGCCCACGGCCAGTCGATTGAATTCAGTGCGTCCAATCAACGGTTCTGGGCCATTCTTCCATTCGCTTGTGATTCGATATCTATTTGATGAATCGAATCGATTACGCCCAAGCGAACAAGATGCCTTGATTTCCGCGCCCTGTCCCCAGCGAACCTCTCGCCACTTGGAAATGGTCTGTCCTCGGCATATCGCAATTTAATTTTCAATTACTCGAAATGTCTGCCAAAAAGTGCGGCACTGGCGATGGTTACTGCTGCAGCATGCAGCCTCAATAATTACTCAAACTGTCGCCCGTGGCCCGTGGCCGGCGCCATCTTCCCGTTCCCTTTCCCTTCCCATTGTCCTTGCCCTTGCCCCAGCCCTGTGCCTGCTCTTTTTCCCAGCGCACATATCAGTGGGGATGCTGTTCCAGTTTTTCCCCCACTCTTGTTGCTGCCTCGGTAATTGTTTGCCAGGCATGTCGTTCTTGTTCTTGTTCTTGTTTTTCTGGGCTGCCTTCGTAATTGTAACTGACATACTGGAATTGCAGTACCTTACAGTATCCGTCTCGCAAATGAAGCGGTAATCATCCTTGTTTGCACAACGAGAAAACACCAATCCCCAATCCAACGACATCCAACAGTGGCTTGTTTATTGCATACTTTGCGGCGGCAACATTCACTTACGGTTGCATAATTCATGGTCTCACAAACACACACACACACGCGACAGAAAAAGTCGTTGAAAGGGGGAGGGTGGAGTGGGGAGTGGGGAGAGGAGCCCCTCTCGTCTATTACAAAGCCACATTTAAATTCATTTTCGATTTTGGCACGATGGTTTTTTTCAGCTTTCTTATTGCTCTTCGGCCAACATTTATCTTCGATGTTTGGCCAGTGTGTGTGCTGTGTGCTGTGTGCAAAGAGGAGCAGGGAAACTTGATTGTTGACGCTGCCATCGACAATAAAAATCATTTAAAAAGACACAAATTACACCCTGCCCTCCGCAGCACCCGAATCGCTTGACAGTTTTATGGAGGAAACAATCCCAAAAGTCCCCAATCGCACAGCGAAGGGCACAATTCAGATGAATCGATGTACATATATTCAGCAGTTTACGGCTAATTTCGCCATTGATTGGGCTAAAATATTTGTATACAGTGGAGGCTCCAATAGCTCGACAATTGACCGCAAATTAAGCTCCGATTAGGCCCGCCCCACATTGAAACAGCTCAATAACTTATGCTCAATTAACGTGTGCGTGTGTGTGTGTGTGTGTTGGCCCAGGTGAGTTTTCCAGCCCACATTCAGCAAACATCCCACACCCACACACACGCAGATACACACTCAAACACAGACAGAGTCGCCTGGATTGCTGTCGACAATCAAATAACATGACTCTCAACAAGGACAGTTGCCATTTCTCACGGCATGTGGCATATGCAAATTCTTCCTCGAGGGGCGCCTCGTTCGACTTTAATTACCTGTAGACAAGGTGCCCGTGGAGAGCACCTCAGCGGCGTACAACTGGTGCACTGGTGGCACTGGTGGCAGGTGAACAAGTCAACGGGCGCTGTGCCAAAAATGTTCTCTTCCCGTTTCCGTGGGGCGGAGATCCCAGTGCACTGTGCCTTCTGTGCCATTCACATTAATTAACACTCCAGCTACTCAACAGCCAGTGCCATCCGAGCAACAGTCGATTGGGGTTAACTGGCTGGCTGGCTGGCTAGCTGGCTGTGTCTGCGGATGCTTTTCATACTTCACCTCTGACCTGCTATTGATTTGGCAGCCAAATAGCAGGCCGCAGCCTTAGCGGCATCTAAATGTGAAAGTTGACTCTGCATAAGGCAAGAACTCGTATATTTATATAATTCCAAACGAAGGTTAAAGGTGAAAGATTCAAATCAGATGATTGCAGTTAAAGAGAGAAAAGTGCGGCAAGAGTTTATTCGAAGAGGATGGATTTTCTCCCATCATACAGTCTGACATATTGCACTTTTTCGACTCATAAATGAATCAATATATTTTGAAATGGCACAAAAAAGGCGCACAATGGCGACAGGGTAAAATCAATTGCATGAATATGAGTATCATAATTCAGTTTAATGACAAGACCGATTCAATCGGAATTCCCTTGGATAAAATCTCTCGAATAACCCACTTAACTTTTTTGCGCAGATCCCAATAAATCTTCATGTAATGCACTTGACAACAATTGGCCATAAAATGCACGGCACCCAAGGGACAATTTCTCACTGAAGAACAGGGCAATTCAGTGTTAATGAAATTTACCATAAAATGTCATATATTATATCCACTCCACTCTTTCATAGCCCATCATTCTCGTGCTCTTTCGGCAAAATCATGGCGCACAAATTAATTTTCATAGTATACTTTTACGAGCACTCGTATGTGCATATGCGCTTATGCTGCCAGCGTGCCATTGTTGCTGTTGCTTCCAAACAGCAACATGTGTAGGAACCATAGAAACGAAGTCTGTGCCAGCTCTCTCTCTCTCTCTCTCTCTCTGTGTGTGTGTGTGTGTGTATCTGTGCGTTTAATTGCGAAAATGTAGCAATCTTTTAGACGTTACATGCAGTCAGTCCGGGAGTCAGACATGTCAGCGATTGCAACTGTCTGGGTACAAGTATGTGTGTGTGTTTGTGTGTCTATGTGTTATTGTCTATTAACGACCCTGGGACTGCATTGCTGCTCTTACACTCAGAAAAAACAAATGAACAAAGTAACTATCAAAACGCCAGAATAGTACACAGAAATACTTAAAAAAGAGGACCATTTAATCAAAATTTTGCACACAAAAAGTGTTAGGTAAAAATTTGAGATTATTAGAAGGTGATAGAACCACCTATTAGCGTTGTTTAAATATATATGGCAGCTGCAGTAGCGGTAATAGTAGTAAAGCAACGAGTTTGACTGGAAACACACACTGAATTAAATATATTTTTAATTTTTGCCACCCGAATTCCACAATGTTTTAAATACGAGTAAGTCAGAACTACTTGATTCCACTCGAATATTCTCGAATATCTTTATAATCCGATCATTGCCATAACCAAAATGAAGGAAGTCTTTTCCAGCGGGACTCTTACTCTTTTTAAATATTAAAATTAAATATCTACACTAATTGAAACGAAACTGAGTAGCGGGTATTTTAATATTGCGGCCCATTTAAACTTGATTCCCATTTTTTAAGCTCCAACGTTTTTTCCTAGTGTATGTAATATGTGTGTGGCTGTGTTCATCTGTGTGCGTGTGTGGTTTTTGCTTGAATCTGTATTTCATTAAAATTTCATCTGCATCGCTCAACGAGTGACTTTTTCCGCTTTGCGCTGTTGAATTATTGAAATTTCGGGTTCGCAGTTGCCAGTTTTGCTTAGGTCGGTGTTCCACTTGCCTAACAAAGGCTTTTCCCGACTGCTTCTGCTGCTGCTGCATTTGCATATGAATTCCGCCAGCTGCAGCAGCTCAGTGGTGCCTGTCCCTGCCCGCCCCGTCTGCCTCCCCTCCTGCCCATGTCTGGCGCTTTCTGGGCAGGGCTTTCATCTGGTGTGCTCCGCCATTTGAATTATGGCATTGCAGGGCAGCTACATGGCTTATATGCCATAAATATTTTCCTTGTTTGCATTACTCACCAGATTTTTGCAAGTGATTTGCAACGGCCTGGAAACTTTGCACTCGACTTGTCTCGACTTTTCAGTCAAGGGGAAATTGATTCAAGTCGAAGATTTGGCCAGAATGCATTCGAGAGAAAGGCTATCTTCATGAATGAATAATTTGCTCTATGGGCAGGGCTGGGCTCTCATTGCTTATGCTCATGTTTGGTAACGAAAAAAACCCACGGCACTCTGGGTAAATTAAATGAAACTCGACCATCTCCATATGAATTTTTAACCGAATTTTCCATAACAAAAAAATATTCAACTTTTCGGCCTTTAAACAATAATGAACATAATAATTCAACAAACAATTGTAACAAATCCAACAGCAAATAATTAATGGAGCAGCAGAGTACGGAAAAAACGTGACTACAAAATCGAAGAAAATATTCAGAAAACCCAATAGAAACCGCAACAAATGTGATATGAAAAATTAACAAATAATAAATTAAAAATAAAAACAAAACACCAATCAGATCTAAGCAATGTCCTTAAGTGCAAGGAGAACGGAAACCAAATCAAAATGAATAAAGTTTCTGGATGCGAATTTTGTATACCAAGCGATAGAAATACTCGTACATTATAATTACAGTGTAGTGCAGTGCAGTGCAGTGCAGTGCAGCAACAAAAAGCTTTAAATATTTTTTCTACTCGATAAAACCTACACTAAGTGCACCAAATGTGATCCAGCAGACGAGAAGATTCAAGTTACTTCAACAATAAAATTCGACAACGACATTGCCTTCTCATTGTAGCCTAAACTGAACAATTACGTAGCCACTTACGTTAATTGCGTTACGCTAGGGTTAGGATAGCCGCAAAATCATTAACCCAATAAGTAGATAACTGAACTAGAAGACTTTTCTACGTGCAAATAAATAGATAATAGATAAGTAGGCATACGCAATGCATAGACTAAGGTGCGCAGAAGTATACCTCTACGATTACGTCATAGTGCGCTTACGTTAACGTTACGCCAACGCTAACGGCAACGGTCAATTCGTAGATATTAATAAATGTTTATAGCTTTCAATGCCAAGATTCAAACGAAAATGAAATCGCCAACGAACACAATGCTGCGTGACGTGAACGCTACGTAGCAGCACGGCAGAGCACGGCGTTACGCTGCGCCGCGTAACGATAGACCAATCGAAGAGAAGAGAAGCGACGAGCCACGACACCCAAAGACCCACAATCAACAGTCAACAATCAGTACAGTCATTGCCATAGACATAGTTCACATAGTTGTAGACCGTGTTTATGTGTCGCCAGTTGCGAGTCCCGCGCGCGCTATTACGTCACCAAAAGTCGCAGCAGCTGCAGTGCCGAACGAGACGACGTCGCAGGTGTCAGCGCAGTCAGAAGCATCATCGTTGGAAAAGCAGCTCAGCTTCCGTTTCCGGAACAGCATCAGGACGTCAGCGTCATCGTCAGCGTCAACGACAGCGACAACGACAACGACGTAACGGAGCTAGATACGCAGCCGACCACTGGCGATCAACGCAGCCCATCCTCAGCCCGCCACTCAGCTGCGCCAGCCCCACCGCTGACGCAGTTTTTCAAGCACCACAACAGCAACAACCACAAGAACTACAACTACAACAACAACTACAACAACAACACACAGAATATTTTAAAACCAAAAAACCAAAAAATATTACTCTTTGCTTCTATTTCTATACTCCTCCTCTTTGTGCCTATCCAACGAGCGCTCATTGCGTCCTCGTTACGAACGTTACGAACGTTACGAACGTTACGCTGCTGTCGTAGAGAGAGTAACCGAACGGAACGTAACAGTGCAGTCGACTTACGTTGACTAACGTTTAGTTTTGTCGTAATTAAGCTCCTAAACGTAACCTGTGTCATCCCATTGATTTTGAACGGAACGGTTAAACGCACCCGAAACCCGTACAAACCAAGACGTAACGTGACGTGACGTGACGTACTGACGCTACGTAACTGCAAGTGTAACTGTAACTGTACTGTTACTGTTGGCATAACCGTTACCGCTACCGTTACCATTTAACCGAACGAAAAGCTCTGACGGGCTTACCAAAACCAAAACAAAAAGAACAAAAACCGTAAAAAAAGAGAAAAAAAACAACAACAAGATGCAGGCCGCATTGATGCTAAGATCGAAATCTCGGGTGGCGAGAAGAAGAAAGCTACGAAAATTAGGTGGAAGACTTGAGTTGCCTAGTAATGTAGCAACTAAAGAAATAGCTCCATTTCCTCGTTATCCACCTGAGTCATGGGTAATAATATAAAATACCAAACCAAATACCTAATTAAATCTATACCACATTCTCTCAATAGTATCTCTCTCTCTCTCTCTTTCTCAAACGAAGTACCCCCCAAAAAACCAAAAAAACCAAACAAAAATTAAAGAAAGAAATACTTAAAGCAAAGCCAAAGTATAATCTCAGTCCCACCTAAAAGCAATGAGCGCAATTCCCTAAAAAGTCGTCAAATGAAAATCATCTGCTAAAATGAAATTCTAATTTCCAGTCCCAGCCCCAGCCCCAGACCTTATCCAACCCGTAAATCCCGCCATCAGACTATCTTTCCGATCTCTACTTTTCCGTCTCTCTCTCTCTCTCTCTGTCTATCTCCCCCCCTTTCTCCCCAGTTCCGAGCCCGAGACACACTCTCTCTCTACTGATTTGATTTTGATTTAACAAAGCCCCCAGCCCGCCCACAACTGAGCATACGCATTCCTTAAGTAGTGTGGCAACTCTATGCTAGGTCTTACATACAGTAATACGAGTAGAATCCAGTCCAATTTTTCCTAAAATATTTCTTGGATCTTGCAGTTAAACTAGCGTGTGCCCAAAAACATAGAACTCAACCCCGAAAATATAGAACGTAGAGCCGCTTTGGAACGAATACTTAATACTAAATATCAACTCAGTAGCAGTTATATATACGAGTAGATACATATAGATACATATATATTTCAAGTCTAAGAGCTCTGCCAGCCAAAACTAAATGCGCTGTACAATTAGCTTAAACCACCTTTATTCCAATCTCAGCAATTAATAGTGCTTTTGCTCTACTACAACTACAACTACTACTACTCTCTGTCCTACCACTCTCTCTCTCTCTCTCTGTCTCTCTCTCTATAGCTAACTATCTATCTCTGTCTAGCTCTCTGCCTCTCTTTCTGTCTCTATCCAACTATATGTAACTCTCTCTCTCTCTATCTCTTGATAACAACAACTGCACCGACCCCCACCGACCCCAAGTAAACCCACCAAGCCCCAAGCAACACCACACCCCACCACCACCCACCCACCAACCACCCACCCACCACTTTCGCCTACTCTGCACTTGCTTTAACTCCATGTAAAGCCTAAATAAGACTCAATATAATCAAAGCCGTGTGTAGTTCTTCACCCACAGAAACAGACATCTAGTGCGCTCTCCCCAGCCCAGCCCACCCCTCCCCACTAACACACGCTGCACCCTAGTCGACTAGCACTACTCCAGAGTAGCCCAGCCCCAAAGTGCTTCTAACTATCCACCCCAACCCAACTCAGATTTAAATTTAACCAAACAAAAACGAGCTATGAAAATCAAATACAAACTACCTACATAACAAATAAAAAGCACATCAGCCAGCTTATGATTTTCCCACCCATTCCACACTCCTATCCAACTAGCTATCGACCACCAGACACAGCCATACATACCTCTGTATATTATGATTTACAGTTTTCAAAAGGTTGATTCATGGATCTGTAGCTGATCTTAGGGTCCAAGGATCAACCGATTAGAAGTCTATTACCAAACACGCACAACTGTCAACTGTCACTGTCACGCTCACTGCCATTCCTCTAACAGTAAAAAAGAGACTGTCACACACTGTCACTTCCGCTTTCTGAGAATACACACACACACGTAACACACCTTTCACGTAACACGTAACACATCACACGTTAGCGTGTATTGCGTAAGAGTTCACATCTGTATTATATCTTACGTTTTTGATTTTCGATTTTTGCCTCTATCGATGCTATTGCGTAATGCGCTGCCCCGCCATTCGCGTAACTAGAAAAACACATACGTGACAACACCTGTGGCGCCGCCACCGCCGCCGCCGCCACCGCCGGAAGTAAGTGCCAAAAGTTTCATTTCGAAAACACTCATTTTCCCAAAACCCGAAACCCGAAACCCAAACCAAAACCAGAACAAAACCAAAACCAAAAATTAAAAACAAAAACCAAACCAAACCGTTTTCCTCCGTTCTATTGTTCATCACGTGCCAGTGTCTCACGTGTTTCTTTGTGTATGTGTAACGTAATGATCACCTGCGTGATTGCCAATTACGTTGTGCAATTACGTTGTGCCGCTTACGTTGCCGTCTTGCAGTTGGTTGTAATTTGAGAGTACAATGAAAATGCTTGTAAATAATTATCTTGCTTTGCATTTGATCTCCCCTCTCTCCTTTCCTCCACCCCAAACACATCCACCTTCTCCTTTCTCTACTCCCCACCCTCAAGCCATCCGTTTGTCTCTCTCTCTCTTTTTAAATGTATTTTCGTGATTTTTGGTTTTTATTTGAAATACTTTGGAGCATTTTTCTTGCCTTGGTTCATTCCATTTTGTGCCTCATCCCCTACGCATTTGCACATGAAATATTAAAAATATTTTTCTTGGTGTGCATTGGTGTGTGTTAGTCCCCAGCATTGAGCCAGCATTATGCCAAAAAACCAATGAAATATTTTAAATATTTTATTAACTGCAAAGCAGGGCCCGCCAAGGAAAAGGCTCCGTTTCCCACCGCCCAAATTGCATTTAATATTTACAAGCATTTTCATTGCCTTGATTTGGACGACCCGTTCCCAGCCGTTTTTCTTTTGTGGTAGACTGTACTGCAAGAACTGCCAGCTAAACTTGAGCAACATGTGAACAAGGAACCCAACCCATCATCATTGCCCATCATATCCATGAGCCACGGGAAGGACCACGCACAGAAGAAGTTCCAACCAGATTTGGCCCTTCTGTTTCGGATATTTCGCCACAAATTATCGCTAATTTTTGGGCGCTCTAATTAACATAACATCGGCGCGATGATTAGCATAAATCAATTCGGAAACTCAACAAGTTCGGCAAACTCAATTTGCATACGAAACACATTATGTGCGTGCTCCCTCTCTTCCCTCTCTCTCTCTCTCTCTCAGTATATCAATTAGCAATAATTCAGCTAGTTTTTAGTTCATTTCGTTAGCTTCAACCTTCATTTGTAGTCATCAAACAAACAAACAAACAAACAAAAAAAAGAACAACAACCATATGAACCAATCAAACGATCAACCAAAAGAAAGTATGCAACATTTACTAACAACCAAACAACAAACCACCAACAGCAACCACAACCACAACAACAAAATACAAAATAACAAAAACAACTAACAATTATCAAACGCCAAACAAAACACCCAAGCAACCAAGCATCAATATATAATATTACTATTAATAACAACAATAATGGTATCAAGTTTTCCCAAAAGATTCTGTAAAGCTTACTTGCCTCTCATTCCCGTTTTCGATCTAGGAGCTCAACTTGATTCAATTGCGAAATTTGTTCCACAAAGTCAAACCAATCACGAAACCCAAAAACAACAAACAAAAAATACCAAAAACGCTTTGCAAAAATATACAAAAAAAAAAAAACAAAAATAGAATACAAATTGAATGTTTTACAAAAACGGCAAACTGAAAACGCAAAAAAATTTTCGCTTTGACAACGCCAACCGATTCGAGTCGCGTCGGCTGCCAAAGCGAAAACTTTGCCTCAAATTGAAATGCACATTTTAATTTCGGCCCGAAACCATTTTTTTGTGGAACATTCACACGTTGAAGCAAGCGCTGAAAACTAAAACAAAACCCCAGAAACAACAACCAGGGCATACCGAAACCAAAGCATGAAAATTCAGCAAAGAGAAAATACTGAAACGCGTACCCGTAGTTGAAGGGCTTTTTGGGGGGTGAAGAAGATTGTATTGTTCCCTTAGTTCTGTTCTGGGCTCTGTAAGTCATAATAACCTTTGCAGCGGTCCGGGTAAGTCGGAGTTTGGCGTGTTATCTATCTAACAAATACATTATATAACTACGATATAAGGAACTGTTTTTTAATGTAGTTTAGAAAGCCTTTGAATCCAGCTATGCCGGCCAAATACCCAACCAATAATAACCAATTACAAAAAGACCGAAAAACCCGAAAAAAAACAACCAACAATGAGAGAACCAAAGCCCCCGCCAAACCCAGCCAATCCAACGCATTCCATCACACTTTGCATAATCGAATAAACATATATAGATCAATTTTACACCAACAAATTTTCGTTGAAACGGATAGGCTATCCTTACACAATTCTCTTGATTTTATAGTTTCTATTTTTATTTGTATTTTTTGTATATTTATTTTCAATGTTGACCAACTGTGGCACTTTTCCTGGATATCTATTCTCGCCATGCGCTTCAATATTTGCTTAATAATATGTTGATTGGAGGCTAACTTGAAGATTTTCCTCGTTTTCACACAAACACACACACACAGACACATATGACACCATTTGCTTATGGTTTCCTCTCTTCTTTCTACTCAACTTTGTCTTACTCAATGCGAAGCACGCACCAAATTCTCAAAAATAATGACACAGACACCACACACAAACACAAAACACACACACACACACACATACACCTTATGTACACGTTTACTGTTGATTTCTTTTAAACGCAGGTGCGCGACATCAATTTATCATGCTCTTTCTCTCTCACCCACCCGAAAAGCGCCCAAAAGTATGCAACGCTTGCTAAGTCTGAATAACATTGCCAAATCGTACAGACAATTAGGTACAGTCTAAATTTACGGATCAAAGTTATTGTGAACCACACACGAATTTGCCAATTATTTTCCTATATATTGGTGTCTAACAGTCTAACCGCAATGCCTTCTCTCTCTCTCTCTCTCTGTCTCTCAATATACAATATATATATCTGTCTGTTTCTCTCTCTCTCTCTCACTGTCTCTCTGTCTGTGCTGTGGCCCGTGCTCTGTGTGACTAAAAACTTAGTAGCGTGCTAGGTTTAGTAGCTTATACTTACATCTATGTATATGTATATTTATGTACGAGTGTGCGTGCGTCTGTGCGTGCACTAGAGTGTGTGAATGTGTGTGTGAGCGCGCCATATTGAGTACCAGCTTATTGGGACATACTGTACTACCTGTAACCGTAACCGTACCCGTAAAAATGTGAAAAAAAAAACGAAAACCAAAGAAAAGCTATATTATAATTTTCAACATTTTTCCTTGCATGTTTGCATTGCCCTGCTCGTCATATAACTTATATACCCTCTCTGTTGCTCTATATATTTCCCTCTCTATCCCTCTTTCACCCTCTATATATACTTCCTTTCTCTCTCTCTCTCTCTCTCTCTCTCTGTCTCTCTATTTCTGTATGGAATGCAAACAAATGTTGTTCCACTGCGTGCATTTTAATTGTCTTGTCGGTCTCGCTCTAATTTGCTCTTGCCATCTCTTTTACGCTCTCTCTTCTATCTGCATATTTTGTCTGTCTCTATCTTGCAGTCTTGCAGTTTGTGCATTGCTCGCATGCGCTTAATTATAAACAAGAAATCCATTTCAATTTATTTCATTTGATTTCCCTTCTGTTGACTTTGGTTTTTACTCGCATTTGTGGGCCAGAAAGCCATTGCATGACATTTGTAT
The DNA here is from genome assembly GCA_963969585.1 of Drosophila helvetica. Lineage (NCBI taxonomy): Eukaryota > Metazoa > Arthropoda > Insecta > Diptera > Drosophilidae > Drosophila > Drosophila helvetica. The sequence continues at coordinate 54,422,866 of OZ018402.1, forward strand.
TACGATTTGTGCAGTGTCGGCAGGCGGGCTGCCAACTGGCTGCGTATTCAACTATTTTTATGCAAACTGTATCAAAGAATAAACACCCAACAATAACAACAGACAACAACAATTAACAACAGTATGCTTTGTGTTACCAACAAGCCAATTGCCACATACTCGTACATAAGTGAGCTCTTGCCGAAGTATATTTTATCCTTGAAATGTGCACTGCAATTGACTAACCCACACAACGCCTACGTATATCTACTAATACTATTTTACCTGTCTATACTCTGTAGATTTCTATTCAAGTATTTAATGGTTTATGGCCCTGGCAAAGTTTCTTGGAATATGGCTAAAAGTATAGAAGAGGTATAGAACTTGAGTTGCTCAGATGACTCAGACGACTGCTAAAGGATTGCGTTCATTAACTGCTCATAAATAGAATATCTAGTACTAGAATAGACTCCCCTCCCCCCTCCTACAAAGCAAGGCCTCACACTGTATATCCCCAAGCTCCAGTCTTCCATCGAACCTTATACGAATCACTTGTCCCCCCCCCAACAACTTTTCGATGTGATTCTTCTCGCTCGCAACCTGTATTTATTCGTGTGGTAAGCTTAGCCAACAACGGGGCCAGTGTAAGTAAACGGTAATGTCACACGGAATCGCTGGAGTTAATCAATTTTTTGGGCGGGCGGCTAACGACAGCCTTGGGGTGGGCAGCAGAGAATTGTTAAATTTGTGGCCGGTACCCGTACTCGTACCCGTACTAGTGTGTGCACTTGAGAAGCTCGACTTAGACTTGGCTTCTTCTCTGTCAACTTGACTTACTGCCATTCGTGGCCAAAAAGTTTCAGCTGCCATGGACTATTTCCTCTCTGGCGGCCAAAAACAACAGCAAAGAGAAAGGAGAAGAAAGGAAGGCGGGTAAGAGCTCCGGAAAGGCAGAACTTTGCAATCCAATGAAATGCAATCGAATGGAACCAAAAACCAGCGACATGCATTTTCCTTTCCTTTCCTCTCCCATCTCCCAGCTCATTGTTTTTCCGCCTGAGAGCTGTCGAGTGTCGGGCGGGTCCTGGTCTGGTCTCTGGTCTCCGGTCTCCGGTCTCCGGTCCGTGCTTGGCGCAGCACTTTAAGAATTTTATTGCGAACAAATTATGTAGCATATTCTTCGGCGCTGCACCGCGCTCGCTCTGCCACACTCTTGGCTTGATTTATAGTGTCGTCGCCAAATGTGAAATTGAGCGCAGAGCAGAACCTGATCGATGGCTTCTGCTGACTGCACACGCGCGGTCTTTCAAATTTTCCTTGAGTTTTTCATAAGCCAGAGACATACGGACACATACAGACACATACAGACGTGGCATGCGTTCAATTAACTCTGGACTATGGCCGACCGTTTGACATTTTCATTAGGCAAACAAAGAGAAGAGAAACTGGGAAACTGGGAAACTGGGAAACTGGGAAACGACGTTTACATTTCATGGCCGGAAATCCTGCTGCAAAAAACGAAAAGCTGAAAGAAATGTCTGCTTCCGTTTGAAGTCCACAAAACCCGTGCACACACACACACACTCACACTGAGACACACACACTGAGACACACACACGTGCACACCAGTTCGCATTTAGCCGCAAAACGACTTTAATTTGCGGTGCCATGGGCGCTGTTTTCCCCCATTTCCAAGCCCACATCCAGCTGCTGGTCTGATTTCATTACACAATCTGCGCTTAAAGGCCAACTTTTTTTTGCTTCCTTGAGTTCCGTTTGGGAAACTTCGCCACTTTTCTTTGTGGCTTTGCCTTTAAATTGTTTTGTTGGCCATCCGAGCGGATTTCTCCGCTTGGGTTTCCTGGTCCTTGAATTGCGGATTTTCGTTTGTCTAGATTGTGTGCTCGGTCGGGCCGGGCCCTGTGTGTGGCCCATGGCCCATGGCCCATGTGTTGCATGTGTTCTCATCGATTTGTGCGTTTCACGTGAATTGAATTTTAAATCAAACAATTTTCGATTATATGTGCGATAAGCGATCAATACAAAAATGAGAGAAAATGTGACAAAAAAAAGACTCAATCATTGCAAAGTTTTGTGGACTTTACAGGAAAATACCAAGCATTCAATTTTTGCTTGGAATTTTGTTATAAATTCTTTTATTTTGTGTTGAAATACATAAGCAACGTAATCAATGAGATATAGGTATATGTAGGTAGAAGATAAATATTTTATAAATCTATACTATAAATTTGTAAAAAAAAAAGGAGTTTGTAAGGGGTAATCTCCGCAACGCGTGCATCAAATTGCATGCGGTTTTTTTTAAATAATAGCCAGAGTATGCGGCTTGGTTTTTATATATGTGTACTTTTCTATAAATAGGTTCCTCAAAAATGATAAATTAGTCAACAAAATATTCAATTTCAGCCAAAATTGTGTGTTTGAACGCTTATTTCATTTGGTCTAGCAGCGAAGCGCGCGGGTCTGCTAATAATATTTAAATATTTTATAAATAGTTTTATACATTTTCGATAGTTTCTGTATTCGCATAGAGAATATGATTGATTGATCAAAACATTTATTACATTTATCTCTTATCAACTTTATACCCTTCCAAAATTCTACCCATAGAACATTTAAATAATGTTTCAAATCCCCCTTTGAATTTGGTATTGAAACACCTTCAAGAGCAGGCCTCTCCTTTGACTTCTCTGACCTTTGATTGGGTTTTGCACTCTGTGGTTGCTTTGAAGTGGCCAAAACGAAGGCAAGCCCTGGGCATTTTTTGTCCTAATGAACTGTTACTTGGTGCTGGTCTGGGGCTGGGGCTGGACCGTTTAATGCTGATTTGTGTACCAAAAATGTACTGCAAAGCTGTTCCACATTCGCCCCATGGCCCTGGCCATGTGCCAGTTTCGGGACTCGACTCACACATTGAGAGCCCAACCGATTCGCCGCATAAGCCTGTGGAGCACCTTGAGCCTCCTCTTTGCCTTCGGGCTGCAGGGCAGGGCAGGACAGGACAGTGGCAAGAAACAAAAGAAACATCAACACATCGAAAGGATGGGAAGCTGGTGAAAGTCGGTCTCTCAGTGTCATTCAGTGAAATTGCCTGTAATGTCTCTGTCTCCATATCCATGTCCATGTCCTCTATCTGTGTCTGTGTCCCTGAATCCCCGTTAGCTGCTGCTGCTGCTGCTGCATTGTCTAACCACAGCAGAGCATTAGCTTTTCTTTCCTTCTTTACGACTTGGTCGTGTGTCAGCTCCAACTGCGGCTGCTTCTGCTTCTGCATTTTTCATTAGCCTGCGCACTTTTCTCCAGCCAGGCCCACCTGTCCCAGCAAGCATCCTCCTGGCTGGCCAGGACTCTCTCTTCCCTCTTCCCTCTTCCATCTCTCTCTCCGCCCTTGGCGTTGATTTTTCAAGTGCATTTTGCACTTGATTCTGCGCAGCTCAGCTCAGCTCGAGTCGTTGCCTCGCCAGCAGCTGCATAATAAAATTGTACACGCGCCAAATTGCTGGGGCTGTCCGTCGACGCCTGACCCCCCGCCTCCCCCCTCAGATGTGTATGCTGAGGACGATTGCGACTGCACAAGGAGCTCTGCAGATTTGTTTTCAATTGTCCATAGATGTATTGATATGTGGCTGCTCGAATGCGAAGCTAAAAGTGTATTTAATTGAATCACAACAATTAAAATGATTTATGTATTTACTGTCTAGGCTCTAGAAATGTTTTCGATTGTACTGCGACTTGGATAGTATCCAAGACAGATGCTACTGCAGCCTATGTAGCCAGCCCAACCGCAGAGTATTCTTATTTAGCCATCCAAACATCGATTATAACACGTTAATTGTTTCCACATATAATGGGAGAATTTACCACAAATTAACAGCCTGGCCAGCGCTTGAATAAACAACAAACAATCACGAAAAATACAATCAATAAGCCCAAATAAATTGCTGTCATTAATGGCCCGCACTTCCTGGCCGCCGCTGGGGATTCGTCGAGTACATGTTAATTTTCGACGCCAACAGGCAATTGCAGCAAAAAAATGTATTATTACACAATGGCAGCAAAAATCAATGGCGGCAATCAGCATAGAAAAAAAGTCGCACTCTAGACTGAGTTGGACGCAGGACTCAACAATTATCATTAATTATAAGGACATTATTGCGTCTTGTGCGCACTTAATTACAGATTAATTTGAGGAGAAGACAAATTACTAGCAAGCGCCTCGAATCAACAGAAAAACACAGAAATTTGCGTGATAAACTAAATCTATAGCTGTAGGAAATTCTTCAACTTTCCTCACAATATTGGGAAAAAGAAACAGTTTATTTTGTCTTTAATTTAAGACCCTAAACCAACGCTTCATTTGGTACAAATTTATTTTTTATCAGAGCTGCAGATTAAGCTTGACTTCAAGCCGCTTTCGTGTGTGTTCTTGTTTTGCTGACTTTTAAGCGTTTTTCGATTTGCCATTAGGCTCCGTACAAGAAAGCATCAAAATGTGTAGGCTTTGTTTCCTTGGGGGCAGAGACGGAGTGCGGGCCCTTTATTCCATCCAGTGGCTTCCGTGTGCGCGGTTCATTAGCGTTTTGTCGCCTCCATGCGCCAGGCGGCAGGCGGCAGGCGGGCCAGAATGAAAGCATTTTCGACGCTTGTCGGTGGATTTTTTCGGTGGACTTTATTCGCTCGCATTGCGTGAGTTTCGGGCTGGTTAGCAGGGGCATGAAGGGGGGTGTATGCCACACATAGTACGGGTATAAATAGCAAGCCAAGAGTGAATGGGCGGCCAGAGATATGGACTCTTCTTCTTCGATGATTGAAAGTTGACTTTGCCAAATATTGAACAATGCCGAAAGGTGAAAGTTTAATGAACACATGGCGTGTGCGTGTCGGCGCGAACGAACGAAATGGCAAATATTTGCTGAAAACTTTCAATGAGCCACGTGCCCCACCAGGCGTATGTGCAATATGAATAATTTGCAACATTTCTATGGTTCAATTATTGTATAATTTTCGCTTGGGCTCAGAAAGTCTGGCACACACTCCCACATATCTGGCCGTCAAGTGGGGGTCGGGTGGGAGCAAAATATTTTGAAAGCCTCCTCTGCAGGGGGCCGCTCCTCTTGCGTACGTGCGTTGGCTTTGACTCGGTGCCCTTCGGCGGAGTCTCCTCGCTGGCTGTTCGTCAATCAGCGTCGCAAATTGTTGATTACACCTACATTAAGTCAAGGGCAGGACAACAGTTACTGTTACAGCTACAGTTACAGCTACAGCTACAGCTACAGTTATGTGGAGCATTCGATCGATACTCCCTTTCGCCAGCTCTGTTGCTCCCCGGCGCCTGCCACTCGCTTTGTGGGACTGCGATTTTGCACACGAAAAGCAAACGAAACCAGAAAACGTGGCCTTACATACAAAAGTCCATCACACTATGTATACGTACATATGTATATGTATGCTACATATATAGTCGTATATATCTGTTGGTTTCCCTCCGCCTCCACCTCCGGCTCCACCTCCACCTCCGCCTCCGCCTCGGTATATAGGACACTCTCTGTGTGTCGTTTTATTTGCCTTATTACTGACACGCAGCATATTTAGTAGCTGGCTTAGTGGCAGTGCCTTGTTTATAGTCGCGTCCCCCCCCCCGTACACTCCCCCACTCGAATCGAACCGAATAGAGTCGAGTCACTCATTAGGATGTCTACATGTTGGCAGCAGCTGCACGTGCATGTACATTTTGGGCGTGTGTGTGAGTGTGTCTAGGTGTGTGCGCTCAGGTGTGTGAGTGTATCTGTGTTTGTGTGTTTGTGTGTGAGCTGAGGCGACATTGACTTTTGTTTGTTTGCTTTGCGGCAAGTTGTTATAGAAGTTTACTTTAAAACGGCAAATAAATGAAAGTTTATGATGGATTATTACGTATACGCCGCGATGGCCACTTGGGGAATTGTTCATTAATCAAACAATTACTTAATAATTGAGATTTTCAAGGGTTCAGATCGCTCTTATATTCCGATGCAGTTCAATAAAGAAATGGATATTTTTATACGAATTATTATTATTATTATATTATATTATATTATATATTATTATTATTTCGTATACGAGTGGTGGTTTTATTCAATGTTAAAAATAATTAGAAATATCAAAAGGGAAACTATTGGTATGAAATACTAGTTTAAAGGATTATTAAGCTCAATTTTGCCTTCAACTCAATAATTTTTCTATGGTTGTTCTTTGTTTTTTTCTTGATTTTAATTAATTACTTATTATATATGTTTATCCTGTGTTTTTCCTAATTAATCCATGTCGGTTCGTCTGATATATCACCTAAGCTCCAGAGACTAACAATTTAGAGCCCGATCGGGTAATAAGATAATTTTGATAAGGGAATTTATTTTTACGACCAACAAATAGAAATTACGGAGGGTAAAATGCAGTGGGAAGAGTCATATTTTATTTTATTTATTACATTTAAGGGTAATATAAAATATTAACTTACAAATATTCGAGCAATAGCTACTAGGGCCTATTTTAAATATTTCTAAAAATTGCTAAATTAGATAAATGTTTTCGGGTTTTCGGAGGGTTTTTTATCTTAAAAAAGTTCCTTCTTATCCTTGAACATTTTTTACAAAGCTCTAAAAGGTGATCCACAGAGAGGGTGTCCCCGCAGGGAAAGCGTTGTGCAGTTTTGCCAGTTAACAGGTGTTCATGGGTAATTTTTGTATGGCCGATACGCAGGCGAACGGGGAAGAGTCACATTTCCTGGTTAGGAAAGATGTCATTTAATTGTTTGTTTCTTATTTATTTTTTATTTATTATTTATTAGTGGGCTCCTCGATTCTATATATTTTTATTTGGTATATCTGCATGGCTGGGCCGACAGGAGCTGGAGAACTTGAGTTTTGTTTGCAGTGGAACCCTCAACTTTTGGTGCGCTTCGATGTTTGAGTCTTTCCGCAGAGGCATGATGATTTAAAGCTATAAATACTACTACTATACAATATACTTATACTTATACTTAAACTAATACTTATACAATGACATGTGTCTTGCCGTGTGCTGCTCCCCTTAATCGTCTAAGTGTTATTTGTTTTTCATTTGATGTTCCACTTTTCCAATCTCTATCTACCTCTCTCTCTCTCTGTATCCCCCTCTTTATGTCTCTATTCTTCCATTAATTGTTTATGTTTTGAATCCTGTTCTAACTGTTAATTGTTTTCCTCCTTGTGTGTGTTTATGCCTAATACTAAACGAAAAGATCTACCAATTGGCCGCCAGTTACATATATGTAATATTCCCTATCGATGTTGTAATTGATGACGAATCCAAGTGAATCCAAAATTAACTTTGATATCGAAATTTGATTGCTTTTGCATTAGACGTTACTCTTGTGATGAGTTGTAATTTGTATGCTTTTGACCGAGTTCCTTATGTATTCCCCCTCCCCCAAAAAAAAAAACACAAGCGACAGCCGATCTCACACAGCCCAACTAATCACTGAAACTGTATATATTTTCTATGCATCTGCCCCACCAACCACAACCACCAACCAACCAACCACTCCAAACAAACCGCTACCGCTACCGCAACCACTGTGCCACTGTGTGTTGTCGTCGTTGTCTCTCGATCTCCGTCACGTAACGTCACGTCACGAACCCCAAAAGTGCGCCCAGGGACGAGCCGCCTGGCTGGAGCGCGGCCGACGCTGCAGTGTCCAGGATCAGCAGCAGCAGCAGGCCACCTTATCCCGACGCTGGGTGAAGCGCAACCGAGTAAGTCCCATCCATCACGTAGAGCTATCGCTATCGCTATCGCTATCCAACCCAACGCCTGTACCTGTACCTGGACCTGTGCTGTGTACATGTGCCGAGCGGCGATCCAACGGCTGTGCTATCTACATATGTATATCTACGTATATCCGTCTCACTCTGCTAATTCTTCCTTCCCTGTCTCACTCACACTCAAACACAACTTTCTCGATGTTCAGCGCATTCTCCGATAGGTGCTAGGCGCAGCAGCAAGAATATTCATACGAGTAGCAGCGAAACGCGTTCCACATTTTCATTTTAACTGCGATTTTCATGGCCACCCCATTCGAACCAACTCCACCAAAGGGCTATACCGAATACATACCTGAACCATACCCATATATATCTGATTTCCATTTGAGCAGAACTGTGAGACCCATTGCTGAAATCCTTACCTGCCATTGACAGATTCAAGACGCCTCTTTGGGTGGCTCCTCGGACGATGAGGATTTCCTGGGCGTTCTGCGCGGGCCCAGCACCTTCGCGAATGCCTTCCTCTACGTGGGACTGGGCACAGTGGCCCTGGGACTGGTCATAGCATTCGTTGGCACCGGCGAGAAGGGCTTCAAAACTGTGGAACTAAGACTTATAGGGCCCTCCCTCATAGGCAATATAACAGTTGACTCTCTCCACCGATGCGTGCACGTACTAAAGGCTCTTATCCTTGCAGGACTGGGCCTGATCTGTTGCATTTTACGCATCCTCTTCTGCATCTGTCCATCGCACTGCATCTCATCCAGCAAGAAGACGCGCAAGAAAAACGGCAACAAGATCGATGCGGATCACACAACGTCGCTGCTCAGGAACGAGAGCAAGAGGGTATCGATTGCCCGAGGACCCAGTGTTCAGGTACAGAATTGAAGGTGAAATGATGAGGGTAAGGTAAAGGCTCCCCTTTCTTGCAGCCCAAGTATCCCATAGCACACAAGCGCAGCCAGAGCAAAATGCTCAATGAGGGAATGGAGGCACTGCGTCAGATAGCCACCACATCGCTGTTCATGCAGAACGAGCAGAAGACGGCCATCAATCGCGTGGTGCCCATCATCAACGAGCCGGAGAGTGGCGGTGAGATAGTCCCATACCCCTACTAGAAATGAATCTAAACCTTTGGTCTTCCTTGCAGATGCCCCATTGGAAATGAAGAAGCTGCAGACGGCGCTCAGTGCCTGCGAGATGAGTGAGGAGGAGCAGGAGGAGAGGGCCAGGCAGCAGCAGCAGCAGCGGCAGAACGCCAAACGTACAACAACAACAGCCACAGCCACAACTGCCGTAACGAGTAGTACCACCAAAGACCCAACAATACCGACAAAACCAGCGAGGGCCACCACTCTGAGCACGGTGGACGAGAAGCCCGACAGCAAGCTGGTGCGGCAGAGAGTGGCCCTGCAACAGCAGCGACAGCAGCAGCAACAGCAGCAGCAGGCGAAACAAGAGCCGCAAGTCAGCAAGTCGCAATCGCTGTCCTCTTCGTCCACGGTCAAGGATTCGCTGGATGGGAATGTCGCTGTAGAGGAAACCTCCCTGATAGATGCCACCCATGTTGCCACGAATGCAGTTCCAGTTCCAGCGGCAGCTCCAGCTCCAGCGGCAGCTCCAGCTCCTGTTTCAGTTCCTGCATCAGCGCCGCCTGCCCCCTTGCCGAGCAGCTGCAGCACGGGAGCCATACCCAGACTCAGAACCAACAACAGTGTGTCATTCACCTCCAGTCAGGCCACGCGGCCAGGCATCTCGACTGGCGCCACGCCCAAGACAACGCCCACCAGCTCCCGGCTGCCCACCTCGCAGTCGCATCCAACGAGCTATGATCTACCCCCCGCCCTGCCGCACACCTATTCCGCATCGGCCACGGTCCGCGGACCCCTGGGCATGTCCATGAGTACATCAACCTACGCAATGCCCGCCAGCAAAGTGGGTCCATCAGCCACATCCGCATCCGCATCCGCATCCACATCCGCATCCGCATACGCGGCCATGCCGGCCACCACGACAACGATCAGTCTGCTGCCGCTGCCGGCGCCGCCGACAATGGCCACGGCGATGACCAGTATTCCTGGCCAGGTGCCGGAGGGTGGCGGCGCCGCCACCACGCACACCGCGAGTCTGAGTCTGAGTCTGAGCTACATGCAGCCAGCGCCGATGCGGCCGGCATCGGCATCGGCGTCGGCGTCGAGCATGGCCATGTCCACGTCGTCCTTCAGCACGGAAAACAAATCACACCCGTCATCCGCAAGCACAACAAGGGGGCGTGGCAGCCAGCTCCTAGCACCGCCCACAGCGGTGGCATCTACGTCAGCATCGGCTGCGGCATCGGCTGCGGCATCGGCTGCGGCATCGAGTAAATGTGAGCCGGAATTGGTGCTCAGTCCGGCGAAGCTGGGCCAGTAGAATTGAGAGGCTTAGTAACGACGATTTTAGTTAGCTACCAGGTCTATGTGTATGTGTATGTGTACGTGTATATGTGTGTGTGTGTGTGTGTCTAGGCTCTATTCTGTGTGAATGTGTATTAGTGTATCTGTGTGCCAGAGCTGTGTGCATGGGTGTGCGAGATGTAATTACTTATGTACTCTAAACTATCTTTTGAATGTGCCACAAGAACAACTAAAACGAAACACACGAATACTCAACTAAATGTCATGTTCTGAAATCGAAATCCAAACCAAAATCAATGTCAATCTAAAAGCTAACCATCCCTGGCAGATCTTCGGACTCAGAACATGGCCATAAATGCCATATGTAACTCCTTTTCCAACCAGAAACAGCTTTCGGTGTCTAATCCTGCACACTTCCCAGGGCTCTCTTCTTTTGTAATTCGCCATCCCATTTGGTTTCTGTGTTTCCGTCCACCCGTTGGACGTATCCCCAAGCTTTTCCCTTCCAATGTCCGTCGTGTCCCCATGCTTGACGTGGCCAAGAGCTCAGAAAGAATATTTGCCAACCCGCGCTGTCCTCAACTATCCCCAAACTTAGCCAGGGTATTATAAAGTTTGTATACCAAACATATCGTTAACTAAAAACAATACGAAATAAAATATATAATTCGAGGAGACAACTGAGCGGAGAAAGACGTCGCGTCGTCCAGTTGGGCTCGTGCCAGAGGCCAGCCACCCCGGATCCATGCAGATGACAAGGAAAGAACACAGAGCATAGAGCTATGAAACTATAAAACTAATTAGATATGTATCCAAAATTTGAATGACGACGCAAGTACAGTATGTAAGGCAGTTAAAGGCGGCTAAATGTTCCAACAATGCCAGGCATATGGATATGTGCATTCAATAAACCCAAACCGAAACCCAGAGAGTTCAAAAAGTATTAGGCAATGCTGTCTGCACTTTAAAGCAAAGCAGGATATAATCAAAACACAGTCGGTGCAATCAATTGAAAAGAATAAGAAAAAGAACAAGAATTCTGCATTCATTTTTAGTTCCAAAAAATGTTTTCCATTTCAGGCAATTTTCAAACAATTTTTATATTCACATTTCGATTTTTTATTTTTAGTTTTTCATTTGAAGCCATTGAGAAATTCAGTGCTTGCTCTTTCAGCTGCTAAAGGTGCGAAATAAAAACTATAAAATCTATAAAATAAGCAGACTTCAATAGACACGAACGTGGCCATGTAATGACAAAAGGAAAACAAAATATCTAAAAACAAAGAATCAATGTTCAACATATTGTGTATGAGGCATGTATTGTACAGCAACCAAAGCAGCAGCAGACCTAGAAAACTATGAACAAAATTTATGAATTAGTGTGTATGTATGTATTCTATATGTGCAGAAATAAAATGAAATTCAGAAAAGAATCAACTTGGAATTAATTTAAAACTAAACAAATAAATATGCTGGGTTGGGGAATAATGCATTTTTTTCAGAGCAGTGAAGATATTTCGATATGCATCCAACAAAAAAAGCCAAACGCTAAAGCTCCCGTTATTTCGTTTCTGGATGCTTCTTTAATTGATCATCCATACAATTTTTTGACGTTTTTTATTGCGCGCTCATTCATTTCTTTTTTCCTTAGTTTCCAGTTCGAATATTCAGTATCCACTTCAATTGAGTTTTTTTTTATAAGTACACTAGCAAACCGCAAGCAATTCGGTGCTCGCCTGGCAGAGATGGCCCTTTACATACACATTTTTTCTACAAATATCTTTTAGCATCAATTGAATTTCGTTGGCTAAAATCGCCTTTCAGTATTGATTTACCTTTGAAAATAGAATTAAAATATGTACATTTTATGGCGTGTTTGGCCTTATCATCATTTGAGAAAATGTAAGCGAGATCCTCCAGTCAAAGTTGTGCCAAACACCCCAAAAAATTCCGCGAAAATCATAGTCACTTTAACCATTTTCATAATATTTTCCATTGTGTAAACTGTAAAAGTAAGAGCAAAAATTAATATAATAAATTCGTAATAATTATTTGGCTAATTCTGATTTTAAGATGTTTACCTCTGGGTGCATTTATTAAACCACCAAACACCTCCATGACTTTTTGCGCAATTATAATTATTATAAAGGTCATTATCCCGGTCCCAGGTGGAAAACATCAGGTTCAACTGCAAAGTTAGTGAATCTCCGGCTGTTCCTGAATATTTTCCCACCGATTTCAGTTCGTAGGCTTCACTTTCGCTTCCTATTTTAAAATCATCGAAGCGAGCATAGCCGGTGGCTCCATCAACCTTTCCAAGTTGGATGTACAATTCGTGAGGCTGGGCCAGGGTCATTTGATGGATTTTTTCCAGTCCCAAGAAGAAGTTCTCCCCAAGATCTCCGAACCCTTGTCTGTAGTCGCTCCAAGTGCGATTAAAGTTCTCATTGCCGTTGACTCGTCTCTGGATGACAGTCCATCCATGTCCGGAAACACTTGAATTGCAGGGCACATCGAATGGGTCTATTCCGGGCAACCTTATGGTATGGAGGCCAGTATAGTTGACGAAGGGCAAGCAGCTGCTGGCTTCATATTTTCCTCTCAGCAGCTCTGTCTCCGAGGTTAGATTTTTGAATTGAGAGTCCTTGTCGCGAATTGTGGACTCGAATGCTTTCACTAAACCTAAACCCTCTTTGATCGTCAGCTGGTCCTTTATTTTAGCATGATTTTCTTCAACTTCTTTCTTCTTAGAGATCAATTCATCACGACTGCTATATAGTTTTCATATAGTTTGCGAAATTTATTCCAATCCATCAGGAAATGCTCCTTTCGATCGCAAGAAACATGCCCCGTACAGATTCGAAAATAAATATACATGATATACATGAATTAGTTAGTATTCTTGATCAGCATCAATAGTCAAGTTAAGTGTAGCCAAGTCTGTCTGTCCGTACCGATGAACGCCTTGATCTCAGAGACCATAAAAGCTAGAGCAACACAATGTTGTATACAGACTGCTATAAGTGTACTGCGAAATTACTATTCATCCCTTTTGCGAACCGCGATACCAAATGCACTATAAGATAAATCGCACAAATTACATAAATCATAAGCTCACATATATACTGCCTGAATACCGGGTATAAAGTAAGGCCTCGGCCCTTGCCGCGGCTCACAATGTTTCCGCTCGTTTGTAACAATAAAAAACAGTTTCAAATAACCGTTTGGATCCACATGCATTTTACATGAATTCTACACCAAAGAATTGTATATTACATGTCAAATAAAATAGTTCCAAAAAGCGCCGATACAAGACTAAATTAAGCACCACCAACAGGTGGCGCCAGTGCCTCCAACGCTTTTCCAAACTTGAATTCAAATTCAAATTTGACACGCTACATTTCTAGTTATTATTATTTATTTAACGGTAATGCCCAATAGTTCTCCAGAGAAAAAAACATACCTTAGCTTCAAAATGTATTGTTTTAATTTATTTCGCTTGTATCGGCTTAAATTTGTTTTCCAAAGGGTTTCTTGTGAGTTTATTATTCGTTTTCATTTTTTTTTATCTAGGTATATATAGTAGGTATAACGTGAAATATAAATTTGTATGCTAGAGTTGATTGGATTGGGTGGCCTCAGTTATAGATAATCTGTGGAAATGAGCTGCCTTTAGTGAGGTCGTTAAGCTGCTGTGAGGCAGAGACTTGTCGTTTTAGTTCTCGTTTATTTTCAATGGTCAGCGGTTAGAAAAAGATCTACTACAACAATAATATCATATCAGTTTTGTATATATATGTACCTATATATATTTATATGTGTGTTTTTGTGTGTTTGTTTGTTTGTTTGTTTGTTTTTCTGAGATTGTGTAGGCCATTACCGAACATTTCATTAGAATTCAATTCGTATCAATTTAGTTCGCATTTTATCAATTCAGTCATGCCCCCAGCTCCAGCTCCGAGCAGGGCTCCTCTAAAACATCGATCAGCGATCAGTTCCAACCAAAATATCATCTTTTCTCGCGAATGCCAAATTCTGGGCTTTGCTTCTGTCGAAAATCTAAAAGTGCTACAAGGTTATATTTTGAAATTTATGAATATATACTTGATATATTTATATATCTACTTATAGTGGTTTTTTTGTGTGAGCTCTACTAATGCTTGACATTGAAATCTAATTGCTTAATTGCTTGCGGAAATTCTAGGGATTAACATAGACACCAAAAACATGATTATTTAGCTGGATTTTTTTTTTTTGTTTACTCCGCTCCGCTTTAATAATAATTATTCTCTCCATTTGTGTGTGTGTGTAGCATATTGCAAAATTGTATTGCTTCGGTCTTCATTTAATCAATGTGCTCAAAAGGCCTACACGGGCGGCATTTTCACGGGACAATTAGAAGTGGGAGTTATTTCCCACATTTCAGTGCTTTCTCTGGCATTTACTGCCCCCGCATTTAAAATCCCTGATCCCATGCTTGTTCTCCATTCAAAATTGCTTGTATCTGACATTACATAGTGCCCCCTGTTATAGATACATTCTTATCACACCAATTTATATGCTGGCGGGTAGTTGCTTTAATTAATAGTTATCATAATACGAACTCTCCATTATCATTGTCCTGACCATTGTCAGTTAGTGGGAAAGGGAGAGAGAGATTGTCGGCGACCGCACGATCCCAAGATGCCCGATCTCCAACATTGTATCACCCTTGCGCTTCAGCGAAGCCTGTCTTACATGTCTACTAACTAAGAAATGCCACTGAGTACTCTGAGTACATTCTACGTATTGTATTGTTATGTTGTATGCCTTGCGGCTGTATTCGGCCACATTCCTATGTATGTACAGAATACGAGTACCGATATAAATGGTACTCTCTCGTTACTTAGCTACTATCACACACACTGACCTGACTGATCCTGTTGCTGTCCCATTTCTGGGCACCGTCGACACTGTCAGAAGGGTTTTACAACTAGTATCATAGCTATTTGGTGAGTATTGCTTCCGTTTTATACAGGGTTCTCTGGTTACTCTAGTCTAGACTATCGTTAGATTCTTTATACATTATGATCTAACTTGATTGCTTGCCATTTTGAAAGGAAGGGAAATAAAAATCCAATCTTCGTTTCAAATCAAAAGTCATTCTTGTATTGAATGTGGTAACAAATCAAATAAAACAAAATAAAATAAAATCAAATTTGTAAAAATTCATAATTCTTGCTATATATTTATTTATGCAGTACCCAATGAAAAAAATTATATGTATATTGAAGAGTCCTTCGGCTAACCGAAGTTATCCATGTTTTTCCATTACAAAAAAGAAAGCTCGACATGTCCAACCATCGACCAGATTCCATATTCCATATTCCATATTCGTTTTAGATTATTTTTTCAGATTAAGACTAGAAATACCAAGATCTTAATGTCTAAGCTCTACTTTGAGACTGTATTTAAATATGGCTCGATATTTTGTTCACTTATTGTACCACATCTACATTTATTGATTCGGAAAGGTATCCTGAGGGCCACCGCCACAGTTTCATCACCAGGTGATCGGCGCAGCGGACCAGCAGACAAGACATATGGTACACACATTACATATAATAAAATATTCAATTCACAGTACGATGGGGACATGTCGGACTCCGATGTAACTTCACTTCCAAAAAAAGAACGACATAATACGAGAGATCGTGTAAAAGTTTGGCCTGATGCCCTACAAATTTCTTGCTATTTTACAAATATACAATCAATAGATGTATACGCGTATGTAGATGTATATCGCTTATGATTTGATTTGACTTGTTGATTGCCTACGAGCTAATAATACCTTAGGTTGCACTAAGATTTCTATGTAAGTATATGTGTAAATTTATGTGTATGTGTGTGTGTGTATATATAAAGGTAGATATATATCTATATATAAGTAATGTATACAATTGTATAATATTGCAATTTCCAAATGTTCAGTTTCATTATGTTTTTGCTTTGTTTGGGGCTCATGGTCAGGGTAAGGGTCAGGGGCGGGGCCGGGGGCGGGGGCGTGGGTTCGGGACACAAGGACAAGGCAATATAATTGCCCATACATTTAGTATATACTCGTATGTACAATACAAATTGCTTGTCTTCACTTGGTTTTATAATAATATTACAATTTGAGTTGTCATTTCTAGGGGTTTTTCGTCGCCCACAGGGACGTCTCATTTACAAAGTTGTTCCATATGCTAATAACTAATGCTAATTGCTACAAATATATATTCTATGTTCTTCGTTTTCTGACAGACATTTCCATTCCATAACTCATTCGCTTGGATGTTTGTTTCACAAGATTCATACACAAGAAGTTTTTCATTTTCTCTGGCAAAGCTATACGGGAAATACTCAAAATTTCTTAATTTCTCATTTTGTGCAACAGCGCCATACGATTTTCTTATTGTTTGTGTATCAATCAGAGGGCATACAAGGAAAATTAGCGGAAATACTATGAAAATTGTGTGTTGTGTTCTTTGATAAAACTATGATCAAAAATATATGGTTATAATACAAATTGTTTAAGAATTAGAACGTTTCATACAAATTAAAACATAAATTCATTTGCTTTCAGAGAATACAGATACAAAGCCTTATTTTACAAAATAGATCTCAAACTCTAATGTATATTCAATTATCAGATCAGTTTGAGCTGCCCTAAGAAGTCTCTCTACTCTTTCTGTTGTCCTACGATAGTCTCAATACTTAGAAATACATTTTGGGATCCAAGAGATTGATTTACAATGATATTTTGATTCAGTTCGAGCATGAGACCCTTCCTTTCCTCGAGCTATTACAATATTTGAATATGAATGATGATTTTACACGACATTTAGTATTAGATCACGTGAAATATTTCCACTCGCTTGCCCCATCTCCATCTCCAGCTGCATTAGCATCTCCAAGTGCCTTAAAACAGTCCCTTTGCGCCGGCCAATTTACGTCGCCGGAATCACATGAGTCATCATTTGAGCGTATTGTATATGTTGTCCTCCCCGGCCAGCTCGACGGTGGTAATATGCGCCGCATGCCTCTCCCCCAGCGGCTCCTCGCCCAAGTACACTGTGTGGTAGCTGATGGCGCTCTTCGACGCTCCACCGTTGATCTCGATGCGACTGACGGACTGAGGTCCACTGGCCGGATACCTGAGGGAGGCGTAGTCCCCCTCTCCATCCCCATCGCCGTCCTCCTGCACATGGGTGAACTGTGTGGCCCCCGAGAAGGTGTCGACCGTGTGCGAGGGACAGATCTCCGCGTAAATGTTCTCCTTGGTGTAGTCCAGTGGGGCTGTGGACCGTACGGAAACCTGTGGCTGCAGACAACCATCGCTGGCCATGACCAAGGAGTCGCGCACACTCGAGTAGGGCAGATCGTCTTCCACCAGAGAGAAGGGTGAGATCGGTACCGGGGAGGGTATATTGTTGAGTCCTCCTCCCAGCAGGCAGACTCCGCCAGCCGCCCGTCGGCCCGTGACGGGCTGCTTGGTCAGGGACTGCTGGTGCGCCTTCAGTTGCATCAGACTGCGATCCTCCTGCTCCGCCTCCTCGTGGAGCTGCAGCTTCTGGGGCAGCGAGAAGTGACGCAATTGGTGGAGGCTCGACGAGGACTTGCTGTACTGCCGCGTCTTCACGTGAAACTCATTGTAGAGCTTCTCGGTGATGAACGACTGCGGCGGCGGCGTCTGGTTCTCCACATCTTCCAGTTCGGTGCCCGCCTCGCTGATGGCATCTGTGTGACTGTGTGTGGCCAGCAGGTCGGGACGAGGCTTGCACTGGCCATTCAACAGCTCGATGTCCTGCAGCGACATGGACTTCTGCAGCAGCGTGTCCAGGGACTTGGGCTCTATGGTGGTCAGAGTGGTAGTCTCGGTATCCGAGGCTCCGCCACTGTTCAACGAGATGGCATCCCGCTCGGGCTGCTCTTGATCTGAGCCGAATCGCGCCTGCAGCAGCTTGGACATGTCCGTATAGCGTTCCATGCTCATCCGCTTGGCCTGCACATCCAGCTCCGAGTCCGGCTGCAGCTTCTCATGGTGCTGCTGCTGCTGCTTACCGAACCACTTCTTTTTGGTGGACTGAAACACCTTCATGCGTTCCGAGATGCGATTGGTTCCGGCATCGGCAATGGAGGCAGCTGCTGCTGCCGCCGCTGCCGCTTCCTTGGCCTCTAGATTTTCCAAATCGGTTTTGCTAAGGAATATAATCGAATCCTCCTTCTCGTGGGCTGCCGCCATGGTGCTCTTCTCTCGCCTCAAGATCCTGGGCAAGTGTAGCGGCTTCAGGATCCTGAGGCCCTCCCTGCTCTTGCTGGCAGAGCGCTCCGAACGCTGCACCAGCTCCACCTCCACCAGCCTCAGGAACTGGTCGCAGTTGAACTGGCAGAACTTCAGCATGTTCTGCACATTGGTGTTGGCCAGCATTCTCTGCTCGGAGTCGAAGCCCAGGTAGCTCTTGAGCAGCTGCATGTCCCGACTGGGGTAGAACTTCCTCAGCTGCAGCGGCGTCTGCGTGTCCACGTCCTCGATGGGGCAGCCAACGGCTACATCCTCCTTGGCCACCTGACTGATGCACAGCTGTTCGGGTATCTCCGGTCCGCCGGGACCCGAAATGTAGCGCACGGTCACCGGCAACAGCTTGGCCGCCGTCACCAGTGCCCCCAAACGGTGCACACACTCCGGATTGAGCTTGCGCTGCGCATCGCCCAGCTTCTGCAGCAGCTGCGGTATACCCGGCTCAATCTCGTAGAACTTTCCCTTGGTGGCCAGGGGTACGTACATCACCTGACGATTCTCGTTCAGCAACTGGGCGTATCGGTTCTTCTCCTTCTCGCGCCCGATATAGCCACTAGAATGGGACTTGGCCACATTCCCACTGCCGTGCTGCGACAAGTTGCCCTGTCCCTGGCCGTGTCCGTGCTCCTGCTTGCCATCCTCGAAGACCGCCAGCAGACGGAACACCTGTCCGCCGCGTGCCGTCGTCTTCACGTACTGCGGCCGTCCCTTGATGACGGGCAGACAGCCCTCGTGCGTGGGACTGCTGGCACTGCCCGCTGGCGAGGACTCTGTAAACGCTGGCATATTGTCCACAGAAACGAACTTGTACACCCGCTCCCGCACCAGATGCATCAGCGAGCTGTACTGCGTGGCAGTCGGCAGACCCTTCTCATTGAGCAGCGAGAAATAGCCTAGATAGAAAGAGAGAGAGGAAAAAAGAAGGCGAAAACGTTGTCAGAAATTTAATAAAGGTCATTTTAAAATGTAAATAAACTCTTCACAGGCGAATACAATGGAAAACTGAAAATAGAAATAGACAGAAGGCCAACTACGGCAGGAGGAGAATGAAAAATTAACATTCTTGCGAGACTCAAGAGAATGCTCCTAAAGAAAATGAAAGAGAATTTCATAAACAACATACATCACGTGTGCATAACACATTGCTGATATATTTTGCTGTTGTTAGACTGTTCCATAAGGTAATGACATCATTTGAAGGCAACAACACAAACGAAAGGTTCTCGAACTTTCTTCGACTTTTAAATGAGATAAAGATTGAAAATTTCCCAAATTATGGTAGGACAGCTAAACAGTTGGTAAATTTCAACAGAGACATTGAGGGATTGGCATTCTGACAGCTAGTGGCCAAGTTATTGTATTAAAGTAATTATTCCCATAGCCATTGTCTTCTATATCTATTATACTTAATTGAGACAAGAGATAAAGAGTGCCAGTTACAATCTGATTGTATAAAACATTGTCGTTGATGGAGGTCTGATGATGGAGGGATGATTCGAATCAATTTACCCATTTTTTATATAAATCGTAATTGAATCAACAGACGAGTAAAATTCAATATGGACACACAAATTGAATCACTCCAATTTGCCAGCCAGCCAGTTGGATTTTCTCTCTCTTTTGTGTGCATTGCACTGAAAGTTGAATGAGTAAAATGATAATACACCGATTGCAGTCTACCCGGGTATATAAATTGGCAGATTGCATAATATTTGCACACATTGGTTTACTTTGCGCCTCGACAAATGCCAAATGGCTGTGAAAAGTCACATGGCGTTACGCGTTGAGTTGAAACAATGGATGACCGACCGCAATGGCGGGTTAGGGTACCCCAGAAGAAGTCACCACTGACTGACTGACTGACTGGCTGACTGACTGCCACTGGCACCCCCCGCATAGAGCATACCATTCCGCAGCACCATTGCATAATGGTGGGGTGATGATGAGCAATAGTTGCGATTACTTTTCATTGTTGAACTGTGACTGTGACACGCAAACAACGAATTCAGCGCAAAGGCAGATATTTACTCATATGGCAGAGGCCAGGAGAGAATGACTAACTGAGTCTGGACCCCCCGTAATCTGCCACAATTATGCGCCTCAAAAAACTACTACTTCGACAACTTGTTACTATCTGACGATAACGAGTATGCAAATGGGAACAAAATTAACAGAGATCGGTTCGAGGCGATAAATCATCGCCCTCCAAGTTCCCGGAAACGCACCTGGAAACTCTTGTGGTATTAGCACGGTTTTCTTGCGCTGCGATGCCTGAGACTTGGCATTGTGTCCATGATAGATATTCCGCTGTCGCACCAGCCTGTAGAGCAGGAAGAGCTCGTCGTGCCCGTTGCTGCATGGCCGGCTATTGCTGTTATTGTTGCCGCTCCCAGCGCTGGAGGATGAATTGGTGCCAGTGCCCGTATCGGTATTGTTGGTGGTCGTTGCTCCCCCACTGACTGGCTTCGGTCCCGTCGAAGAGCTGCTCGAAGCCGCCGTGGACGAGCCGTGCGAAGAGCTGGACTGCAGGGTTTCGTTGGAGCTCTTGCTCGCATGCAGGATGCGGACGACACGGGGCAGCGAGTACCGCTCCAGGAATATGTCGGCGGGCAGCGGCTCCTGCTGTGACTGTAAAGACGAATCGTTTAAGATGGGCAAGAACTGTGGGGAAATGGCCACTCACCTCGCTACTCCCCTTGGAGGCCTTGCTGTCGCCGGTGGAGTAGTCGCCGCTGCCGTTGAGACCGCCACAGAAGCCAGAGTAAGCGCCGCCTCCGTTGCCAGAGCCAGAGCCAGCGCCAAGGCCGTAGCTGCCGTTGGCACTGTTGCGCAGGCGTCGGGCCAGCCGCTGGTTCAGCTCGATCTCGTTGCGGCGCGCCAGTCGGGCGTTCTCGAATTCCGCCACCGAGAACATGTTGGAGCTGGTGTCGTGGGAGTTGAAGCGCCGCAGCTTGGGCTTGCGCGCCCCGGCAGCCATGTGTCCGGGATGGGCGCCCGTTGGGGCTCCACCTGCAACAAAAAACGCAAAACGCAAACCGTTGCGGGCGGCGGGTGAGCATTAGTGAGGTAATCGAGTAAAAATATAATTGCCGCAGCAATCGGTAGTGGGAAAACCCACACCACAGTCCACAGAATACATCTACATTTATTTCTACTTCTAAAATCGAAATCCGAAATCTGAAATCCACGAGTGCTCGTGCATCCCTGAGACCACAGTTTCAGTCGCAGTCGCAGTCACAGTCACAGCCGCATTCAACGCGAATTTCATTTGGCGTGACGCGACGGACTGGCAGCAAGTGGTTCAAAACTGTTGCTAAGCGCAGCTAATTTTTAGTCAACGGTCAACGAGACGATGACACACAGTGGGCGAAAATCGGCATAAAGCGTGACCACAAAAAAAACAATGAAGAAAAGTCACCACTAAGGAATGTGGAAAGTGCTCTGCCGTCCGTCACGTGGATGGATATACGAAATTAACTTTGTCATTTTAATTAATCTTTGAAATATATCCGTATTCTTATTTGAAAACGATATTTGCTCTTATTTTTATACTAATTTGGAGGATCAGAACAATTAGAATAATTGATTCACTGTGACTAAACCGTTAAATGATTTATTTTAGTGGCACAGCAAAAACTCCAAATATTTGATAGGGAATAGATATACATATAGCAATATACCCATGGATCATGGCTTTTAGCATTATAAAAATATTTAATAAGATCTAATACCAATAAAAAATATCACAAAGGAAAATGGCAGATGGAATCACTACAGATATTAAGGAAAATGTAGTAATATGCGTGCTGAAAACTGTGAGACCGTCCAATCTGATAGATTGAGAATAGCTGGTAAATTAAAAAAGTCCGAAATTGAACATTGCAAGTATCCAGCCATACATTTAGTTCAGTTTATTCTCATATGTTTTTTAAAATCCTCTTCCGCTCTTCGGAAAATAAAAATCTAATGCTTTTTGGGAGCCCTCAAGTGTTTATATTCAGGAAGAACCCCCAAAAACTATGAGGTCTCTGACTCTAGGTCAAATGGCATTGAATGTACTTAAGATCGGATCGGATATCGCTGCTCATTCCATTGAGGCAATAATAAAAGAGTCAAGAAACACTTGAGGCGATTAACGGCCAGACAAACAGTCAACTACTATTTCTGGATGCCGACTAGATACCACCGCGCACACACAATGGCAACGGTTATGGGCTATCGGATCGACATCCAAAAAGCAATTGTCTATCACTGTTTTCATTGAACTTCAAACGGTGCAATTAAAAAAGAGATATCGCGACTTTTGATTGCTCATTGTTCGATTGCTGCCCATGGTGCGGGCGGTTTGTGCTGCTCCCCCGATTGGCGGTCGGCGGCGGCGCATTACTCACTCTAATTGCGCACATTTGGCTTAATTTTTTTGCCCACATTCAAGCACACACATACACGCACACATATTCGGATTTAATAAACACATGCATACGTAAATATGTACAAATGTACTTTTGTATACAAACGTAAGTGCATGCGGAGGCAGAAATCACAGCATAACAGCAAAAGAGCTAAACGTTTTGTGAAATTACGCTTATCTTTTGTGAAATATCAATTGCAATTGCGGCTAACACGAGAGAAAGAGACAAAGAAAGAGAGGGAGAGGGAGAGAGAGAGAGCGCCGTGTCAGTGGCAGAATTATAGCGAGGGGGGTGTGTGTCATCGTCACGTTTCGTGTGAAATTACGCGAAGCGACTCGCGCGCCTAGGCAACAAAATTCACAGTGGAAGCAACAACAACGAAATAGCAAACAAAAAACCTAAAGCGAAGGCCGAAGCTTTTTATATCCTTTCCAAATCCATCCAAACTGAGAATTTGCATAGCAACATATGGCAGTGATCAAACATATATGTATATATCTGGGCATTATGTGTTCTGTGGTAAGCACCATTTACAGTCTGTAAGCGTATATAAAGGTGCAAATGATATCTTCAAGTAATCATATTTCCTTCCCGTTAATATTTTCTATGTGAACTGGCAAAGCTGTTTCTCTAAATTTTATTCTTGACAAATCGCGAAGCAAAGCTCAAGTTTACCGTTTCCTAGAAGGCGCCACAACAAACATTGTTTTCGCCATAATAGCCATACGATATTAACACATTTTTATGCGTTTAATTCTAGGAATTGCCTACAATGGAATGTTGATCCAAATTCAGTTATAGGAAATGCTAGGTTAAATAGGATCTTAATTTTCCACGTTGCAAACGTGCGACCAAAGTGGTGGTACTTTGTTAAAGAGTATATGTACATAGCGACGTCAATGAGCAAACAAAAAACGGACTCTCTCCCTTCCTCAATTATTCGCTCTCACACACGTTAGTCTCTCTCTCACTCTCTCGCTCGCTGTTTGGAGCGCGTGCCTTGCCTCCCGCACCCCCTACGAACGTTTCTCTCCGTTTTCCCCTTTGAACTGTTGCTTACCGTTACATGCAGCTGCTACTGCTGTTGCAGCTGCGACGCTGTTGCTGGGCGCGCCGCCTTGCGCAGCACCTCCTGCCGCTGCCCCAACGCCTCCTGTTGATCCAGTGTTTGATGATGTGTTTGCCGCAGCCCCTGGTGGGGGTGTGGATACTCCTGCCGCTGCTGCTGCTGCCATGTGCGGGCTGCTCTTCACCAGCCAATTGGCCAAATGACGCTGACGTTCAAACTCGATATTAGTGCGTTGCATTTCGGACAATTTAAAGGTCTCGTTCATAATCGCAATTACACCCGCGAACGAAAAAAAGGGAAACTCGAAAGCGACGACAACGACGAACGACGGCAGCGACGCGTCGCCGTCGGGTCTAAGTTAACTGCTTTGCGCGCCCGAGCGTCTCTCGTTGTCAACTGTCAAATACGAAATGCAGAGTAATGCAGCGCAGCGCCGATCTTGTGCCGAGCTGTAACGAGAAAGAAAGAGACGGAGAGCGAGCGCGAGAGCGCAAAAATTAGTGAGAGACGTTTACATAACAAAACAAGCACCAACATGACGCTTGCATACACTTACTTAGTAATCGACAAGTTTAGGTATGATTAAAAAATCAAATGATTTTTCATTGTGTAGATAGTAAACGGTTTTTTTCGACATTATATATAAATTAAGTATCTTGGCAAAATGTTTGGATAAGTGGAGAGTGGAGTGAGGTAGCTGGAAAACAAATGTTGTCCCGCAACAGGTTTTTATTTGATTATGATTAATTGCAGCAAATCTGAAAATATACATATCGATTTCCTCCGGTTTTATCTAGCTAAACAGCTGCAAAGCTGGCTAAATTGAACAGCTGTGTTATCGCGAAAAAATACGCTCCATAGTTCAACAAAGAACAGAGATCAATAAATAATCGTAGTCATTTGGTAGACTTTGATTTTCACACTCTGGGTGCTATGAGATAGAACACTATTACTATAACTACACATAACACGTTTATCTGTGCATGAACTATCTGCAGCTTCTCTGAAGAGTAGCGATTAGGCCACACTTCTCTGTAAATCAAATAAACTCTTACCGCAGAGTATAAAAACAACAATAAAAAAAATGTAAAAGAGTTTGAGCTTTAAAAAAAATCGGATTCCTCTCGCGCTGCTTCTGCTGTTGATGTGTGTGTGTGTGCGTGCTATCCGTTCTCCGTGTGCCGTCGGTGTGATGACTGGGCGTGCGTGTGTGGTGCATAAATTAACATTGCCTCAGCGCAACGATGACGACGTTATCAGAAGAGTAAACGACGCAAAGCAAACACTGCTGCTGCTCTGCTGCTCTCACGACGCTCGCCCGTTCGTTGGCTTGTTCAATGTCGCCGCACCTTTTCAGCTGATTCCCACACCCACCCCCACCCAACAGCCCCACCACCACACAACCCATATCGCAACGGGCAAGGCAGAGCCACTACGTCTGGCACTGGCAGCAGCGCGTCATCTTCAAACGTTATGCGACAACGTAATCGGGCATCGGGAGGGGTCCACGTACATACAAACACACATACATGCAAATGTACATACATACGTACCCGTATTGTTCTGCATGCTTTTGGCTTTTGTTTTGTGTCTCGCCTTCGCTCTCCCACTTTTTTATGTGCTTTCCAAGGAAAGAGTATCATAACTTTGTCATAATGTTGGCAAACCACTCGAGCGAAGGCGAATGCCAGAAAGCAGCAAGCCAAAAAAAAATAACCCTAAGCAGAATGTTGCAAACTTTTGTGCACATGCTGTATGCTGTGTACAGTGAAAGCTCTCGTAACGGACGGATCTGTGCGGGTCTCAACAATAAGCTCTCCAAAGTGGCTTTACACTCCGATTGTCCGGTACAAAGCATCTTCCAAACAAAAATCATATATGTAACGGTGGTAGGTTTCACTGTACATGTGTACAATGTACATACATTTACATAAGGGTGTATATATGTACATTGTACAAGATTCTTGATCGGCATGACGGGGCATAACCAACGATCCTACAATGTACGCTCAGTGGGTTGGTTGCTATGCAAAGCTTTTCTATTGAAAATACATATCAGAAATTAAGTTGAACGATCTGCAAAATGTTGGCTTGGTATACAAACAAAAATACATACAAACATACATAAATAATTACATACATATATATATACATACACATTAATTGTAGCATATATGTACATTATGTAGAAGAACTTATGGTCGGAAGCAGATGTGCATTTTATAACAAAAAAATATGAACATACATATGTATGTACATATGTATGTGTTTTGAGGTCGTTTTGTATCCGGGGGGGATTGCTGAGAATGCCATTTCCCTTTTAGACACTCAATCTTAAACGATCTAATTTGAGATAATTATCTAAACATGTTCGATAAGCAAATTTAAGTAATGGGATTTCCAAATACTTTTCTGATCTGAACAGCTGACGGGTAGAGTATTTCCACATCGACTTTCTTTGATCCCATAAACGTACACTTACATATGTACATTTATTGTAGTTCTGACCTTGAACAAGTCTTATCGGAAAACTCAAATAAAACTAAAAAATATATAGAAATGATTTGAATTTAATGCAGGGGGAACTTAAATGTACATTTGGGTAATACCCATAATTATCAGTATTTCTGAATGTATTTCGCAATCGTGTCAAATTCCATTCGATTTGAAAAATGTTAAATAAACACCGCCAGGGATTTCTGAGCAGAGGGCATTCAAGGTTCGGTCTGGCTTTGCGGCTACATGTATGTATTTACATATGTACATACATATGTATGTATGTATGTATCTTGATTCTCACTTGATTCTTTTGACCGGCGTTCGTTGCCTTTTTGTCAACTGGTTTGGGGGTTCCAACTAATAAAGAATAAGCGTTGGCAATTCGCTTGGTCGTTGCCGTCGCCTCAGGTGTTTCCCCCTGGGGGCTAGGCGGGTGGCGGGTGGCGATGGAAGAGTGAGGCGTAAGGCATTATTGCCCATTGTCTATCTAGTTTTTGTATAATTCATTTCTATGCGTAGCTGTCCGCCTGTCAGCTGTCGCCGCTCTTTTGATGAATCACAGGCCTCCCAGCCCTCCACCCCCCCGTGCTAAAAATACACACAGCAGAAAATGCAAAATTCATGGTCGTTCTCTCCTCGTCTCGCGTCTCGCCTGGAATGCGGTGAAGGCGCTTCGCTCCACTCCACTCCTCTGCTCTGCTCTGCTCTCTGAGCGAATGAGCAATCGCCGGTTAGTTTGGTTAGTCGATTGCTGGTTAGAGGGTTGACGGGGCCGCTGGGGTTACGCAAATATGTGAAATCTGTTGCCAGGCAACGTCCGTCCCGTTGCGGTTCCTCTTCACTCATATATGTACATGTGTACATACTATGTATGACTGTATGTATGTATGTATTTCGACCATTTTGCCAATTGGTCGGTCACCAATGGCCGGCCGGCCGACCGCTTGGGTCAAACCCAAACCCTCGTTTGGTTCAAGTTTTCTGCTGCCTGCACAGTGGTTGTGCCCCGTGCCACTGTGGCAAGGAGAGCAGCAAAATGTTATAGCCGAAAGCTTCTTAAGACATGGCTTAAATGAGCTCAACGTCGTGTGACTGTCTGTCTTGGCAGCATTTACCCCACCAGATCTACGGATGCCCCAGCAGCTAAGCTTCGCCCATCCCCACCCCCACCCCCATCCCCAACCCCTATCCCATTACCTGACCATGCCACCGCCGCCATTGCCCATGTTGCCGCATTCATGTGCAACTAATCGACGTGTGCTGGTTTATTGGTTTCAGCTTTGGGTCTGGTGCGGTGGCAATTACGCTGCTGTTGCTGCTGCCGCTGCTGCTGCTGCTCCTGCATTCGTATTTCCCATTTACCATTTCCCCATTTCCCATTTCGTACTATTTTGCATTTGATGATGTGGTCAGGGGCCCAGCGGAGAGGCTTAGCCATGCGGTTTCCAAGAGCCGTTAGCCAAGGCATTCTCGCAGAGAGCACACAGCATGTGGTCGCCAGCTGACGGGGGGCGGGGAGGGCTAAGGGGGGTAGGACTATGGCGGCATATACAATATGCTCTTAACTTTGCATGTTTATGTACCTACCTAAACGACGGACAATTATTTATCAAACAAGTGGCAAAGAGAATAACGAGGAGCAAGAACCAGAGGATGGGTCGGGGCACAGAGGCAGAGAGAGAGAGAGAGAGAGAGAGAGAGAGAGGGGAAGGGCACTGCACTGCACTGCACTGCATTACATTCAGCTCTCGAATGACAAGGGAATTGATTATGAGAATGATGACGATAATGATGATTACAAATGACAATGGGGGCAAAGAGGAAGTAGAAGAATGAAATGCAATTTGCAAAATGTGCTCCGAAGAGGAACTGCAAAAGACGGAGGAAAGACTGATAGATTATTGATACGAGGCTGGACATGCCCCAGCCCCCTGTACAACCGAATCGAAATGGAAAAGAAAACTGCTTTTTATTGGTCTGGTCACCGGTAGAAGCACCAAATGCCCAGGACACCGACCAGCATCACGTAGGTGATGTTTTCGCCGACCATGAACAGGCAGCCGATAAATGCGTCCAAGGCATGGACCAAAATGTTGGCAAATCTCTGGCGCAGAGGCGCCCTCAGCATATCCCTCTCCGACGGCACCGACTCCACCTCGATGTGGATGGTGTGCTGCTGGACCTGGCTGGGCTTTTCCTTGACGGACGCGGCCAAGCCCTCCTCCACTGCCTGGCAGTCGTTCTTCTGTTGCTCCAGCAGAGACCCGGACGTCTGGATGCTCACCTCGCAGGTGGCGGCCTTTATAATGCGATCCGACACAGTTTCCGCCAAAGCCTGGAGCCCCTCATTATGATCTTTGGGAAATAGGCTATGGATTAGGGATCATTGGATGGATGGTGGTTTCCTCACTCATACCCTGGCTGGGAACAAGTTTCAGCTGATGAGAAACCACGCCCTGGTGCTTCTGTTCTGCCTCCATGATCTTCGTATAGCTCTCGAAGAGTCCAAAGAGTTCCGTAAAGCGTTTGGCGACCTGCTCCTGGTTCAGATAACGGGGTGTACTGCTGTCCATGGTCTGCCCACCTTCGTTCAGGCATCCAACACTTGGGTCCTCTGAGGTATTCTCAGTCTGAGGCACCGCGGCGGCGCCTGCGTCCTCTAGACTCTCATCCTGTGGCTGCAGCATGAGTAGGAATTGTGTTTGGAGTTTTTTTCGTTTTTTTTTTTTGGATAATGTGTTCAGGTGAATTTTATTTTCCGTCTACCATTTGAGTTATTCCCAAAATGTGAGTAAGAATTTTTAAAAATAGGTTGCTTTCTGGTTTTGGAAAGCTTAGAACAGTCTCAGGAATGAGGGAGGAAAGGATTATAAAAACAAGCTGAATACAACTTTGAAACATATCAATCCACATCCACAGAAGTCTTTAGAAATAGTTTTTTGAGCTTCAAGTAACTACTTAATTATTGTTCAGCGAAATCTGTTTTTTAAATTAATATCTTAACTTTTATTTGCGAGAATCATGCGTCAGGGATCTATCCTCCCAAAACGGAAAAATCCCCCCCCCTATTTTCTTTGAACTGGCCATAACAATTTACACCCATCATATGCTGGGTAATATATATTTATAATGGTAAAGTTCCCCACCGAACAAAATCATGACTAATCTACAGATTTATGAACTCAAATGTGGAAGGAAAAGAAGTTTTATGTTTTTTATATTATCCCATATAGATAAAAATAAAGTATTTCCTTACAACAATTTTCTTGCAATAAAATATATAAAAATAAAATATATAAATGAGCTGTACAATTAGCCATTAGTTTGCTTTTACGAACATGCTTAGGATAGGAGT
Organism: Drosophila helvetica; assembly: GCA_963969585.1. Lineage (NCBI taxonomy): Eukaryota > Metazoa > Arthropoda > Insecta > Diptera > Drosophilidae > Drosophila > Drosophila helvetica. Next base: position 54,452,692 of record OZ018402.1, read on the forward strand.
AAGTATGTATGAGTAAGTAATGCTATATACATATATAGGCTTATCTTTTGACGTTGGGAGTGTGACACCCCCTGTACCCTTTGAGTACCGCATATTCCAGGTAATGCGGGAATGAGAACTTTAATAACATTTGGATCGACTAAAATACTGAGTTTGAAATCATACGACAGTCTATAAATTGAAATCTAATAATAATCAAATAAATATAATAATTAAATAATATGAGGTTGACTGATATGAGCCTGCACACAGATCGACAATACATAATAGGAGCATTTTATTATCAACAATATCCTTGAACAGGATCTGCCAATTCACAGAAAGATGCCATTCAAAGTCAACTGTGATCTAAGACTAAATCCATATGCATATAACACACATAGACGTATGATTATAAATACTTTGTAGGATTTTCTTTATAGGCATTTCCCGCAAAAAGGCTATCGAGACACATTTCTATATACTTTTGTCCCAATGTAACCAATTTAACCAATTGACATATAATTTCATTAACTTTGATCTGAAAATCTATTAAAATAAGCAAAAGATCACATTTTCTGGTATTTTTATAGCCATGTTTTCCTTTCTATTTTTTCCTATAAGAAAGATGATTCTTGATCAAATTGATCAAATTGTTCCTTAAAGCTTCTCTAACATATTGAACTACTTAAAAAAATATAAGAAAATTTACTCAACCCTAGTTAAGGGCCGATTTTTTAATTTTTATTATAATTATTTATGTATTTATCATTACTTTTTATTATTTTACCGAGACATGAATGCAACTTAGGCTCAACTTTTGCGGAAATCTGAGTTTGCATTGATAGTTGCGAAAACCATTTCTATTTTTGTCCCATGGGACTGCCTTGGTTTTTATCAAAATTCTCGAAAACGAATACGTGCCCATAATCGACCTTAGCATCAAATTTAGTGCTAATCAAGAGCTACTTTATAACAGAAAAACAAGTTTTTAAAATATGTCTGATTCTGACGGCTTGCAATGTGAACGACCCGTATCTCTTATCTCGTAAACCACAGGCAAGTCATCTGAAAGAATGATCTATGGCATTGATTGATAGGCATCGAGTTATAAGAAGACTTGAGTCTTTCATCTTGCATTCAGTCTGATTTAAATCTTTCAGCGCAAAAGCCATGCAAAAATATTGGATTATTGTCCTTTTCTTCCTCCACGTGAAGGGAGACATCACGCTCTCCACTGAAAGTAGCTTCGAGAATAGTGCTGTGAGAATTGAGTGAACTGATCAATTTTAATCGAAATAAACTAATTTGTTTGGTATTCCGTTTCCAGCGCTGCGAGGTGATCCGGGAGGAGGACGATGAGCGGTGCGGTGCCATTTGTTACCCCATTGTAAAGCCCCTGCTCCGGTATGCTGCCATATGCCAGCGCAAGGATGCAACCATCCACGAACTCAAGGACCAAATCCGAGAGAAAGATGTTAGCCTTTCATCTTTCGGTTAGTCTTTGCCTTGGGAGTGCTTCGAGTGCTTCGTGGGATACATCAGGTGGAAGGCTCTCCGTCTATGGCTCCTTCTGGGAGCTGCCATGAACCGCCAGGCCACATAGCGGATCCCCGAGGGAATTTGCAGACTGGAGTGACCTTTTTCTTGGGCTCCTATGGAGGTATCCTTCTGGTATCCTTTGACAGTCGGGTTGGTGGTATTCGAACGATAGATAGTGAAGTGATAGGCAAGTTCTTGCAGCACTAGTCTATCTCTGTTTCTTTCCTCTTTCGCAGAGGGACTGTACTTTGGCCAGCATTGTCAGATGCTCCATTCTCCTTAGATTTTGAGCCACGGATATCGGTCCACCGGCAGGTCCTCGTGGTCCTTGGTTTCGATACGCAGCCTGCTTAGATCGTCTAGGATTTCAATCGCCTCACCCATTGGATGCTCAAAGGTCTAGATAATGTTGAAGAAACCCTGATACCGACGCTTGCCGATTGCATCGATCGCCTAATAATATGTTTTATATATTTTGAGAATTACTTAAAGTTTGAATGCTGTGTGTGGCAGTTGTTTCGAATAGTTTCGAATTGGCATTTTCTTTTTGGCGTCTGTTGTCTGTGGGGACCAAAGACAAAAGCACGAAAATAAGGCGAAAACTTTTTAATACGAAATTGATGAAAGCGCTTAAGTAATGTGAAAATGTACAGCTTGGCTGCGCAGAGCGACAGCAGCAGCAACGCTGGAAACTCTTAGCCGGGGCACTAACTGTTTCCATTTTCCTTCTTTTCTCTCTATTATACATATCTTTCGGGAGCTTTATATTAATGCTTTATAGCGCTGGACACGCCTCTCTTCCAGTTAAAGTTCGTTTCGGGGTTAAGGCCCCGAATTTTTATGCGTTCGCATAACCCCGGAGGAAACCCCACTCTCTGGGCCGCTTGTGGCGCCACACCAGCTGCCGCTGCCGCTGCCGCCGCTGTTGCTGCTTCGAACTGTGCTAACTGTTGGCTGATATCTGTAGCTGCGATTTATTAACAGTTAGCTGCCGTGGCTACCACTAGTACGAGCACTACTACTACCACAATAATTGTAGTTCTTCTTTGCTGCTTTTGTTGTTGCTGCATTTCGCAGCAAGAAGCCGAAAATTTATTGCCTGCAGCCACATGATGAATGATTTTGATAATAATATTTTGTTATTGCTTTTTTGCCTTGGGCGGATTTTCTGCTTTTTTTCCTTGGTGTTTTGTTGCTTTATTTTTTGTGCTGTTGCAGCAACTTTTGACTGCGTTTTGTTGCCAAAAATTGAAGTCACCATGGAGCCATGGAGCTAGAGCAAGACCTTGCCACAAAAAGCTGTGGCTGGAGGTGGGGTCTGGTGGTGGATGGAAGTTGCCCCCTGCTGTTGCCACTGCTGCCGCTACGTAAAACTAAAACATTTGGCCAACTGACGAAAACATAAACCAAAAGTAATAAACTAAAGGTTGTCATAAGAAAACTCAGACGGCGAACGGTCTTAAAGAAAAACTCATTTGTCTTGAGGAACTTTCTGGGGTCTGGGGCATGTGGAAACAGTTGGGGCATGTATAGAGTTTTGCGAGTATAATCATACTGTAGCTACGAGTAAATGCATGGGTGTGACAACCAGTCACAGTCAGGGTCGTCCTGGCAGGTCCGATCCACCAATCTTCTGGCCAGTTGGCCGCAAAACATGGCATTTGACGTAGGCCTCAACCCAAAGGGGAAGCTAAAATATTACCCAAACCAGAAAAGTGTTCTTCACTCGAGGAATGCACAAGGATGCAGATTTATCTTAATAATACAGGAAGAATAAAAAACACATAAATAGGGATGGGGGTTTTGGAAGGAGAATGATTTATCATTACACTATAGCAACATTAAATTACATAAAATAAAAGCAAGAAAAAAAAAGGAAGAAATTAGATAAAAACATCAATGGTTAATAATGAGTGATAAAAACAAAATAAATAATTAACAATCATTACACTATCGCAGTCTATTCAATATATCGATAAGATCCATCGATATATTCAGTCGCCGCCAACTTCCTGTTGAAACGAGTGACAAGAAGTCAATTACAGTTAGAGGCTGTAATTTTCTCTTTAAAGCGTCTATTTTTCTGCTACAAAATCAAAAGAAGCAATCCTGGGACAATGTATATACTATTGGAATACACATTTTATTTGAATTTAGTAACTAATTATCAAAAACTTTTTTTAACAGTCCTGGTTTAGCGCAGGCCCTGTTTTACGTGTCAAACTTTTTCGACAGTCGTACAGAAAACTCCAAAAACTAAAAATAAAATTAAAATTCAAATAAAATCTCAAGCGTGAGTTAAAATAAAAAATATGATAGCGAGTGGTGCGGTAACATTTACATATTCTGCAGGTTTACAATCAAAATGATGCGCGCTTTGCAGCCCGATGTGAGTGCGGCCAAAGAATTCGCCAAAAGGGAGGTTCAAGCCAATATAATCCTATTCGTTGTGACCTGTGCCCTGGTACGCTATGTGCCAAAAATCGTACGCAAGTTCTTTTAGCACAACGAAATTCGAAATCCACACTGACACAAGATGCTCATCACCAGAGATTCAATTCAGACAATGCATTTGTTAATTATCCAAAGACACGTTTCAAATACACAAAGTGAGTCCCAAACACTTGCAGTTCGATTGTGCATAATTTTTCAGTCAGCAGTTCTGTATTCAACAAATTAAAAATGCTTGGAAAAACGCAGTTCGGTTTAAAATGGGAATTTTCCCAAGTTTTCACAGAGTGGCTTAGCAGGACAGAGGGCGTTTTCTCTTCACTGCTAGACTCGTAATCGTACTCGAAAAATAACCTTTCTGGCCTTACACTTTGGATTGAATTATGTAAATAATAATTATATAAACACTATGAGCCAAGCCCCTGCACACTTGCTTCGCTCCTTCGCCAACCCCCGGCTCACTCGCTTTGCCCGCTCGGGCGAGGACGACGACGAGGTAGAGGCACGAGTTCCTCGACCACAAATGTACCTCAGGAGAGACTTTCGCACCTATCAGCGGGGTAGCGTTTGGGGAAGTAAACCTTTTAGATCTACAAAAAGCATCTCCCTTTCTCTAGCTCAATCAGTCAATAAAATAATACTTAATTAATATAAAAATATAATCTAAAAAGATATTGAAGTGCCATCCATCAATACAGGCTACTGAAAAAGTAAGTAATTATGTGCTTATGTACTCAGATGTTTGATTTGCCCTATCTATATAGTTTTTATTGCGACAGTACAGTGATAAATAAAGTCAGAAGTATCGCCAGAAATTAAAGACTGTGTCACGATTGAGTAATTTGACAGTATCTTCAAGTTCTAATGACCGAACAAGTGGAACAAAATTATTGTGAAACATGTGCTAAAAACACCAAAATAAAGTTCTCTGTGACCTTGGAATGCCATTGCAGATGATGATTTTCGACAAAAAACAATTTGGCAAAGTAAGACATTCGTCTGCGGAAAATGAAGTTGAAGTGGAAAACAAAATCCTACCACCCCCCAGCCCCTGTCGGAACTGTGGATAGTACACAAAAGACGGCGGCATTAATGTCGACACTTTAAGGCTGCCACTTCGAGCTTCGAGCTCCGAGTTCCGAGCGAACATCGTGAAGCGAACGAGTGTGCAGTTTTTGACAAATTTATGATGATGGAATTTTAAGTGATTTTTAACGAGTGTTTGCTGACATGAGGGGGTGCTCTTTGGACCGAGGGAGAGACGTGGTGCATCTTCTGTAATATGTTTGAAAAGCAGCCGAAAATGTGCGGCTTAAACGAAATCACAAATGAAACAAATTAAAGGATTGCAGGATGCCAGTCGATGCCGCACATCTTCCAAGAGCCATAAAGCATTCAGCTGATGCCCCAACCACGCCCATTCGTTGCCAATCGAGGGCTGCCAAATGCGTTAAACGTGGATGGCAGCACCTGTGCACTAGACTGTAAAATTTATTGATTGCACAACAAATAATAGGCCTTGAGGCCGTGCCCCTATCTATAGATGCGGCGCCCACACACAAGTACAAGATTCGAAATACCATCGAATACGTGTGGGTTTTATTTTGGGGAGCAGTCAACAAATTAGTGATACAAAAAAGCAGCTAAGCTGATTGACTGAGAGACGTGGAAAAATACAGATAGTACAGGTATTATATTCGATTGCAGGACCTATTCCCTAGCAGCAATACAGCAATTTCCATAAGTATACCTCTGTCATATATAGAAACTGTTTTAAGTATACCCCAAGGTATGGCAAATGCAGTGGTGGGTCCAGTAATAATTCAGTAGGCCCATGGAAACTGCAGCAAGAGGTGGCCCGTACTGGTGAATATTCACACCCAGCAGTTGGTAAAACTATTCGCTACAAGAGAGAACCGCAGAACCGCAGAGCCGCAGAGCCACAGAACCACAATTTGCCTGGCCTTCTAAGTGGTGGTCTCTGTCGTCTCCTCGTTGCTGCCTGGGTGTGGGTGTGTGGGTGGGTGTATTCGTGCGTGTGATTGACATGCATTCTCATTGAATTATTAATTATGTAATGCGAAACCAATCGACTGCAATTTGCATATGGAATGAGCCTCACACGCTCACAAAAGGCTAATTAGGGTCCCTGCTCTGCTTTTCTCAATCTAGGCTGCATGGCATAGGTGAGAGGGGGGCGGCCTGAATGAAAATTGCACAAATTTGCATAACATATATGGCGATATGTATATTTAAAGTGCAATGCCAGGCAGCAAAAGTGTTCAGAACTATGGTTAACCCGTTAGAAACACCAACGACTTTGTCATGCAAATGGAAATGTCGGAAAATGGAGGAGGACTCACTCGTACGAGTCCTCGGTTGGCTTTTAATTATATCCAAACAAATTGGTCACTTAGGGAAATTGTTATTTGAAAATGGGAAATTAGTTTGTTGTGCACATTTTTGAAAATAATTGCAAGTGAGGAAAATCCATTGAATCAAATTAATATTTCATCAAATTTTTTATTCTTTCGTCGTTGGATTTTGCTCTGGCGAAAACTCCACCAAGAATTTCTCTTTATTTAAAGACAAAAACTGTTTCGCCCCTCTCCTGTTCGTCTTTCTGTATTGTCATGCAAAAACCTCCACACGTATTCGATTGAGAGCGCTGGAGCCTGGGGAATCCGACCAAAGCCGGCTGCAAAACAAATTCCACCCACACTCCGCCCCCTCCCACAGCACAGCACAGGCACAGGCACAGGCAGAGTGTGAATCAAAGAGGAGAAGCAGCAGCAGCAGCAGCAGTGGCATCAAAAAAATTGAAACCCAGCAAATGTTTACATAATATGGACCACAGCTCCATCTGCAGACGAGACTCTGGAGTCTAGACCCTCCAGATCCCAGATCCCAGACGGTACACGCTCAACGGTAGGTGTGATGTTTGAACTACACTCGACTGGGCCTCAGACGGGCTGCTTCTTCACTTTACTGGCTGCTGCTGCTGCTGCTGCGCTTTGCTTTTCTGTTTTACGGCCACTGTTTTTGCCTCAGTGGGCACCAGGCACATCCTCATTCTGAGCCCCTACTCATCCTTATCCTTATTCACAGCTGCGTTCCCCGTACCCTGCTCCTGGCTGGGAGCAGCACTTGGCAAAGGCAGAGGCAAAGGCAGAGGCAATGGCGATTGCGTTGGCGGTGCACTGGTGTTATTAACATTTCTGTTGACATCCTTTGGGCTGCGTTTTCTGGTCTGTAGAAGGGGTATGCTATAGGGTATGCTAGGCACAATACAAGGCACAATAGTACCCTGGATAAGAGTGGATGAGAGGCACAATATCAGGCACAATAGTACCATGAAAAAGAATTTTAAAGTGCTCAACTTTGAAAAATATTTAAAAAATATTTTAGAGAAATGTAAAAAATATTTTTAGCAAATTTTTAGAAAATTAAAAGAAGTATTTTTGAAAAATTTACAAAATATTTTTAAAAAATTTTAGAAATATTTTCAACAAATGTAATAAATATTTTTAAAATATTTAAAAAAGTAGTATTTAACAAATATACCAAAATTCATAGCTTAAATCATTTTGCGTTGGATTTTGAGTTTTACTAATGTTAATTAATAATTTTTTTAAAGTTATTTATGGGACTATGTGGGCATACATATTAATGTACTATCCAATCTGGATATATGATTGTTTCATAAGTATTCTATTTTATTATATTTTAATTTCCAATCTCAGCAAACAGGGTACAATGACCGTCTATACCCTCATAAACATACCATTTCCTTTTGCTTTCTTTTCCCCTTTTTACTCGCTTTCATTCCCCTACTGTTTTTTTTTCAACCCTTTTTCATGTGTATGTACTTAGCCGCTTTCTCAACTCTCAATCTTGCCACACGTGAAACATTTTCATTTTACTTTAGTGCATACGAATGTATTTTTTCATTTTTTTCATTTTTCCATTTTTGAAAGCACCTCAAAGACCCAAAAAAAAATTATAAAAACAAGCTGGAAGAATATATAAATGTATATACAGACGAGTATGTGAGTATGAATACGTATTGTTGACATATTGAGAGATTGTGGCAATTTGGGCCAGACGACACCATTTAAAAAGCCATTAGGGCCTGCCTCCGCAGCGCATAATTGCCGGGCACAATGGAGTCGCAATGGAGTGCCCCCATTATAATCGTAGTTCCAGCCGTATAGCCAGCCAGTTATCAAGTAGAACCAGATGTCGCTTCTCCGTCTATATCTTCTCGTAGTCGGGGGGGGATATTTCAGCTGCTGCCTTGCCGCCTATGTGCTGCACGTGGATCTGTTCAGCTTTGCGGTCGATGATCGCGCGAAAATCGTCTCTCAAAGTGCCTACGTCGAGCAGGAGCAGAACCGCAGCTATCTATCTGGACACTTGATGTTCAACCGAACGCTGAACGACATCACGATGCGTACATCAATGAACATCAGTCGCCCCCGACTGCCGGAGGTGCGGCTCTTCGATGTCAAACTGAATGTCTGTCATGTGATCAGCAATGGTTACAGGAATCGATTTGTCAGAATATTCTACAACAGTTTTGCCTCATTCGTCAATACGAAACCCGTATGCCCCATGACGCCGGTAAGTGGTGAATGCGTTGAAACAATAGGATCTCTGCCCTACGATTTCTTCAACAGAACTTCAACTACACCCTGACTCGCGCCTATTTGAACGAAGAAGTTCTGCCCGAGCTCCTGCCGCAATGCGTCTTCCGCATGAAGCTCGTTTTTCAGGACCAGTCAAAGCCTCTGGCTCACATGCAACTGGACGGACGATTGAGTAGGGCCTGATTGCTACCACTAGATACTAACCCCAACAATTTGTGGCACGGCTGATTGCATTTGGGATTGTAATGATCGCTGTCGACTCAATAAACTGGAAAAAAGCAAAGTGGATCTAATGATCGCTAAAATCCCGAGTTTGAAATCCAACGAAAGACTACGAAATGAAATCCACAAATGAGTCACAAAATTTCATACAATGTATAAATAAAGGCATTATTATTAAGATATGCCTGCAAACCCACTAATGATTATATGATTCAGTTAATGTCCTTTCATTATACCAAGGGAAAATTATAATATTATAAAATTATTAACCGCGCAGAAAAAGAGAATAATACATTTTAAAACCATCGAAAACAAACCGCAAACAATCCTCAGGCAGTCGGTGAATGATATCAGAAATGAAAACTTCAAATTGGTTCACTATATCGTCAGGTATACCCCATCTATCGTCAGGTATACCCCATCTATTGAATTATTAAAAAAGATTTTGAGGACATATTGCAAATTCCAAGTATGAGGGAGGGATCTACTCATCCAGACCTAAGGCCTAATTTTTTCGTCGTGCAAAGCTCAAAATCTCTGTCGCACAGTGTAATCAAATAAATAAGACAATTAAATACTATGAGGTTCGCTGATATGAACCTGCACACAGATCGACAATACATAATACTAAGTACAGTCGAACTTCTCTATAACGAATCGCAAGGGGACAAAAAATCAATTCGTTATAGGGAAAATTCGTGGTATGGAATTCGTAAAATGAAATTGTTTTTAGGTTTATTTAACTTTAAAATAATTAGTATTTTTGTGTGGGAAGCAAACATTTATAGTTCGGGACATTCCTACATACATTTTTACCTTTCTTTAGGTAGGAAACCACAATAAAAATAATTGAAAAAAAATTCGATATAGGGAGATCGAAAGCGTAGGAGCATTCGCGTTACGGGCACGGAAAAACTGCGTAATAGAGAAATATTCGCTATAAGGAAAACCAAAATTCGTTATAAGGAGATCAAAACGTTCTGAAAATTAAACGAAAATTCAGGGTTCCGGAAATAAATTCGTTATATAAAAAACTAGGGGAAGTTCGTTATGGAGAAGTTCGACTGTATAGGGGCATTTTATTATAAAAAACAAACTTGAACAGGATCTGCCAATTCACATAAAGATGCCATTTTAACTCAACTCTGATCTACGAGTATATATATATATATATATAAAGCAGATTATAAATAGGTACTTTATAGGATTTGCTTCATTTATTAGCTCGAAAACAACATGAAAGTCGTATGCATTGATTGATAAGACTTGCTATATAAGAAGACTTCAGTCTTTCATCTTGCAGTCAGTCTGATTTAAATCTTTCAACGCGAATTGTCAATCTATTAAAAGCCATGCAAAAATATTGGATTATTGTCCTTTTCCTCCTCCACGTGGAGGGAGACATCACGCTCTCCACTGAAAGTGGCTCCGAGAATAGTGCTGTGAGAATTGAGTGAATTGATCAATTTTAATTGAAATAAACTAATTATTTTGGTGTTCCGTTTCCAGAGCTGCGAGGTGATCCGGGAGGAGGACGACGAGCGGTGTGGGGCTATTTGCTATCCAATCGTTAAGCCCCTGCTCCGGTATGCTGCCATATGCCAGGGCAAAGATGCAACCATCAACGAACTGAAGGACCAAATCCGGGAGAGAGATGTTAGCATCGCGAAACTGAAGAGCCAGCTGGAGATTGCCAAGTCAATGGAGACTCAGGCAAGTAAGCGGATGGAGGAACTCAAAGAACAGTCGGATGCCAGGCAGAAGAGCTCGGATCAGCAGCTGAAGGACAAGGAGACGATATTGCAGTTGAAAATCGGGAAAGAAATTAAGGACGAGATCTCCAAAATTGGAATGCAGATTCAGAATAGAGAGGCTCAAATGCAATCAAAGGATAAACAAATCAGAGAACTGGAGAATCAAGTGAATTCCCTTAAACGAAAACAAGAAAGGTTGAAAGACATCTCGGAGGCAAGCAGCTGTCTCCCTTTCACAAACTCCACCGATATCCACAGCATAAGGTTGAAGGGTAAAGACCCATTCGTAGTGCCCTGCAATTCCAGTGTTGCCGGATCTGGCTGGACCGTAATCCAGAGACGAGTCAACGGCAACGAGGACTTTAATCGCACTTGGAGTGACTACAAACAAGGCTTCGGAGACCTTCGGGAGAACTTCTTCCTGGGACTGGACAAAATCCATCTAATGACCATGTCACAGCCTCACGAGCTGTACATCCAACTTGGAAAGGTTGATGGATCCATCGGCTATGCTCGCTACGATGATTTCAAAGTGGGAAGCGAAGAGGAAGGCTACAAACTGAAGTCGTTGGGAAAATATTCAGGAACAGCCGGAGATTCACTAATTGATCGCCACCTGAACATGAAGTTTTCCACATTGGACACTGAGGAGAACGGTTCTTGCGCGAAATTTTATGGAGGTGGTTGGTGGTTTAGGGATTGCGGAATTAGGTAATCTACATATTTTATGCAGAACTAACGCTATTGATTTTTAGAAATGTATCATATTAATTTTCATATCATTACAGTAATCTTAATGGAAATTATTTTCTCACTTACATTTTCTCAAATGATGATAAGACCAAAAGTCAAATAAAATTGTATATTCTTTAATGACATTTTAATAATTAAATCAATACTGAAATTCGATTGTATCTAACCAAATTTAATTAGTAATTAATGTGCTAGTATTTACGGAGTATTTGGACTATTAAGATGCTGTGTTAAGCCATTCGAAGTCAATTCTGATTTAAGAGTAAATACATATGTAATATAATTTAAAATATGTAATGACTACAAGTAAAGCGACAGCAGGAGACAAAATGACCTATTTTTGTAGAGTATTTTATTTCATCTGCTTCCAATACATCTGTCTCAGAGCCAATACTGTCCATATGTATATGTTCCGCTTGGATAATTCCAATTACAGAATCATTCTGTATCAAAAACCACCCATCGACTAATAGAATAAATACATAATTATAAAAATAATGGTTACGTTTGTCAGCGGATCCTGTGGGCCTCAACGAACATTACAGCATAAGCGTTAGCCATGAGCACTTTGTTTTGGATCATCATCAGTTCATCGGTAATCAGCCCCATGAGGCCAGTCATTTCTGCGGAAATGTCAGTTCAGTTTGACGAGTTCGTGGTAAAGTACTGGATGCCGGATTTGTTTGAAAAGGTCGATTGCCAGCTGTTCCACATCGACAATCGGAGCTACGTGAATGGTGGGTTTATGCTCAAGCGAAATATCGGAGACGTAAGCGTACGTACTGCCATGGATTTTTGGAAGCCAAACAATCAGAAAATGAAAGTCTACGACGTTCGACTGGATGCCTGCCTCCTGTTGCGAACTGCTCACAAGAATCGGCTGTTCAACATTTATGTGAAAAGCTTCCAGAAGCATTCGAATGCCAATCTGATTTGTCCCCTCAAGGCGGTGAGTAAATGCCATTCAAACGTGTGATTCATATGGGATTCAGATTCGTCTAACATAGAACTTTAGCTACACCTTTTCCAATTGGCGATTGGAGGCACAGGATCTGCCATCGTTTATTCCTGTTGGTACATTCCGTACGATTACCGAATATTTTACCCAGAACCAATTGGCTGTGCGCATCGTTACGACGGGGAAACTTTCGACCAAGAACTAGATTCCAGATTGGAAGTAAACGAATATTTTAGTTTGGAAATCCATTCAATTATTCTTTTCATTTCAAAGATAAACTTGAAGATCCCTTGAAAACCCTTACAGATCGTTTTAGTGCTACATTTAATATGGAATTAAAAATATATTTTATCACTCACTCCGCAAGGAACATATTAATGCCTGCTCGCTACCTTTTATTGCTCAGCCACACTGAGAGAGAGAGAGAGAGAGAAATGTTGTAGGAACTTCTACAGTGCAACTTTTGTTCAATAGTGTGGATCCGATTTTAACCAAATATGCTCTCTGCACGGGTATGAAAATGTATATATGTCTGCCATTTTCTATGATAAATCAATCGAAATTTACAAGCAGAAAATTGACTAATTATAAAAACATTTAAATGCCAATAATTGTGTATCTTGTTTTTTGAATCAATTGGACACTTTTCAGTAGATTATTACCCAATAACAAACGATCTCATGACCCTGCAATTGCACCAAATACGAATGGGTTTATACCGGAGGTTAATGCAGAGACAATCAGCATTATATTCCTAACTTTAGCCATGATCGCTGGGTTTTGGATCTGCTGGTTGTTGCTAATAAATGGCGTCATGACAGAGCGGCGCAACTTTCGGCTAATCCTCGATGAGATCAGCGTGTCGGACCGTGATCCGGACTTGATGGAAAAGTTGGAGGTTCAGTTGTCCCAGAGGAATAATCGAAGCTACGTGGATGCCCAAATAATATTCAGACGTAATTTTAAAGATATGTCTGCACGTACAGCGCTGGATTTTTGGAAGGGCAGCAATACAAAAATAAGGATATACGATGTACGGCTGGATGCGTGTCTCTTCCTCGATGTGTCCCATAAGAATCGATTGTTCAAAATCTATGCAAAGGCCCTGAGAAAATATTCCAACCTGAGTTGCCCCTTCAAAGCGGTGAGTGGTGTCAGAAAACGATTATTTCCATTGTTATTCCAATTAATTTCTGCAGAACTTTACCTATACGTTTAAGCAGCTTTATTTTGATGAACAGGAATTACCCTCCTTCATACCGATGGGTGTCTTTCGGGCCCTGATCGAATACTCAACCAAACAGAAATTGAGTGCGCGTATAAAGATCCGCGGAAAAATTGTACCCAGACTTTGAGTTCCGAGAAAAGTCCGCGGAAAAATTGTACCCAGACTTTGAGTTCCGATATTAGATGATGAAACAAAAGGTTTGTAATAAATACAATTAGGATCCAATTTCAATAGATAATCGTTGGAGAATGATAACTTATAAAATGGATTCAACATCAACATTAAATGAACCCTAGTTGTACCTTGTCTTCACAAATAATGAATCTCAAATTTGTTTGAACCGATTGAAAGCACACGTACCTCAACACTGAGATACCCCTGCCATACCCACTTAATTTTGAATATTGGGGAAACAATTTTCAATCCATTTGTGGGGCAGTGTTTTTATATAGGAATAATTACTAAATGGAATAACTGCATCCGGCTCTGTCACGCATAATAAATATTTTATAGGAAATTTCAGAGTATTTTAAATTATACCCCAAATATCAAGCCAGCAAATCCACTAATTTTAGAATTATTTAAATGATTTTTGACTCCATTGAGCTCTTCAATTCGTATAATACATCAGTATTATATTTTTGCCTTTTGCCATGAGCTGGTCTTTGCTTTGGTTCTACTGGTTCCTCCTTCTAAAGGGCGGGAGGACAAAGGAGCGAAGCTTTGGGATTGTTTTGGATGAGATCAGCGTGACGAATCACGATTCGGACGTGCTGGAAAAGTTTGAGTTTCAACTGTTCCAAATGAATAGTCGGAGCTACGTCGACGCTCAACTGATGCTCAAGCATGATCTCAAGGAGTGGAATGTACGTCACACCCTGGAGCTTTGGAAGCCAAACAGTCAGATAGTCAAATTGTATGATGTGCAATTTGAGGCTTGTGTCTTCCTGGGAGCTGGGTCTAAGAGTCGCCTGTTGAACATTTACGCAAAAGGCATTAGGAAACACTCCAATATAGGCTGTCCCTTCAAAGCGGTAAGTGCTAAAAAGCTGGAATCTTAAATGCAGTTATCATACAAATCATCTTTTGCAGAACTTTAACTATACGCTGAATAAAATGTTCTTCGATGAGCAGGAATTTCCATCGTTCGTGCCGCAAGGCTCATTTCGAACTCTCATCGAAATCTCAACCAAACAACGAATGAGTGCACGTGTCACAGTACACGGAAAAATTATAGCCAAGCCGTGAACGGCACACCTGCCGTACACTATGATACCCAAAGTTCAGTTTCTTATCTCATGTTATCTTATGATTTAAATCCCTTCTGTATACAATATTCGAGTATTACTCCTTCATTCCGTCTAACCTGTTCCTTCCCAATGAAAAATACATGTCTGCACTTAGAGAAAAAAGAGCACACCCATATTGAAATTAAATATAAACAGTGAAATTACAATAAATTAATCATCAAAAGGTCTGTTTAATATGTTTTATCATTTAAAATATAAAACATTTTCAAATAAACTAATATATATGTATATTAAATTATTTATTTTAAATATGATATATTTATATTTTTAAACAAATATTTTCTTATTTGTATTAAACAGATATATTTCCTACAAATTTAATATATTAATTTATTAAATTAATAAATAATTCAAAAATATTTTAAATTTGTAGGAAATATAGTTATTATAAATAAGAAAATATTTCATTTATATATTAAATATATTTATTTAAATATGATGTATATTCTTTAACAAGTATTTTCATATTAATGTATGGAATGAAAATTTAAAGATTGTCCCCAAATGGAGAGCTTTTAAATACACAAAATACCAAGGAAAAAATAAATGTTTTTAAATTTATTAATGTAATCAAATAACATTTTCTTTTTACAATTTCCACCCTCGAGTAAAATAGATAGATCTGTAAATCTAAGTGTAAATATCAAAATGTCGGGATTTTTTCCTCGGGGGGCATAGCCAAGTCCCACCGCCAGGAGGAGGGGAGCGCGCGAAGCAGGGGAATCAGCCAACCATTTTGTAGCCTCTGCAATCTGCTCTCATTAATAATAATACACAAATACTTTGCGTGGCAAAAAAAATAAAATAAATATTCAATTAAAATGAAATACATTTTCAGACTTTTTAATTCATGCATTTATTCAAATGGACACCAGACCACCATATGAATAATGATCTCATGGGCTCATGCAAGCGTATTTATAAATAAATACAGATATATAGCACGAACAGCTCGAGTATACTCCTACCCTTAGCCATGGGCACTGTGTTGTGGATCTGCTGGCTCTTTCTACTCTCCATGCCAAAGGATGTGAGGACAGAGCGTAATTTTCGCATTGTCCTCGATGAGATCATCGTGTCGTCGCGTGATCCGGACTTTATCGAAACGTTCGAGTTTCAAATCTCGCAGATCAACAATCGGAGCTACGTTGACTCTCAGATGGTGCTGAAGCGTACTGTAGACTCGCTGGGTGCTCATGCCACATTGGATTTTTCGAAGGAGAAAAGTAAGAAAATGAGACTATACGATGTGCAGGTGGACGCCTGTCTCTTCCTCGGAGATAGGCACAAAAATCGCCTGTTTAGCATGTACGCAAAGAGCCTCAAAAAGCATTCGAACCTGGGTTGTCCCTTCAAAGCGGTGAGCGGTGGCTGGTTATGTTTTCGATGAAAATAATTCAAGTAATCAAATCCTGCAGAACTTTAATTACACGATGGACAAGATGTATGTTGACGAGGAGGAATTTCCCACATTCGTGCCGTTTGGTTCATTCCGATCTGTGGTGGAGTACTTACACAAAGGGGCAATCGGTGCGCGTACCGTAACGCGTGGAAGATTTATTCCAAGAATCGAATAGACCGTTGAGAAATAAAGTCAAATCTGATGAACAGCATTTCTGAATGTCTACACATGTCTGAAATATAGCAAAAAGGGTTCCCCATTCCTCCAGTAAAGATTGAGTATATACTGATTTACACCCCACATATAAATCTTAGATAACCATCAGTTCTAGGTATCTTTTTTTATCGTCCATAAAATACATAATACGAGTACAGTAGATGTATGTTTTATCAGCTATGGTCATGATATCATATATTAATTTACCCGCAAAATAAAGCACACATTTGCTATCAGCCTGGGACACAGGGATTGTTCGTGCATGGCGATACACGGCTTATGGGAGCTTACTCGTGAAATCGAATAAAAACGTCGCCATCTGCCAGCAAGCAGCTTTAGCTTTGAATAAGTTCATTCATTCCATTTGAACCCCATGTAGGACATGTAATATGGCCACAAAATATGAAGATTAACAAAGGAATGCAGTGATTATAATGCATTTATTGATTTTGAGCGTTTAAAACTAAATCAAAAGTCAATTTGCTTTATAATTTTTTTTCCGAATCAGAATTTTGTGAAAATTTGATTCAGTTCAGTTTAGAGGATCGATCAAAATGAACGTTGTGTGGCGGCTAAATTTGTTTCCACTGTTTGTTTGGACAATTCTTATGGGCAATGTTCGGGCAAAGGTTGATATCAGATACCTATCAGATCTGCAAGTGTTTGAAACCCATTATCTCGTGTCACTAGATGGATGCCTACTTCACCAAGATTGAGTGCGTGAATCACATGCCTGGACTAATGAAAAACGTCAGCTGTCGTTTGGATCGAACATCCCCAGTCACAAGCTCAATTTCCGTAGAATTCTCCTTGGCCAACAATGTGAAAGACGTTAATGGAACATATATTTTGGGTGTAAAGCGCGGCTCGACGGTATCCAACTATACTACCATGGAAATCAACTATTGCGAGGCTTTGGAAGCATTATTTTCAAATTATTTGATTAAAATGATTGCCGATGAGGTACGACGCACTTCAAACTTCCCCCATCATTGTCCCTTTAAAAAGGTTTGTACTTCAGTTTCGGATCAAAGGCATAATTTCCCAAGATGATGTTATCGTTCCAGAATACACCATATTATATCAAGGACTATACAATCGATACAAGGGCGATTCCAAGCTATGTGCCAGAAATCAGCTTCGTATCGGACTGCACTCTCAAAATATACAAAAGGAAAGTGTTCCAAGTAACTGTTCATGGTCGATTGGCTCGTCGAAAATCGGGTCGTTGAGCGTAGATCATATCAGTATGTCATCAATATTGCCGGATTTTCATATCATTAGTATTTGAATAAATAAACCAGCTCAAATGTCTAGCAAGAATATATACCACGAGTGTATTAGAAGAATATGGAAGGCTCGTGCGCCAACCCCCGGCTCACTCGCTTCTCTCGCTCACGCTGATAGGAGTCAAATATCAGGCGAAATATATGTGGAGGAGTTCTTTGCGAGAAAGTAACGTAGCCAGCGAAAAGAATCGGAGCGTAAGCTGTTCTTCGCAGAGGGACATTCGACCATTTCAGCTTGCTAAATTAATAACTTCTGAACGAATATAGATATCTTCATGAAATAAACTGTATTGTAGGAGAAACCTTTTAAAATTTAGCATGCACAAGTTCAGGATGCTCCAATGTCCAAAAGTTTAACAACACATTGTCAAAGTTGAACTTAGTTCCGGCGCATATTTGCCTATATAAAATAATTTTTTTTTTTTTTTGTTTGGATCAATACAAAATAATTTTATATTTTATTTTTATTCAAATATTATTTTAAAAATATTAAAAAAAAAAAAATGTTAATTACACTAGTCAACACCACATTTCCGCTGTGGCCCAAAATTACTTTTTCTTATAGATTTGGGGATTTAAAAATTTTTAGGCGATTATGGTTCAGTTTTTTTTAAGAATTTGTTTAGTCTTTTTTTTTTTAGAGGTAGCGCTTATTTCACATAACTTAAACATTTGGCATGCGTAGGTTTGGTGTAACGGCCACAACTTAGCCGTTTATCCATCGAATCTTACAAACGATACCTTAAACAAGCCTAATTAATGTACCTATTTAAAACCAAAAATTCAGCCCAAGAAATATGTTTTTTTCGACTTTTACTGAGTTTTTAAAGTTTTAGCTTTTTACCAGCAAGCAGCTTTAGCTTTGAATAATTTCATTCATTCCATTAGAACCCCAAGTACTACATGTAATATGGCCACAAAATATGCAGATCAGCAAATGAAAGCAGGTATTAAAATGCTTTTCATTGACTTTGAGCGTTTAAAACTAAATCAAAAGTCAATTTGGAATCGAAATAGCTTGGGTGTGAGGCAGAATTTTGGGAAAATCTGATTCAGTTCAGTTTAGAGGATCGATCAAAATGAACGTTGTCTGGCGGCTAAATGTGTTTCCACTTTTTGTTTGGACAATCCTCATGGGCAATGTTCGGGCAAAGGTTGATATCAGATACCTATCAGATCTGCAAGTGTTTGAAACCCATTATCTCGTGTCACTAGATGGATGCCTACTTCACCAAGATTGAGTGCGTGAATCACATGCCTGGACTAATGAAAAACGTCAGCTGTCGTTTGGATCGAACATCCCCAGTCACAAACTCTTTCTCCGTAGAATTCTCTTTGGCCAACACTGTGAAGGACGTTAATGGAACATATGTTTTTGGTGTAAAGCGCGGCTCGACGGTATCCAACTATACTACCATGGAAATCAACTATTGCGAGGCTTTGGAAGCATTATTTTCAAATTACTTGATTAAAATGATTGCCGATGAGGTACGACGCACTTCAAATTTCCCTAATCATTGTCCCTTTAAAAAGGTTTGTTGTTCACTTTCGTATCATACGCATATTTTCCCTACACGATATGATCGTTCCAGAATACTCCATATCATATCAAGGACTATACAATCGACACAAGGGTGATTCCAAGCTATGTGCCAGAAATTAGCTTCGTATCGGACTGCACTCTCAAAATATACAAAAGGAAGGCGTTTCAATTAATTCTTCACGGTCGCGTGACTCGTCGGAGATCGGGCCGTTGAGAGTAGATCAGGGGGAGTATATGATCAATATTGCTGGACTTTCATATAATTAGTATTCGAAGATATTCGAGGAAATAAAACAGCACAAATTTCTGGCAAAAATATATAGCAAGAGTGTTTTTATTAGAAATAAATATGGAAGCCAGCACACTGGATTTGCTCGTGCGCCAACCCCCGGCTCACTCGCCTCGCTCACTCACGCCGATATGAGTAAGGCTGTTCGTCGTTGCTGTTCGTAGGCTCATCTCGTCCCATGCGAGAGAGCAGGTGTTTTTGGGCTTCCTTCAACAGGATTCTAGCGGTAGATGTCTTCTCTAATCTCAAATATAGTACAGTGAAAATGTTTCGATAAGGCACTTCGTGGATGCCTATTGTAAGCGTCATTATTTATGATATATGGCGCCGGGCGATACGAGTGCTATGTGCGATGGAAAGGTGCATATGGTAACACAAAATTTCCCACTCATTATGTTTAATATTTTATGATATGATTGATGGTGTTGTGCCAGCAAATTTTTCCCCATTTTCAGCTTGCAAAATAAGGCATATACGAGAGTCCATGAATTACTTTGCTTTAAACATTCTGTTGACAACAAACCCCAAAAAATATGAAGCCCTTCAGCACGAGCAGGGAGGACGGGTCTAATGGATGGGTTGAAAGAGGAAAGACTTTGTACAAGCTTCAATGTACATTTTCTTCTGGGTTTTTTCTCTGGGTTTTTGTTTTTTGTTTTCTGCAACGAACAGAACTTGATTACACGTGCGCTAATTTAGTTGCACGCGAAAACATGCGAGTAATCAAAACGGTTGCTGAAGTGCCAGACCGCCAGACCCTCGACTCGACTCTACTCGACTCGACAGAGCACCCACCGCGGGGCTCCTTAAACTCTGTCCCTTCCCTTCCCTTCCCTTCGCTATCACGATATACCTGTCCCTCCGACCGGGACACATCCTTAACCCGTTGACGTTGGAAATTTGAGTTCATGGCATGTTCATGCATGTTGCCGGTTGTTGGCCCTGGGCGCGTTCGTCGGCGCACACAAATTTAATTTATACACACACACACACACACGTGAGCATATATTTTTTCCATTATACACACACACACACATGCAGAAGCAATATGCAATGTGGGTTGGGGGTGGGCGCAAAAAAATATGCAATAAATTTTTAATTTAAATCAAGCCATCACGCCGGCTTTTCCTTCATGCTCGAAGGGAATTCGGGGGTAAGAATATGAGTGGGCTGAGGCGGCAGGCTGACAGAATGAGGCAGGGACTTATGGGTATTAACATATGAATGCAACTTTTGTATACAATATACTCGTACACATACCTGTCTCTCTCTCTCTGTCTCTCTCTCTCTCTCTCTCTCTTTGTTGGTTGTGGGGAACAGCAGCCGAATGCTCTTTGGTGGATGCTCCTCCGTTAGTTATATTGCCAAGGCTCGAGAATCAGGATCCGAGAAACACCGCCTGAAATCCAAACAGAAGGTATTATTGCGAATTTTTCTTTTTAATTTCTGGAAATTAGAGATATTTTTTTTTGTACACCCAGGGACAAAAAAAAACCCCGCTCTCTGAAAGTTCAAGCATTTTGGACATCTCCAGCCTGGGGTTTGCCCAAATGTTATTCGATTCGTCTATTCTTTTTAGTTCCGAGCTAATAAATCAATTCCTAACAAAAGTATATGCTAGATTTTTTGATATCGTATTCATATAATTAAAAAAATATTTTCCCAAATCACACTTTTTTCAAGACTCATTTAGTAATTTTACCAAATTTTCAATAACATTGTAAAAACGATTTATTTAACAAGAACTACATTTTTTTCAATTGGTTTTTTTTTCCTGCAAATTCATAACAAATTCAACATAATTTAACTTTTTTTTGTGTTTAAAAATTAATTAATATTTTGTGGTTCCAATCTTAGCTATGGGTTAAGGAAAGATCGTGTTATTATAAAGCGAGCCTCAAGATCGGCTTAAAAATTATGTTGAAATAGCATCAAAGGTGAAGTAACGTATTCCAAGTGACATTTTCGTTCGAACTATTAAACGCCGGCCAAAAGAGGTAGCAAGGAGACCTAAGAAAAAGCCACTTCAAAATTTACGAATGAAAAAAATCGCTTAGATTGATCGGAGGAAAAGACGAAATTTCTTTTAATTTAAATTTTGACTTATTTGTTCAAAAATTACAAAAAAAGAATATCTTTTCAGAAAAAGTGGAAAAAAAATGACGTTATAAGAAGCACTAAGCCAGGCCTCGTCAAAAGTACATTAAAAGCATTAAAAAAAGTCTTTAACCATCCATCAATAGATCTGCTCGTGATAGATCCTCATTATCCTCATTTTATTATATTTTAAAGATAATCTTTCGAATAAAAATCGTTAAATTAGAGCTGTATGGAGCGTACTGTATCTGCAATTTCACAAATCGCTTTTTAATGCTTTTAATAGATCAAACATCAATAGATTGAAGTATAATTACTAAATTGTTATTAGCATCCAAAAATGTTTGCTATTTAAAAAATTGTACATCAAAAAGTAGACATTCGAAGATTCTTTTTAATCCTTAGTATTCTTTATTCATGAACTTTACATAAATTTAGATATTATCTCAACAACAATTCTGTATACTCTACTGCACAACCAATAATTCTCGAAAAAGACTTTTAAATTTCTATCTCCACCATTAACTAATTTCAAACAGATAATTTCATTGGAAGCCAGAAAAAAGGAAGGCAGATCCTTCGCTTCCTACTCGGCATCCACGTCGACCTTGATGGTTTTGAGGAGGTTCAGCAGCTGCTTGTCCGTCTGCTCCATTTCGGTGCGCAGATTGGACAGACTGATCTGGATCTTGGCCATGCGCATGTTGCCGGCCTTTAGCTTCACCTCCTGGCTGGCCGTAAAGTCCGTGGCCTCCTGTCGTCTCTGCGGCGGACGGCTGCGTGGCTGGCGGCGACTGTTGGTGGGTGCCGCCTGTGGGGGGGCGCGCTCGACCAGTCGATTGGCCTCAGTCGTCCTATCGTCGACGTTGTCGCGGCCATCACTGGGCCTGGGGGTCGTCTTGGTTTTGGTTTCCGGCATTGTTATAGTTGCGGCGGTAATGGGTATTAAATTAACGTATCACAGAATTTTGTTTGTCGAAATAAGTCGGTTGTACTGACAATATATTCGTATAACTGCTGTGTGTACAATATATACTCGTATATGTCTCTGGTACGGTGTCTGAAGCGTATCGAATCGTATCAAAATGTTTGCCTTACTTATGACATAATGAACACCGATTGCTGGGTCTCTCGCACACAGGATGTGATGCGATGTGGATACGGGGTGGGGAGGGGTTGGCAGAGAGGGTGGTGGTGTGCGTTGGGGCATGTGTGCGGTGGAGCATACCGTTGAACTTTAATTACAATTAACCGCAAATGATGTAGCGCTGCTGGTGACGGCGGCGGCGGCGGCGGCGGCTCTGGCTTGCGGTCAGATTCAGGCCAGTCGAAATGTGAATGAAACGATACGACTACGATATGCCCTATGCACAGTAATGGATCTAGAGAAGTGTTTACTTTTCTCGCCCACTCTCTTACAGAGTAGCTTAGCAGTAAATGGTGCCATTATTCATTGGAAGTCCCAAAACTCTTTATATCGAATGCCTCTTGAGGGTCTAAATCACAAATATTCTAATAAACTCTTTTTGCAAACATATTTCGACCAACTCTGAACAGATGTTTGATTATTTTTCTATATATAAGATCTGTATATATTACATTCTTTATAAAGGAAGCCACTCCCCATCCAAATGTTTCCATTTTTTAACATGTCCAATATTAAATAATTTATAATTTCATGTCCCCCCAAAAGAATTGATATCAAAAGTCTGTGGCAAGGATTAATTTCTGTTTCATCCTTTCCGTAATGGCACACGAAAAAAAAGGTGGACATAAACCTATTAAAGTATGAGGATCAAGCAGACACACACACACACACACACACAGCCAAGGATTACAAGGACCACCAGGAACAGGGACTTGAGCGAGCAGACTCTGGCTCTGGCTCTGGCTGTGGCCACATGGGAGGACATGGCATGCAATGGCTGGGTCGACTCGACTCCTGCTACCCATCTGGTTCCAGGGGAGTGAGAGATGCGAGAGGGGTAGGAGGCACGCAATTAATTAAAAATACATGCAACGTGAACGAGTTTCAGACATCCTGCCACAGCCTGCTGCCTGCTGCCTCTGCCTGCTGCCTGCATGCCCCATGCCCCATGCCTCCTGCCTCCTGCAGCGGTAT
Organism: Drosophila helvetica; assembly: GCA_963969585.1. NCBI lineage: Eukaryota > Metazoa > Arthropoda > Insecta > Diptera > Drosophilidae > Drosophila > Drosophila helvetica. Next base: position 54,476,496 of record OZ018402.1, read on the forward strand.
TAATTTGACCGCAAAATAAGCAAAAGTATCCGGTACCCAGGCATGTCAGGGGGCCGGGCCGGACCGTATCGGACAACGTACACTTGGCTCGACCATCGCTAAATGCATTACACTCGAGACCAGAAAATTGGTGTCGCTTTTTTCTCTCGTTTTTGTCCCTGTTTTCTTTTGTTGGTAGTTGCTGTTGCTGTTGCTGCGAGTCTAAGTGGTCAACATGTGCTGCCAGGACTGCTGCTGCTTCTGACTTCTGCGTAAACAGTCGTCGCTGGAAAAACAAATAGAAAACGCAGCCAGAGAAGCCAGAGCGAAAGATGGGAAAACTACCCAATGGGAAATACACTTGCCAGGATCCATTTTCACAGAGAAATCTTCATAAAAAAAACGAAAAAAATGAAGAAAAACATTTCCTGGCTTCTTCTCTCTCACAGAGTGACTGGGCAGTAAATGGTGAGTTTTTAGGTTAAAATTAAATATGAAAATTTATAAATAAAAATAGTGGATGGCAATTTGTCCCTAATTTGTGCTATTACCTAACAGTACACCTGCCAAAGTGGATGCCATAGCGCTGTTACCCTTTTGCCGTACTTTAGGCAAAAGTATGGGGGAGGGTGGGGAAAAATAAGCAAGGCAAGGACATCAAATAAAGTTAAGCAAACAAGAGCATTAAGTGCATTGATGTTGTTATTGCTGTTGTCTAGGACTCCTGCTCGCTCACGGAGCAGGATGTGCTCCCCGAGAAGTGGTTCCCCCTGCTATTCTGTTCTCCCAGGCCCTTCGATGCTGTTCGGTTGTCCCTTCTTTGGGCAACAACTTCATTAGGCAAGTGCTCGACCGGCTCCATCCTGCCTGGTGCCCTGATGCCTGGCTCTGCTGCTGCTGCTACTGCTGCTGTCTCCTTTACCATTTTCTATTGATTTTCTTAGCAATATTTCCATTACGGATATTCTATTCTCTCCTTTCTCCGTGTATTTTTTTTGCAGTATTTGCTTGTGATGTTTTTGCTGCTGTCTTGCGGACACGCCGTGGAGAGTGTCAAATGCCATTAAATGTCAACTAACCAGCGGGGGTCTGGTCTGGGCACAAGAGCCCGGGTCTAGGCGACGACCCAAGTGGCCAGGTAAGATTCTACCCGGCCACTGATTGCCACACAAGGCAGGCGAGGCAGGCGAGGCACGAGAGGCCTGAGAGGCACGAGACCTTGGGGAGGATTCACCCGGAAATTTCACTTACCTTTTGCCATAGACAAGAGTGCCAAACGTTTTGACAACGCTTTGAGGACTTTGGCAGGTGTGAGCGACTGTGACATGCGACATCTTCTGTGTACATAGAGCTAAATGGAATATAGCACCCACAATATACCTGAATACTATACGAAATTAAGTGGAATGTGTAACAGAAGCAACTAATCTAAACGCAGCTATTAAAAGGCCCACACTAAAAGCTAAGAATACTGTTTGCGGTTTGGGGGTACTGATGGCTGATAGCTTCAACTTTTTCCGATAGAAAGTTGGCACATTTATTTCGGAAGACTCGATGCATTTGAATCTTCCTTGGGATGGCTTGAAGAATTGCGTTTCTTGAACCAGCTCCGTTCGCCGTTGAGTTCGCTCTTGGAACTGCAGTCCCTTTTAATCTAGAAGAACTAGCGGAATGGAACATTGGAATGAAGCGATAACTAAAAAAACGATAAACTACTATATATGGCAAATATTTTATGTTTTATTATTAGTTGAAGACACCAATAAAACTTTGTGTCATTGCAGACAATCAAATGCTAAAAAAATAAAAAATAACTCCGTAAAGTATGCAACATTTTTAATTAAATATGCAGGTTGTCGTTGTAAATTTCCCATAAGCGAAGGGACATATTCCTTTTAAATGAAACGAGCAGAGAAGAGAGATAAGTGTGCTGCTAAAGAGAACTATGGTTAAAGGTTAAAGGACAGTCCTTAGCAAATGAATCAGTAGAGTGCCTCAAATGGCCATCAGGACATTTCCAATTCCAAGCAGCATTTCCATTCTAAGCTAACACAAATCTTAGGCCCTGATTATTATGATAAATAGCACAAGTTACAGCAGAAGCTGGTCCAAGAATGTGCTGAGAAATTATGGGCTTGATGATAAAATGGCACGATGAAAATCCAAATTCTTTGCCAGGCGCTAATTGAATGCATGCTGCGACTGGACTTGCAAGTCCTTTGGCTCCTTTTGCAGCATCCGCAATTGCAGCTGAGCTGACCCCGAGGATGATAAACGACCCGGCCAAGAGTAATAGGAAACAAACAAGCATTAAGGCGAAAATATCTCTAAACAAATATTATTTACGAGCCACGAGGCGGAGTCTCGTGAGTTTTGGCAACGGTTAGACGCCTACTCCATTTGCTTGGCCAGTTGCAGTTTTTCGGGGAGAGAATAATCAGCCACACCTCATAAATTCTGCAGCAAGGGGCCGGGCCAGAATAATCAGGAGGATTGCCAAAATAAAGTGCAACAACGAGTGTCAGGAGAGACTCGTAAGAGCAGAGAAGATAGCTTACATCTCAATTAATTCTACCTTATGGAAAATATATATTTATTTATTTACGTGCAAATATAAACACCTGAAGATTGATTCTTACAGAAGCCAGATGATTTCCTATGATAGATGTGGGAGCATTTCAGGGCAACACCCCCTAAAAGCAGGCAGCACAAATTAGCTTTAACATACAGCCAAAGGGTAAAGTGAAGGATGAGGATGAGGATGATGATGGATGGAACGGATGGCGGATGGCGGCCACTCAATCCCACACAGTTGTTCTGCTCCAACGCTTCCGCACAAACACCAATCAGCTGGCAGATGAATCAAGCGCAGGCGTTGGGGCCTGCTCTTCCCTGCGGCCCTTTCCCCTCACTTTTCCTCTTTTCGTGTTTTTTTTGGACAGGCGACAAAACTGCGGCTATACGGGAAAAGGGGACCCCAGGCCACATGCCTGGCAACAGCATTCGCACACAGAGAGGCAGCGTCACATGCGAGAGGAAAATCAATAAAGTGTTGGTTTATCTTATTTTGTCGTTGCATGGACGGATGCGATGTTGGCTTTTCTTTCCTTTTCTTCTTCCCTTTCAAATATAAATATAAATCTTTGGCGCACTTAAGCCTTTTAAATGATAACAATGGCCCCCAGAAGCAGCATCAGTGGCAGAAGATGCATCCGAACAGGACAGCCCCTGAGTAGCAGGTGCGCACACTGGACGCAGGACGCAGGACGCAGGACGCAGGACGCCAAAAGCCAGAGGACTTAGGACAGCGGCAACATCGACAAAAGTTTCCCCATCCCATTCCTGCCCACCAGCTGGCGGACAAATGTGCGTAGTCGTCCTCCCAAAGGAGTGTTCTCGAATTCGAGATATTCCATGAATTTATTATGTCCCTGCTTTAATGGAGTTTCATCGAAAAGTTTCCCTCGAACAAATTATGAAATATACCAAGGAGACAGCTTTTTTTTTGGAATTGAACGGAAATTGCGGTTGAAATTTGTTCAAAAAGTCGCAAAAAAAAAACACTAAGAAAAGAATATCAGAAAATAAAATGATAGTTTATGGGGGTTGTGGAAAGAGCAAAAGTTTTCATTAATTTATTATGTTTGTACATCAAAAGAAGTTTTCGGGACTGCGTGGGACATAAACCCAGTCTGTACTTTGCTGGCAATTTTATATTAACGATTTTTTAACGACAGAACATTAATTAGGTTTTTTTATTAAGGAATTTCAACATAACAGAATGGTAACGAAGAACTTGTCACACAGCCAGATATTAGCAAGTAAATCTAAATAAATCCTAGCTAGTGCCGCAGACTAAAGTAGTTCTATATTATATTCAGGGAACTGAACCGAAACATCCTTACACACGGCTGTGGCTCCTAGCTGTTCCACTTTTCCTTCTTTATCTCACATCTTTCGTTTGATTTCTGCTGGCAGCAGAATCTAAGCTGCCCTCGCTTTCTATCTCTATCGATCACTCGCTTCCTTGATCACTCGCTTCTGCGATCATTCGCTCCATCGATCACTCGCTCCCACGATCACTCGCTTCAACGATCACTCGCTTCCACGATCACTCGCTTCAACGATCACTCGCTTCCACGATCACTCGCTTCTACGATCACTCGCTTCCACGATCACTCGCTTCCACGATCACTCGCTTCTTCAATCACTCGCTTCAACGATCACTCACTTCCACGATCACTCGCATCCTCGATCACTCGCTTCTTTGATAAGTCGCGTTCTAAGCATGAACATTCTGCTCTTGCAAATAATCTTCTTCTAACTCTTAAACATCTTCCACTGACAGCGACTTGTAGTGACTAAAAATAAATAAATCTTACCATCTAGACTTGAATCAATCATATCAATAAACGAACTCCAGTCGCTGTGTAAATTTTCCATAAGCGAATGGACACAGAAAATAAACCATTCGCTTCGGCTGGGAGTTTTCAAGTTCGGCTCACTTTGGGCCGAGAGGCGTGTAAACCGATTCTCCCAATAAATATATGTTTTTAGGCTTTTATTTAATATTTTCTTGACAAATAGGTCTACAGACATTTTCCGATTGCACTCCGTTTGCCGTCGTGTGGACAGACACATGAAAATTCACAGCCCAAAGCACTTACATATGCACCTGCTGAATGAAGACTTAATCTGTGGGCCAACGCCAGCCCTCTGATGACCCTTTCGTTTGATTCGGCTTCAAAAATGCATTTATGCAAAATAGAATTAGTGCACTAGACCGTTATAATTGTCATATTAGACAGAAAAGCCATGGACGAGAGAGAGAGAGAGAGCAGGGGAGAGCCTGAAGTGTCAGTGAACGGACGGACGGACAGTGGAGTGGCCACGATTAGAGGCAGGACACCAGACCCAGAAGAGGCTGCTTCCGACCCAGACATGGCAGGAAATTGCTTAATTTAGCGCAAAAATTATCCACTAGCCAACGAAGCTCAATGGCAGACAGTGCAGCCCCCGAGTAGCAAGCGGATACATAAAGCATCAGGCAACCCTTTTTTGAGTAAAATTCAGACACACATTTTGGGAATGACACAACTGGTAGACGGAAAATATAATTCACCTGAACACTTTCCTGCAAACAACAAACACACACACCAATCATCATCAGCATGCTGCAGCCCCAGGAGGACGTCCCCCTAGGGGACGCAGACTCAGCCGTGGTGCCACAGACCGAGAATACATCAGAGGATCCGAGTGTTGGATCCCTGAACGGAGCTGAGCAGGCACCAGACAACAGCACATCCCATTATCTGGTCCAGGTGCAGTTGAGCCACAAGCAGATCAACAAACGCTTTGCGGAACTACTGAACATCTTCGAGGGCTATACCAAGATCATGGAGGGAGAACAGAGACCTCAGGGCGTGGAACTGAAAAGTGTTCCCAGCCAAGGTATGACTGAGGAAGCTGCCATCCAATGATCCCTACTCTGTAACCTCTTTTCCAAAGATCAAAATGAAAGGCTTTCCGGGGGTACCGCGTCGGAACGCACAATTCAGGCCGCCACCTGCGAGGTGAGCATTCAGACGTCCTGGACTCTGCTGGAAAACCACAAGAAAGACCCCAAAGCCATGGAAGAAGGAGTGTTCGTGTCCGAGAAGGAAAAGCCCAGCCAGGTCCAGCAGCACACCATCCACATCGAGGTGGAGTCGGTGACATCGGCCACAGACATGCAACGCTCGCCCCTGCAGCAGAGGCTGTGGCAAGTTCTTATAAATGCCATGGACACATGTATGGGTTGCATGTTCATGATCGGCGAGAACTTCCCCTACGTGCTGTTCGTTGTGCTGTGCATCTGGTGCCTCTACCTGGTGCTGGCCCACTACAGAAAGTTCTTGAACAACGGCATCATTGTGGTTCAGCCTCCCAGTTAAATAATGTTTCGCTGCGTTCGATAAAATTGTGGATCGTTTAATCATTGGGGTCGTTTATCGCAACATAGTGGGGGTGCAACAACACATGATGGCGAGACTACAGTAGAGGGCCGAGGCAAAGTCGGTCAACATATAGCAGAAGCGATCGGCCAAGGGAGGTCGCCCCAACACGTTCGGCACGGGCGGCGACACGGTATCGATGAAGATCGTTTGACGCGTCTGCTCGCAGGGCATGGGCAAGAAGACACGATCTTTTGGGCCGACATCGGATCTGGCCAGACGCGGCTGTTCCGTTTGCACGGCCCTCGTACACGACTTCGGGGGTTCATCCTTGAGATAGATTGTTGATTCGTCATCGGTACGCTCTGTGGAATTGGGGGATGTTTCTTGGATTAGATACAGCGCCTGAAGATTACTGATAGAACTTCTGTCTCGCTCCTACTCGTTTTCTCTCTCTCAGTGTGGCTTAGCAGGTAATTAACATGTCTCTGATAGAGCTGGTAGTTTCTTGGTGTGAAGCAAAAGAGTGTAACGGGTGAGTGTAACGAGTAAGTATAACGAGTGAGTGTAACGGAGATGCGCTCTTTTCGTTACTTTTAACCGCTAAGCCACACTGGGAGGGAGAAAGAGAGAGTGGGCGAAAGCACGCTTCTGCTTAACCCTTTCAAAATCGAACCATTTCCTCTGAGCCCCAAGCCCTGCATAGATGCGATGCGATCACTTACCTTCGGCCAGGGCCTCGGCCACCCAACTATGCCAATTGACAATGCAGTCATCATTCGATACGGTACTGGTGTTCATGAGCGTTAGGGAGCTGGGAGCGACTACCGTATCGAGGCTGCTCTTATCGTCCCCGACATAGACACAAACCTCGACATCGCTATCGTCGCTGTACGGCCTGAAGCCCAGAATGTCGAAGAGACGCTGACAGGTGGAGGAGCCGCACGGTGAGGGGGCCAGCTTAAGGGGGCCAGTTTCTGTCACTGCCTCTAGGACCAGATCGCCAATAAGCTGATTGACGACGATGGCGCTCTCTTCCCTCTCTCTGCACGCCATGTGGTAGTCAACGTTCAAAGATGGAATTTGGAAGAGTTCAAAATGAGGGTTTTACAATACTGGAGTCGACATTATTCCGGAAAAATGTCAGTGCATTTGTGTTCTGACAGCTGTCACACAGTAATAGAACTCAGAGACCTGGCAGAGTACAGAGCTCTTCAAAATTTATAATATCCAAAATAATATGGACCCTCAGAGCGCGACGACCAAAAATGGTGTAAAAGAACCGTCCTCGCCAGCCGAAGAGAGTCCCAATGCAGAGACCAGTCGTCCTGTAGCTCATCTGGAGGATGCAACCGCAGAGGATGAGGTGCCGCCGGCGGCAAAGGACAGTCGTGTGGTCCATCTGAGAGATGCCACCATGGGCTCCACCGAAACAGATGTCCTTCCCGAAGTCAAAAAGGAGCCAACAGGAGCCAGCAGCTGCTGCCATCTGGATGAGAGGCCCAGCACCAGCCAACAGGGCGCCAAAGAAAGAAAAAAGCCAGAGTCTGGCAGGTCTGAGGGTCACCTGAATCACCTCATCGATATGCTCGATAACTTTACCCTCCGTCTGGATGTGATCGAGGAGAAGGTGCGGCGCGAGAACGAAGAGTCCCTCGATCCAGAGCCAGTCCGAGTCACGGTGGACTCTGGTACGGCGGTGATTATCCAGATACCAGAGATCTGTGACCTGGGCACCCAGACGGTAGTCACACGACCGCCGCACCGACAGCGTGGCAAGCTGAAGGCCTTCATACCTCCAGCGCCGCCGAGTAACCAGCCGGACAGTCGAGCCCCCTGCGAGCGCACCCACCACACCATCCAGATCCGATCGAACAACAATCACGGCCAGGCGGGGGCGGCGGCGGAACAGGGGCCGCAGTCCCTGTGCAGTCGCATTGTGCGAGCCCTGGGTGACTTCGGGGCCGCCTTCTGTCTGTGCCTGCAGATCAACAAGGACTGCATCTTTTGTCTGGGCTTCTTTGTGGCCTTCGTTGTGAGTGCCAGCTTCCTGACGGCCTTCTTTTATCGCACCCTCAACTTTACGTCCGCGATGCCACGCACACAAGGCGATCCTTTCGCCGGAGCGACAGGATCCTACGACGTGGCCACGCTCCGCTTCAATGGCGGCTACTACTACATCTACAACAGACAGCGGCCGCAACTTCAATAGGCATACTTTTATGGGATCTTCTTGGATGGATTTTACACTAAAATTTAGTCCGAAAAATGTGTGGTTTTTTATTGCTTCAGTCATCGATGGTCTGGCAAATGTTGAGGACATGCTGATTGAACTCCTCCGGCTGCTCCAGATGCACATAATGGCCCGATCCCTCGACGATGGCCAATTGGGGGTGCGTGTGCATCGAGGATTGGGCTACACCGATGAAGGAAAAACCCAGACTGGTGGGCAATGCGTTGGTACGATCCAGAAGCGATTTCCGCCGCCAGTTTGGCCTGAACTCCCCCTGGGCGAGGGTCTGGAAGGCTAATTCACCGCTGGGCGTGGCCGCCTTACACTGCTCCAGATAGTGGTGCAGGTCGTCTCCCAATAGGTCCCGGTACTGGTCCTTAAGACGCGGCTGGGGTTCTGTGTAGTTCATGAGAATGCTGGCCAGGGGTCCCGCACTCCAGAGGATCCAATGGGGATCGAGAAAGCAAGAGACTTTATTGAGCATCCACAGGGCTTTCGAAGGAGTCGCCTCAAAGCCCCAGGGCTCGGCCAGGATGAGATGTTTGACACGTTCCGGATGGGCCAGACCATAGGAGACCGCCACAAAGGAGCCGAGACAGTGCCCCAAGAGTATCATCTGCGGCAGATGCATTTGCTCACGCCACGCCTCCAGGGCCAGCACCATCTCCGTGTCGCATTGGTCCGCCTGGGCTGAGAACATGGGCCGAGAGCTGCGACCAAAGCCCAGCATGTCAATGGCATAGACCGGCCGCTGCCTGGCCAGGACATCGAGGTTGAGCAGCCACGAGCCCAGCCCCGAGCCGCGGCCATGCAATGCCACCAGGGGCACATGTTTGTGGTCCTCGGCGTTCATTGCCAGTGTCCAGATCCTGTCCGATCTGCCCACCGCATCGCCAATGTCCACATAAAATTTCTGGCAGGGGGTGGCCAGATGGTCGAGCAGCTTCTTCTCGGCCCCTTGCAGCTTCTGGTCGCTGCTCAGCGACCAAACGAACAGCCATTTGAGAATCTTTCGAACCGGTTCAATCAGAGGCAGAGGCTCAGTTGTCTTCCTGCCGACGCCGGTTGCTGCCATTCGAAAGGCTTCGAGTTTCGGGTTTCGCGTTTCGAGGTTCGAGAGGCAATTTCAATTTGAAAAACTTTTGAATTTGAATACTCCCAGACAAAACGTCATACGGGAACAGGGCAGAGTAGGCCCTGTGTCCGTCCCGTCCGATTTTAGTTGACTTCGACTTTGACTTGGACTTGGACAATGGGTCAGAGAGCACACAAAAAGCGTCGGTCGGTCCGTCGGTCCGTCGGGCCTTTGGGTACGGGAAATTGGCCACAAAACGTTCGCCGCCTGCTGTGTGGCAGGAGGCAGCCACACAACTTTTTGGCAAGATGCCCGGGGCACAAAGGAATTATTGTTAATATAGGCAATGCCCCCCGAATGCCCCGGCTATTGCCAGCAGGCGGCAGGCCCTGACCGGGGGTCGGACGACCGGTCGGTCGGTCGGTCGGTAGTCCTTTGAATATAATTTATTTATGCGAAATATGGCAAATATTTTACACAAATTCTATTCAACGAAGTTTTGCATACACTTTGGTCCGATTTTTGGAAGGGTGACAGAAAGTTGAACCCAATTTCATGAAATTCACTAAGTAAATACATTCTGTATTGTAAGAAATATACACATTTCATTTGCCACAATCTACCAAGCGATTCCCTATGAAAATATTTACTTTTTAAATCATATAAACGCACTCAGAGAAATCAATCAATCAGTTAAATCAATCAATCAATCAATTAAATATTCGGTGTATGTATCCTTTCAATACATCCAATATTTAATCTAAGTGTAAAGCACTTTAAAATGTATTTATTATATTAAATTTGAAGGAAATATATTTAATCTAAATATGAAAATATTACACCCATATTTAAATTAAATATTCCGTATATGTATCCCTTCGATACATCCAATATTTAATCTTAATGTAAAGCACATTAAAATTAATTTACTATTATTTTGGTATATATTATATTATATTATTGGTATGCATTTTTTAATCTTAAATATGCAATTTCTGAGTTTTTTTCTCTGGTGGTATTTTTTTAAATTTATTTTTATTTTTTTCTCATATTTTATTATCAGCTATAGCTTTATGACGGTACAATGTGCACCATTTATCCGTTTATTCATGCCATATGTACATATATGTACTTTATTATTATCTTTGAGCAGCCTCTTTCTTCTTTCACTTATTCTTTCTTGAACGTCAACTCTTCTTCATAAAGATGTGATACAAAATCCATCATTAATATTATATACACTTGACATATTGTCCCCTCAAAGTCTGACAAAGAGCTTATTCAGCTAAAGAACCCCAAAGAACATTTCCTCTACTCTTTCCCCTATACAACGAGTGCCATAAGAACAGATTTTCATTGACTCCTCACAATGCCCGAAGGAGGGGAGGGGGCTGTCTAAAACGGATAAACTGTTTAGATGGCAGATTTTCACCAAATTGAATATACGACAATATATATATTCCATTTCCCGCAGCTCAGTTTTCGCGTGGGCGTCGGGTCTGGGGGCACAATTAAAGTTCGGAAGAGGCAAGAAAAAAAAAACAGTGATGTGGAATTGCCAAACGATTTTTGGACAGTGCTGTATTATACCTGGGGCTGGAAATGGAGCTCTGGAGCTGTGGGCCTGTGGGGGATAGATACTTCTATGATGGGCGAGCGAATGTTTGACTTTTCCAGTGGGTCGGAGAGCGTAGAGCGACATGCGGGCTTCCGCCGGCAGGAAATTGAATTGCACGAACACGCGAAATTACATCATTCTGGAACCACGGTAAACAATTTCCTCTCCGTTTGCACCTCACCCACCAAAACGCTTTTATTTTATTTTATTTCTCTCTCATTTATTTTGATTTTTCTCCTTCTGCCGGTGCCGCTGCCGCCGCTGCAAAACATTTTCAACCAAATTTTGACAGGGAAATATTTCGTTTTTTACGTTGCCTAGGTTCCCATCCCCCTAGCCCTTCTCCTTCTCTCCGACCCCTTTTCCATTCCCTCATCCCTTACACCCATCCTTGTTAACGGCAATTTGTGCGAAAATATCAATTTCACTTTTTTTTTACTCCACTCTTTATTATACGCTACCTTTTACTGGAGAGTATTGTGATTTTGAACAGATATTTGCAAAGCAGAGAGGGATATGCATATAGATATAGCAGAAGATATAGATTACGAAACGATCTGTGGCATGAAGAGGTATTTAGTGAGGAAAAAAGAGATATATAATGATTCTTCAAGTATTATATTAAATAAAATATGGCTAATAGAACAGCAGCATCCCTAAGAATCCTTGAGAATCAAAAACAAAATACATGTCGTGTGCAGAACCAGGCATATCGATGCTTGATTCTAATCTGGCTGATAAGGACTTTTTTTCCCCTATTTTAATCACTTTTGATACCACCAGCTGTCGTCATCGATATCTCTTTGCCGCATCGCTCGTGGTGAATGGTTCTCATCCCGTTACATTCGAAATGAATGTCCTCCGTTCACTTATGCGAAATTTGTACAGCGATTCAAAGTCATACTTATCATTCTTCGAATGTTTTCGAGTGGACCAGTATTTTAAGTCGAAATAGTTCCCTAGGAACACTCTATCTTCGAGGGTATCTCAGTCTTCGACAGCCCCTTGATGGCAGCAGCCTTTCGTTGGGGATTTGTTTTATTTTGTGTGGGATTTGGGTAAAGGACTCTTGTGTTTGTTTGTGTGTAGAGGAAAATGGCGACAGCCAACAGAGGCCCAACAGAAAAAAAAAACAGAAAAACAAAATGATGGCAACAAAAACAGCCCAAAACCGGCAATCAAAATGTCTGAAAAACCAAAACGAATGACAGCCAGCATATAGCATATAGCGTATAGCGATCCCCCCAGATACATAGATACTTGAAGGCAATGCATGCATGTATGTATGTATGTACATATGTGAGGCACTAAACAAAAAAAAAACTCAGTCAATGTGCCACTCCCACTCGGGGAGGGCGACTGCGACTGCGACTGAGGCCCTTTGCCCCCATGTTCCCGACCCGACCATCATGGCAACGCTGTCAAGTTTGAAAGGATTATTGCCACTTGCCGCTTGCGGCGAACGTTCTTAAAATGTAACACGTTTCAAACAAGTTTAGATACGTGTATTTTGTCTGTTAGTAGAGTCTCGGACTCAGAGTCGGGAGTCGGGAGTCGGGTGTCCGCTTGGGCTTGGGCTTGGGCTTGGGTCCGCTCTTGTGCCGAGTATCTCGTATCTCTTGGTATCTCTTGGCCCAGCCATCCAGCGTAGTGTAGCGTAGCGCTCGTCTCTCTCTCTCTCTCTCTCTCCCTCTTTCTCTCTCACTCTGCGGGCCAACGGCTATGTAAAAAGTCATCAACGGGGGCCAGTTTGCCCAGGCCAGGCCTAGGAAAAGCAAGAGCAAAAACAACGGCGGCGGCGACTGGTTTGACGAGCTTTTTTTCAATGGGCTCGCGACCAAATAAAATAAAAACTTTTTACCCCACTGTTGCTGGTGGTGCTGGTGCTGGTGCTGCCCTCCACTTGGGTTGAACTCTCTTCTGACCAGGTCCCAGCCTCCAGCCTCCAGCCGCCAGTCGCAGCTCCATGTCCGAGTCCGAGTCCGAATCCGATTCCAATTTCGAGTCTTACTCCCAGCGAAAATAGTCGTAAAAATTCGCGCTTGCCACCAAGTTATTTCGTGTGCTGCCAAACCGAAAAAGAAATGTTAGACTTTGAGATGCTCTAGGCACGCAAGCGAAAGGGAGAAAAAAGCCAGCCAGCCAGCCAAGACGAGAGTCGCCAAATATCAAAGAATATCCCAAGCCAAATATCAACCGGCGGGCTGGTTCGGGGGCGGCAGACAATTGTGTGTGTTTGTGTGCGTGTGTGTGTGTGTGCGAAGATTGATGGGGCGTGTGTGCTGAGGTCATTCATCATGCGATTCTCTTGATTGGACACATCTCAGGGGTTTCTGATGGACGAAGGTTTCCCCAATACAATCCATATATTCGTGCGGGTATGCGGGATGCTAAATGCTAACACTGACAATACCCCATCATATTTGGACATGTTCAAGACGTATTCATATTTTCTAATCATCCTCTGCATTTTTGAGGAATTTTTACATTTTTTTGGGGGTCCTTTTGGGTATTTGCTTTAATATTAAATAAGACTTCTACCCAATGAAATTATTATAAAATGTATTTCATTTTGATTTCTATTAAAGATTTCTCTTAAATTGCACAAATAGAAATCTTAAGATATTTTTCTTTTGTTTACTCTATACCTATGAACATTCCATAGATTTGTATTTAATAAATCACTTCTTATGCACTTATTTAATTAATAATTTCCGTTTCGACTTATACTAAGCGATCCTTTAAAATTCGACCCTCTCCTGTGCTTCCCGCGGGGCCATTAAATCGAGGGACTCTGCGCTCACCCAATTTTTACGACTGCAGAGTATTTAAAACTTAAAACTTTAAGTACTACTCACCTTTAAGAGTGGACAATGCGAGAGTGTGCGTTGGGAATATATGTATATGTATATGCATGTATATATGTATGTATGTAGGTATGCTGCTGCAGCTAGATGCTGCTGCTGCTGCTGATGCTGCTACTGCTGCTGCTGCTGCTGCACATCCTGGCGGCCATCTTTGGAGGGGGCGGGGGCAAAAGCTAACTTTGCGGAGCTGCCTGCCTTTCCTTACATGTTGGTGATTTTGATTTGCTTCAACTTTCTGTATCTTGTTCGATCAACACTCCGGCTGCATTTGGTTTGTATATAAATTAATTGATTTTGGTTAGCTATTTCTTCGATCGGTTTATATTGTTTTATTGATTTACTGCTGGCCGCACGTACGATTATAAATCAAGTTTTTGCTCTTATGATGGAACCACACACAAAAAGGTACGAACAAAAAACGCTTTTGAAAGTGACCCACGCAAAACGGCAAATAGTTGGGATAAATAATAGTAGAAAAAAAAAAGACAAATTAAAGTGTAGTAAAAAATAAAAAGAAGTTGAACAACTTTTTTCGAGCCAAACGAACGAACAGCTGAAAAAACAGCAACTGTCGACGCTGCTGCTGCTGCTGCGGCTGCTGCTGATGATGATAATGATGATGATGATGATGATGGCTAAGGCAAAACCTTTCAAGAGAGCCGGTTTCCCAAATAAAAAATACGACTACTAATCGCAAACACACAGGAAAATAGGAGGAAAATCCCGTGGCGAAAAAACTAAACGAGTGGTGGTGCAAAAAGGCGGCCCTCCCCCCCAAAGACGTCACACACTGGCACTGGCACTGGCACTGGCACTGGCAGCAGCTGATTGCGAAATGTGGATTGGATGGAAATGAAAGCGCGGCCAGAACTTGAGCAAAGGACCTGCAGCCGGTCACTGAAGCCCCAGAGAAGAGCCCCAAACAGTCGGAGCGGAGCGGAGTGGAGCGCTGTGTGTGGCACGCGGCTATGTTATGTGGATGTCAACTTATGTAAAGCCGCGACTACCGACTACCGACTACGGGACTCCTCCGAGCGCCGAGTACTGAGCACGAACCGAGAACCGTTTTCCGTCAGCATTACTACAGTCAAAGTAAAGTAGGTGAGTGCGAGCGGGATGCCAGCAATGCAATTTTGCAGGCCAAAGTCAGGCAGTAACAAGACTCTGCCTGTGGCTGCGTCTGCTGCTGTATCCGAGTGCGTGCGTCAGTGTTTGTGTGTGGCGCCTGCGCAATGATCGCACAGCTGACGGGGGCAGCGGCAGCGTTAGGCAGGGCTGGACTGGCCCTGTGGAGTGGGCGCCCAACAGAGAAGAGACAAAAGAGTGCTGCTAAAATACTAATGGTATTCCAGCAGCTGCTTTTGATTGGATTTTGAATCGTTGAGCAGACATTGGAATACCATTCGACACTTTTGCCTCTTTGTTTTTCCGCATGGCCCCACACAGGGCTGAAGGGCTGAAGGGCTGCTCTGAGTCCGCTCCTGGTCGTCGCGCTGTTGCTAGGTGCCAGACGCCGACGCCGCAGCTGGTGCTGCCTCTTCCTCTGCCTCCAACTCTGCCGCGAGCTGCGTCGACTGCAGAGCCAGCTGATTTTGACTCGTGTGTGGGAGGGGGGTGGCGCTGCCTGGAATTTGATCGGCAAGGGGTCGGGGCAAGGCAACGAAAAACTAACGGCTCTTGCGGGCAAACGGTTCTTTACATTGATTTCGGGCTCCAAACAAGTTCTATCCAACAGTGGGGCACATTAGGGTTTGCCCACTGTACAGCACAGTGGGGACGGGACCTTGCAGCCAAACATCATTTGCACACAAACACACTCTCGCACTCTGCTGGCCGCACAGTAAACCTGTTTTTTGTTAAGAATTATTTCTTTTTTATCGTCTCTGCCACTTGCCACCGACAGCGACCGCGACAGCGACAGCGGCTAAAACTATTTCACAACTTGTATTTGTTGTTGTTTTATTTGTGTTTGTATTCATTTCTGTTGCCGCTTTTACATGGAAATAGGCAGCAAGCGGCCAGCAGCCAGCGGCAACGGCAACGACACGCGACCAACACCTACGCACGGTAACAGGCACATTCACACACACACACACTCGCACACACACTCACACACTCAGGAGCACGCACGGTGGAGACGCGGACAGAAGCAGCAAACACACGTCCGCGCGCAACAAAAAAAAAACCCAACTGACGCTAACTCGTACGAAAAACAGGCATACGGTTGTATGAACGAATGCCCTGTGCGCATCTCGAGTGTCATAAGAAAACCATAGTAGAAATACTTTCGTTCAAACAACCGCAGCACGAAAAACAGGCATACGGTTGTATGAACGAATGTCCTGTGCGCATCCCGAGTGTCATTAAAACCACAGTACAAGGTACTTCTTAAACAACCGCAGCACGTAAGTGAGAGTCGAATGTCACGTCATTTGAGCACTTGTTGCCTGTCAACCGGTGGTGTGGACATTTGGATACCCTTTTTTCTTTAATTGATATTGAAATTGTGTTTTTAAAGCTGCTTTAAAACGTAATTAACGTAATCAACATATTTTTTATCTGTTTATTCAATTGATTTTTTTCCTGTATATATATCGCGATCCCGATCTCGATATAGTACTTTATGGTTAGCTCTCTGTAGGAGGATCATTAACTACAATATTTCGTTGAGATATTTTCTGCATTCATGGGAGCGATGACAAACATTTCCTTAATTCTATCATAACTTTTTCCAAGGGGTATGCAGAATGTTGCTCATTCCGTGTTCATGTTGCTCCATGTTGCGGGACATTGTCGATCATTTCGCGGAACATGTTGCTGGCCCATACAAATTAATGCTGCCAACGGTAAAATACGTAAGTGAGAGTCGAGCACGACGTAAGGACCTATAACGTCCCCGAAAGAGAGCATGTCGTGTGGATACGTCACCTTATATATAATTTCACCTTATATATAAGACGCGGAACGACGGAACGAGACAGTTATTTACAAGTTCCACTTCCACAAGTTCCCGCTTCCATTGCGACCGCATGGTACAAAAATATTAGGTAGGGTTCAACCAGGGAGCAAATTGTTGCTCGATTTCCCAAATGCCATTTTACCGTTAAATACAAATTGGTTTGGTATTTTTTTGTAAGAAATAGGATGGGATATAGGATGTGTTGGTCAAATGGCTGCACCTTAGCCGTTCATCCATAAGTTTTTACAAACGATACCTTAAACGACGCCTAAATAATGTATTTATATAAAAACAAAAGGAAATCCCAAGAACTAAAATAATACCGCAAAAAACGATCAATTTTGAATTTTAAATCTTAATATTTTCCAGACGGTCAGCTAAAGATAATGCAACTATCAGATTTTTATAATTGCAAAGTTCAATATAAACAGATTTTAGATATATTAGGTAAAATCACTACCGATAAAAAAAAACAATTAAAAAATACCGGTTATTTAAAATATAAAAAAATATCTTGCCATTGAAAAAGGACTATAATTCGTTTCAAAAATGTTAGAGCCCCAAATCTATCAGAAAACGTCGATTTGGTTCAGAGCGTAAATGTGGTGTTGCATAGTGTAAATATAACCTTTAAATTAAATAATTCCGTAAAGATTTCCAAGGCCATTAAATATTTAAAATCACAATCAATCAAAAGTCATAGTAAGGCGCGCTTTTAAATTTTAGTTATCAGGGTAATCAAAGTTGGGAAATTTTGCTTATAGCTGTATGACATTAGACTTTGCTAAATTAACTGCGATGAGAGAGATAGCATTATACTATACTATATACAAAACCCGAAATTAGTGCTCGTAGAAACTATATCTTCAATGTTCATAGGCAGCGAGATTTTTTGATCCCATTGAGTGTCCTTATTAGTTTTTTTGTTTTATTTTTTTAGGTACGATCGAAGATTTCTGATGGCAGTATTTGGCGGTATTTATTTTTAAGGATGCGTACTTAAAGAGCACGGGGGGTGTATTCATATAACAGTCAGAAAATAAACTTTATCTAAACTGTATAACGGATATTATAGTGTCGCAGCCCGTGTTCGTCGACTCCGGAGGCCAGGCTAAGTTAATTTTAATATTTATTTTTTCAAAACAATATTTAATTATTAATTGAATTTGGTTACACAGAATCGTTTCTCAGCATTGATTTAACTGTTAAAATATCATAATGGAATATACATTTTATAGAACTTTTGGTCTTATCATCATTTCAGAAAGTGTAATCGAGAACTTATAGTTATAGTCGAGCCAAAACGTACTCCAACGAATGCCGTAAATATGACTGCCACTTGATTTACCATCGCCATTATAAACTCCATTGAGGAAACTGTAACATTAAGAAAAAATTTAATATGATAAATTCGTAATAATTAATAGAGTTAATTCTGCGTAAAAGATGTTTACCAACGGAAGCAATCCCTAAACCACCAACCACCTCCATAAAATTTCGCGCAATTACCCTTCTCAGAAGTGTCATTATCCCGGTCCCATGTGGAAAACTTCATGTCCGTGTGGTATTTAGTTAGTTTATTTCCGGCTGTTCCTGAATATTTTCCCACCGATTTCAGTGCGTAGGCTTCATTTTCGCTTCCTATTTTAAAATCATCGAAGTGAGCATAGCCGGTGGCTCCATTAACGTTTCCAAGTTGGATGTACAACTCGTGAGGCTGGGCCAGGGTCATTTGATGGATTTTTTCCAGTCCCCAGTCTTCTCCCGAAGATCTCCGAACCCTAGTCTGTAGTCACTCCAAGTGCGATTAAAGTCCTCATTGCCGTTGACTCGTCTCTGGATTACGGTCCAGCCAGATCCGGAAACACTGGAATTGCAGGGCACCAGGATGGGGTCTATTTCGTGCAACCTTATGATATGGATGCCAGTATAGTTGACGAAGGATAAGCAGCTGCTGGCTTCATTTTTTCCTTTCAGCAGTTCTGTTTCTGACGGACGGATGGACGGACAGAAGGACGGACAGACAGACATTGCTATATCGACTCAGCTATTGATGCTGATCAAGAATATATATACTTTATGGGGTCGGAAACGCTTCCTTCTGGGTGTTACACACAACCGTTATCACCACAAATCCAATATACCCCTATACTCTTCGAGTACCGGGTATAAAAAAGCTCCAAGTCGAACGTGTGCGTGTTGCATATACCCATTCCCCTTTCGCGTGTACAGGGTATCAAAGCATGACTCAGTGCTATATGGCGGCAGATAAACTCTCGGACACAAAATACAATAAATTTATTTATAAACAGCTTTTAGCATTAATCATTAAATCATCCTTCTTCATTGCTTTAACTTCAAAATGATCATTCAAGAACATACAATTTCATATGACTTTTGGTCTTATCATCATTTGTGAATATGTAAGGGAGATCTGGAAGTCATTGTCGTGCCAAGAACCCCAATGAATGCCGTTATTCCGTTTACTTTTACCATCTTCGAAATAATTTCCATTAAGATCACTGTAATGATATGAAAATTAATATGATACATTTCTAAAAATCATAAGCGTTAGTTCTGCATAAAATATGTAGATTACCTAATTCCGCAATAAGAAAACCACCCACCACTTCCATACAATTTCGCGCAATTAACCTTCTCATGAGTGTCATTATCCCGGTCCCATGTGGAAAACTTCATGTTCAGGTGATATTTAGTTAGTGAATCTCCGGCTGATCCTGAATATTTTCCCACCGATTTCAGTTTGTAGCCTTCCTCTTCGCTTCGCACTTTGAAATCATCGTAGCGAGCATAGCCGATGGATCCATCAACCTTTCCAAGTTGGATGTACAACTCGTGAGGCTGTGACAGGGTCAATAGATGGATTTTCTCCAGTCCCAGGAAGAAGTTCTCCCGCAGGTCTCCGAAGCCTTGTTTGTAGTCGGTCCAATTGCGATTAAAGTACTCGTTGCCGTTGACTCGTCTCTGGATTACGGTCCAGCCAGATCCGGCAACACTCGAATTACAGGGCACAACGAATGGGTCTTTACCCTTCAACCTTATGCTGTGGAAACCAGTGGAGTTGACGAAGGGCAAGCAGCTGCTGGCTTCGTATTTTCCTCTCAGCAGTTCTGTTTCTGAGGTTAGACTTTTGAATTGCGAGTCCTTTTCGCGAATTGTGGATTCGAATGATTTCACTAAACCCTCCTTGATCGTCAACTGGTCCTGGCAGTTTTTGATTTCCGTCTGGTGATCCTTTATTTTGGCCTGGCTAACTTCAATTTCTTTCGTCTTGGAGATCGATTCATCACGGCTTTTATTGTTTTCTGTTTCTAGTACGTTTATCCTGGCCGTAAGAGCATTGATATCTTCCGTCTTGGTGTTCAGCTGTTGCTGGTAATCTTTTATTTGCTTTTCCAGATCCATTATCCTAGATCCTTTTACCTCGTTCTCCTCGATCGTGGCATTCAGCTTGCCTAGATTTTGAATAATCTCTGCTTCCAAACTACTTATTTTAGCTTCAGACTGTTCTCTTTGAAGATCACTGTTTTCTGATCTGAGATTTTGCTCTCTTAGGTCCTTTATTTGCTCCACTTTATCTCTAATTTCTTCGTCTTTCAACTTGATGTGATCATCTTTGCCTTTCAAGTGCATCGCCAATTGGTATATTTTTGCTTTCATTTCATTGTTGGCATCGACCTCTACTTTCAACTGGTTGAAATGGTCGAATATTGGCCTTAGGACTGAGAAGCAATGCCCATTGCACTGATCCTGCGTAACTTCCTGCGGCGAATGTGTTATTTTTTTCCTTTCTCCACTGGCGAGGGAGGATTCCCCCTGCAGGAAAAGCCAAAGGACGAACACCACAAAGCCAGAGCTCTTCATTTTTCACTTGACTCTCGCACTGCCGATGCAAAACCGAACTGAGGGCACTGGATGCGATAACCATATATAAATATAAATTCTCGAGTTGATTTAATGTATATTTATATTACATATTATGCATTTTGGGTCTCGCCCGAGTGCATAGTCCCCCAAGTCTATGAATATTATCGTATTCCTGGAACTGATAGCACATTCATGATCAGAAATGTCTCGACCGCTATGTGATCTCAAGCTGTCAGCTCTGTGAATAATATTCTCTGTATTCGATGTGTACTGTTTATATTAATCATAAAATTGGCATCTTTGACTCGTGCACTCCATGAAAAACTCCAACGATTTTAAATTCTCGGCCCTAGCCGCGGCTCACATCGTTTCTGCTCGTTTTATTTTTATATAGTTTATGCGAATTTCCGGAAAAAAGGCTACCGAGGCCATAAAATAAAAATTCAGTAAAAACACATTTCTATATACTTTTGTCCCGTCGTTTTGTTCCAAAAAATATTGAAACTCTGCTTATTTAACCAATTGACATATAATTTCATTAACTTTGATCTGAAAATCTATTAAAATAATTAGTATTTTCATAGACAATATTCCTATATTATTTTTTTTCTATAAGAAAGATGATTTTTGATAAGTTTTTCTTGAAGGACTATCTAACATATTGAACTAATTTTAAAAATCCAAGAAAATTGAATCAATCTCGGTTAAGGGTAGATTTTTATACCCGGTACTCGAAGAGTAAAGGGGTATATTAGATTTGTTGAAAAAATGGATGTGTGTAACACCCAGAAGGAAGCGTTTCCGACCCCATAAAGTATATATATTCTTGATCAGCATCAATAGCCGAGTCGATATAGCTATGTCTGTCTGTCCGTCCGTCTTCATTAGCGCCTATAGCTCAGAGACTATAAAAGCTATAGGAACACAATTTTGTATCCAGACTCCTGTCCTATCACACTGTTACAAGTGTATTTCAAAATTTCGCCCCGCCCCCTTCCGCCCACTCAAAGGACGAAAATCTGTGGCATGCACAATTTTAAAGATACGAGAAAACTAAAAACGCAGAATCGTAGAGAATGACAATATCTATCAGAGTGTTGAATCTGGATTAGATCGAATCATAAATATAGCCACAATGAAGAAAACCATTTCGAAATGCATCGTTCCCTCTCGCTCTCTCTCACACACAGGGGTAGGCGCTATGCCTGATCGAATTTTTTGACGCCTAGTTCTCAGAGACTATAAAAGCTAGATCAACCAAACTTTCTATCCAAGCTCCTGTGATATCAGAATTTGTTCTAAAATTTGGCCACGCCCCCTTTCGCCCCCATAAAGGACGAAAATCCACAATTTTTAAGATACGAGAAAAACAAAAACGCAGAATCATAGAAAATTACCATATCTATCGGCATGTTGAATTTGGATCAGATCGGATCATTAGTATAGCCAGAAGGAACAAATGAAATTTCAGTGGCCTTCCAAGCGCAGACTCATTCCCTCTCTCTCTCCCACACAGCCGTGTATGTATATGTAGGAAGTAGATTTAGACATGTAGAAAAGACAGATGTAAAAAACGTATGTAAACAAAAATGGAAACATCTAAGGTTGACTTAATTTTTTTTTTCTTTTTTGGCTAAAACTAAATTTATCCCTTTTGCGAACATGTAATAATGTAATTTATTACAAGCTCACATACATATATACTGACTGAGTACCGGGTATAAAGTATAGCCGCGGCGGTAGACGTGGCTCACAACGTTCCCCCTCGTTATTCATTATAATTTCCATGTTCTGCTAATTTCTTGAAATTATTTTAATGCAAATAGGATGCAATATTGCAGGCTGCAAATGAATCAACTTAGATGAATCATCTTGAGAAGCAAGAAGTGCTTTCGTACGAGCAATGGTTTTTCTCTATTTCTTTATCATACTGCTGAGAAATGTACATTTTTATTGGGTTTACAAATTTTGAAACAAAGATCATTTTTAACATGTTTTCGTATTTTCAGCTATGTTTCTATGTTTTAAATTAGGCACAATTAATTGGACTTTCATTTATTATTCCCATAAATGCATGTTTTGTAAACTTTTCAGGGATGTTCGGTAGATTTGCTAGTTTTTATCTGATTCACTCAGTTCTTTGTTAAATAATATGGGATATGAAATACCACGCTTGATTTCAACCAAAGGATTAGCATACATAAGATCGCCTTTAGTTGGGTCCCCGAGATAGATTGTGATCTTCCCCCGCTGCTCCCTCTGTTCGCTCATCCAGGTACGAACACTTTTCACCAAGTTCCCATTGTCTATGTCAGGGCACTTAATTAAATTGAGAATTTGTAGGCGAGGAAGCCCTTTTACGAGGTTCAGAACTTGATCATTCGTAATTCTTGGCATGCATATATGCAGGTAGACAATGTTCTTCAGTTTCAATAAGTCCTCTATGAGGACGGTTTCGCAGGAAACATCCAGTTCCTTTAGCGTAGAAATATTGCAGAGATTCTTCACCTGTTTCTCAGATAAATATTCCCCTTTCAAGATAATACTTTCCAGAGGAGCGCCCTGTTTGTTTATCAATATCAATATCAATTTATCAATATCAAGGAACGAGTCGCGTGAAGAAAAACTAAGCCACAACTTCAAATGTTGCAGCCTTGGCAACTGGCAGATCAGCTCATAGGGCGGTGAGTCTAGGAGTCTATATTGAAAGGACAGACGTTCCAGCTTCTTCCAGTGTGTCACCAAAATTTCAAAATGGTTCTTACTAAGGTCTTGAATATCAACTTACAGATGACGCAATTGCGTCATCGTTTTGGAGCAATCCACCAAGTTCTTGGTATCGAATCCATTTAAGGCAATCAGCTCCAGGGATTCCAGTTGATCAAGAACATGCAATCCTTTTCCGCTATACCATGACCAAGCATTCAACTCCAGTTTTCTTAGACAGGGGAATTGCTTGAGATTGTAAACAAATTCCGTACACAATACTTCCGTACTTATATCCCTTCTATACGGATCAAAGTGTAGAACAGCATCCAAAGATTTGAGGTATTTCAGCCTGTTTAAATCGCCCCATCCGCCAATGGTTCGTCGAAAGATTATTTTCAAATGTTCGAGATTCGTGCAGTGTCTGCCCAAGAGAAACAGATGCTGTTCGCAATTAACTGTGGTATTCAAAAAGCTAACCAGATCCTTGCCAACGATCTGCAACAGTTGTTTGAGATCTTTGTCGCTCAGTCGTTCCGTGAGCGACTCATCGATATGTTTGTACCGATGGCATGCGTATCGCTGGTATATCTCTTCAATGCCCAGGATCGAGGAAGCGAGGCTTAGCTGGTCTCCTACGTCGAGGCAATCCATTATGAGTATCCAGCAATCCTCGTTTAGATCGAGAACAGTTGTACGAGGCGTTCTCACTTTGACTTCCTCTGCATTGCTAGTGCCAGAGGCTTGCTCCCCTTCTGTTTTTTGCTTTATATTTTCCTTAAGAGCACCGACTGCCGCATTACTTCCAGAAGCTTGTTCACTCATTGTGCGTCTTGCGTTGTGTTCTGTTCTGGGTATAACATCAACATTTACGTATTTGTTGTGTATATGGATGGGAAGTCTCGCTGGAAGGGGATTTGTTAGTCAGAAATGCATTTATGGGTATGGTTGCTACCTACGTTAAAATGCCATTCAACTGAAACGTCGATGGGTGCAGGTGCAGTTCGTTGTTCACCATGCAATTGACAAAGCTCGTTCTTCAGCAGCCTGGAAAACAGTTTAATTGATGTTGCTAGAGGCTAACCGAGTCGCATTCGCACACCACCTTTAGATCCGTATGTAATCTGTAATTGGTTTGGTTTTATTTTTCGTTTTGTGCAGCGCAATTTGTTGGGAGCTCTTACCACTACTCGTACCAGCGTCGGCGTGCAGTTTCAGTTTATTCCGCCGGTATTTAATATATCCAAATAGTTCCGTTCAAGGATGCTTCTACTCCCACAGATTTGCTATTTCAGACCTAATTTATTAGTTAAATGCGTGAAATTGCACTTTTTTTAAGTTCAAAGTAGTTAAGTTGATATAATATTATTGAAAGCTGCCTTGATATTTGAAAAACACGAACCCAATTGATAGCAAACTTATTTGTAAAAAAATCATAACGCGTCTTAAAAAATACTGAAAAAGAAACGGTATAAAAATGTGACCAAAAAACTAAACAATTTGAAATCATCCGTTGTTCATAAAGCTCCAAAGGTTGGCATTGCAAAGGAGAGCTCACCCAGTTGAGGAATTGGGGATCATCTGGGATCTAAATATTAAACAAAATATCAAATGAAAGAACTAAATACGATCCGTTCGTATAGCCAGTCACCAATGTGACCGTTGACGCATTATCGAAAAATACTAAGTGAAAACCCAAACAGGTGGTTGCATAAAAATTAAAATAATTGCCACCCAAAGTTAAACTAAAAATGCATTTAAGTAATTATACCCGTATTCCAATATTTATTTAAAAACAATTGATATTTTATATATTTCACATTGTTGGTTTTTCACATTTGGTTTTTTCTATCCATACCACCAACAAAGGTATCCTGTAAGTATCAGCTTTGGTATTTTCCAGCAACCCAAAGAGTGGTATCACTTGGGTATTAATTCCAGCAACTGTTAAGTGATTCCAGTTATTTAACCAGCTGTTAGCGAGTATTTCGCTCTCTTTGCTCTCTCGTCTGGTCGGTTTTTCTCTCGGCTTGTTTGCTTTGCAGTCGGCTTCGAAAGAGAAAAAGCGCGTTTTACCGTTTAAGAGCAGTGTTGCCAATTTAGCTATTTTCCCACTAAATCTAGAGTTGTTATATTGATAGCTACTGAAATTTAATTTTTTCCTTCTGGCTATACAAATCCGAACTGATCCAGATTCGCCAATCTGGTGGGTACAGGCATTCTCCCTGATTAATTTTTGGTTTTCTCAGATCTTAAAAATTGTGAATGCAGCAGTTTTTCGTCCTTTGTTTAGTCGGATGGGGGGTGGTACAATTTTGAAATGCACTTGTATTGGAGTGATATCACAGGAGTCTGGATGCAAAATTTTGTTGCTCCAGCAACATGAAGATGAACAGACGGACGGACAAGAAGAAATATTGTTTATGGGTTCGGAAACTCTTTCTAATGAGTGATACACACTCTCAACACAAATCTAACATATCCCTATACCTTTCGAGTACCGGGTATAAAATATCATTTTACTACTCTAGCGTTTCTTTTAGCTATACCATCCACATTTTCTGGCTCCTTCTAGCTTTTTTCACAGTTTAGCTTTTTTATGACCCGTGGAGTTGGCAGCACTGACTCTCTCGCTTCACGTCTCTCTCATTTTCACGAAGTCAGCCGAAGCTGGCTCTCTCAATGCACACAAAAATGAGTGACAGAGAGAAATGAGCGAATTCGTGAGCCGTCGTCAGAATGTGAAGCCCATGGTGAAATTATATATATGGTGACGTATTCACCATACGTGCTCTCTTTCGGGGACGTTATAGGTCCTTAAAATTAATTAGTTTATCGGATTAAATTATGTGGTCAGTGGGTAGGGTCCCAGTTAGCTTGTAATATTAGACGGAATATCAAAATTGACGAATATGTTATGTTTTCGATGTTTTTGCGATGTATTTCTATGTTATGTTCGCAACATCATTGCAACATTCGCAGCATCATCGCAATAACATCGACTCTCACTTACGTATTTTACCGTTGGCAGCATTAATTTGTATGGGCCAGCAACATGTTCCGCGAAATGAGCTACAATGTCCCGCAACATGGAGCAACATGAACACGGAATGAGCAACATTCTGCATAGCCCTTGGAAAAAGTTATGATAGAATTAAGGAAATGTTTGTCATCGCTCCCATGAATGCAGAAAATATCTCAACGAAATATATTAGTTAATGATCCTCTTGCAGAGAGCTAACCATAAAGGTACTATAGATCGGGATCGTGATATATATACAGGAAAAAAATCAGAAGCATGATATATAAAAATATATGAATCTGTGAAAAGACATTTTACTTTTTAAAGCAGCTTTAAAAACACAATTTCAATATCAATTAAAGACAAGAGGGTATCCAAATGTCCAAGCCACTGGTCAACAAGCAACAAGTGTTCAAATGACGTGACATTCGACTCTCACTTACGTTCCAATCTCACTTACGTGCTGCGGTTGTATAAGAAGTACCTTGTGCATATGACTACTGTGGTTTTAATGACACTCGGGATGCGCACAGGACATTTGTTCATACAACCGTAGCCAAACGAAGAGTGCAGAGCGAAAAACGCTTGCCATCTCTTTCTAGCGCTTGCCTCTCTGAGAGCAGAGAGAGCGAGTTGAAAAAATAACGTCCTCACCACTGCCGAATATAATAATTTCACCATGAACCGAAGCTGGCTCTCTCAATGCACACAAAAATGAGTAACACAGAGAGAAATGAGCGAATTCGTGAGCCGTCGTCCGAATGTGAAGCCTACAACAAAATAAAGAGTGCAAAGAAGAAAAGTTGAAAACAAAACCCAAAAACCCATCGACGTGTTCGTTCGGACGGCGCGTTTTCTAACGGAATAAGAAAAGCCGCGGGAGTCGGAATCGCACGCGTGTGTGTGTGTTAGTGAGAGTGTGTGCCCGTATGTTAATAAAATAAATAAATATTGGAGCTGAATAATTAGCCAGATATTATACACGTATGATGTATATATAATGGAGTGATTACCACTAACAAGTGCGCTATAGCTATAAAACAGGAAACTACTGCATAGGGAATCGGGAGTGCGGCGTTTGAGTCCCTTGTGAGTGCCAATTGCCAAAGACAAAATGGCTGCATTTCAACGCATTTAATGCCCAACAACAACAACAGCAAAGGCACAGGCGGCAGCGTGAAGAAGAAGAGGAGTAAGAGTCAGAGAAGAGGAAGAACACAGCCACAACAAAACAGAGTGTGGGGAGAGGAAGAGAGAAAAACATAGTTTAATTAGCAGAATATTTTTTAGTAGTTTTATGACAAAAACTTGTACTAAAAGTCGAAATAATAAGCGAATAAAAGCGAATGTTGTACATTTACTTTGTTTGAACGTGTGTTTGGTTTTGATTTTTTTTGTTTTGTTTTATTTTCTTAAAAAAAATACCAGCAACAATAATTCCATTTAATGCATTTTTTGCGTTTGCGCCTCAGCTGCCAGGGCTCTCTTTTACTCTCTTGATATCACTCTCTCGCTTTTTTTGCTCTCTCTCTCTGTTGTTACGTTTCCGCTGGTTGCTCTCCTTGTGGTTTTGGCTCTCTCTATCTCTCCCTGCTGTCTGCAGCTGCGCAGTGCGTCATAGGCCTTTTAGCATAAGTGCGAGTGAGAGGCCAAAACAAGCTGTTTCTTTCTGTGGCTTTGATTTTGTGTTTGTTTATTTCTTTCATGTCATAATTTTTGGTTTTCCCCCTCTGCAGAATTAGCAGCAACAAAGTTAAATACATTTAAATAAGAAAATTAAATTAAAAAATAAGCTAAAAAGTGTTTAATTTTTGTTTTCGGTTTTTATTTGTTTTTAAATAAAAATACAAAAAAAAAAGAAAAAAAATACAGAGTAAAGTAAAAAATATAAAATACTTGGTGCCCGATCCGTGCGTGTCGATGAGTGAGTGCTAAAACTGGTTAATGGCAGGGCTGCGGAAAATCCCCCATTAAGCCAGCCAGCCCCAGAGCCCCCACAGAAAGGTGCCTGCCCCAAAAATAGAGCCATACTGCCACAAGAGTTTCGTGAAAATCCCACACTAACCGCCAACAACAAACGGAGAATCTGTTGATTCTCCCAGCAACCACATTGGATCCCAGCCGCCACATATAATGTCCTCAAAATGTGCTTTCAACATTGCATTCGTGTCGATCATTTTCATCATCATCGTAAATGGTAAGAAAATGGCCCAAGAAACTACAAACATAATACTGTTTTTTTAAATTAATTTAATTTTATTTTAGAAATTTTAAAATTATAAATTCTAGTTAGAAATGTTTTGCTGGAAGGTTTCACAAAATCTTGAATAAAATATTGTAATACTGAGAACTATAAATGCAACCATGAGCCTTAGATTTCACAAAGTAATCATAATATTCATGAAATTCAGTTAAAATTAAATGCCGTTTTCGTTCCGCACTTGACCCACAAATATCCAACAATCAGTGACTAAACTTATGCAATTATACGAGAATATTAACCATAATCGAAGACAAAAAATAACATTGAAACAAATGCGCAATCGGGCGGAAAATAAAGTTAACATTTTCACCCCACAACAAAAATGCCAACAATTAAAGCGTAGGAAAAATAATTACGCACTCCTTGGAGGAGGGTGGAAATGGAGTGGGGTCTGCCACAATGTTGGCTCTCATCGGTTTTAGTATCCTGTTATGGGTTGACCCCCTTCCCCGCTGCAATGCTCTCTCGGATATGGAAAATCTGCCAAGAAGAGACGAACCAACGCTTTAATTAGAGCTGAAGATTGCCTTCGTTTCGGTGTTTTTTATTCGCTTGTTGATTGCGCTGCTAACGGGCAGGTGTCAAGGTCCCCCCGCCCCTAACAACTGGTCTCTAATAGCAACATATATGTACGTACATGTGTACCCATTTTTCCCATGTATCTTTTATACATGAGCGAACTTCTGCATGAAATGAGCATTCAACTCATTTATTTCAACAAAGCAAACTCATTGTTAAACTCTCGGACGAGACGAGACTCAACCGAGAGGTGAGTCATGGAAATGTCGAGGAAACCGAATGGAATCATCCATTTTTATGGTGAAATTCGAAGCTTGTAAAATACGTGGAACATACATAAATGAAAGAAATTAAATTAATTTTTTCTATAGGTTTAATATGATCCAGATATCAAGCAAGCAGTTCTTATGGGCTGCCCAGAGAACCCCCAAAAAAATG
The DNA here is from genome assembly GCA_963969585.1 of Drosophila helvetica. Taxonomy (NCBI): domain Eukaryota; kingdom Metazoa; phylum Arthropoda; class Insecta; order Diptera; family Drosophilidae; genus Drosophila; species Drosophila helvetica. The sequence continues at coordinate 54,505,996 of OZ018402.1, forward strand.
TCTGTTGTTTTACCATTTCGTGGGATATTTTTTTGCGAAAACTCATAAACCTTCCCACACATTTTCCATCATTCATTCAGTACGTTAAGTTGGGGCCTAAAAGAAACACTCATTGGATAGTTTTAAAACAAAAGTTATAAAATGAGTAAAAAGATATATAAATTATTTGTTATGAAAAGTAAATTAAAGCTATATATTTGGGCCATTTCAAAAGACACTTAAACTAATTTGTTTGTTGGCCAAAAGATGCCTTTTACTCGTAGGTTAAACATGACAAAACACGAGGCGGGGTAGGGTAGGGCAGGGCAGGGCCTCTTAGCCGGGCCAAGAGCGGCAGCAGCAGCAGCAGCAGCTCTTAGCTAATTAGCCAAAGTCGAGCCAAGAAGCAGAGGCAGAAACGAGGAAACGAAAACTGGTTTATCCACTTGGCCACTGGCCGGCTAATCTGACAACAAAGAACGAACCAACAGAACCCAAGAGAAACAGAGGAGAGGCAGAGAGAGAGAGACAGAGAGAGAATATACAGAAGGAAAAAAATTGCGACAAGTTTTTGTGTGTTTGTTTTTGATATTTCAAAGCGCGAGCAAAAAAAAAAATCAAAAAAAGACAAGAAAAAGGTCAATGTCTTGGCATTATCTGTTTTGTCTGGGCTACAAAAAAGTACTCGTATAAAAAGAACCTTATAAATCATGCAGAATGTATCTACGTATGTACATGTGTATGTGCAACAGATACAATCGGAATGAAAAGTGACTCCCTCCTCCATCTCCCTCTCTCTCTCTCTCTCTCTCTCTCTGTCTCTGTCTGTCTTTCCTTGTCTGCCATTATCGTCGCCCTCAAAGCCACAAACGGAAGCGCAACAAATACATGAGAAGAAAAACGGAGCTCTTGAGAGCAACAGTTTTGAGATACAAATAAAAGATACAGATACATTTAGAGATATGAATGAAGATATAGATAGAGATAGAGATAAATGTAAAGCGACGAATCAAGACAAAAATACAGATACCATAAAGATACAGATTGTATCTACAAATAACGATTTAACTAGAGATACATCTATAGCTATGAACAATTAAAAAGATACAGATACATGTACGAATAAGGATTTAGATAGAGATACAGATACATTATCTATAGCTAGACAAAATGAATAAAACTGAAAATAAAGATACAAAAACCACAGATACATTTAGGATTACGAATAATGATTGAGGTAAAGATAGAGATACATCTATCCAGATAGAGCCTACGATACGACAGAGATATAAATAAAAATCGGAATAAAGATAAAGAAAGGGAAACAGTTACAGATAATAAATAATATAATAATAAATAATAATAAAATAATAAATACTAGGTAATGATTAAGATATAGATACCGATTATTCTACAGCTGAGAGTAAAGATAAAGATACTTTTGAAACAAATATGTGCTTAGTTTTTGTTTCACTTTATTCATGGGTTTTCTTTTGGACTTTTCTTTTAATTTTCCGTAAATTTGCAGTGCATTTGCATCAGCTCTTGCTTTCCATGAAACGCACTGTACACCGTTCGACCCAATAGTCCCATACTCAATGTCACACACATTCTCCAATTATTCTGACCTCTTGGGCTCCGCGCGATAATGCATTTCTCGAGTCACACCTATTTCTGGCTCTTTCGCATTCGTTTTCGCTTTCGTATTATTGATAAGCCCTGCTCTGCTCTGACATTTTTCTCAACTAAAATTTCATTCTGCACCAGAGCTAAATGTGTCAGAAATCGCATGTACGGAGGGGAATGTGGAGGATTGGAGGGACGGCATTTATGCAATTTTCTTTTGTTTTTATTTTGCTTTATTTGCGGTACGTGCCAAGTACAAATCCGGCTAAAACACAACAGCCAATAATGAAGCAGCCTTCTAGCCAGAGAAGTCGTGACGATTTCCGAAGAAAGTGAAGAAAAATTAAGCTCATGGATCTCCAAATTACGATCCCATTAATACTGTCGTTTTTATTCCCCTAATAGTCTGTTCGTTTATGAAACATTTTTACAGGGAATCCACGATATATAGGGGAACAGAGAGGAATTTTACAGAAGAATAACTTATTTTAAATATTAAAGAAGGGTTTAAGTAGGGTTTTAATCCACTTTCTTCGCATTTCATAGCCATGGAATTGATCTCTGGACTCGAATGCATTCAAAGGACGCAATTCCATAGCTTTTCCACATCGGTTCTCCCGTTCAGATGATAGATAGCCATAGACCGCTTTGTGTCCTGTATCTGGGGTCTGGTATCTGCCAGTTACAAATGTATCTCCCACTGCGAAATGTGTTACAATCAGCACACAGCCATGAATGTGCTTCTGACATTTATTGTTTGCCGAGAGCCAAGAACCACACGCACACAGAAAATATATAAAATATATATAAAAAGTATGTATATATGCATTCTATATACACGTATCGGATAAATCCCTTAAGCTGCGGCTGAATGAGGAGCCAAGCGCATGGTTGGCGGGGAGGGGGGCACTTCAAATTGATGAGTAGCCTTAATAACGGGGCGTGACACTGCCTCTTGGCTCTGATTCTGATTCTGGCTGTGGGACTGTGTAAGGTGGAGGCGTGACGCATTCGAGCGGCAGGTGGTAGATGGGTTTCGGGTTACAGCTGGAATCCCCCCATATCATTTTGATGTTTGGAGTGGAATATCTCATTATTTCTGGAGGTAAAGGTTACTCGCATAAAAATGAACGTGGAATCTTTAGAGTATAGTCCAACGGTTATAGGACACATTGATGATGCAATTTGAGTACAAAAATGAACGATTTGTATCAAGCAGTTCATAAGGCATCTGTGAGAGCGTTCAGATTTTATTCGGCTCTTTGCCGGCTCTCTGCCGGTTTTCCAGCCGGTTCTTTCTAAGAGTATTGGTTGTAAGAGATCCCCAATTGAATTATTAAAATAATTTTAAAATATGGCATTGAAATACCACACAAAATAACTCCTCCGATATTGATATCAAGTTTTGCTGGTAGGAAACGGTAAAATGTGGTTGGAATGAAATTAAAATAAAATATAAATTAAACATTAATTAAAATTGAATATAAATAAATATAAAAATATCAATAAAATAAAATAAAAAATTAATTTAGAGCTAAATAAAAAGAAATGGAGTAAAATATAAATTGAAATAGAATGAAATATAAAATCAAATGGAATAAAAATTAAAAAAATAAAATGGGATGAAATATAAAACAAATGAAAATAAAACGAGGGGGAACGTTATGAGCCGCGTCTGCGCCGCGGCTCTACTTTATACCCGGTACTCAGTCAGTATGTATGTATGTGAGCTTGTTGTAATTTATTACATGTTCGCAAAAGGAAAAAATTTAATTTTAGCCAAAAAAAAAACAATTTAAGTCGAACCTTTTCGGAGATTTTGATCTATTAGATGTTTCCATATTTGTTTACATAAATTTTTTACATCTGCCATTTCTACATGTTCTTATCTACTTCCTACATATACATACACGAATGTGTGCGAGAGAGACAGGGAATCAGTCTGCGCTAGGGAGGCCACTGAAATTTCATTTGTTCCTTCTGACTATATTTATGATCCGATCTGATCCAAATTCAATACTCTGATAGATATAGTCATTTTCTATGATTCTGCGTTTTTGGTTTTCCCGTATCTTCAAAATTGTAGATTTTCATCTTTTGTGGGGGCGGAAGGGGGCGTGGCCAAATTTTAAAACAAACTCGTCTCGGTTTGATATCACAGGAGCTTGGATAGAAAGTTTGGTGGTTCTAGCTCTTATAGTCTCTGAGAACTAGGCGTCAAAAAATTCGATCAGGCATAGCGCCTACCCCTGTGTGTGAGAGAGAGCGAGAGGGAACGATGCATTTCGAAATGGTTTTCTTCATTGTGGCTATATTTATTATCCGATCTGATCCAGATTCTACAATCAGATAGATATTGTCATTCTCTACGATTCTGCGTTTTTAGTTTTCTCGTATCTTTAAAATTGTGCATGCCACAGATTTTCGTCCTTGGAGTGGGCGGAAGGGGGCGGGGCGAAATTTTGAAATACACTTGTAACAGTGCGATAAGACAGGAGTCTGGATACAAAATAGTGTTCCTCTAGCTTTTATGGTCTATGAGCTATAGGCGCTAATGAAGACGGACAGACGGACAGACGGACGGACAGACAGACATAGCTATATCGACTCGGCTATTGATGCTGATCAAGAATATATATACTTTATGGGGTCGGAAACGCTTCCTTCTGGGTGTTACACACATTAATTTTTTGCACAAATCTAATATACCCCTTTACTCTTCGAGTACCGGGTATAATAAAATACAGAAAAATGGAAATAAAATACAAAAAAAATAATAAAATACAAAAAATGTAAATAAAATGAAATAAAAATATTACTAATATGGAAATAAAATGAAAAAATATTAAGAAAATTGAAATAAAATATAAAAAAAAATGGAAACAAATGTAAATAAAATTAAAAAAAGTTTGATATTAAACATAAATGTATAGCAGACGGAGCAGATGAAAAAGTTGCACAAATTCTCTCAGGCGAAGAAGAGAATCCGGAATTGTAGGATTTCACAGATAAGAGGAAATAACGACTCAAGAAAGACGAATCCTGCGGCCTTCTCTCCTCCTTTCAAACAAAAATAGCGGCCCAAAGATAAATTGTACGTATTTTTCGAATAGATTTGAAGCTTTGTTTCTTGTTTGCAGATAAAATCAGCGGTTCGCCCCGTAAAATAATTGTTTTTTTGGATTCAAATGGCTAGATCTGGAGATGCTCGAAAAGTGAGAACTCCTATCTGGATACTTTCTCTATTATTCGGGCATCTTTGAGTCCATGGCTTCGTATATGTACTCGTATGAGTGTTGGGCCCTAATTCAATCAGAAAGCCACGAAGTTGGCTAACTAAAAATGCGCTTGAATTGGATTTTATGCGAGAATTATGCTGCCTCATTATGCCAAATGGCCTAAATAACAATCAAAGCGGGACTCTGGGCCCTCGAGGGGGGGGGGGGGGGTGGTGGAATTTAATGAAATTATTAAAGTTGTGCGGTAAGCCACAGAGATACAGTGGATGTAGGCAGTTGTGGGGCGGCTACAGGGTTCACTCGTACATAAACAACGAGACGACCGCCAGACAAAGGCATAAAAACTTTTCTTTTCTCCCTTTTTTTTGCGGGGGGGAAGCATAAACAAACACAGGAGGCAAGACGTAGATACATTATGCACAGACGCAGGCTACAGATACAGATACAGATACAAGATACAAGCCAGCGGAAATAAAATGGAAAAGCGGAGGAAAAACGTAAAAGGGAGCGAACACGGAACACGGAGAGAAGAACAAGACGGCCGGCAGTCCAAAGCACATTTTCGTGTCGGCATTCGCTTTTCGCATTTCGCATTTCGCATTCAAGTGCAGACTCACATTCATTTTGGCTCGAAAGGGCACCAAATTATGTGCATATATATGTACATACATATATGGATACTATGGCTACAGATACTGATACGCAGATACATTCGGGGAGCGCCTGAAAGGTGCTTTTCGCCCCGAAAGAACCATTAATAAATGTATTATAGGATTTTGCCATTTAAAGACAAACTGGCCCCAAATAATAAGAACGTTTTTGGTTTCTGTGGTATGTTTTGTTTTTTTTTTGTGTATCTGTAAGATGCATTCTGCTTTTAAATCTTTTGATTTCTCTAAAATATGCTCCAGATATATTTTTTATTTAATATTTATTCTGATTTGAATTGTTTTTGCAAAGAAAATCCACTGAAACGTAGGACCCCTGTGTCGGGGAGCAAGCCGAGAGGTACCTACTAAAGCTAAGGAACCACCCAAACGTCTTGGCAAGGAGACTTGCTAGGAGCAGAACCCAGCGCAGGTAGCACCCCTTTGACTTGTCAAAAAGGAGGTTATAGGAAAAGTTCTAGCTGTACTAAATGCCGATCCGTTTCCCGTCGATTACCTATATAATCCATACTATAAGCTGCTATTATTAAAAATAGTCAGCTATGCTATTTCTATGTGATATTGGCTAAAAAAAGAGCGAAATTTGTACGAAACAAATAAAATTATAATGTAAAATATTTTAAGAATAATTATTATTTATTGTTATTTGATTTTTTTAAATTTGTCAAACAATTTCCAAAATATTAATTTATTTTTAATTTTTAAGAATTTGTTGAATATTTCTCCAGGCATTTGGAAGGGCATACAAGTCTTCGGCTTTTCTATTTCACTCTTTTGCCCTCCATCTTTATGCGTTTTTCCACTTTGTCTGTCTCGCAATTTTCTTATTGTTGCTTTTTGTTGGTGGAGCGGGGGGGTTGCTTTGAGGGGGAAAGAAGGTCGATGATGGGGCGGCATTTGCTTTTATTTTTATTGTGTCTACGCCTTGCCACAGAAGTCGACATTTTTATGCTGCACGGCTCTTTGGGGCCCCCCACCAGCCAAGAGCATCCATCCCCTTCGAGCGCTTTCCCGACAAAGTTGATTTTCATTAGTTTTAATGCTGCTCATTATGCTCTCCCGTCTGTATCTGTATCTGGAATCCCTGTCTATCTGCGTATCTGCTTTCTGTGTTCTCGCTGCCTCTGCCTAGACACGGAAAACGCTGCTGCCAATAAAGGAAAAAGCACTTTGGCGGCCAAAAAAAGTGTTGTGTGGAATTCTGATATGCAGGGTAATGTTTTCCCCAAAAAAAATTCTATATGGCTTATATATCTCTATCTCATAGATACACTTTCGTGCACTATAAATACGAGTAGTCCCAGGTACTACAGGCGATACTTTTTAATTCGCTTAGTGGCCTTGATGTTTATTTTACTGCTAAAAAACATACACGAAATAAAATATCTGTTGATTTATGCAGCCAAAAGAAGGATTCACTGCCCCGTGGCAGCCATTGGAAAATGCAAACGCAAATACAAGTTGAAAGCGATTTCTGGAATTCATTTCTTTTGCTTTTGCTTTGTTTTTATTTTTCGGAAAAACTTCCCTGCCCTTGCAGGGCCAGCAGCCAACAAATATCAAAAATATTTTCACCAACAGAAGTCGAATAAAATAAAATGAAATAAATTGGAATATGAACAAATATGGCAAACATTGATTGCAGTGCGAAAATGTATACTTTTGCAAATTGAACGAATTGCAAATACAAAGTGGTAATGGTAATAAGAGGCTGTATATTTAACTGTTTTTCCGCATACAATTTGATGGGCAGAGAGTCTTGTTTTTTACCCCAAGAAATCGGCAAAAAAAAGGATACATATATATTGAATTTTTCCGTTTGTTTGTGTGGTTTGATAAATTTAGTCGTCCGCTGTGGTGAGGACCCTCCACGCTGTCTTGGCTCTCAGAGAGCCAAGCGACAGAAAGAGATAGCAAACGTTTTACGTTCTGACAAACGGATGGACCCTCGGAAGAGAGCAGATGTGGTGACGACGCATCATGGCCCTGCGTAAGGCAAAGGAAGACCAAACTTCCGCTCCACTTTGCTGCGTAGCTTCCGTCTTTAAGTTGATATTTTCTTCTTATTGCTCGATATTTTCACTCAACGACTACAGATTCTCTTTATCTGGAAGTTGTCAGACTCCTATTAATATTTAGACCCATTCTTTTTTGGGAAAAACCTTTAGAATTATATTCTTTATAAAAAAAATGTGTATTCCTATATTGCATGTCTGCATGTATATCTTTCACTAATTGCCATCCGCTTGGAATTTACTCTGGATATAAAATGGGATATTTGAAACCACAAGGACCCCCATCCAGCCATCATCCACCAGCTGCTGCTGCTGAGAGGGTAGAAATCCAGTTCTCGACCTCGTAATTTCTCTGGCCTTCGATGGGCCCTGGGAGGAACATGTGTGACCGCTGTGCCCCAAGCATTTAAGTCGCTCGCCAGCGCACAGCGACACATGAGACTCGCAGAGCGGACTCGCATTTCATAACACACACTATTCCGACGACAGGACGGACAGACATTCGAGAGGAGCAAAGGAACAATTACTTACAAGTTGGTCAGCGCGTTCGGAGGCCTTTGCCGAATTTAATAAGAATGAAATTGAAGTCCTCTCGTCTCCGTTTCGTCTGGGCTTAATTGCCTGGAACATTTGATTTAATCGGTTAGAAATTAAGCCAGGATTCGGGATGCAAATGAAGAACAGAAATGAGAGAGATTTGGATAGGAGATTGCTTTTGCAGGAAGTGGAACAAGGCAACAGTTGGCTTTTATTGTTTTTATCGGCAGTTATCGGTAGATATCGTTATCTATCGATAGCGCCTTTGATTGCTTAAAAGCTGTAATCTACTGCAACAGCGAAAGTAATTAAATATTCGCTTTGTTTTTATTTTAACTTGCGAAGCGACAGACGGAAAAATAAATGCAAATCGGATTCGGTTTCGGTTTCGGCTGCGAATGTGCCGGGGTTCCATTTGTCTATCCATCGACAACGAAATAAAACAATGATAAAAAATGTGTAAAATCGAATTAAATATTCGATGGAAATTTGCACAAACAATGTGAAACCAAATTGCAGGCATCAGGAAACATATTAATTCTTGTATTTCTTTTTTGGTCAAAACGATTACCGAACAAAAGCCATAAAGTACATGCACGATAGGGGGAAGAGGGGGCAGGGTACAGGGGCTTGCTTTATCTCGTATGTATGTCTGTATGCTTCAGTTCATTTAAATGTGATTTATGTATGTACAGAGTGCCCAAACAATGAAAGCGGGAGGGTTGGGGTGGGGAGGGGAGGGGAGGGGAGCCATTTCCATAGAAAATGAAATGAAAGTGTAACGATCTGACTGACATTTCCTGCGAAAAAGTGCCTGGAGTTCATCATTTCCACCATCATCATGAGCTGAGCATCATTATAATCATCGTCAGCCTCGTTACACATGCAAATTGCTTGGGGCCTGGGTCAGGGCAACATTAACAATAGATCTCCGCACTGGATCTCATCTCTCATAGCCATAGAACAATCCCAAGTCCGCACTTTGCAAAACGGCCCTCGGCAAGGACTTTTATGACTCGGAGATGTTGTTCTTTGAAATGGATTTCCATTTATATTTCCATATTATTTGTGTTATTTATTATACATAAAATACAAACCTAAAAGGTTCCTAAAAATCAAAAAAAGAACTCTGTAAATATAAATATGTAATCATATATCATTATATGAAACAGAAATGTTTAAAAAACAAACCACAAATTTTCAGTAATATTCTTTTTATATTTTAAGAATATTTCGGTGGTAATGGCGTGGAATTTTCGTAGATTAATGTTTTATTAGTATTCCTATGATTTTTAACCGTAAAATATTCGTTATAAAATTGTATTTGAATTTTTTTTAATCCCATCTGACGTTCCAAAAGATAACAATTTTTGTATTTCTTTTTTAATTTAACTTGTTTTCTTGAACGGGCCAAAACCGTCCTATGTGTGGTGGGCTCCTGGCGAGCCTGGCAACCGCCTCTACCTAACCTAACCCAATTTAACGATTGGATAACGATAATCAAGTTAATTATAATTAAAAATTATTTAATAATTAAATAATTACTTAAAGTGAAGAGAATTGAATTTATAATCCAACTAAATGGCTATATAACATTTAAGGACAGTATTTAAATATATTTTAAATACCCGCCAATAGTCCCATTGCTTACACAAGAAATAATCCAGAAATTAATTAATTCTTTAATTAAATTTCTCTTTTTTTTCTATCATTTCCTGATGAAAGTCAATCAATAGAGTTTCCAATTAAAGTAGTTGGATGATAACAGATACACATTTTCCCCATAGAAGTTCCATATGCACTTCCTCCTAGATACTGTGGTTCTTATATTTCAAGTTTGCTTTAAAACACGACTCGTCTTCAATTACTTAGGGACATTCGCTCAAGGACAGCGACTAAAATTAATGGTGGCTGGGATGCACACGCAGGATTTACTAGTAATTTAGTGCTCTGCAGTCCACAGGGGCAGAGGCAGACACACACCCAAACCCGGATCCTTATATACCAGTATACCAGTATGTACAAGGGTATATGCACGTAAATACTTATGTACTTTGGATGGCAAGTTTTTTGCATGGCATTTTGACATTTTGCTGCAGCTTTTGTGTGCTGCCAGGAGGGTGAGGGGGGGACTCCTGTGAAGGCACTTTAGCCTTCAGCAAATCCCGACTAAAGAGAGACACAAAAGAAAGTCGTTGTCTCTTTGTCCCTGCCAAAAAAATTAACATTTCCAACAGGTTATAAAATTTAAAAAAAAATCACATTTTTTATTAGAATAATAAGGAAATAACAATAAATAATAATAATTAATAATAATAATATTTAATAATAATAATAACAATAATTATAATAATTGATAATAATAATAATTGATAATAATAATAATTGATAATAATAATAATTAATAATAATAATAATTCATCTTGCAAATCCAGCGACCGGCAATACATTATTATTATTATTAATTATTATTATTGGCTGCTGCTGGCACACTTTCCTCTGGCTCCCTCGCCTCAGCCTCGCCCAAAAACAGACCGTGCTGGCCACCGCCCGACGCCAGCAGCATCTTCCGGTTTTGGGTGTTCTTGCCACCGACCAGGACCGGCTCCAACGAATCGTCGCCGTCGCCCACACCCAGCTGGTAGCTGGTGCCCATGCCCCAGGAATATAGGCTGCCATCTTCCGTAATGGCATATGAGGAGGTTTCGCCACATCCCACATGGACGATATTGTCCGAAAGATTATGGGCGGGCGTTAATTGGTCCACCACATCCTGCCGGCTGCCCAGGCCCAGGCGTCCGTACTCCGGGCGACCCACCACATAGCATCGTTGATCCTTCTTCAGAAAGAGTGTGTGGTGTAGGCCCCCCGATATCTGCTGGATGTCCTTAAGCGTAGTTTTGATCGGATGTAGGATCAGACTCTCATCCTTCTCGCAGGCCAGCTGCTGGAAGTTGTTCAGGCCAACGGCCCAGATCATTTCAGTCTGGGACTCCCGAAGGAACGTGCAGTAGTTTGTGGCCCAAATGGCGTCGAACCGCTTGGCTCGCCGCGCGATCAACTGGCCCGGTCGCAGCCAATCGCGCCTGCCGCGGCGACCCTCTCCGGCCACCGAGCGCTCCGAGATGCGTCCCAGCTGGCCCTGCTCCGCGCATCCGACCGTGTACACCTCTCCCCTGGTGGTCAGCATCACCAAGTGATCGGTGCCCGAGGCAATGCTGCAGCAGACAGTGCCCGCCAGCAAGTTGGTGGGCACGACGCTCCTTTTGCCCTCAATGGTCAGGCCCATGTTTCCGTGCGAATCGCGGAACGATCCCCAAGCATAGACGCTGCCGTCGTCCAATAGGCAGGCGGAGTGCGAATCTCCCGCCGCGATGCGCACCGCTTTGCCGGGCAATCGGACCAAAGCCGGCAACGACTCGCTGCCGTCCTCGCTGCCCGCCTCGCTGCCCTCCTCGCTGCCCGCCTCGCTGGTATCCCGCCCCAGGGCGCCCTCGTCGTTGCAGCCAAAGGAGTAGATGTCGCCACTCTCAGTCAGCACGAGGCTGTGCATGCCACCAGCGCACACATCCACAGGATTCGGGATGTTCGCCACCACGGCAAGACGCCTCCGCTCGTGCACATCCTCGCCCAGGCCAAGCTGCCCGAAGTCGCCCGTGCCGCAGACCAGCACGCTGCCCACAGTCTGCCGTCGCTTGGGTAATTCCAGGCGGAAAGCGCTGCGCGCCCTTTTGGCCGGAAGGGGCTGGGCCACGGCCTTGTCGGCCTTGCCGGTCTTGCCGGTCTTGCCGGCCTTGCGTGTCGACATTATTGCTGCTGCGATGTTTGGCAAATCGAACTTGAAAATTCCACAAATTTAGTCACAAAAACTTAGAAATGGAAATTACGCCGATTCTGTTGAGGGAACGTTTTCTTTTCTTGCAGATTCCTGCTTCGACAGTCAAATCTGGAAAATAAATTAGTTTTTCACGAGTATAAATATTTTCTTTCTGTTTTGACGTGCTAAGATCTTATAGCTTACGGCACTAGGAATGTCAAATATTTTTAAAATATAGTATTTAGTTTTTAAAAAAATATCGATATATTGATAGTTTGATTATTATCAGCAACCCTATAGGGCACTCAATGGGTCCATGAAAGCCTAGTACTCGGACCAGCAAAAAATGCTATCGGAAGGAATCAGGGTTGATATTCGTATGAAACCGATGCAAATATTCCTCCAGCCCAATGATTCCTCTAGGGTCATCATTTTGGTGGTACTCAGCACGAGCAAATTAATTGCCGATGCCACATCTAAATCCATTGTATTAAATTTAAATAATAAATTTGAATTTGTAAACAAAACACAGCTGACTGAGCAGTGTAACCGTAGGGCATGCACACCTGGTCACACTCGGTCGCTAGTATTTTTATATTGCAAATTCCGCCAGAGGAACTTTTGCTGGTCTGAGTACTAGGCTGAAGGTCCTACAGGGCATGATGGAATTATACAAGGAGGTCTCGTCGGCTGCCGTCTCGTTCGGGTTTTGGTCCCTGAACGTTCGGTGCGTGCTCGCTTGAAGAGCCTCGAGTCTCGATTCTAAGGGACTGTATAGTTGTTGCTATACAATTTTGCGGACCGAAAAAACGAAACAGACGAGCTGAGCAGCCGAGCCCGAGTAGGTAGGGAGCGAGCGGCGGTCAGAGACGAAGGATAGCCTAAAAGAGAATAGGAGTAAACCCCGCGCGTCCGTACCATAAAGCGTCGAATGAAAATTGAAAATAGTTTGTTCCTGATGCAGTATCTTGGTATTGTATAGTCTTTGCTCACACTTACTGCGCTGCACCCTTTCACTCGCACTCATTGTGAGCATAGACAAGGGACTACTTTTGCTGACGAGACCACCTTGTATAATTCCATCATGCTACAGGGTCTGTAGAGTCCAGCAGACAAAGGGAATAACAACTTACCTTTAAAACAGCTCTTAAGTGATCTATTCACAGCCGATAGAAGGTGGAAAACGTACTCGTATTTGAATTATCAGATTTCTGAAATTTGATATGGGTTCTTCCAAGAAAATTATTTGAGCATGCCCAGACTTTCTAACATTTATTGCTAAGCTACTCTGTGAGAGAGCTGTCTGCTAGCCGAACTCCCGAATGATTTTGGTCCCACTGGGCTCCAGTTTAGTTCAGTTTAATTAAAAAAAAAAGACCAGCGATTTTCTATATTTAAGAAGTAAAATAATTCCCTCAAAAATAGTTTAACATTAGTTCTAAATAAAACTGGAATATTTCCGATTTACGGTTGTCTCTCTCACAGAGTAGCTTTGCAGTAAAGGGTGAATTTTCATTTATGGAAGAAATGTATTTAGTATTTAATAAAATAATGGAAATAAAATAATAAAATGATGGAAATTTGATGGGCGATTGGCATTGTTGTGGCCGATATGCCCTCTCTCGAAATTTTGCATGTTTAGCGTTAATTATTCGTGACAGTGACGAAACAAAAGCAACAATAAATAGGGGGAAAAATGGAATACCCCAAAATATGCGAACGATGATAATTGTATTTATTTGTGCATGAAAATGCATTACATCGGAAACAAAATGTGCTTAAATGTGCATGGGAATTTTAATTAAATCTCAGATTTTGCATTCTTTGCATTTGCGCGGCAAACTCGATTTTGCAAAAATATTACAAATACTCCAATAGTGGTTATACATATTTATATTGAACGAAATTACTATTTTTCTTCAAAGAGTCGGATTTATTTGGCACACTTGTTGAGAAAATTCGTGTCTTTCGTGCATAAATTGTTTCATGGTCAGGGTCACACTGGTTTTAAAGTTAATGGTGGTCTGGCCACACTTATATTATATTTCAAGATGCGAAAAATCGGTCCATCATCGCAGAATCATAATGAGTAACCATATCTACTACATTGCAGTATCCTATTATCATAATTCAGAATGTAGAAAAGAATTTCCCCTAACTGTCTCTCTTTCTCTTGTACAGAGTAGCTTAGCAGGAAGAACTGTCATGTCTGGCATCTGCTCAAAAAGAGCGAATTAACTATTTTTTCTCCCTCTCTTTCTTGTTTCTCAGTAAACTAGATTCTATCGAGACTTGAACCCTTGAACAAAATATTATAAGATATTATAAAATTACTCTCCTCACATTTTTAAAGGTAAAATAAATGCAAGTCTGACCTGAGAGAAAGAGAGACAGAGAGACTGCTTCTTTTCTCCGACATTTTAATGTTTGAGAATGACAGTTGAGATTGGGGGCTCTGGTTGTTTCCCCCCTTTTGCCGCTTGTCATGGAAAAAGGTCTGAGGAAAAGCACTGAGCGCTGCCAAACCGAACCCTTCACAAGTTTTCTTCTTTCTGCCTTTTTTGGCCTGTCAGGAAGGAAACGTTTTTCCCCATCCCCCGTCCCCCAGCTCCCAGCCCCCTTCCGCCCTGCTGCACTCCACCACCAAAAACCTGAACACTCCTCCGAAGTGGTTTTTAATTTGAATACTTTTGCGTGTACTCCCAACAAAAGCGAAAAAAAAGAGAGAAAACTCAAACTGAATAAGTGGGTTCTTCTCGGGTCTTACTTTTTTTGTTGTTTAAATATTTTTATGCGCTCAACATTTTGCCCAAAAATATTACAAAATACCAGAGCAACATACATAATTAATAAACTTATGATACTAACTCCAGTTTTATAAATTTTGTGTTTTTTCTGCTTACTTTCAGGTTACGCAAAAGATATTTCTGGAGTTAAAAGAGGTAAGCGAATGGTTACTACATATTTGTGTTTTATTTGTAAGGAAAATATTCCTATTAAATTAAATAATTACGAAAAAGATTTATATTCATCTGAAATTAATATATGAAATATAAAAAATTTACAAAAAATAATCGTCTAATAATATATAATCTTAATAATAATATAATCAATATAATATACAAAATATTCATATAAATAAAAAATAATAAAACTAAAAATAAATAATAATAAATATAAATAAATATACCAAATATATATCTAAATATGAAAACGAAGTAAAAAATATAAATATGAAAAAAAATCGTACAAAAAATTAATTTAAATATGAAATAAATATAAAAAATATTAATTTTAATTAAGAAAATGGAAGTATACGCCAAAGCGAAGGTTAATGGTTAAGATCGTTAAAGCAGAGATTTTCGATCCAAAGTCCTCCATTTTGAACATACATTTGAACACTTAACCCCTTGCAGTCGTTCTCTCTTACAAAGTAGCTTAGCTGTAAGAACTTCCATATCTTTTAGGCCCTCAAACGGAGCGCACTACCTCTCTCACTCTTTCTTTCATTCTCCATCCTAGTGCGAATCTTAATTGAAAAAATACCATATCTATGTCTGCCATATCTTTGTGCAATTCCTAGCCACATTAACAGCTGGCCCTAGCCCCCCCGCTAAACGTTATGGCCCCGCCACCCTATAGACAGAGAGACGCAACCCCAATATGTGCAGTTTTCTTCTTTCTTGTATTTTTGTGGTTGTTTTTTTTTTTGCTGGCCCATTCACACGCCGGCACTTTGGCACGGGCTCCCCATAGTGCAATTTATAATATGTGCCGACAAAAGGGAAAAGTCGACAAAAAAGAAAAGCCAGTAGTACGAGTGGTAGGAAAAATGTAGGAAAACCTGACGTCGAGTAGCTCTAGAATTCGTTTAGGCCGCAAAGCCACTCGAAAGTCTCCTCTGTTCCCGCTTTTCCGGGCAGGTTGCATCGCTGTTGACTTGTCAGTTGACTGACGGGGAAAAAAGAAAAAAAAAAAAAACATTAAAGAACAGTACCATTTTTTTTGTGTTTTTTTTCCGCTTCATGCTGGAGGGATACGGGATACACGGAGAGGCGTGGCACATATGCATGTACATATATTTAAAATAAACTCGCACTCGTTCTCTTCTTTTAATATTCGACTTTTTTATGATTCAATTTTATGCTTGTCGCGGTTGTGGTTCCCCCCCCCCCCCCCACCCAAAAGGGCGTAAAATCAATGATTTTGGGAGGCGGAGGAGGTAAAGGACGAGTCCGAACAAAATGGCCGCCATTTCGCAGCAGCCCGCGCACACAATTCGGGGGCGGGGTGACTGGGTGACTGCGTGGGCGAAGGTCCATCGACTGTCATTATTTATTGAAAATATAGTTTGATGAGTTTTTACTTGGTGCGAGGAACCGGGCAGGAACCGGCGGCAGATGTTGCCTCCGTCCTTTCCGGTCCGTGCATCTTTTTACGGGTGTTGTTTCCTGTTCTGCGGTCAATGGAATGCTTTTTTGCGTATGTCTGTCTGTCTGTCTGGTCTGTCTGTCTGCCTTCGTGTGTGTGTTTTAAAATTGGTTAAATCAGCAAACTTTTCTTTTGGGGACTCAACTTTTGGAGCCGCGTCGTGGGATTGTTGTCACCAAAACAACGAAATTGAAAAAGTTACACCGAATTGCATCTAATTTGGTAGTTAAGTTAAGGCTTTTTGAGGCTTATTCAGGCTCTTCATTCTGGCGGTTCTATTTAGGTCCATAAGGAAGAAGGATACTAGAGACTGGTAGGTGAGAGTACTCTTGAATGTACTCTTGGATGTGCTGGGATGCCATAGCTTGTAGATTTTCTTTCTATATTGAACGTTTTCGATCTGAACTGGCTCATCAAATCAGCTGTTGATTTGTATTTATACCCGTTACTCGAAGAGTATGTGTGTAACACTCAGAAGGAAGCGCTTTCCGACCCCATAAAGTATATACCATATATAATAAGGCATGTCATTCCCTCTCTTTCACACCCTCTTCGCGTGCAGTTTAAGCCTTCTGGCGGACTGCGTATCGGGTAGAAATGTAGAGTCGCGGCCCTAGCTGCGACTCACAATGTCCCCCCTCGTTTCAATAATGTATCCATGTACAGTTATTTTTTTTATTTTTTTTTTTGAGTTAATTTTTTTATTTATTTATTTTCTAAATTAATTTTTTATTTATTTGGATATCATTCAACCTAGTGCTACAAGATTAACTTATATTTAAAGCACTAGTCACAAAATTATTTTAATCTTATAATATAGATTACACACATTGGTTTTTAATTCTAAACATTTATACTCGAGTTTAATTTCATTTTTGAATTTGCATAATACATTTGTTTTTGTTTTATTATGGATATATTGATATTTATTTATTTGTTACATTTTATTTGATTTATTTCTAAATTTTATTGACTTTATTTATGTATCTGTTAAATAATTCCCAGAAGTGTTAAAGTGTTAAATTTGCAATATATTTTTATTTTGAGAGACTTTTTGTGAAGGGTCATCCAGAGATATCCTCCCCACAATAAAGGTGGGTCCCTCAGCCCCCAAGCGCCACCTTGCTCAATGAATTCCCATGGCCATTGAGTGTGGCAACAATGACTTTGCATTTATCACTAAAGTTGCAAAAAAACGAAGTAGCGGAAAAAATGTCTGCGGCCAACAAACTATCGTCCATTTCTTCCGCTTCATATTACAAATCTTCGGCTGATACGATTATGTGGCGGACTCGTAGACAAAAAAAAGAAGGGAAAACCGAAATGGAAATGGAACGGAGCCGACGTATCCGTGTGCCTTCAAGCGAAGGGCCATAAAACAGCAAAAAAGAAAAGCGGAAAAAAAACACTCTCACCATTCCGTGGGGGTATGACCAGTTAATAGCATTTCCCTTCGCCCCCCTCCCCCCGTCGGCGACGCCCACGCAATCGACACAATGTTTTTGTTTTTTATTTTGTCTGTGGCACAGTCGTCTCCCCTTAACCGGGGAGCACCAGGAGCAGGATCTGGTGCCCAGAGTTATGCAGTTTATTATGGGGGCAGATGATGAGGCGGTTAGAAGCGCTGATTGCCCCACCGGATGGACAGACGTTTCCCCCCCTACATGCCCCCGCAAACAAAAAAGTATGTTCCATACATTAAAGGGTCGTTATGTGCGACGAGTATGTGGAATATCGGTATATATACATATATATATGTACTCATGTGGATCCGGATTATGTGTACTCGCATTCGAGGTTTTTGCTTGGCTGATTCCAGCGTCGAAGGTGAAGAAATATGTATCGGTGGGGGGGTTACCTCACATATAGCATTGGCCAACAAGCGACAACAATTCGCTAGGAAAATGCTCAAAATGATGAAATGCGAACCGAAATTGCCAGCAATATAATATATTTTAAATTACCTCAGGCTTGGAAAAGTGTGGCACAATTCGCAATATGCTCCTATGCCCATGTTTCACATTTCATCATTCCTTGAATGACATTTGATTTTTGAACAAATTTCCCCTAAGCGAAAGAATGCATTCTTTTTGTAGGGAATGTGGAAATGAAACTGTTGCCAATCGTATCTAAGAAATCGGTTAAAAATTCTTATTCATTTTATACAGCTGTTCCACATTCCATCATTCCTTGAATGACATTAATTTGCTGTTTAACTTTCCCATAAGCGAACTGGAATGTGGGAATGTAACTGGAAACTAGAGGGTTTATTAGTATCATTCTTTTGAACCCCTTTTCCGCATTCCATCATTCCATTTAATCGAATTGCACCTTCGTTACGAATGAGAATGTGGAACTGAAATGTAGGAATGGAATGAAGCAAATGACAATGTGGAATGAAATGTTTCTAGTAGATCGGTTCCATCATTCCTCGAATCATTCGTTGATTCGCTGTGCAAATTTCCCCTAATCGAATTGCACCTTCGCTACGAATGAAAATGAAATGTTTCTAGCAATTAGGTTTATTCTTATTATACCACTGTTTCACATTTCATCATTCCTCGAATCGTTCGAATCATGCGTTGATTCTCTGCATAAATTTCCCATAAGCGAAGGGCCTTTTCCGCGTAAGACCTTCATTTGAAATGTATGTAAATTTCATGGTGGATCAAATTAGTTTGTTCGCATCTCTGTACATGCA
The DNA here is from genome assembly GCA_963969585.1 of Drosophila helvetica. Taxonomy (NCBI): domain Eukaryota; kingdom Metazoa; phylum Arthropoda; class Insecta; order Diptera; family Drosophilidae; genus Drosophila; species Drosophila helvetica. Next base: position 54,525,009 of record OZ018402.1, read on the forward strand.
AATGTCCCGTTTAGCTGTTGCAATGTTCCACCATAATAGTCGCCTCGTAAGCTGCGATTTCCTTGCCCCTCCAGCGCCAGCTCCTGCCCCAGTGGCGTGGCGTCTCCCCTTTCGCAATTCCCTTCCATGAGCATCGTCATCATCAGCCGAGCAGCCTTATCCCCGCGTCATGTTGCAGCCGAATGCAATCCTCAAAGCAACCCAAAGCGCTGCAAAACATTGCGCTCGGAAAACTTTCCTGTTGCTGTGTTTTCGAGCATTTCGTTGTTTTGTTTTCCTATTTTCCTTCTCTTTTTTTTTTTTTTTTTTTTTTTTTGGTTTTTTGTTTTGCCAAACAGATTTTGCCGTATCAGAGACAGAGCAGACATTTCTGGAGTTTGAGAGCTGAATGTTGAAGTGGCAGGATGCGATGCGATGGGTTGGGATGGGTTGGGCTGGGGTCGATGGGTGGGTGGCTTTCTCTCTTGGCTGGGAATATACCCATGCTACCCATACCCGTGCTGCTATTTAGCCACGTTTTGTTTGCTTTTGTGCTTTGCTGCAGTTTCTGTGTGCCCCTCTCACTCTCTCCCTCTATGCCACTCTCTCTGCCACTCTTTATTCTCCGAGAGTATCCTTCGGTCGTCCGTCCGTTCTTTTGGTGCAATTTTTATCTTCAATACACGCTCATTTACGCTGTCTGATAGCTTTAGGGTATATTCATATCCGTTGTCTTTGCCAGCGTCGCGTCCCAGCGCCAGGGATACGCGAGCTGGCAACTGATTCGCTGGGGAATGGATGTCCTGTCCTCTGCTCCTGGATGGGATGCGATGGGATGGGATGGGATGGGAGGATGTGGGGCCAGAGCATAGCGTTCCTGGAGTGATATTTGTGCATTGCTGCTATGCATTTTGTTTGCTCTTGATTACACTGCCCAACAAACAAGCTGGAAATGAATTAATCTCGAATCAGATATTATATTCTTGAGTTTGAAAGAAATCAGAGTTGCCAGATCGGGTTTTGTTGCGTCTTCCTATTAAGTTGAATATTATTATTCCTAAATAAGTTCACAGATGTCCCCTCCTTTTTATATTTCCAACCTTTTATTGTTGTCAATTCGGTTTGCTTAGTCAATTAGATGCTTTGAAGCGAACAGCTGATTGATGAATTTGGCGCTGCCACCTGATTTCTGTACGCAGTTAAGTTGGTTGCGCTTCTACATCGCATTCAGCCTTCCTTTCCTATTAGAGATTACAGTTTACCAAGCTAAATTTATTTTAATTTTAATGCTTATGCTGACTAGTGTAAGTCGCTTTTTAATATCCTTGAATTGCGTGCTGTCTGGGGGTCTTGGGCAGGCTTTTGGGCTGGCATTGTCTGGCAAACGTTTGCCAAAAGACGGCGGGGATTATCTTCTATCTTGTCTGCTATGCATATACATTAGTTATGTACGTACTACGTATATACTACAAAAAAACATATATACTGTATTCTATATATTTCTAAGCAAAAACGAAACAAACCTTTGCCAGCATTTTCGCTAATAAACAACTTTGTCACCGGGGATTTAATCAACTTTATTTTATTGTCCATTTGCACAGAGTCTACTGCTGTCGTGTCTCTGTCCCTTTTGTGGCCTGGGCCTTTTCTAAACCCTTCTTTTCGCTGGCCGACAGGATTTTCATTTCATTTTGTGTCGTGCATTGAATGGCATTTCGGTTGGTGGGGATGGGGGTGGGTTTGGGGGAGGGGCTCTGGCAAAGCATTGATTACCGCATCGAGTACATATAACATGGATCTGTTCGGTTCCAGCTCCCTCGATATAGGCTTGTTAAAAGGTTCTTAAATTGGTTTTTATTACATGCCACATTCTGCTCGACTCTCTGCCTCTTTATGAGGTGCTTTGCAGGCCCTTACCCTGCCTCCTCCTGCCTCTGTCTCCGTCTGTGTTATTTCCGTTTTATGGCAAGTTCATTGTTATCACCAGCAACAGACAACAGACAACAGATAACAGACAACAGACAACAGAAAACAGACAGCGCCAACGAGGAGACTGCAAGCGAGGGGACTGATACGGGGCGGGCATTGAATGGATGTGTAAGTAGGAGCATCGATGGCTCCTCTAATGTTTTACTAATTGTTTCGCATTTGGTTCTGTTGTTGACTACCGTTGCCCCCGCCCCCGAAGTCCCTTTCTGTGTTTGCTGTGTGATTTATGAGTGTTTGAGAGTTTAAAGAAAATCAAATTTGAAACGGGAGTTTTCCCTATCTGATGCACGTATTCCTGGAGCGAAGGTAAACCTGAAAAACGATTATATCCTCGGTTGCTGTTGGGTCTGTTATTTTATTTTAGTATCGGATGGATGCTCTAGAGAACAGAGAATACTCTCTGCTTATGGTAAATGTTGTCAGATGGTATTTTTTCTGAAATTTTATATTTATATTGTGGGATTTCTCATAAATTTTGTTTTCATTATTTATTTAGTATTTTTGAATATTTTTTTAATATCTTCAGCGTTTATTTGGGAAATTTCAGTATTTATTTAGAAATGCTCAGTATTTTTAATATTTATGTAGTATTTTTAGAATTCATGTAGTATTTTCAGTCTTAATGTAGTATTTTCAGTATTTCTGTAGTATTTTTAGTATTTATGTGGAATCTTTAGTATTTATGCAGTATTTTTAGTATTTATGTAGTATTTTTAGTATTTATTATTATGACGTACCTATGTGGTAGGTATCAATGTTGTCTTATCTCGAAGAGGAAACGAAGTTTATATATATTTATATGTATTCTATAATAATATATGTACATAACATAATTTAGATTACACTGGGCCATACCCGACTAGGGAAAAATTCGCTTGACAACTAGACAACGCCGGCCATCTTGACGAGATCCGTCAACGAGTGGGGGGCAGGTCCCATACGGACGTCCTTGTACGACTGACAATTGTCCGGCACTCGCTCAAACTCGGAATCCCTTATGGGCCCGTCCAAGACGACGTCCCACTGGGGATGCTGTGGCTTGCCGTGGGCCTCTCCTGGAGTGGTGGACTTCTGTTCGGCTGCAGAGACTGTGGCCATTACTGCGGTGGCTCCCTCTATGAACGCCAGCATCAAACCTCCGAGTAATGCACCTTTTGCCATTTTCCCGATTCCCTGGCGGGCGGAAAAAATGCCACCCGATGCTGCGCCGCTCAAAATCGGGTTCCAAGCATCTTCCCTCCTTCTGCAGTAGATCAACGAACATTCCACCGTGTTGAATGTAGCGGCCCAGAAGGCAAAGCCGCCGGCAATGGCGGGAGTCTGTAACTTGACTGAAACCAATCCGCCGTAAAGACCGCGACTCAATCCCGACGGGGCATCCCTGAATCCCTTTGCATACTGGAACAGGCCCCCGCCAATGGTGCCCATCAGGAACGCAGCGCCGACGTCCTCCACAATGCGGATGGGGCAGGGCTGACGATTGAATTCCATGCTCTGCCTGGGCTGCCCTCCAATCGAAATCGGACTGTTGTGATGTCTTTTATTCTGTCGATCAACGGATCGAAAAACACACGTTGACTAGTCGTAAAGACTAGGAGATATTTTTACGTTTGTATTTTCTGGTTCCGAATCGTCCCACGTGTGTTTTTCGAATGGTTTTTGGGGATTGAAGCTGGCAGATTTTAAAGCTAGTGACATTTATTTCGAAAAGTTGTTGATCGAAGGGAAGTTGTGTATGGTGTTTTCGTATAGCTGGGAGAGTCCTTTGGTGCATATTATTTGTGATATTTGTTGAGCGATATACGTATGTATGTAAATTTGGTTGTTAACCGGACCTCGAGAAAACGAATTGTTTTACCGACCAGTTTATCACTTTTTTAAACCCTTAGGATTTAGTATTTATTTATTTTAGTATTTTCAGTAATATTTGGTATTTGGTATAATTTTGGTATTTTTAGTATTTTTTAGAGTATTTTTTAGTATTTTGAATTTTTATATTGTAATAGTGGATTTGAAAATTATGTTTGTATTTTTCAGTATTGCTTTTGTATTTTTAGTTTATTTTCAACGAAGTCGTTAGTATTTCGATTGTATTTTACACGATATTGGCATACAAAAATAACATATTAAAGTATGAAACTATTTTGTTACTCATACTACTTTCATGTCACGCTTTGAATAACGATTTAAAGCCACTTAAACGACAGGTAGACCGGCAAGGATAGTTGGAAACGCAACTGAAAACTAATGGGGATGCCAACCTGTGATAAATGTTAAGCTCAAGCACCACCCTCTTACACATATCACAAGGTGGCATCGTCATTAATGTCTGAATCCCTGGAAATAGCTCTAAGCCAAGGAAAAATCTAAGATTCATTCAATGGGAAATTTCTACAAATATGTCCCTTATACATATGTAGTATGTATTTATTCATACATATGTACATGTTTATATAGAAATCAACAGTTGTGCCTGAGTTGGGTTAGCAAATATTTTGACCAACAAAATCCAGATAGAACCCCAGAGATAGTCTAATGATTACATTACTCACTTTCCTCGCAAATTGTGGTCACATTACACTAAGCAAATATCATCAGGACAGCAGCAGGACGAGTAGTCATCAGAGATCTCTAGCACAATCTAAAAACTCATTACACGACGCTAATCAAAGGCACACCACACGCACAGGGGCGAAACAACAAACGTTTTTATGCCGGGCTAATTATGATGTTGGGGTGGATGCCACACACACCCCACCCCACCACACAGTACCCTCCCACATACGAGTATAACTTGGTTATCAGACACAAGTTGCTAATATAAGCACTACCCTCTGAACGCCTCCAGGCGCCTCCCCGCCCACAGATGTCTGTAAAAAATGGGAAGAGAGGAGCAGAGCAGAACAAAGCAGAACAGAACAGAACACACGCAGAGCCTGGGCAGACACGCAACCAGAGAACTAATGTACACAACTTAATTATCAAAAGGAAAATCGCAGACTTATATATGTATGGGGATGCTCAATATAAATAATGGCCACCAGACAGACCAGGCCCTGGGGATTGGCAGAGGCTCTCAGGGGCCAGAGGCCAGCGGCGAGTAGGTTAACGAAGGTTTAATGAATGAAAATTCATTTATTCAATCAGAAAAGCGAAAGTAAGGCAATCAGTAAGCCAAGAAGAGTATAATTACAACCAGTTCCAGTTTCATTTCCAGATAATGATTTTTTTCCTGGAAAGAAAAAGATATCCCCGTTTCAAGTTGAAGTTTCCCAGTATCGGATGTATATTTTTCATTTGATTATTTTTTCTAGAAAGAAAAAGGAATCCACGTTTCAAGTTGAAGTTTCCCTGTATCGGATGTATATTTTTCATTTGATTATCTTTTCTAGAAAGAAAAAGGAATCCACGTTTCAAGTTGAAGTTTCCCAGTATCAGATTTACATTTTTCATATTTAGAAAGAAAAGGATATCCCCGTTTCAAGTTGAAGTTCCCAAATATTGAGGTGTATATTTTTTTATTTCACTAAAATAATATCTTTAAAGTCTTTGACTTGAGGATTATTCATTATTCCGCTATTCCACCAGAGCACATTTTGGCACATTCCTGGAAAATTTCCCATAACCGAACGGACACCTTCGTCTCAACTGACACAAACAGAGGGAAAAAAGTGAAGATTGCAGTGTATAATTCCATGTTTAAAGTATATTAAGCCACAGACATTCCATATCACCAATCCATATCGTATCTGTAGCTATTTGTCCAAACACTTTCGACACTACACGATACACGATACAAGATAGTGAAATGCAGTACGTATTTTGTTGCTTTTGTTTTTTATCTTCTCTTCTCTTCTTTGGTTTTCCAATTTTTGTATTTTCACAATTTCATCGTCCAGTTGTTTTTGCGTTCATCGCTGTCCATTTTTCAATCTCTGTGGCTCTACCTCCCTCCCTCCCATTCCATCCCATCCCATCCCATCCCATCACTCGTATCTCTGTATCTTTTATCTTTTCTCTGTTTTCGGTTCGTTGGAGCATTTGCTGTGCTCATTGTACTATGGCCATGCCGCATGTTATTAACCCCGGATTCCGGCTAGAGAGTCTGATCGATACTCGTAAATTGTAATCAAACGCCAAATCTATGCGGAGTCGAGACACACAAATTAATTTCTGGAATAAAGGGCATCTGTAGTTGTCAAGTCGAAATGTTTAGCAATGAGAAGAGACAAAATAAAGACAGAAGCTTACCCTGGAAAGTAGAGTGCCGTTTGCTGTTTCTTTCCTTGTTCTTCTCACGAGAGGGTGACGCATTTTTGCTGGAGTGCAGCGCATTGTTGTTGCTAAGAGAGAGAGAGAGAGAGAGAGAGAGAGAGAGAGAGAGCGATAAAAGGAATTGCTGCGAGAGCAATGGAATGAATTGCTGCGAGAGCAATGGAACGAATCGGTTGTGAGAGTGGGAGAGTGTGTGCATTGCGTGAGAGGAGCAGCGCTCGCAGATCGAATGAAGATCAAGAGAGAAGATAACTGCGTCTGCACTGCGTCTCAAGGTAAAACAAAAAGAGGTGCAGCCAGGGCGTCTATTGAATGAACGAATTTTAACTACAATTCAGAATAGTTTTTTAGATTTATGTATTTCCACCATAAAGCTAAACTTGTTTTAATCCCTTTCTTTTTTCAAATATGAAATATATCCGCAATTTAATTTCGAGTTGACATTTCTGTGTAAATAATTGAATCCCTTAATTAAAAAATGCCACCGATTTAATATTCCATTTATTCGATTCACGCCTCGTAAATCCAACATGGAAAAAAACAATTGCATTTAGCTAACAGTTTTCCCAATTTTCGCAGCTTTATTCGCGTTTGTCGTGTTCTAATGCCAAATCCCCCGCTGTCCTTTGCAATCAGCCAATTTCCAGGTGCCGCCAAAAGCCAATAAAAAACCCAAAGGAAAAACTTGAATATATAAATGGGAAAACACCCACAAAAGTCACATTAATGCTGCCTTGGCAATTTCAATTTGTGTTTTGTACAATTTAATTTTTATGCGCTCTCCGCGCAGCTCATTTTATTTTTTTATTTTTTTTTATTGTTTTGCCCTTTTTAGAGTTGCGCCAAATATCGTCACCAAAATACAATCAAAAGCTGAAAATCTATTATTCAGGACCGTCGGACCGCCGACCCCATTGTTTATTCAGTCAAGCCAGAGTGAAAATAAAACAAAACAAAAACTTGGACCAGAAAAAAGGCAATATCGGGTGGAAAACGCAAGCGAAAAGCGAAAAAAGAAGAAAAGTATTGAAGCGCATCTCTCAGTGAAATTTTCTCTGTGTTTGTCCACGAAAAAAACAAGAGGGAAGAGGGAAGCTAGAGCTGGCACTGGGATATCCAAAGTGTCAAATGTAGAGGAGTCAAGGATTTCCTACGGAATTCTCATTGGTGTCGAAGGCTGAGGGGCAGAGAGAGGGAGAGGTAGAGAAAACACTCGCCAGTTGTGCGACACAGAACAGAAATTGCTTCGACACAAAAAAGAGAAAAGAAATTAAGTCGGAAACATGAAATAAAGATGAAGCGGCTGTCGAAGAAGTTGAGAGAGTCAGTCAGTCAGTTATTCAGAGAAAGAGAGCGGGAGAGAGGGAGAGAGCGGGGGATATTCCAGGATTGGAATTGTCATTGGGTTGGGAGTCTCTCCCTCTCTTGCTTTGCCATTCCTGCTGCTGCTGCTGCTGCCAAAGAGTGCAAGAGCAAGACAAAAATTAAAATTTGTTTACGTGTCGCTTCCTTTTTCTGTGTGTGTGTATGGGGTAGTGAAAAGGTAGAGGATTCATTCATTGACTTAGGCTGATCCAAAAGCAATTACACTGAGAAAAATACTGCCTGGAGGTTAGGTTTTGAATGGATTTCCACTGAAAACTGTACTTTTCAGCCAGATAGTTCTTATTTCGTGGTTCCAAATGACTTTTACGGTTAAAAATGGTTCTACTAAGGGTTGTCATTCCACGTTTACATGTGAATGGCATTCAGATTAACAGTTTCAAAAGGAACTGAGCAAGGAAGGAAGAGCAATACTTTTTACCAGAATTTAATGTTATTTAGTCGTATTCTGCTCTTAAATTGAAGAATACTTTAAAATACATTTTTTATAAGAATTCAATACTATTAAATCGTATATTCTGCTCTTAATATTAAAAATACTTTGAAAGAAATATTTAAACTACCAAAAACATTATCCCTCAGGCGAATAAATGGTGTAATAAATTCTCTTACATGATCTCTTTTACCCATCGATTGTTTCCAGTGCATTCTGTGCTGGGGCTCTGTCATATCTCGTCTTTCGTCATCGTTGTCTTTAGCTGCCACTGGCCCCCACCCCCCGGACTATTTGTCTTCTTCAATTTGTAATCATTTAAATTGATTTTTCTTGTCGTTTGCCCCACACACAGTCCAGTCCGCAGCCCCCTCCGGAGTCTGGGCAGGGCTATCGGCCTCGCTTTAATTGATGACTGCCCTGCCCCAGACTTCCAGACTCCCAGACTCCCACACTGCCCACACTCCCCACTCCCAGACATTGATAGTGATTGTGATAAGTATCTTAACCTTTTTACGAGCATAAATGCAGAGACCGTTTGCCAAGGAGCATTTTATGCTGGCCCAAAATCTTGTCCTTCAGCTTGACTCCTGGCCTGGCCATTGAACCCGGACAATGTATATATATATGTACATGTATATACAGATTTATGAAGCCGCATTGACGTCAAGCCTTTACCTGATGCTCGGATTGAAACTTCCTGAAGTTGTTGGTGCTTTGGTTCAAAGCAATTACCCAAATAAAAACCTTAATTAATATTGCATGTCACACACATGGCCAGAACAGAGCAGAGCCCGAGTGGAACTGGAGCTGCTGGCTCCCTCAAGCACAATATAATTGAGATTGATGCAATTGCATATAAAATTCATATAAATTACTTGAAACTAACACAAAGACTCGGTCGAGACTCGAATCGGCTGGGCTCTGGGCTCTGGGGCTGTGGCTCCCTCTGACGCTGTTTGCATTTTCGAGAGGGACAGACCCAGACCGAGAGCACCGAGAACTCGTTTGCCCCAATGAGTCATAAACACTGAGGAGGCCAGAAGCGAGTGTCAAATACACACACACATGGTGCAACATCTCGATTAGGATGAACCAAAACTACAGACTCCTCCACTAGACAGATGTAGCTCGTTATATTCTAAACTTGAAAGTTTTCGAAATTTTGCGAAGCAAGCAAAAACTTTTCCAACATTACCATTTGCCAGCGAAACTTGTACTTCTTTGCTTAGAGAAATAATAAATGAGATACTCTTAGAGTGTAGTTTAATGTTGGAGGGAAAGGGTTTTCCCCATGATAATTATGGTTTCCTTTCGATGGGTTATACTTTTGTTTTGAGGTCCACCCTGAACACAGCCGCATCAGCAGGAGCACAAGCATGGGAGCATTTTCCTTCTTGTTTGTTATATATCGTCATTGCCAGCTGCATTTGATTAGCGCCTCCTATATGGTTCATACAAGCTCCTATGTACATACATACATATGTGCTACATATGTACATACATACATATGTGCTACATATGTACATATGTTTCTTTATACATAAGTATACGGGGGGGGTACACTTGCACCTACACAAAACTCCTGAAACGAGGACAGGCGGAAAAGTATCGCTTGAAAGAGTTGCAGCAATTGCAATATAATGAATATTTTTATATTTATCCTGCATATATTGAATTATTATTATTATTGATACTAAATTAATTAAATAATTAAAATAGAAAAAAGAGCGAAGTAATCCTGAATATCGGAGAGTTCTTCCATGGGAATACACCTAATTCGGTTTTTCTGTAGATAAATTCCAGGAAAAACTGTGTAAAAAAGTCTTTGATCGTATGCAAAAATAGGCGATTGTTTCCGCCTATTAAAATTAGTTTAAATAACAAGGAGCTATTATCATTAGAAGCTATATTTTAAAAATCACGCAATAATAATTTAATTTAATTTTAAATGTAAAGTAAAATCGTGCTAAATAGAATAAAATTGTGTACAAAAATATAAAAAAAGACCGTGTTCCTTTACACAATCAAAAGATTTAACACGGTTTGAAAATACAAAATTTTATATTTTTGTACACGATCTTATTCCATTTATTCCATTAGGTGTATAATATTAGGAGCAGTCAAACAAGCACAAGAAAAACACAAATCTTTATTGGGAAAACTCCAGTGTGCTTTGTGGAGCATTCTCTTCTGCAGGATTCGCTTGTGCGTCTGGGAGAGATGGGAGCAGGACACGCTGGTGTCAGGGACCACCATTCTGTATCTCTCTGTCTCTCTGTCTTCCTTCAAGAAACATTGGAACCGTTCTGCTTTAGCTCTGTGCTGCTGTGCCCCGCCCCAATGTTTCGAGCAACCCTCGTTGGGGACCCGGGCTGGCATCGTCTCTGGCATGCATTGCGAAACAAAATGGCATTTGGAACATGTGTCAAGTTCCATGCACTTGTTTATGTTTGTCGGACAAAGGCACCTCCCCATATGTATATCTGGCACTACCCCCCGAAACTCCTCCTGGACAGAGCATGACTTGACTTTGGCTTATTTATTGTCATGTGGTGGCCCCCCCCTCCCCCCCTTTGGACCCCTTTTGGCTTCCTTAGCAGCGGTGTTGGTGTTGGTGTCGGTGGCGAGGGGCTGCGCCTCTCGTGAAACGTGTTTGCTGATAAACGCAACCATGAATCATTTCTCGTCACCGAGTGAGTTCCTCTGCCCAACCCGCCCCACCCCACCCCACCACAACCATTCCATTCTGCCTATTCTTTTTTCTGCCGTGTGCGTGTGTGTGTGCTTCGCTTGATTTGCATATGTATGTAGTTGTCTGCTGAACACGGACATCTCTTGTTGCGCTTTTGATACCCTGTTGGCCAGCAAATACAAGGGGTATAGGCAAAGACAATATGAATAGTTTATTATTTGGTATAGGATGCCCGTACATGGGTAGGTTAAAGGGGAAAATAATCGTGAATATACAGAATAGTTATACTTCTCAAAATGAATCATTCATTCGTTTCATACTCCATTCATTTCTAATCCAATAAACATATTTACTCCTTGAACAGGGTACCTTCTAGTCGTTGTCCTCGACCAAGTCCCTTGTGACTTGTTTTATGATTTGTTTGCGATTTTCACGCCTCGTTTCGCTTAGTTTCCTTGCGCCTCGTTTCGTTTCGTTTCATTTCAGTTCTCAGTTCGCTTTTGAGCTTCAACTACTGTTTTGAGAATTTCATTTGTTCGCCGGTTCCCGCCTCCCATGAACACGTTCAGACATGTCGCATTTCTCTCCCTCTCTCTCTGTGTGTGTGTGTGTGCGTTATCTCTCGCTCTCTCTCTCTCGTTCTACGCGTGTGATATGTCCATTGAGCTTTACTCTGTGTGCGTTTTCGGTCGCCCAAGCGGGGGCTAGGGGAGGCTTGTATTGGGCCTTGGGGAGCAGAAGGCGGGGCAGGCGCTACTGTGCCCCAGCGGCATGTTTTGCTGATAAACACGCATAAGATTCATAAATCCATGCGACGGGCTTTAGTTGGCCTGACTCTTTAAGCTGTTGAAATATATCTCACACACACACAGACACATATGAATCGTGTTTTTCCTTGGCACATTTGTTGAATGTCTAATGAATCGGAAGTGGTTTTTGTGGTTAAGAAATATTCTTGGATTACGCGACACATTTGCCATAAAAAAACACACACACTTTGATTGCAGGCTGGGAATGTGGGAATGGAACAGAGCATTAACCCTAATCAGGCATTCCATCCATCTTTATATCAAATTTGTCACCTTCGCAGAGCTGATGGGTGCTGGGTTTAGGTATAGAAAATTCAGAAGGATCATCTGTTTAGGATCTTAATATTTTAGGATCATCTAGCTTGGAAAAACGAGTACCAAAGAAATTACCCCTCTAAAATGTCGAATAAAAACACCCAAGAAAACATATTCCCGATTATTTGATGGTTAAAAATATTAGAGCTACAAATTAATAGTTAAAAATATTATAAATTAAAAATATTATATATTAAAAATATTATATGCAAACATTAAATCTGCAAGAAGCTGCATTTGATCTCTGACTTTGACACAATTGTCTGTCAAATCTGCTTCATTATCTCGCACCCCCGCGCCCCGCCCAACTACCCCCCCGCCCAACTACCCCCCCCCCCCCCCCATCCATGTCTTTCTCACTATTTTTAGCTGTCAGAAGAGAGCAGGAGTCCCTTTGCGGTCGTCGTACACTTTTGTTATGCTAATCTGCTGCCATGCCACCCCACACCCACCCCACACCGACACCGCACCGCAGCCTCCACCCACCCCCCTCGTGCCTGTGTGAGTGCGGTGGCTAACCCTAATAAGCCCTATTATAACGCTTTGCTGGCACCGTTAATGCCCGTTGCTCCAATTATTTTAAACATATTACAAGCAGATTTGGCACAGATTACAGATGAGGTGCTGCGGATCGAGGGGGTGGGGGGTGGCTGGCGATGCCTCTCCAACTTTGAAGTGTTGCGAACTTGGGGCACTTGATGGCACTAATTTATGCAACACACACCCACGCGCGCACACCCACACCAACACAATGCCACACCGCATAATCCAGAGCGTGTAGCTAATTTGTTTATAATTTTCATAATTCAACATGTGCGAGAGGCGTAACCACCACCCACCATCCACCATCCACCACCCCCACTATCCCCTGTCTACCATCGCACGTACCATCTCCAGCTCCCTCCCATCCCCCTCGCAGCTGTTAAACTATTTCATATCTAACCGAAACGCATCTGTGCAACACTTGGCCTGGCCACGACCCCCCGACACACTTGCCACATCCACATCCACATTACGAGTGCGAGTACGAGTACGAGTAATTTTGCTGTCATGTGCTCTGGCAAAATGTAATTATTATTATTATATTTTCTGGGTGTTTGTTTTGTTTGCTTCAAAACGTGCCACAAAAAGCATCAAATACAAAGACTGGCTGTGCTGCACAATCGTGTGAGCCAACAAAAGGAGATAATGCTAAGTGAAAGTGCTTCCATTTGTTGCCATGGACCCAAGGCCAACACTGGGAACGTTTTAGAACTCTAAAAACTGGCATATATTATATGGAATTTTGTACACCAATTTTTATTGTTTTAGAGACATTTCCAGATACTTTTTCGATTCGTTTGGTTTGGAAATAACCTGTAAAATCCGTCTGAATCATGGTCTTAAAAGATTTCCATGATTTCTGCTCTTTTTATGTAAAATATGACAAAAACTTTAAGATTTGAATATTCTTTAGGGTCTGAAAAGTCTTTTGTTCAGGAAACCTTTACCTAGCCAAAACCAATCGCAAAGGAATTTTTTGTGGCTGTTTTTTAAGACCATACGAATTTTTGTAGTAAGCTTAGCAAACATTTGGCCTTGTAAAAAATTCGCTAAATCTGTACGGAATTCTAAAAAATGATGCTCATTTTTATTCATTTTATGATTTCTCAAATTAATTTTTTTTAAATAAAATAGATTTCATTTTAAATAAATAAAAATCAAAATTAAAATAAAATAACTAATACTAAATAAAATAAATAATAAAAAAAAAATAAAAATAAAAAATAAATGACAATTAACAATTGACAATTAATAAAATATATAAAAAATAAATAAAGTAAAAAAAAAACAAATACTACAAAAATAGGTAAAATAAATAAATCAAACAAAGAAATAATGAAATAACAAATAAATAAAATAAAAACATAATTTAGCAGTGAACAATATTTTTTAAATACAAAAATAAATGAAATAAATTCAATATTTTAAAACACCCCCAAATAAAACGATGAACAAATAATATTTAGTTACATATTATAATTGGCACTAATTTTTATTGTAGTTCCTTAATTTTGATTAAAAAATTCTCCTCTTTGAATTCCAATATTTCCATCTCGGATCTATAAAAGTCACGTAAAATCGGTGTGGCGTTGTCATTGGGTTAACAAAGGACTTGAAAATTCCATTGTTGGACCCATTGTGCGGATGGGAGTGGGTGGATGGATAGGCCCTGGCACACCTGGCCACCTGGCCACCCGGCCACCCTTTCAACAAACTACCCAGGCTTACGTGACTTGGACAACGTTGACCATTAAACCGAATGTTGCATCAAGCCAGTAATTAAAGGTACGCGCCACAAATGTCGGTTAGAGGGGGGTGGGGACTGGCGACCGACAGGAGACCAGGACAACCGGATGGACGGATGCTCGGCCTTTGGCGGAGGAGATGGTGATGATGCTGTCGGCGCTGACGATGACGACGATGATGATGATGATGATGGTGGTGGTAAAAGGGTAAATGCATTCCCCAAAGCCAACAGACTGACTGACTGACTTCGTTGCGCTTTGTGTGCCGCTAGTTAACGCCGTTGTTGCCCCCTACCAGCAGCAGGGCGGTGTGGTGGGTGGTGATGGGGGGAGACCTGCTGTTGATTGGCATATGCGCGATGGCCGCTCTACGTGTCCATATACCCAGACCCCAGAGTCGTGTCCTGCAGCTGGGACTGTGCTGTGCTGTACTGTACTGTACATACGCACAAAATGGCGACGTCTTACGGGCTGTTGAATGCCGCATTTCATTTACTGCGGCAATGGGCAACGGCAACTGCAACGGGCAACTGGCAACTGCATTGGCCATTGTGCACGTTCATTGTGCGTGTGCATTAGCGAGCAGAGGCACAGAGCCCCCCCTCCCCTCCCCACAGAGCGCTCCACATACAGCATTCCCCTTTGACCTCTCCAAGAACAGTGGTGTCAAATATATTCGAAAATTACTCTTCCCGTCCATAAAAACAAATGTAGCCGTTCGTTTATGGGACATTTGTACTGCCCATCAACAGCATTTGCATTCTTCGAAGAGTGGAACGAATGGAATCGGTGCCATTCTATATTTCAGTACCACCGTGTCTTTAAAACAAATGTATCGAAGAATGGAACGAATGGAATCGGACCCATTGCATGTTTCAGTACCACTGTATCGTTTTGTTAAAATGTAGCCGTTTGTTTATGGGAAATTTGTACAGCAAATCAACGGCATTTGCATTCTTCGAAGAATGGAACGAATGGAATCGGTCCCATTGCATGTTTCAGTACCACTGTGCCTCTGAGTGGGTTGGTGGATGGTTGGGTGGGGTGGGGTGGGGTGGTCATGGCATTGGACATCCGCTATGCGTGCCGCACCATGGAGAGTACCAGCAACCTGCTGAACATGTTAATGTGCAACAGCGAACCGAAATCCAAATCCCCCATGCACCAGCTGCTGCTCGGCTTGTCCAAATGTGGAATGGGAAGGGGAGGGGGTGCGCAGGCACGGCGGTTAGATGGGTCTAGATGGGTTTTCGCTACGTGCATTCAAAATTCTCAAACCCCATGCCGAAAATCCAACTGCTGTTGCTGCTGCTGCTGCTGCTGCTCCACCCCTCCTCTTGGCCCCTCTTTGAAAAGATAATTCCGCATTCTTGGCCAAACGTGGGAGCCAGAAACAGAAGGGACACCACTCCTCTGTCCCTTTGCCTCGCCAACCATTTTTATTTGATTTTATTGCTCCTGGTCTTTGTTTCATCTCCGAATCGTGTCTGTGTTTTGCACTTTTATTAGTTCTGGCTGTAGTCCCATTGTCCGCATATCTGGAATGTCCTTGTTGGCCCAAAGATGGGAGCCAAAACTCTTTGGTGGAATTATGAATTTATTATTCCTTTCTGAATGCCGGAGTGCACTTTGAAAATAAATTGAGCAAAATAGAGCTTAAATTTGTTTTTATTAAGTTTCCAAATATAATTCTCCTATCAATAAAAACAATTAATAAATGAACTCTGGGCTTATCGCTTGCTCTCTGTTTTCTGAATTTGTTTATTAATTAAATCAAAATAAATGCCTTCGGTGATTGCACTCCACAAACAACACACAAAAACAAAACAACGATTTAATGTGTTAATGAAAACTGACAAAGTAATTATATAAATAATGAGAACAGTTTAATGCGCATTTTGTTTCTCTGAATTCATTTTTATCATCTTACATTTATCTAAAATAAAGAGCATCGCTTATGCCCATGTTAATATGCAATCAAATAGTTTATTGTTTGCTGCAAATCGGGCGGATTTTTTCTTCCGTTGAAAGTGATTTATTTTCAGACATATTCGACATTGATGATAATCGCAAACATATTTTACTTGTACCTATATATATATATTTTTTATTTTAGAGAAAAGAATTTTACTCATGCATAATAATTTATTGTTTAAGGTCGGTTAAAAATCCAGTTTCAATTGTTTCTCGGATAGAAATATATCTATCACAAAGTAACAGATAGTTATCTCTTTGCAAAATATCTTTTAAATATATGTATGTACCTACAAGTATTTATTTTATTTATTTATTATTAGTGAGATTCCAAGTTTGAAACTTAAACCTACAAAGATACCCACATCTATCCGGGCTTCCTTCCTTGCGGTTCAATATCTTCTGAAGTTTTAGTATTTATCGAATAGATCTATCGTTATCGTTCCCTGGCGTAGATATTCGATTGCGTGTGCGTGTTGCATATACCCATTCTCCTTTCGCGTGTACAGGGTATCAAAGCATGACTCAGTGCCATTCGGCGGCAGATAAACTCTCGGACACATGCACCCGACCCGTCATATGGGATGCTGCTGCTGCTTCTGCTGCTGCTATTATCATTATGGCTCGTGCTACTGCTCTTCCCTCCTCTCTCTCTCCCTCTCTCTTCCCCTGTGGCTTCTTATCAGTTTAACGCGCTCTCCGGGACGTTGGGTGGGCTGGGGAATTGGCTATACGATAGTGCATGTGCCTGGGATCCGTTTGCATGTGCCTTCTTATACTCAGTACTCGAAGAGTATATATATATACAGTGATGGAAAAAATAATAGAAACGACATATTTTTTTCGTACTTTTCAAAATTTTGTTCAGTTAAATTTTTTTTTTTTCAAATTTAATAATTTTACTTGAAAGTCTATACAGTAACGCATAAAAATATAACAAAATAATAATTTTCGAATTTTCTATTATTTTTTCCATCACTGTATATATATATGGAGCAACCAAATATTGATATCCTGTGATATCACTCTACAAAAAACTCATAGTCGTAGAGAAGGACCGCATCCAGCAGATTGCCGAATCTGAATCTGAATTAGATCGGATCATTATTATAGCCATAGGTAACAAATAAAACTTCAGTGGCCTCTCGCTTACTCATTCCCTTTCTTTCACACACTTTTACATCGTGCGCACTCTGGCGGAGGATAGAAATGTAGAGCCGCGGCCTTAGCTGTGACTCAGAACTCTCCCCATCGTTCTTCCTCCATTTTTTCTGTACTTTTAGCTGCGCATTCAATTATAAACAGCTTTTAGCATTAAATGAATTTGATTAGTTTCAATCATCTTTCAGCATTGAATCAACCACAAAAAGATCATTAAATAATATACATTTTATAGCGATTTGGGCCTTATCATCATTTGAGAAAATGTAAGGGAGATCTTCCAGTCATAGTTCTTCCAAGCAAACAATAAATGCAAAAAAATAGAGGAAAATGGATTTACCATCTTCATAATATTTTCCATTGAGGAAACTGTATATTAAGTAAAACAAATTAATTTGATAAGCAAGCCGAAAACCACCAACCACCTCCATGATTAAGAGCTCAATTGGCCTTCTCATAAGTATTCTCATAAGTGTATTAATATTATGGTATTTCTGGAACTGATAGCACTTTCATGATAAGAAACATCTCGACCGCTGAAGCTATCAGCTCTGGGTATAATATTCTCTATATTCTCTATTCTCCATAACAATATAAATCTATATTCGTTGGGTACAGTTTATATTTATATTCTCGGTACTATGGAGAATAGAGCAATTATGAAACACATTTTTATATTTCATAATAATCCTTCGCTAATGTCATTGTAACTTTATCAACTTTTAATACCCGATACTCGAAGATAATAGGGTTATATGTATTAGATTTGTGTGGAAAATTGGATGTGTGTAACACCGAGAAGGAAGCGACCGAAAGTGACTCGAATTTCCTTGAATAATAAGTAATAAAGCGAATAGCTCGTGTTTCGGGATACAACACTTTTCTGGAACTGGAAACAAAGACTTTTTACTGTACTCGGATTACGCTTTTCAGCAACTTTTCCGCCTCCCCCAGTCTATTCGTATTTCCTACTCCAAAAGTGTCTTCCATTCCACATCTCCGAATCTCCGATTGCCCCACGCAAAATGTTCGCATTTTTGTGCAAATTTCAAGACGATTTTCCCTGAGTGGGTTCAGGTGCCGGGGGAGGGGGCCCAGAGCGGCGTGTACATCTGTCTGTTTAACATTTTTTTAATGGCATTTTATCAAATGCAATTAATCGTAATTGCTCGTTTATCCATACAACCCACATATGGTCTGTCTGTCTGTCTGTCTGTCGTGTCTTTCGGTATATCTGTGCCTCTGTGTGATTGGGGGTAGGCAGCGTGAAAGAGAAAAGAAAGTAAAGTAAAGTAGGCAACACACACACACGCACACACACACACATTAACGCCTACACACTCCCACTTGGAGCACGCCCACTCCCACTTAAGCAAACCCACTCCCCCCCGGCCCCCGTCGATGCTTCAGCGTCAACTTCAAGTGCCGCAGCGGAACCAGAACAACGGAGTCGACTCCTCGGCCCATTAACATTTTAGAATTCCCTCTGTAATATGTTTTAATACCCTTTTAAAAGGGTACTATAATTATGTCGAATTTTTTACTCGATACTTAAATATTTAAGAAATTTTCTTCAGCCCAGAAAGGTTTTCAATTTTCTTACTGAAAGCTTAGAGGGGTTTTTCTATTTAATGCACATTATACCATCAAGATCGGATGGCTATATCATAATTATATAATATATGGAATAGAAAAGATTGGTCTAAAGACAAGGCTCTAAAAATGTTTTTGAATATCCAACAAACAGAGTTTATTCTTTGTATAGTCTTAAGTGATTAAATATGTCTCCTAAGACTTTGATTAAAATTCAGCGATAAGATATAATGTCTCTTAGAGGAAATATCGGTGGAAAAACAATGTTTTTTGCACAATGAAATTTGAATGGAAATATAAAAGAGCATAAAATGCATATGTAACCCTAGGATCGTTGCCTTTTCCAGGGTATCTTAAGTGTCGATACCCAGAGTTGTCTTTTGTTTTCTGCATTCGTTTCTTGTTTTGTCTTGGCAACGTGACAAATGTGTAAAAAAAAGAAAAAAAGAGAAGGAAACAGAAACAGAAACAGAAACATACAAAATTACACTTAAATGGGCAAAGAGCAGGCCAAAGGAATGGGGGGGCACGGCCCGGGGGGAGAAGGTGGTTAAACCAAAGGGGAGAACACTCACACACACACATACACACATCAAATTACACATATGAAAAGTAAAAATTGTTGCATCCCCCACCCGTACATGCCCCACCTGCACACCTGCACACCTTCACCTCCTGCTCCTCCCCCATCCTTGGCTCGGCACCAGAATGCTTTATGAGGTCAATTACCTGTCATTTGCATGACGTGACAGCAGGCGCAGTGGGGGTGGGGGCTGTGCTGCTAGGGGATGGCAGCTGGAAGGTTGCATTTGGTTGGGTGTCAATTTCCATTGAGAGAAGGGGATGGGGAGGGGATGGGGCACAAGCACTTTGAATCTGAACTTTAAGCGAAGGTCATCGCTCGTCGTAATCGTTGGCTTGAGTTTTTTTTTTCTGTGTGTTGTGCTCTCGTTTCTACTTTTGATTTCTTTTTTGTTCTTTTCGCATTTCGCTTTTAAGAGTGGGATGCTGGATGGATGGATGGATGGATGGCTGGATTTAGCTGCCTCCTGCCTCCTACCGCATGCCTCCTGCCACATGCCACATGCCCCATGCACTGGTGGTCAGCAGGCAATGAACTCAATTAATTAGGGCCATTGACACAAGTACACATGTTTGTTTCCATGTTCTCTCCTTCCCTCTTTCTCTCGTTGTGTGTTGCACTCCACAGCGGAGTTCAAATGTCAAGTTTGCAAATTAATGGACATTTTTAATTGGTCTTAATCGGATTTAAGTGGATTCAAATCGCAATGCAAGTGAAAACTTTTCCCCAAAGACTCCAAGTAAATGCTAAAATATCTATGAATATCTTTTGATAATTTCCTTGATTTTAAGCGCTAAAGAAGATGGCGGAAAATATGTTTATTTTCACAAACGTATTTGGGTTCGTTCTTACAATCAGTTCGAGTGCAACGAACCCGAAGGCGAAATATTTATGCTCTTTTCGTTAACAGACATCGTTGCATCGCATACACGAAGCGATAAGTCTGCATAAGCAAACCCGAAAGTGGAACGTTGCTTCGAACAACATGTTTGATGCCTAGATCTTTGTTTCGTGTGTGCAGGTCGCACTCGAACAGCGAACCAGGTCGATCACACTTATTGCTTCATGCTTCTGTTCGACGATGTTCGATTGCGATGGCTCGATCATACTCAGTGCACTGATCAATACATGTTCGCTACAAATCAATTACCGTTCGTTCGGTGCTTCGCGGGTTTTTCTTTTGGGTTATCCTTCGCCTGTGGTCGCCCCCCCGCTGAGTCGGTCCCCAGCATCCAATGACAAAAAAAAAAATATTTAAATAATTTCAGCTACAAATAGGAACTTTTTTTTAAAATTAAGTTGGAAAACCTTTTATGCCAATGCATCAATCATCAAAAGGCCTCAAATTTATAATCTTTAAGATTTGCAGGGTTTTTTTTCCTACTCAGAGATTCAATAAATTATTCTGCGCGTAATTGCCACATCCTGAGCCCAGACAATGGCATAATAAACTATAATCAAATATATGTTAATGTTTATTCTTCATCATCCTCTTCTCTTCTCTGTTCTCTCTTTGCAGGTGAGTGCTCAGTGGGTGACGTACTTCATAAAAAAAGGAAGCAAGCGTTGGAGTCGGTGGAGTCCTCTCTGAAGGAGTCACTCCTCTATCGCCTGTCCTGTTTCCAGGTAAACTTCTGCCTTTATTATCAGACACGACAGCGGGGACACACGACGGTAGACGAGCAGGATGACTGGTTTCTTTTTCCTGGCAGCTGGCATAATGCTGGGCCCCGTTTCTCATTTCCTCCAGCCTCCCTCCCTCCCTCTCTCCCCATGTTGGCCACATAAATAATCGCTTTTGTGTTTTGCACCCCGTACCCCCCCTGTTCAAGCATTCCATCCCAGCCCCCCTCCTCCTACCATCCCGCGTTGCGTTTCATGTTTTCTCTTATAATTTCAAATTAAATGATGCATTTGGCATATAATGATGTAAAATGGTTAGAATTGCTGTGCAGCCCCCTGGTCCATCCCCCTCCCCCCCTTGGGGGCATGTAAATTATGCAGCAGAGCCCGGGCCCAGCACTCCTTTGGGCCCATTGGATCAGTCCTTTGGGCCCTCAGATATGCAGCCTCTCCCATCTCCCATCTCCCATTTTCCATTTCCCCATGACCTTCCCTAATGGCGTTCATGTTGTGATGTGCAGGTGTGTGCCGCCTCGCAAGTGGGAGGGAGTTTCCGTGGAAATTTGTGCCCTGAAAGGATAATTGAACATTCTTTGCATTCGGTGCTATCAATTAAAATAATTTTCCCATACTTATGTACTTTTCGGTTAGGTTAATTTTCAGGCCTCCCCAAATAAAATTAAAAATTAATTTTTTCAAAAAATTCGGATCAAACACTAATTTTTGATTTAAAAAAAAATTGTATAATAAAAGGAAAAAAAGAGCTTATTTCCGATTTCTTCAATAACAATTGGGATATTTTTGTTAGATTGCAATTTTTATTTTAAAACTTATACTTAACTACGGTTCCTGATATTTACTGAAAACTTCGTATCGATGGGTACAAACAATGAGCATCTCTTCTCACCTTTCTGGCGTATCGATTGATGTCTGTGAGAACTAATATCTTTCGTTTGATAAACAGCTAGAAAGAATATGGAATTTACCTTTTCAATTGTCAATTTTACTCTTTGCTATACAAAAATGAATTCAATTGATAAACAACTCTTCTCATTCTAAATAACTCAAAAAATGACTTCTTTAGGTCCATTTAGAGAACTTTAACAAAAAGATTATATGTTACATACTATATAGGATATTATACACATTAGAACACCACAAAGCACCATATAACATCTGCCCGAAAAATTAGGGTCCTTACCGATTCATGTTGGAGAACTTTTCGATCCTTTGTCCACAAGAAATCGTCAGAATTTCTGAAATATTTTCCAAGTGATTTGAGATTGTCAGAGAGAAAGAAATAATAATAATAAAAATAATAATAATAAAGAAAATAATAATAATAAAGAAAATAATAATAATAATAAAAATAATTAAAATAATAAAAATAATAATAATAATAAAAAAAATAAAAATAATAATAAGGATGTCAGTCACTCCTCCAGGGCCATGGCTATTCTCATTAATTCATGCATAAAAAATCAAAAATTTCCTTTCAGTTTCTACAGCTTTTCGGAGTTTTTCTTCATTTTAAGGAATTTATAGAGCAGCTAAATGATTCGATTTAAAAATACTCCTTGTGTGCTATATCTGAAACTTTGGTGAGATTATCTTTATTAGCCAGAAATGTTGTTCCCAAAGAAAGTTATTTCTGACCAATTGGTCCTATGGAGGCTATATCTTATGGTCTTGAAGATGCTTTATTCGGTGCGTTACAAACTTCTGCCCGATTCGAATATACCCTTTGGATGGGTATAATTAATATAATTTATAGAACTTTAATCCACTGTTTGATGGATGTGTGTTCAAGCTATTTATGGGTCCTGCCATTGAATATTCCATTCCATTAATGGAATAGATTTGCATAAATATGCATATATATGTACATATATTTATTTTTTTATGCAACGTGTAATTTCCGCTCATTTTAAAATCTCAATGACTGACAGGACCCCGTGGATGGGGATGGGCTTAGGGATGGTTTTAGGGATGGGTGCTGCGATATTTTGTACACACTTTTATCATTGGGTATTTTTTCCATGTGCCCCGCATGTGTTTTCCATTTTTATTTGCACTGAAACGGAATAATATTTACTGCTTTCGAGAGCAGCAGCAGAAGCAGCAGGTCCTCGTCACAGGCTGCAAATCAAAAAGGATAAACTGCGCTTTCAGCCGCCCATGGCCCCGCCTCTCTACCATATATCGCATGTTGGGGTTTGAGATGTTGGATCATGGCCGAGGGTGTGGGTGGGGGTGTGGGGGTGGGTAGAGGGGGAGCATTCAACATGATTATGAATTCGTTGCGAAAAATGCAAACTTCCGCCATTGAGTTGCAGTTGAGTTTTGCTGCTGCCCGTTTGCCGTTTGCGCTTTGATTTCGAGTTTGCATTTGCATTTGCCATAAGGCTATACGGCCATATAGCCATATAGCCATATAGCCATATGCATACCACTATAACTACAACTACAACGACAGGCAGGGCAAAAGAGACAGACAAACAGCGGCAGACAGAGAGGGCTAGAGACGAGCGAGTGACTGAGTGAGTGAGTGGGTGAGTGAGTGGGTGAGTGAGTGGAAGAGTGAGTGAGTGGATTGGGTTAATGGTGGATAGCTCACTGAATGCGTTGAACTTTTGTGTAAAGTGCAATTGCATTTTATTTTCATCCTCACGGAACGAAACGACCGTTATGGGTGGTGGGTTTTTCTCATACTTTTTATGCGCCAATTTTTAGCAGAGAATTTCCATAGTGCCCCGGCCACTGCATCCATATTTTGTGGGGGCCTAGGACTAGGCGTAACAACCCCCAAAACAAAATGGGGTATGATGGGTGATAAGAGGGGGGTTTTTTTTATAGGTATTTACTTGTATTTGTGAATATTTTGAATGGAACATGCTCCTAAGTACTATCAAATAATTACGGAATACCGGAAGAAGTCTTAGATATTATTTGTATATTTTAATTTAGTTTTATTATATATATTTTATTATATTTGTATTATTTATTATTTATATTATATTAAAATATAATCGTACAGTAGAGCATTCCATAGTCGTTGTGGCAGTCTGCCCTTCCAGCCACTCTTTTTACCCCCATTTGCTTTGCTAATGAAAAGGATTCGCTTAGAATTTTAAGCAAATAGAACGTGAGTAGCAGGGTGAATGTGAAATGGGTGAAAAACCCCGAACCCGAACACGAACCCCCTCCTCCCATCCAATCGGGTACCTGGAATAGTGTAATGTATGCGTGTGTTTTTGTATAATCCTGTTATATATATAGATGCCTAACCAGAGAGACCAGGCAGAGGCGCACCCACACACACACCCACACACACACACCCACACACAGGGACATAGCCCTGGCAGTGCCATTGCAGCAGCAGCAGATCCTTTTTGCCTTCATGGATTTACCCGAAGCATTTTAATGCTCATTATGCATTTTTGTTGGCCTGGTCGTTGCCATTGGCATTACCTCTGCCCCAGCCCACCCACATCCCACCCACAGCCCGGTATTCCAACATCCACGCTTGTTTTATTATGTTTATTACTGTTAAATAATTTGTATGCAATTAATTTAGCTGCAACGAAAATAAGAGCAGGAAGAACAAGCCTGATTATGGCGCGGCCGAGTTTTCATTTCACATTTTCTCATTAGTAAACAGGAGAGAGACAGAGACAGAGAGGGAGAGAGCGAGAGAGCTTTAACTCTGACTCTGTGGTGTGTTTGGCTTTGAACAAACTTCAACATTAATATTTACTTTGTTGGCAAAAGTTTCACTTTAACTACATTTGTATGCACATATGAAAGAAATGGACAGTCTGGCTGCACTCCTCCTGTCCTGATACACTCTGCCAATTCCACTCCAATTCATTCCATGGCCCTCTCAGCAATTCCTTCTTTCGCTCTCTCAGTAGCAACAACAGGAATAGGACAAGGCTTTCCCACTCAGCAAATGTATGCGGAGCCAAGATGAATTTAGTGATAAGGTGACGTCGTCACGACATCTGCTCTCTTTCAAGGACCATCCGTCTGTCAGTACGCATGTAATCGTGCAGAACATGAAACGTTTGCTATCTCTTTCTAGCGATGGTTTCTCTGAGCGCCAAGAGTGGATGGTCCTCGCCACAGCGGACGACGTTGCATTATTTTTAAATACCTCCTAAACGATTTTCTTTATTTCCCAAATCTCCGATTTTTTTTTTTCAAGGATGTTAGGAAACAAAATAAATTACCACATTTAGAATCAAGAGAATCTTTTGCAGCTGGCTGAAGGACATTTAATGGCATATTTATCCTACATTTTGCATGGCTCTAAACTGGGTTGAAAAAATAAAGAAAAATAAAAGAAAATAAAACGCAGCTGACCATGTTAGCCAGTTCTATTAATATTTAAAATATATCCATCTTTAATGAAGCATTTTCGATCCACAGCGAATCATATGAGTTCCTTTTTGAATATACATTTTTAAATAGAGAAAACAACAGCACAAATAGGCAATGGAAAGAAAAGAAAAGTAAACCCACAACAATAGATGCCATAAAAAGAGCAACAAAACAAATGGCCAAAACAAAAAGAGCGAATAAAACCCCCAAAAAGTACTTGCCCCATAAAAAAAGTTTCTTCTCCTCCTTCGGGAAGCCCGCCAACAAATTTCAGCAGGCGACCATAATTTAGGCCCAAAAACAAAATACAAAAATACAACAGACAAAATGTTCTGCCTCTTTTGATAGGAGTATTGAAAGGCATTCCAACACAAAATATATACCATATATATTTAGGTATATGTATTGTGTTTATTGACAATCAGCAGCCATTAAAATGCCAAGTCAGACAAAAAAAAACCAGACCGAAAGGAAATTAGCCTGTTTTTATGGCCGAGGCCAGGACACAACGAAGTTCAAGGTAACAAATAATCTGGAAATTGCTGTGGTCCGCGCGCAATTTGATTTGACCTTTGATGTGGCAATGGGTGGCCGACCGATAGGGTTTCGCTCAACAAAAATATTCAAGGTGATCTTCAAAGCGCAGCGAATTCTGTATAAATTTTGTGAAATTAAAACGAAGCCGAAGCCAACCAAGCGGCAACACTCAATGCCACAGTTGCTGTGGCAGTTGCAAGATGTACTCGTATCCAAATTGTAATTTTCTCAAGCTGTTAATGAGCTAAACCAGATCTACATACAATCAGTTGCGGCTTAAACGGTAAAAGAAATGAAAAAATGCAAATATATGATTCGGATGGTTGAAATTACTCGTTTGTTCTCGTTCAGATGGAAATGGGTATAGGAAATGATGCTCATTAGGGTTATTGTGTGCAGTGAATCGTTGGCAATCTTCTGGTTGGATATTTTTGTGGTTGAATATTAAAAATATTTTGCTGAAAATGAGTCTTGAGTCTGGATTAAATATACACCCCATTTACTTGAGGTCGGAATATGCTGCTTTTCTGTAATTAAAAAACGAGGGGGAACGTTGTGAGCCGCGTCTACCGCCGCGGCTCTACTTTATACCCGGTAATCAGTCAGTATATGTATATGTATGAGAGCTTACGATTAATGTAATTTATTACATGTTCGCAAAGGAAAAAAAATTGAATTTTAGCCAAAAAAGAAAAACAAAAATTAAGTCGAACCCTTATCGGAGATTTTTATCTATTAGATGTTTCCATATTTGTTTACATTAGTTTTTTACATCTGCCTTTTCTACATGTCTTTATCTACTTCCTACATATACATACACGGCTGTGTGCGAGAGAGAGAGGGAATGAGTCTGCGCTTGGAAGGTCACGGAAATTTAATTTGTTCCTTCTGGCTATACTAATGATCCGATCTGATCCAGATTTAACATTCTGATAGATATGGCCATTTTCTATGATTCTGTGTTTTTTGTTTTCCCGTATCTTCAAAATTGTGCATGCCACAGATTTTCGCTCCTTGTGGAGGCGGAAGGGGGCGGGGCGAAATTTTGAAATACACTTGTAACAGTGTGATAGGACAGGAGTCTGGATACAAAATTAGGTTGCTCTAGCTATTACAGTCTCTGAGCTATAGGCGCTAACGAAGGCGGACGGACGGACAGACATTGCTATATCGACTCGGCTATTGATGCTGATCAAGAATATATATACTTTGTGGGGTCGGAAACGATTCCTTCTGGGTGTTACACACAACCGTTATCACCACAAATCCAATACACCCCTATGCTCTTCGAGTACCGGGTATAAAAAAGCTCCAAGTCGAACGTGTGCGTGTTGCATATACCCATTCCCCTTTCGGGTGTACAGGGTATCAAAGCATGACTCATTGCTATATGGCGGCAGATAAACTCTCGGACACAAAATACAATAAATTTATTTATAAACAGCTTTTAGCATTAATCATTAAATCATCCTTCTGCATTGCTTTAACTTCAAAATGATCATTCAAGAACATACAATTTCATATGACTTTTGGTCTTATCATCATTTGAGAAAATGTAAGGGAGATCGTCCAGTCATAGTTGTGCCAGGAAACCCAACGAATTCCGTTAAGCTGTTTAGTTTTACCATCTTCGAAATAATTTCCATTAAGATTACTGTAATGATATGAAAATTAATATGATCCATTTCTAAAAATCAATAGCGTTAGTTCTGCATAAAATATGTATGATTACCTTGTTCCGCAAAGCGAAAACCACCTCCTAAATCTTTCGCGCAATGAGAATTCTCTTTAGTGTCATTATCCCGATCTAGTGTGGAAAACTTATTTTTCAAGTGATATTTCATTGAATCTCCGGCTGTTCCTGAATAATTTCCCACCGATTTCAGTTTATAGCCTTCCTCTTCGCTTCGCACTTTGAAATCATCGTAGCGGGCATAGCCGATGGATCCATCAACCTTTCCAAGTTGGATGTACAGCTCGTGAGGCTGTGACATGGTCATTAGATGGATTTTGTCCAGTCCCAGGAAGAAGTTCTCCCGAAGGTCTCCGAAGCCTTGTTTGTAGTCGCTCCAAGTGCGATTAAAGTCCTCGTTGCCGTTGACTCGTCTCTGGATTACGGTCCAGCCAGATCCGGCAACACTGGAATTGCAGGGAACATCGAATGGGTCTTTACCCTTCAACCTTATGCTGTGGATATCGGTGGAGTCTGTGAAAGGGAGACAGCTGCTTGCCTCCGAGATGTCTTTCAACCTTTCTTGTTTTCGTTTAAGGGAATTCACTTGATTCTCCAGTTTTCTGATTTGTTTATCCTTTGATTGCATTTGAGCCTCTCTATTCTGAATCTGCATTCCAATTTTGGAGATCTCGTCCTTAATTTCTTTCCCGATTTTCAACTGCAATATCGTCTCCTTGTCCTTCAGCTGCTGATCCAAGCTCTTCTGCCTGGCATCCGACTGTTCTTTGAGTTCCTCCATCCGTTTACTTGCCTGAGTCTCCATTGACTTGGCAATCTCCAGCTGGCTCTTCAGTTTCGCGATGCTAACATCTCTCTCCCGGATTTGGTCCTTGAGTTCGTGGATGGTTGCATCTTTGCCCTGGCATATGGCAGCATACCGGAGCAGGGGCTTAACGATTGGATAGCAAATAGCCCCACACCGCTCGTCGTCCTCCTCCCGGATCACCTCGCAGCGCTGGAAACGCAATACCAAACAAATTAGTTTATTTCAATTAAAATTGATCAATTCACTCAATTCTCACAGCACTATTCTCGGAGCTACTTTCAGTGGAAAGCGTGATGTCTCCCTCCACGTGGAGGAAGAAAAGGACAATAATCCAATATTTTTGCATGGCTTTTAATAGATTGACAATTCGCGTTGAAAGATTTAAATCAGACTGACTGCAAGATGAATGACTGAAGTCTTCTTATATAGCAAGTCTTATCAATCAATGCATACGACTTTCATGTTGTTTTCGAGCTAATAAATGAAGCAAATCCTATAAAGTACCTATTTATAATCTGCTTTATATATATATATATATATATATACTCGTAGATCAGAGTTGAGTTCAAATGGAATCTTTATGCGAATTGGCAGATCCTGTTCAAGGTTATTGTCGATAATACAATGCCCCTATACAGTCGAACCTTTCCATAACGAACTTCCCCTAGTTTTTTATATAACGAATTTATTTCCCGAACCCTGAATTTTCGTTTAATTTTCAGAACGTTTTGATCTCCTTATAACGAATTTTGGTTTTCCTTATAGCGAATATTTCTCCCAACGCGAATGCTCCTACGCTTCCGATCTCCCTATACCGAATTTTTTTCAATTATTTTTATTGTGGTTTCCTACCTAAAGAAAGGTAAAAATGTATGTAGGAATGTCCCGAACTATAAATGTAGGGGTATGAAACGCTCAGAAGGAAGCGTTTCCGACCCATAAAGTGCATAATATGTACACATATGCAAAAACGTATCTTTTATTTTTGCGAATATGAAACGATATATAAATTATATTGTAAAAATTGAGTACAGGGTATAAAGTAGAGCCGCGACCTTTGCCGCTAACAACGTTCCTGCTGGTTTTTATTCAGGCTGATATCGAGCATGACAGAAAAACGAGAGAGTGAATAATAATAAATAAATGATACAAAATAAACATAAAATTAACAAAAAAGAATTTAAATTAAAAGTAAAAAAAAAATTTAAAATAAAAATAATATAAAGCTTTAGTAGTAATTTTAAGAATAAAAATAGTGTATGATAAGATAATAAATACTTTTGTAATTCGTAAGATACATTCGCCTGTTAAAAGGAAATTATTGCGAGGAAATCCAGCCTATTTTTCTGTTAATATGCAGTTTATTGATGTGATATAATGAATAGTACCCATCTATTACTTTGACTTGTATCTTGTATCTTTCTTCGACTGCGAGTGGTGCAACAGTTCAAAGTTCTTGGTTCTACGAGGATTAATGCACATGTTTCACGAGGGAGTCTCACAGCAGACTTTGTTGGCACTCAACCTGATGATGTTTATAATCAGAATAATATACAGACAGACAGACAGACAGACAAACAGACAAACAGACAGACAGACACACACTCGAGTGTCGTTGCGATGGGAAATGTCGCAGAGGGCGGAACAACGCAGAACGACAATCGGGGGAAATGATGATGATTATGATGATGACAATGGCCAGAGTTAGCGATAGAACTGTGTACTGTACCTGCCCTACGCCCGCCCTCTAGCAGCTCTTCGGCATCGGCATCCGTCAGATACATATGTACATTAGTTGGCAACACACTTGCGATGATTGTCCATGATGCTCCGATGCTCCGATGGTCCGCTGCTCCGTTCCTGCCTTGGAACACATACTCCTCAGTGTCAGAGAGTGTTGGCTGTGTTGTTGGTTGTCTTGTTACAGTTTATATAATCAAATCTCATGCTTCGTTAATTCAAAATGTCGTTACGTGTTACATGACAAGCCCGCTCATGCTTGCTGCACGACTCGAATGTCTCTCAGCATTGTGCCACATCATCCTGACAACAGAGTGGCAGCAGCAGCAGCACAAGGAGGAGCATGGGGCATGGAATGGGGCGACGGGCGATCCCCCATAACTGAACAAGTGTAACGTAAATAATACGCAAGGCGCAAAAACGAATCGAATCGAATAGAACAACAAACTTTGCCATAACCGCATCATCACGCTGGATCCTGGGTCCTGCCCCGCCCGCATCTGTAGCCTGTGGCTCTACTGATTGCGTGCTGTACAGCCAAGTTGTTGTTTTCGTTGTCAGTCGGGGTTTGATAAGCGCCAGCACTCCGAAGCGGGGCCACAACCATTGCTTCCAGTGGAGAAAGGCCTGAGATTTTAATAATCTATAAATGTATACCAATCGATTTGATTCGAGTGTGGAAATTGTTTAAAACTAGGTTTTTCACTGACATTTTCACATTATTAGGAAAATATTTGATTACAAATAAATAAATAAAATATTAAATAATAATAAATAATAATAATATATATATAATAATTAATAAATAAATAAAAATAAATAAAAAAAATTAATAAAATAATTTTAAATATAAATGTATACCAATACATTTGATTCGAGTGTGGAAATTGTAAAAAATAAATATTTTTCACTGACATTTTCACATAAGTTGGAAAATATTTGATTAAAATATATTTTATATTTATATGGTAATAAATATATTTTATATTTAAAAATATTTCATATTTACAATAAATGTGTTTCCTAAAATTTTAATATTTTGTATTTATTTTAAATTTAAAAAATGTAGATAATTAAGATCCATTTATATTTAAATCAAAAGATTTAAGGATTTCAAACTTAAAATATATATAAAATATTAAAATTGTATTTTAAATATAAATTATATTTTAATCAAATATATTTCATATGTTAAAAAAATATATTTCCTACAATTTTAATATTTTATATATATTTTAAATTTAAAAAATTTAGATAATTACAATTTTTAAGATTTTGAAATCAAAGAGCATTCTATTTAGTTTTACTACAAAGTCGAGTATATTTTAAAAAATAAGCAAAATATCTGTCTTCGGAGAGTTAAAAAGAGACCTTAAAGGTCCTTGCACTTCGTACTTTTAATATTATGTTTTTTCTGTGAGTGAATGTTACAAGAACATGGTAACACCAAGTTGCCCCAGTGGAAACTCTCATCCTATGGAAAACGTTGGATCTTTTGGTACATTCAAGGTAGAAGGAAGGGATCTTAACACTCTGAAATGTTTGAAAGAATGTTTCATCTGAAACTCTATCCAAAAGGGTATCTCCCGATTCGATTGACTTAAGCACAGTTTTTCTTTCATTTTTCCATACACATCCGTCGCTCCAACATTCGCTTATCCTTCAGGAAGCCTGCGGTGTTTTGAAGCTTGTCAATGGCAGGACCTAGGAACCCATGCAAGATCCTGGTAGATGATGATAATGATGCCAAGGCTGGTCATGACTTGTAAAAGCTCAAACAGAAATACTCATTGCCCATCCTTGCCGCTGCTTCTGGCCCTGGCCCTGTAACGGGAACGAGAACTGGCGTTGACAAAAAATGTGGCCATAATCTATATGTACGGGTACAGCCGTCTGTAGTTGTGCTTTTGGCCCTGGTCTTTGGTTTGCTTTCGGGCTGGTGTGGTGTTTAGCACGGCCATAAACCTTATTTGCGTTTATTGTTATTGGCATTGTCTGCTCCAATTTTATGCCGCCTATAAATTCTGAGGGGTCCTGGGTCCCGGGTACCGGGTCCCCCGCAACAGGAAACTACTTTATTTATTTTTGTAATTTGATGTTAATGGTTTTGTTGTTGTTTGTCCTGTGTCCTGTGTCCTGCTGGATAGTAGTTACTTCTCGGCTTTTTATAGTTCTGTGGAGTAATTTGTCCCTGCAGTTGGGTCAACGGAAAATTTCAACTCGAA
The DNA here is from genome assembly GCA_963969585.1 of Drosophila helvetica. NCBI lineage: Eukaryota > Metazoa > Arthropoda > Insecta > Diptera > Drosophilidae > Drosophila > Drosophila helvetica. The sequence goes on from OZ018402.1 coordinate 54,557,495, forward strand.
ACTTAACTCTTTTGCCAATTAACTTGATGGCACTTGAAAAACTCTAAAGTTTCGCTGCCGTTTCGTCCTTCATATCCTTCATATGCATATATCTAACATAATGTAAGAGTTTTTTTTTAAGCAGTTTGGAAAGTTAGCGAAATAAATAAACGTAGAACGTAGGAAAAAAGATTGTTTATTTCACAAAAGTTTTTTATGTGAAGGCGAAGGAAAAGCAGATGGAAAATGTAAAACTTCAGAGAACTTTCGCAGAAATTACTACGTATACTTAATAATATTTAAGGTACAATTCTCTCCAAAGTGGGTCCGTTAGCTCAAGGGAGATACGATTCCGCTGGTTTTTTGAGTCTTGAGATTTGGAATTATTTTCAATATTTGCACAAAATAAATCCTGATAATATTTGAAATGGGATGACTGCTAGAATTCCACTCCCAAAGCGAAGGCAAAAGCTGGTAGGAAGAATGACCCCCTAAAAGTCTGGCACTTACCTGCTTTTCCTCTCCATCTCCCTCTCCGTCTGCCTGTGTGTGTGTGTGTGTTTTCTTTTTGGCCATTTGTGTTGATGTTGGTATTGACTCTTGGCTCGAATTTTTGGCAAACAATCAGCAGCAATTATGGCCAGGCTCTGGATTTTCTCTCCTTTAGCCAGCCTGGGTCTGGGTCTGGGCCGCCGCCCCTGACTTTTCCCAATTAACGGCAATGGAATGTAACACACAAACGTCTCTTAATGAAGCCGTCTCCGGGACTGCCTCCGTTTCCGTGTCCCCCCCCCATCCCCACCCCTCTCTCTCTCTCTCTCTCTGTCGGTGTCTCTGTCTCTCCGGTGTGTATCTTTGGCCAACCGCAAATTAATTGGCACACTCACAATTTATTTTGTAATTGTAAAATTAATAAGTTTGTGGCTGCCGCCTGCCACATTTTGACTGCCAGAAGTGTGGGCGATGGCTGGAGGCAACTTTTTGTGCACAATTTTTAATTGCTAGTGTCGTCGGAGCTGTCGTCATCGTCAGAAACCGTTTGCCAACTTCCAGACGACGACGACGGCAGCGACAACGACAATTACCAACTACGCTTCTTAGTTTTACTTTTTTTGTTTAACTTTTAGACAGCATTGGGACTGGGCCTGTTGAAGCTCTTGGGGGTACTACCCAGGCACTGGCGATGTTACCTGGCAGAGGACAGAGGCAGAAGCCAGAGCCCAGGCGAAGGAGCAGCGGCAGGAATAGGTCCTGAAACAGAAGCCAAGGCAGGGCAGAGCCATCAGCATAATGAAAAAGTTTCGAACTGTTTACCCCGAACAATGGGCACAAAAAAATTCGAAACTCATTTGAATGAACAGCAAATTGAAAATTTGAAATGCTTAAAGCAAAGTTTTATTCCGAAATGTAATAACAAATGTAATTGGGGGGTTACAAGTTGGTTTGCCCAATCAATGGAAAGGTGAACCAAATTGTCAACAAATATGTATTCTATTCGAAAAATACATCCTTGAATGGAATTTCAGAGTTTTCATTGGTATTGGTATTGTGGGGAAACTGAGATAGTATCTTGGAGAAATTGAATATTTTTTTTAGAGATTATGTAGATTCTGTGAAGTGCATTTAGAAGTATCTGGGACTTGCCCTATAGAAGGAGAATCTTTAATATATAAAGCATATTTGACGATGCCTTGCATGCATACATAAATACATACATACATTCATATGTACATACATCCATACCTACGTAGATCATGTAAAGTAGTAGATGTAGATGGAGCCAATGTAGATGATATTTTATAATTGCAGTGGGCATATCCCAAATGAGAGCATTGCCATCTCTAACCTTAGGGCATTCTGTCTCCCTCTGGCCTTCAGGTCATGGGCAATATTCACTTTCTCGCGAGAGCGGGCTTTTGTTCGCTCTCCGAGTCTCAGTTGCTTGGAGGTCCGTTACTAAGCTGCCTGCCATCTCTCGACTGTCTCCGATCTCGCTGTCTCCTTCTGCCATAGAGAGAGCTTTCTTCTTCGCTCTCTGGCTCTCTTTAGCTTGGAGGTTATTGAAGACTTTAAAAGTTAAACTATTAACCGCTCACACAGATTACTGTTACTGTAGAATTACACAAACATATTTTGAGCCTTAAAATAGATATCAATTCCACTGTACCCCTTTCTCACCGTTCAGCTTTCGTGTTTATTTCCTTTGCTGGCTGTTGTTGCTTTTGCTTTGGCTCTCTCTGTGGCAATATGCTCATTATAAATGTGCAGTATCTGTATGTATTTGTATATGTACATATGTATGTACATACATATGCATATACTTTTGCATGCAAAAAAGAAGTCGGAACTTTTTTCCAATGTTCTGTTCGCATTGTTTTGGCTTTTTTTTCTACTGCCTTTTTTTTTGCTTTTGGTTTTCGTTCTGTTAAACATCTTTCTATCCGGCGCATAGACACAGCTATCTTCTGTTGTTGTTGTTGTTGTTGCTATATTAGAAACGCCATTTGATAATGGATTCCTTATTTATGTATGAGCACAATCCCAGTATATAGCCAGCCATCTCGGGGGTGGATGGGAGGCGTGGCTGTGGCCTGGGCTGTGGGGTGTGGGGCGTGGGGCGTGGGGGCTGTGTCATGGCTTAGTTAACGCGCTCATCCAAGCACTGGAAACGCGCTAAACGCTCCGAGGCTCATTAACAATTTAAAAATGAATTTCCTGGGAAAATGGCAAACGAAAACAATGTGCTCTGCCGCCCCGCCTGTCTTTCTCTCTTTTTCTTTAAGATGAAATTTAAATGGTTATGTATTATTAAGCTGATGTTGATTGATTAAAAAAACAAATAGAATATTGGACCAGAGTGTGGAATGAACCAACAGATGAGTATTTTTAGTCTAAAAAGGAACAATATTAAATTGTACTCAGATCAAGAAAGAAATCCTATCTGAGATGGATATTTTCAGAGGGAAACAGTCTCGTTCACTCCCCAGAATAAATCTAAATTTTTTAATGAACAAAATTTAGAAATCTAAAAATTTACCCAGCAAATCGGTTATATAAATGAATCCCAACTAATAAATATTTTATTTATTTTTTTATCTGTTTATTTATTTATTTTTTAATTCCCCGCCGTTATTTATATTTTATTTATATTAATTAATATATCCCCACATAAATGTACATCAATAATTTAAATCTTTATTTATTCATAACAAATTGCAGTAAAGCGGATCAATACAGCGAATAGGAAAACATATATAAAATGTGACTTTTCAGACTTTTCATTGGCATTTTCCTGCGCTTTAAAGGATTTAACATTATCCAGGGGCGCTCAACAAAAATATTTATGCAAAATAATACATGAAACAAAAGAAGAAAGCAGAGAAAGGGGAAAGGGAGGGGAGTGGATAGGGGAGAACGAATTGTAACAAAATATGCGAATGGAACATTCGAAATGGATTTCTCAGCCTGCACATAACCTAGTTTCTTATTTTTCTCGCATATAGCAATGGCAACCCTATTGATATTTGCATATGTATGTGTGTGCCTGCCATATGTGAAAAATTGCAGAGTGCAGAGAAGGGGGTGGGAGGAGGTGGAGGCTGTTGCATTCACCGCAGAAAACCATTTCTAGGTTATTCATGGCCCTCGACTATGAAATATGTTTTAGGGCTTCGCAGGGGTCAGGCCGTAGGGGGCTGGCTTGGGCTCTACATGAATTTATGAATGGTTTTAATTGAAAAAGTATCGCAGCATCCCCCCCCCCCCCCCCACTGGTGCCTGCTAAAGCGCCTGTCAACGCGCAACGAATGATGCATTAAACAAAGATTATGCGTTTGTTTTTTATCATGTTAGAAACGTGCTCTAAGAATTTTCGAGTGCGTCATTAAAAGATAAACTCTGAAGAGGAGATAACTTTTTTTAAGGCCTCATTCCAGCATTTGAGTGACTTATCTCCAGGCGAAAAGAAAATTTATGTACTTCAAGAATGAGTCTCAAAATGCAAAGATTATGAAGAGTTTTTTTTTATTTTTTTATCAAGTACTGCAATGTCATTCTAACCCACGGTTTTTTAGCTAAGAGGGTCAACTGACTCTCCAACAGATTACAGAATAAATAATTCAGTTACTCTCTCCCAGTACGGCTTAGCATTTAAATTGCCATGTGCTTAAAGAGAACGCACAGCCATCTACTCTCTCTCTCTGTCTGCTGGCTTTATATTTTATTTTATATTTTATATTTATCTCTCCAGATTTTTAGATTTTAGATTTTTTAAGATTATTATTTCCATCCGATTTTCATATTTTCATGTGTCTAGTGCATTAATTTATAATCATTTTATTTCTTGTCGCACTCGGAAATAATGAAATAAAATAAAATGAAAATAAGTAAAAAATACTTTATCTAGCATGGAATATATTTGATTTCATAATAATCCCAACAAATTAAGTGCTATAAAGGTCACCAAAACCTTTATCAGTTGTCAATCCTCCTACCAATTGGTTGCATTAGGAATTAGGAATAGGTTTGCAGGTTGGGCATTTCGGCATAACATGCGATTAGTTTTCACACAGACAGACGCACGAGGCAAATGCACCGTGTCTAATGATGCCACAAACCCTTCCCGCAGCCCCCCTGAACACATTCATCGAAAGAGGGGGAGGGGATCAGCAGGCAGAACGAACGTACGAACGTAAAATGCCAATTGCATTAGCCCTTTGTCAACAGCACTCTTCAAAGCCAGAACAAATGGCAACGGCAACAGCAACTGCAACTGCCAGCTTCCTGCAATTAAAATGTGTAGCTATCTTCACTTTATGGTAGGTATTCTATGTACAAATACAATGTTTTAAATTCTAATACCCATCCAAGAGCGCTCCTCTCCGCTCTCATGCCTCCCATGCCACCAATGCCACCCCTGCCTCCCACAACTCCCATGCCCCATGTTCGTGGCGTTGTTATGTTCTCAACAGCTCGCTGCTTGGGTTGTTGTTGTGTGTTGTGTGCCTCTGCCCTCCAGTGCAGTAAATGACATTATTAACCTAGTTTTCAGTACTTTAAGCTTACAATACACACACACACAGGCACACACACAGGCACACACATGCGTGTATATGTGGGCGCTCACCCATCATGCGCTTCGACACCCACAACTAACAACAAACGAGCCACACAAAAACCTGTCTCCACACATGGACCTCTTAAATACCCTCGCTTTGCTTTAATATTAGTGTATTGATTAATTCTTTTGAATGCTCTTCGAGAGGCAATGACAGCTGTGATCCCCATTAATTCATTATAATTAGAGACATTTCTTCATCTATTTTGTATCCTTTGCACAGAACCATTTACATATTTCCCTTTCACTTGCACTCAGCAACACCCAAGAACCACCTTCGATTCTCATTCATCCTCTGACTTCCAGCAGAGCACAGAAGAAAATATTATATAAGACAGACAGCAGAAAATCATACACTGAGAATAATTTCGTACTCGATTCATGCACCGTAATATTCTCAAAATTAAATTAAACATCTAGTAATCATCTAAAGTAATTTGCGACGCATTCAGATAAGATAAAATAGTTATATTCAGATATAAAGAAAAGCCCTCGCACAAGTAGGGATTGATACCCCAGCCGAATAAATGGGAAAAACGAAAATGATCTAATTTATTGAAAGATAATGGTCAAAACTGACAACCGGTCTAATTTTGGTAGGTACACAAATGGAATAATACCATAAAAATACTAAAAAAAATATAAATAACATTTATTTAAAAAATTATATCCCTTTTATAAAATTGAACATACCAAATATTTAAATATATAAATAGAAGAAATAAAAATCCCTAAAAAAAGACCGAGAAAATACTAGGCACACCAAATATGATTATTGCGAAAATACCAAACAAATTGATTTAAAAAATAAAAATTATAAAAAAAAATACTACAAAATTAATAAGAACATAAATAGAATCGAAGAAAATTTATTTTAAACAGTTCAAGAAAAATATCAGACATCCCGAAATTCCCAAAAGAAAATATTTACATTTCAAAAATACCAGAAAAATACTGGACTTAAAAAAACAAGAATACCAAAGAAAAAACCAAGCGTGACTGCATTCAGCGGTATTCTTTTTTTTTTTTGCACTATTTTATTTTAATTCTCTTAGGGCATATACGGATTCTGCTCAAATGGAATGATTGATTTACCGACAAACAAAATTGCAGTGTAGAATTTTCGCCAGTTAAAGTTTGTAGTGAAAATTCCATTTTTTTTAAGCTTTTTTGTTGAGTTTCTTGTTGCTGTTTATTCTTCGCTTCACGAGCTTCCTATTATGTTGTTCTCGCAGTTAGTTGTTGGCGTTAAGCCGACTAACGGATCAGAATCCCAGTTGCAGTGTGTGTGCCCCCGCCCCCAAAAAGGGGGGGCCAGAGCAACAACTCCGCTGCCAGCATCTTCTCTGCTCTCTCGCAGTACTTATGCAGTCAACGCCTTGCGCTCTCGAGAGTCAACAAAGTTATTAGGAGAAAAGAGAAAGAATAAAATCACACATGTGTGTAAATGAAAGTACAGCGCGGTAAACATTCGTATGAATGAATGAATGAATGAGTGAATGATGTTCTCTGTTTGAAAATACTCGCTCGAGTGTTTATTGCAGATTTCTCCGTATGGTGCAGGTCTTGTTTGGGTCTGTCGATGGCTGCTTGAATAATTTAGGCGTAACAAATACCCAAGTGATTAATTTGCCAGAGAGATGGCTGGCTGTTTCTCCTTCCTGCGAGTTTCCTTGGCTCTCCCAAGGGTCTTTCTATGCAGCATTTTCTCTTTCTGGGCCACCTTTTGTGCAGTTTCCGTTCCCCTTACCGTTGCCTGTTGCCAAAGGACGCACGGGGGGATGGGGGGGGCACTGTTTCTTGATGCAGTGTTGCGGCTAAGTCATTGTTGAGGGGAGCCTTTAAACAAGCTTAATTCGTACGGCCACTTGTCCTAGTCGGTCCATCTAAAGACAGTGAGACAGGGGGAGAGCGAGGAGGCAGAGGGAGAAGGACAACAGGAGAGGAAGTTAGTTAGTTAGTTAGTTAGTTAGTTTTAGTTGGATCCCTGATGTTGTCTTTTCCGCTTTTGTTGTCTGCTCATAAATCCAATTATAAGTTATAAACTGATGCTCTTGGATATTTTGCCCAAGCTCCTTGCAATCCTGCACATATTTATATACTTATTTTATCCAGAAATAATGAGCCGAAAGCGCATTAACAGAGTTTTACCCTAGGCATACACATGTATGTATGTATCTTATATTTTAGTTTATGTTGCGAATCGCATGCATATTAAATTAAATTTCTTTAACTTTAGGCTTGCTCTTAACCATCATAATTTAATTTAATTTAATTCACATTTTGAGTACAATAAAAAATAGATTTATATTTACATACATTTTGAAAATGACTTAGATTTAATCTAGATAAAGATACAGATGCAGATTTAAACCCATACAAGAACCATTTGGAATGGATCCGATAGCCATGAATAAATATAGATGGAAATCCAAAAAAATAAATAAAATACAAAAATAAAGCTTCCAAACGTCTTGACCGCTGAATCTATCAGCTCTGGGAACAATATTCTTAATATTCGTTGGGTACACTTTATATTTATTATAAAATGGGCGCTTGTGACCCCATAAAGTAGAAAGTTCTCGGTACTATGGAGAATCGAGATCTTTTAGGAATGAAACGCAATGAAACATATTGTTTCATAATAGCCTTGAGCCAATGTCATTGTAAATTCTTCCACACTTAGTACCCGATACTCGAAGCGAATATATTCGATTTGTGGTAAAAGTTGATGTTTCTAAAACCAAGAAGGTACCGTTTCCGATCCCCAAAGTATAGCCATGTCCGTTTGTCTGTAGAGGCCCTCAGAGCCCTTAGAGGAAATGTGTTTTTATTGACTTTAACTTTTGTTGGCTTTTCCACGGAAATGCCCATATCTGTTTACACAGAGAATTGACTTTATTCGTGTGACCGATATGCACGAGTATTACGGACATTCGTTCGAGCCAAAAGAGAACCGTTCTTGCCACCAATACACCTCCTCCTCCTCCACCTCCTCCTACTCGCTGGCAATGTGGCCTGTGACTGAGGGAATGATAGCCTGCCCGAACGGAAACTAATAATTACACTCCTTCGTGGGCCTTTAATTTTATTCGTTTGCATTTTGTTTTCCGCACTTTTTGGCGTTCGTTTTGTGTGGGGGGGGGGCAACTACTTTTAATTACAAGTCTCGTTGAGTTTTGACCAGCCACCGCCCCGCCCGCCCGCCTTACTGTTGGCAATTTATGTTGCACTCTGGCGAGGAGAGCGCATAAAGTTTCTCAAGTGGCGAAGGCAATTTTGTACTTGACATGATGTTGCGTGGCTCTGGCTCTGGCTCTGACTCTGACTCTGGCTCTGACTCTGGCTTCTGGACTTTTCCTGCCAAGAAGTGGGTGGTGATGTGGATTTTGTGGATTGGGTTTGGGGGTTTGCGGGTTTGGTGGGTGGTTTCCGTGCCTGTGCCTGTTCCTGGCGCTGGTGCTGGTGTGTGGGGGGGGGGGCGTGTGTTTGCATAGGTTACGGCGGTGAAATCGTTAGTTAAATGAAGCCTAGTTTTAGGTAAGTTTCTGGCATGCAAATAAATCTTTGTAATTATAAAGTTTCTGGCTATGTTTCTGAACTTTTAGAGCAGTTCAAGGGTCTCGCGTTTATAATTAAAGAAAATTAAGAAAAATCTCCCAAAATTTTCGGGAGAATATTAAATTATTTTGGCGCTTTTTATGTTTTTTTTTTTGTTAAGACATTTTGAATTTAGAAGCTCTGGTGGTATTTTTTGAAGGCACCTGCTTGCCTTTTACTGGTATATTTTGTAGTAATTTTCTAATAAAATTGGCAAACAAATTTCATGCAATTATGACAATATTTGGTAAATTTTTTTAAAGTAATTCGTCTGGTAAAAAAATACTAATACACTGCATGTATATTTTGAGGTATTTTGTTGCGTATTAAAGATAAATATTAAAGATATACATATTCTGGAATAATTTATAGCATATTTTTAGTATTTTCCAAAACTCACGCGCCCCGAAACTATGGTATTTTCTGGTATATTATAAAATGTAAAAAAACAGTAGGATTGGTATTGTTTTATATTTTTCCAGTATTTTTTGGTGCTAAGTACTTTTGTGTATTTTTTTATGTATTTAGAATTATGTATTTTTATTTTATGCACTTTTATTAATATAGCAGAAAAATACTACAAAAATACCAAAAATTCCAAAAAAAAATACACAAAAGTTATTATTTTCCAGTGTTTTTTCTAGTATATTGCGTCTATTACGCGGATTAAATAAGAGAAAAGAAAAATTAAAGAGGGTGTTTTATTTCTTCTTCTTCTGAATTTCCATTTGAACTTCAAAATCTCGAACTCCATGAGGATGAGGAATATTTTTAGATATTCCCTGAAAAATGGGAATATAATTGAATATAATTTTATTTTCTGGTTCGTATTTTTGTTGGTCTATTAATATTTTTCCTGAGAAGAGAACTTGTCAAAGCGAAACGCTCTTCAGAAGAATACTCCGACGAGCAACTCTTTGACAACAGAGAGAAGAAGGAACATTTGTAATTACAACTTTAGAGAGAGAGAGAGAGAAAAGCGAGAGTCCTTCACAAAAGGTGCTCGCTGTCGAAGTTTTTTAATTGAAAATGCTCTCGGCTTGACGTCTCCCCCCCACTCCCCCCTCCGCCCAGTCACAGTCCCAGTCCCTGTCATATGCACTTAGTGCAACTCCAGGGCACCATTTCCTTTGACTTTTCCCCAATTAAAAAACTTTGCCTATTCGAGGAGGTTGACCCCCACCCACCCATGTAAAGTTGATTCAGTTTACACACTTTTCCAGCTGCAGTCTCAGTCTGTGCGTCGCGCGATTTATGGCAAATATTATTAACATATTAGTAACTCATCTGTGAACTTTTTGGCCATCGGAGCCATCCATTGTACCCGAATGAATGTGGATGTAAAGTTTGGTGTTCTGTTGCCCGACAGCTCCTCCTCAGATTTTAGCTCCTCAGCCTTCCAGACAGACACCAAACAGAATCACAAAACAATTTGAATATATGTGTGCTATGTACAGTGGAGTGAAAACTTTGTCCTTGCCAGCAGACGGGACTCTGGGGACTCTCGGGACTCTGGCTATGCTGGCTAGACTTCCAACTTCCATCAAAACTAATAACCTTTGAAATATTGTAAAGCCCAGACGCCATTTGTGCGAGCATCTTCCCAGTCCAAGGAGTAGCAAAAATATGCTTAATGACCCAAAAGTTTATGCTACAGATTACAGTTGTGTGCAATTTGTTCATTGAAATAAATGAAATGAACTATTGACAGCGACCCAGCAGATGGAGGGAGAACTTTTCCGAGTCCCCTCTCATGGGGGTGCATACATTTTCCCCCCCGTCAGTCTGAAGAGTTTTGTCTCTCGCTAAGACAATTGAAAAGCAGTTTTCACACGCCTCAGTCCCACTAGAAAGTTCATTCAACTCCAGGTTCCATCGGTATCAGGGATTAGCCATAGTTTTTCTTCTAATTGTTGCAATTTTTCGTCTTTAAGAGAGAGAGAGAGAGAGAGCATTCCCTATCGAAATAATGTCTGGTTAAATACTGAAACAGACAGTCCCTCCGGCTGCTGTTCCTGTCTGTCTGGGCTTCTGTGTGTAATTTATTAGATTTTGGCAAATATTTTGCCAGAAGCGCATTTCACTGTCAGAAGACGTGGCGTCATGGCCAGAACCGACGCCCAGACGGAGACGGAGGATACTGCCGCGGACTGCTTATGATGTAATGTTTTCATAAGCACATCTCTTTCCCTCTCTCTTTCCCTCTCTCTCTTTGTCGGGTCTTTTGTTTGGGTAAGAAGTTGCTTTTCTAGACAGTTTTCCTTCCAACATTTTCGTTTCATTGTTTTCGCTGCTCCTTGGGGCTCCTTGTGGCTCCCCGTTCTGCCGTTCTGCCATTGCAGCTGACAGCTGCCTGCCAATAGTTGATTTTCACAATATCTTGTACGTTTTCCACTTGATTTTCCCCCTGGCTGCATTTCGCCCAGTCGGTTTTCCACTGGCTAGCCCGAGAGCTCTGATTTCTGCGAATTAAATTAAATTTCTAACTATTGAATAATTTAATTATTTCGCTTAGATTTTTTTCGCCTATTCTGCAAAATATAGAAGAAGCTTTCTTTCCTCCATTTCCCCAATAAATCTTGGGTCTGAGATTACCCAGGAGGAGCAGTCGAAAGTCAGAGAGAGATACTGCCTGTCGATATCCCTCCGAACAGTTGGATACCAATCGGTGGAACTTTTTTCTGGTTTTTCTGTGTGTAAATATTGATTACGCGCCTAGCACGTACGCCACTTGAGCGCCAAGATTTTCGCCCTTAGAACTGAGTTGAACTCGGTGACTGGAGATTGGAGGTGGCAGTGGAGGGGAGGTCCTGTAGGCTGTAGGATGAAGTGAAATGTGAGGTGGTTTAAGCGTCTTGTGTGTGTGTGTGCCATCTGGATGAGGCTCTGTGGTGGTGGGGCGGGCGGATTGTGGCACACGTCCTTGTGCTAGTTTCCAAGTTGCCTGCTGCCTGCTGCCTGCCGCCTGAGATGCCGCCTTTTCCGCTGATGTCTGGCTTTTTGGCTGCCCTGGAAATTGAAAGTCTCTTTCTCTCTGCAAACCCCTGCCCCCCTGCCCCCCCACCCCCTTTTAGTCCCTAGCTTTGGCTTTCGAAAACATTTAACGTAATGCCAGGAGGACACGTGCTCGTGCTCCCAGCCATCAATTGAGCTTCTGTTGCCATTTATTTACCTAACTGTTTTGGCTGCTCCTACTGCCGGGCTCCCGCCGTGCCGTGTGGTGCCGTGTGGCACCTTGTTGTTGTTGTTGTCTGCTGCCATGTGTTAAGTGCTAATTGGGCTGGTCGGAGACTCTTATTCCCAGCCACTGGCGTTGGCCAGGCAGCAGCTCCTCCTGCTGCTGATTAATTTTTAAAATTACTTAATGGCTAATGCCGCTAATTATATCAAAGTGTGTGTCCAACGACAACAGCATGAAAATAGAATTGAAAACTAAATCCCCCTCATTTATCCTTAAGACCGTAAGACTGGCCTTAACTGGAACTGGAACTGGAAGCGGTTCTGCCCTTATTCTCCTGCTGGCTAATTAAAGTTTCAAGTCCTTTGCTGGCAGAGAAAATGAAGCGTCTAAGGAAGCAGCAGCTGGCCAGGCATTAAGGCTTTCCCTCCTTTCTTTGGGAATGTGTAAATACCGTACTTGTAGATACGTTTCGCAGGAATCGGGCTAATGACGAGGAGGCTCTGCTCCACGGTTTGAGGCAGCGAATGGCGGGGCCAAGGACATGTGGAAAACTAAACAAAAGAGTCCTTACTTTAAGGAGTGTATATTTTGAGATATGTCGGATGTTTGTAGAATAAAGATTAGAAGATTTGTAGCGATAATTACAGAAACTAAACTCGGAGCAAAAGCCCAAAAATTGTAATATAAACAATTGGATTATAAAATTTATAAAATCAATTTGAATCAAAAGTGGAAATTTAAAAAAAAAATTTAATATAAAAAAATGATTTAAATATATATTAGCTTTTTAAGATATATAAACTTAAAATAAATATTAAAATATATATTTTAAAATTAATATGAAAATATATGTTTAAAAAAAAAATATATATATATATAAATATATATAAAAAAAATGATTTAAATATATATTAGCTTTTTAAAATATATAAATTTAAAATTAATATTAAAATATATGTTAAAAAAAAAATAGTGAAAAAATACATATGTATAAAATAATACAATAAAAAATAAATAAAATGTATATGTATATTAAAAAAAATATATATTACATTTTTCAAATAAATATATTTCAAATAAATATTAAAATATATATTTTAAAATAAATCTGTGACATTTTTAAATTAATATATATTTTAAAATAAATATGTGACATTTTTAAAATAGATATATTTATAATAAATATTTAAAATATATTTCAAATAAATATATACACCCCATTTGACAGCCAAATGAAGTGATCCTCAATTCGAAGGAAGCCAAGAAGCCGCAAAGGGAGCTGCCCAACCAACTCCTTCCCAACAGAATCAATAGATTTCACAACCCCTCCTTCTCTCCCCCTAAATGCTGCCCCCATTGAACATTCGCATAATTTGTGAAAATTAATGGACACGGGCAGTCCACACAAGACAGCATTGGGGGCATAAATATAACGATAAACACATCAACGCCCAGGATAACAATTTAGAGTATCATTAAGGACGATTGCAAAACCCTTTCAGGGCAGCAGGCAGCACAGATAGACATAAATTTAAATGGCTAAGGGGCTCAGCTCTTGTGCTGGCTCCTGCCTCATGCCGCCTGCCTCATGCCGCCTGCCGCCTGCCCCATCGTCTGTCAAAACAAATGTTTGCCAAGAGGACAAAATGCAAGTTGCAGCTGCTGCTGTTGCAACCACCAACTGTGACTGTCCTTTGGTGGTTGCGGTGGGGGAAGCCTGCAGCTTGCACAATGCCCTCTCTCCCCCTCTCTGTGCTCGTCCTGCCCCTTGAATGCTGCTGCTGTTGGCTGCTGCTGCCATGCCACGCCACATAATCAGGACAAGTGTCCTGGGTTGTGTGCGACATTTTGCCAGGTTGCATGTTGCATTATTATTATTATTATTATTATTATTTTATATGCATTTCCATGCACTGAAGAAAAAAAACAAGTGACTTCTTTCGAGGATATGCCTGCCTTTACCTATATTTCTCGCAGCGTAAGGGAGGGTACCTCTGTGGGAGGCGGCTCTGAGCCCTGCTGCTGGCTCTCGGCCTGGCTTTAAAATGCAGGTGACATTACTATGGGTGGGGGGGAGAGAAAGGAGCTGAGGCAGGAGCAGCAGATGGATCTCCTCCAATGGAGAACTTAGCCTTGAGCTAAAGTTGAGCTCTCTTTCCCTCTCTCTCTCTCTCTCTGCCTCCCTTTGTGATGATTTATGCACGTGTTTAGTGTGAAAAATTTACATTAAATGCATACACAGAAGCGAAAGTGTTGCCTGGAGAGGGCATGTGGCATGCAGCCAGTGGCAGGAAGGGCTCATGGCCTGCACAGGAAGTGAAAGTGTGTTTCTCCTCCCTTACACTCTCTCCCTCTCCCTCCCTCTCTCGCTCTCTCGCTCTCTCTGTCGCTGCGGTATTGAGGTCACTGGTCATTATCAAGATGTTGCAAAAGAAATGCCATAAAGTGTGCTGTGACTCTAGTCCAAGACGCCGTCTTGCCCCCGTCTTGGCTCTCATTTGATATGCAGGGCAGATAAAGGCCAACGCGCATTCAGTGCTCCCTGTGCCCGACTGTGTGTGTCTGTGTCTGTGTGTGTGTGTTTGCCTGAAAGAGAAGAAAGCGAGCATCACACAATACGGGGGATAGTTTAATGCCAAAGCAAACTGTTGAGCAAGCAAATATCTTTTTCTTACCCCGAGGACTCGAGGGATGTTCAGGCAGTACCAGAAGGATAGCACGATGCTGGGAGAGCCTGTCTCCGACGATAGCCTCTTTTTTTCACAGTCATTTTACGGGCTGTCTGTGTCTTGAAGGCATACAGTAAAAAATAATATTAATGGTATAAATAGTAATAATAAAATAATAATAATAAAAAATAATAAAATGATAATAATTAATTAATTCATAATTAAAAATTAATGTTTAAAAAATATACAACAAAATAATATTAAAAAATAAATACTTACTAATATATATACAAACAAATTATAATATTAAATAAATAAATAGTAAAATTAAAAAATATAAATAATAATATCAACAAAAAATTTAATAGTATTAAAAAAATGCAATATCAAAAAAATTTATTAAAAATAAATACAAAATAATAAAAAATATTAATTAAACAAATTAAAAAGAATAAAAAAATAATTTAAAAAAATAAGAATGAAAAAAATTTATATATATAAAAATAGGATATTAAATTAAAAATATTTTAAAGTGATATTGCATTTATAATAACTACAATAATAACATAATAAAAAATAATAATAATAATAAAAAAAAGATTGCCTTAAAAAAAAATGAAATAATAATTTTAAAGTATTCGATTTGAGCGAATAACTACATGAATTCCAAATTTAATGAAATAAAGAAATAAAATTTGTTTACTTCCTTTTATGACTTTAAACTAATTCTAAGCTAAATTGGAATCCAAAATTTTAAAATTTTAAATACAATTTAAACAGTAAGAGAATCAGGGGAATATGTGGTTTCCCACCAAAGTACTTTCCTGTTTTCTTTATTTATCTCTGGTTTGGATTTGTATCTATACTTCTGCATCGTCGAATGGTTTTGCCTCCATCGCAACGGATTCCAGGAGATCCCGAGAAGTACACGAGGCACCAAAAATTAATTTTTAGAAGCCGCTGAAGTGACAGTGATTGAGAGAGAGTGAGAGAGAGTGAGAGAGAGTGAGAGAGAGTGAGAGAGAGTGAGAGAGAGTGTGTTGCCTTCTTTAAGTGACTTTGAGGTGCTGTTTCGCCTGCCAAATTGTAGTCGGAGATAGAAATGTGCCTGCTAAAAACTAAGAGAGTTTACGTGAATGGTGGGGTCGCATGGGGAGACGCTCTGGCTAATTATCCAACATACCCCACCCACTCCATAAGCCGATTTGGGCCCTTCCTTTGGGCCTTGGGCACAGGAAGTGCCCCAAAGAGGGCTTCAATTAGCTGCAATCCGGCGCTTGAGCGTGTGGCACGCCTCTCTGGGTGGGTGGATCGAATGGGTGGGGGATGGGTGGGTGGGTTTTGGGGATGTACATTTCTAATAGAGCTACAGTCCCAGCTACACTCCGATTATTCAGATGGAGAGATTGGCTTGGAAGATTTGCAATCGAAATGGAATAGGTCCTAAGGCGGAATCGGAATCAGAACTCAGCTGTGACGTATGACTATTAGCTGTAATCTGCTCTGCCTGTTTCAGGCATTCATTCATTCATTCATTCCCCCCTCATTGACTTATTTCGACTTGCAGGCATTTGGCACTCTTTTTGGCATTCGTTGCAAGGAGGATCCACTCCTCCATTCCGTTGCTTTGACCTGCCTCCCGACTTCCTTCTGGCGAGGGCATTGAAAGGAGGCGCAATAATTCTTTCCTGCGCTGCAGCAGTATATCCTTCTACACATTTCACGCCCACGGCAGGGGCAGGGGCAGGGGCAGGGCACTCTGTGTGTGGCACGCCCACAGTCTGGCAAACAGCCTTTCAATTTCAGCTGAGAATTTTTTGCAATGCACGAAGCTTTGCAATTGTTTGCACTTTTCTCTCCAGCGCTCCTGCGCTCCTGCACTCCTGCGCTTCTTGCGGCATCCTGCTGCAAATTTACGCGTCCCGGTTTGAGGCTTTGTCGAAAGGCAAAAGGAAAACGCCTGTAAAATCCACCTTTGGGGCCTGTTCTGTATAAATTTTCCCCTTTTTTTCGCTCACTCTCGGCTCGCGCCTGCTCCAGAACAAATTGCATAGACATTTGTTATTTTCGGCTAAAGCGGCTTTCAGCTTGTTGTATTGGTATTTATTCTCCCCCGTACATTGGTGTACATACATATGTACCTATACGTATGTATATAATAAACATACGAGTAATATATACTCTTGAGGAGAGTAATATATGTTTGCTCTGATATACGTTTTGCCCGAGAAAGCAAAAGGAAATTGCATTTTTATAACCTCGCCAGGTTTCCTTCTGGGTTTCTTAAGTCCGCTTTATACCTGTTGTTTATTTATGGCCCTTTTCCCACTGGATGGCATTCTTTTTCCCTTTTGGCTTTGTCTTTTGCATCTGCTTTGGGCTTTATTTTTCCTCTTTTCTTTTAGCTTGAAGCAACTTGCGGGACTCCTAACGATCTCCCCAGACCCCACCCGGAGCCCAGATGTGGGTCTACCCATTGTGTGGGGAAAAGGTGAAATTTATAATGTGTATTTCTGGTATTTAAGGACAAATTTTATGGCATTTTAGTTGACAGTTGAAAGCCGAAAGCATAATTCAAATGCCTTTACATTGGCCCACAAAAGTAGGCAATGATATTTGAATATTGTATGGGGATATGGGGATGTGTGTCTGTGTGTCTGTGTGTGTGTGGTACAGTGAAGACACTTTGGATTGGAATTATTGCTTTAGCATTAGGTGTTTTATTTTATGCCCAAATTTAATTAAACTAATCCAAATATTTTCTTTATTTTTAGGTAAGATCGAAGATTTCTGATATATTCATGGCACGGAATGATGGCAGTTTTTGGCGGTATTTATTTGTAATTTTACTGTATGAATTCTTTATAACGGATTTTCCCTATAACGAATTGCACCCGAGTGCATAGACCCCCTAAGTATTTGAATATTATGGTCTTCCTGGAACTTCCTGATAGCACATTCATTCACCGATATTATGTGATCTGAAGCTCTCAGCTCTGTGAATAATCTTATAATAATATAATAATAATATGCCACCGAGGCCACACAATTAAAAGCTAATGAAAACACATTTCCATATACTTTGGTCACTATTTTATTTTCAAAAAATATTGAGACTCAACGAATTCAACCAATTGACATATAATATTATTAAAATAAGCAAAAGATCACCTTTTCAGGTATTTTTATGGTAATTGTTTCCTTTAAGATTTTCTCCCATAAGAAAAACGATTCTTGATAAAAGTTTTTCTTCGAAGCCTCTCTAACATATCGAACTGCTTTGAAAATCCAAAAAAATTTTTATTAGTTTTTACAACATTTATCAGAAATTCGCATCAGTATATTGGCTCAACTTGAATTTGGTTAATTTAAATCGTCTTTCTACTTAATTATCATTAAAGAATATACAGTTTTATGTGACTTTTGGTCTTATCATCATTTGAGATAATGTAAGCGAGATCGTGTAGTCATAGTTGTGCCAGGTACCCCAATAAATGCCGTCTGTTTTATTGGTACTTTTACCATCTTGTCCATATTTTCCGTTGAGAGCGCTGTAATATTATGACAAATTAATCTGATTATTAATGCGTTAGTTCTGCATTAAATATATATATGCATGATTACCTATATCCGCAATCGGAAAACCACCAACCACCTGCATCGCGTGTCGCGCAATTATCTGTCTCATGAATGTCATTATCCCGGTCCCATGTGGAAAACATCAGGCTCAGCTGCAAAGTTAGAGAATCTCCGGCTGTTCCTGAATATTTTCCCACCGATTTCAGTGTGTAGCCTTCCTCTTCGCTTCCCACTTTGAAATCATCGTAGCGAGCATAGGCAGTGGATCCATTTACATTTTGGAGTTGGATGTACAGCTCGTGGGGCTGTGACATGGTAATGTGATAGATCTTTTCCAGTCCCAGGAAGAAGTTCTCCCGAAGGTCTCCGAAGCCTTGTTTGTAGTCGATCCAATCGCGAGCAAAATCCTCGTTGCCGTTGACTCGTCTCTGGATTACGGTCCAGCCAGATCCGGCAACACTGGAATTGCAGGGCACTACGAATGGGTCTTTACCCTTCAACCTTATGCTGTGGATATCGGTGGAGTTTGTGAAAGGGAGACAGCTGCTTGCCTCCGAGATGTCTTTCAACCTTTCTTGTTTTCGTTTAAGGGAATTCTCTTGATTCTCCAGTTCTCTGATTGAATTATCCCTTGATTGCATTTGAGCCTCTCTAGCTTGAAACTGCACTTCCATTTTAGAGATTTCGTCCTTCAGTTCTTTCCCCATTTTCAAAATTTCGTTTGCCTTCAGAAGCAACTCCGTTTCCTTGTCCTTCAGCTGCTGATCCGAGCTCTTCTGCCTGGCATCCGACTGTTCTTTCAGTTCCTCCATCCGTTTACTTGCCTGAGTCTCCATTGACTTGGCAATCTCCAGCTGGCTCTTCAGTCTCGCGATGCTAACATCTTTCTCCCGGACTTGGTCCTTCAGTTCGTTGATGGTTGCATCTTTGCCCTGGCATATGGCAGCATACCGGAGCAGGGGCTTAACGATTGGATAGCAAAAAGCCCCACACCGCTCATCGTCCTCCTCCCGGATCACCCCGCAGCGCTGGAAACGGAATACCAAACAAATTAGTTTATTTCAATTAAAATTGATCAATTCACTCAATTCTCACAGCACTATTCTCGGAGCCACTTTCAGTGGAGAGCGTGATGTCTCCCTTCACGTGGAGGAGGAAAAGGACAATAATCCAATATTTTTGCATGGCTTTTAATATATTGACAATTCGTGTTGAAAGATTTAAATCAGACTGACTGCAAGATGAAAGACTGAAGTCTTCTTATATAGCAAGTCTTATCAATCAATGCCATAGATCATTCTTTCAGACGACTTGCCTGTGGTTTTCGAGATAGGAAATATGGGACCATTTACTACATAAGTATTATGTATTGTCGCTATTTTTGGAGGTTCATATCAGCGAACCTCATATTATTTAATTGTTTTTTTTATTTGATTTAAGTTCGTAGTCTTTCTTCTCGTTGATTATACTAGTCAACCAAATTGAACTTATTGATTTGGTGATGCATTGATCAGCATTTCAGATATAAGATACTCAATTTAAAAATTCAATTCAAAAAAGATTAGCCACTACTTATGAAAAAAAAATTAAACAATACCTTAGAATTCTTTAAAAATACAAAATAACCCATACAAAAACCATAATGCATTCAAAAAAATTTAATTCCACAAATCTATCAGAAAAAGTCGGTTTGGGCCACAGCGGAAATGTCCTGTTGACTAGTGTTATTTAACTTATGTTGCAAGTCAATCTGATTGTGATTCAAGTTCTCATTCCGGCTTTATATGGGATGGCAGACTGCCTTTTTATAGCCGCTATTCACCCTTTCCCACCTTAGCTCAAATAGCAATTATTTCAATTAATTCATTTAAAGTGAAAACCCATGTGGAAATCCTCTGAAATATCCACATCAAACCGCAAGATATCGATGAAAGCGATTTATGCTCAAAGTTCAATGGATGGAAAGGACTTTAAAGTCATTCAGGCTTGACCAACTATTTAAAGATTTGCAAGTAGAGAAGGAAAAGTGTCTGCTGTCATCCAGTAGCTTTTGGCATGGCTGGCTGACCGATGCATCGGTGGTTGGCCAAAAGCCATTCATTTAACTTA
Source organism: Drosophila helvetica (assembly GCA_963969585.1). Classification (NCBI taxonomy): domain Eukaryota; kingdom Metazoa; phylum Arthropoda; class Insecta; order Diptera; family Drosophilidae; genus Drosophila; species Drosophila helvetica. The sequence continues at coordinate 54,577,728 of OZ018402.1, forward strand.
ATTTAAGACATCATCGCCAAGTCTGGGGGGCAGAGCGGCGCAATCTGTCATGAACTATATTCATACAAAGCGGAAATTATTTATTAATTGTGTGTCTCACACCAGAAGAAGCACCCAGAATCTGCGCCAATTAAATCGATATAAAGAGTTGCAAAACAAACTTCATGGTGGACTGACCGCACCCCCGAGTCCCCCACTCAAAGAGCGTCGTTGTCGAACAAAATGAATGCATAAATAATTGATTTAATTTTCATGTCGAGTACAAACGAAGCGCTTAAGCGGGTGGAAAAGCGCTGTGGAGTGGTCTCTGCGTGCGGTTCATTGGCCATGGAAATGGACACAGGACAGCAACTTTTAATATATGCAAATTCGCATTATCAACAACGCAACATGACGAAAATAAGGAAAATAAGGAAAACAAAATAAAAATTAAAGCGTTCTAAAATCTCTAAATAATAGTCGAGTAAATACAATCGATACAATTTATGAAAACGTTCTTGGGGATACCAAATTTTTGGACTATTTTGATATATCTTTGATAAATATTTGATGCTTACATATTGCTGGTAATTGTTTATATTTTCGGACTGTTTCACATTTAATCAGGCATGCTCTGGTTTTCACTGACTCATTCCGATTCCGCCATCAGATGTTAAACATAGCAGAGAATTTTGTGCGCACACTACACTAAATTGTGCGCTTAACAGCACTGAATTGTGAATTTAGCAGCACACAAACTAGTGGAAACGGGAGCACCAGAAAACGAAAACTTGATTCTTTGACGGAAAACGCAAACGTAACTGCAAAGCGGAGTCTGCCAGATTAAATGAGAAATATCTCTGTGGGTTAAACAAAAGTCTATAATACTATCATAATATACAGATATATTGTGCAATTTAGTTCAGATGTAAACTGGAGATATTCACTAATGTGCACTATTCAAGGGGCACTGCCAAACCACACTGGGAGAGAGACAAATCAATATACCCGCCTAGCTCATAGTCCTGCCTTTGAATGGGTGCGAACAATAGACTGAAAATAATATTAATATAATTAGAAAAATGCATAATAAAAAAAAAAAGTTTCTGTTGCGGGTGTGGCAAATTGTATTTAATATTGGACAACTTGTTGTGGGTGTGTGGGGGGGGAAGGGGGGGGGGGGTGGTTGGCTGTTTGGTGGCGTGGTGGCATGTTGTCTTTGGCAAAATTTGCTAAAATGTAAATATAAATTATGAATTTATGTTTTAAAATTTTTCGCCGCTGCTCTTGCCATTCCGCTGGCCTCCTCCCGCTCCCGCTCCGTCTCCCGCTCCCTCGCCTTCCTCCTGTCTGTGTCACTGCTGGCATCCATTTTGACATTATGAATTTCTGTTTGTGCACAGAGGCAAAAATATATGACTGTGTAGATATAAAAACCACATTTTCAGTTGTGCCATTACACATATTAAGCTCCATATATATGTACTCTATATATATATATATATGTATATGGTTTGACAGACAGACTGTGTGGTTGCTGGCTTTCTTCTGACAGTGCGTCACTCTTGGCCCAGTCTACCATTTTTTGGCTCACATCCTGATGTGTCCTAGGCTCTGCTTTTGACGCTACGCTCGGGCTCAATTGGGCTCTCTCCAGGCGTTAAAGCATAGGAAATACTGCGAATAAATATGTGGGAAATATATTTCTTTTAGTAAGGGTCGATTTATGCAAATATTTCCCTTTTCTTATCAGAATCGAAGCATTTTTGCGGACACTGCTAAGCCACACTGTGAGTGAGAAGAAACGCTAGGCGGGTTTCTACGAATTATTAGGCCAAACAGTTTTTTAAGCTTTCAAAATATAGCTTAAGTCGTACTATATATACATATATATACATATATTCACTGGAGTATCCTCTGAGTACGAGTCTGTTATTTTGGACCCACAAAATTGCTGTTTAGCTCTTCCTAATACTACTTTAACAGGGCATCTATTTTGCTTTTGATTTTTTCGTTGTATGTTTTTTTTTCAATGTTTATTTGGCAACTTTCGAGCACTTAACACATCAACCACAAGTGTAAGTACAGTGTGCGCCATCGCAATAACCCACTTGCCCTGCTCGGTGGCCCCTATCCCCCCCACCATTTCTCTGTGGGGTTCCTTTTTTTTCTGTTTTTGTTTATTTGTTTACCCGACTACCCATAACAGTCCCAAGATGTGTCCTCAACAATTACATTTTCCTCACAATTTATGTATGTTTTTGCAACCTTTTCTTGGTCTTTTCCGGGTGCTTCTCTCCCTTTTTTTCGTTCGTCATCTATTGTTTTGAATGTGAGTCAGTCATGTGTGTGTGTGTGTGTGTGTGTGTGTGTGTGTGTGTTTAGGGAGTGCTTGTGGGTGGGCTTGACAACCGCAGGCGCAGGTCCTTGCGGTGGCCTAGCCAGAGGAGGGCTTCCTTCCATTTTCATCATCATAAAGTCTGCTGAAAGGAAATCGATACGGGCAACTTAATCATGAAATGAAGTCGACGTCAAGTTGTCTTTCATTTTCAATTCCATTCTCAGTTCACCTCCCCCGCCACTCCATATCATCCAGGCAGGGATACTCCAGGACACAGGACACAGGACACAGCTCGTGCGTTGCCAACTACTTTTCTGCTCCTGCTCCTGCTCCTGCTTCTGCCTCGGCTTTTGTTTACCTTCAGAGTGCGAAGGGCCAAAAACTTTGCCCAGGATTCAGTTCAGTTCCGTTCGGTTTCGTTTCGTTTCGGTTCTGTGCGGTGCGGTTCGGTTCTGCTGTTTGTTTTCATGTCTAAGTTAGCTTACTTTTGTGCAAAACTTTTTCCCCCAGCCATCCGCTATGGCTTATGCTTTCAATCACCGTTTCGTCCTGCGCGCGTCCTGCCGAAGCACTCCCCTGTTGCTAACATTTCTGTTCATTTCCGTTTCGACTTCATTTTTAGACCTCGTCAGACCCGTTATCCGTTTTAGCCAAGAAATGCAGGTCAGTGCATTGCAGTTTTATATTAATTTTTGTTTTTCCTGTTTTTCTTGCTTTGTTCCTGTTTCCCCTCGGAGGTCAAGCTCCTGTTTAGTGCTCCTTGTGAACCGACAACAATTGCTCCTGGCTCGGGTTCGGGGCTTCCTTCTGGGTTGATTGGGCATGGGATTTTCTCAGCATAGGTTTTACATTTCTCTCTCACTCTCTTGTGCATTGTTTCATTATGCAAACACTTTTACCTCGAAACTTGGCTACCAAACTGTGGCCATTGTCCATTGTCCCTTTCGGGGTGGGCTTCTGCTGCAGGTGGAAACTTTCTGGCTTGGGCATCGCTGCTACCTTATACATAGGTCTTAAGACTCATCTTCCTGCATTTTGTTTGTATTTTTGCTCCAAGCGGAGTGCCCTTATTTGATTCGGGAACTTTGCTTCCCTCTCGCAATGCACTCACTCTCCCAATACCTCTCTCTCAGCTATACCTTCTAGCACGCTCTCAGCAACAAAAACAACAATGGACGACTCTCTCGTATTCGCATACTTTAACCCATGTCGTGCTCCTATTAATATTTTGGTCCCTGAGGTGTGTTTTTCCTTCTTCTCCTTCTCCACCCTCTCACTTGCACTCAGCAATACCCAGAAGCTTTTATCGCCTCGCTCCTGCGATCTGAGAGTGAGCGAGTCTTGCGAAAAGCTCTCTCTCAAGATGAATTTAGTAATAAGGTGACGTCGTCCGGTGTGGGGAGGACCATCCACGCTCTTTCGGCTCTCAGAGAGACCAGCGCTAGAAAGTGATAGCAAACGTTTTATGTTCTACACGTTTGCTTGCTTACTAACAATCGGATGGTCCTCGAAAGAGAGCAGATGTGGTGACGACGTCATCTTATTGAAATGCTTTAAAATTATTCCTTCAGCTTTCACCAGTTTACTGCCCGAGGACTTCCTAGTGTTCAATGCAAGGAAATATAAATCGAAATGTATTTCGAATACATTCCCTGGAGATATTATCTGAAAAGCTTAACATTTTGATATAAAAATCCCCGATGTTTATATTCCTCTGTTGGTTATTTAAATTTCTGCTACTGGTCTGCCTTCCTCCACAGCAATGGATATAAATTAGGATATCTGCATCGCGTTCACTTTGTGGATTTGAAGCATTCGAAAATCCAGCTATAAATAAACACATATTCCTGTGTGTGTGTGTGTGTGTGTGTGTGTGTGAGTGGGTGTGTGTGTGTGTGTGTGCATTTCCCTGTTGATTTAGTTTATTCCCATTGGCTTTCATTTAAAATACACATTTATTTGCATTTACTTTTCATTTTTTCTGGGCCCATGCCAATGCCAAGCTATGTGAAACATGGATTTTGTATTTAAACCGAAAGATAAATCAATATTTGCATGCAATGGACCCCATTCGCACATTCTGCTGGTCCTTTTGGGGGATGGCAAAATTGAAAAGTCGCTTTGGAAATGACAAAAATCTGTTCGTTCTGACAATCAAAGCTTATTCTTTTTTTAATCTTTCCTTTTTGCGTGACGCGCACTTTTTGTGGGTCGATTCGATATATAGATATACCGAACGTACACCTGAAAATGAAACACGATTTTTGTATTGTTTTTTTTTTGTGGGATTTGGCATGGGGCAAGGGAACTTGTCACTGGATGCGGGCCGTATGTTAAGTTAAAATGTCAATAGGATCGACGCGTTTGTCGTTTCGGGATTTCATGCACAATACTCGTGCAGTGACCCACATCTGACGGACGAAAAAAATGTCCTTCAATTATTTTCAGCTACCCCAGATCCCCCCCATCCACCCATCCCCCACCTGTGGACCGTGGCTGACGTTGAGCAAGGTTGTGCTCACGTCTTTGGCCCAGAGAAATATTTTATGTAGCTGCATACATTTTTCATGTTATTTAAAGTTCATTAAAAATTGATGTCAGTCGTGAGTCTGGCACAAAAAGAAAAATGTTCCACTGGGCAAATGGGAAATGGGAAATGGGAGGCGGCATTCGAGGGAAAGTGTGAGTGTTATTTATACTCTAGATTTTGCCAAAAAAAAAAAAAAAAAAATACTACTCTCATTTGTAGGTTGGCCCCAAAGGCTGTTCAGCAATTAGTGAAGTTTTTTTGTTGTTGTTGTTGTTGGTTTATTTTTCAGTTCAATTGTGGCACAAATTTATGTGTGCAACACATTTTGTTCCATTTTGCGAATTGGTTTCCATGCCAGTGGGACTGGGGGCATGGGGCATGGGGCATGCAACCCCATCCCCCAAAACAAATGAATTAACTTTTACAGCACAGCTGTTGATACTTTTTGATTGCTATCACTATCAACTGGAATGCAGAAGCCCCCGAAACTACTGCTGGCAGGAGATATTTTTGGCATTTTATATGCAGCTTATGCACACAGACACAGCGACAGATGCAGCAGGACACAGACACACACAGACACACAGGGACACACAGGGACACAGAGAAATTGTTGGCCAAAAACTTTTCTAATTTTCCATCGTTCGGTTCCCCAGTTGCAGTTTGTTGAATGTTTGGGCTGGCTTCTTTTTTGGGAATCTCTTTCATTTTCCGCCACAAGTCGTTTAAATCATTTTCGAGTATTTCCATGTGCGGTTTTGGGTTCTTTGTTTGTTGGGACAAAAGTGACAGAAGATTTTGTTTGATTTTCGGATCAAATGTAGTGCAGGAATGCGTCTACTTTTCTGCTTGGAAAACCTCAAATCAAAGACTATGAAATTCCGGGGTACTTGTACTGCCTGCTTCAAAGTCTTTGGCCAGCTGAGTCGGTCCCCGGAATCCAATAACAAAATACACAGCCACACAGTCCCAGTCTGGGAGAAACAAGTCGGGAAATAGTTTTCGTTATTCCGGCTATAATAATATTTCGATGGCCATCTAATAGAGTAGAAAACTCTTTATAAATATAATAATTTCGCACAAAGAATTTCATTAATTTCCATTAATATTTTGATGACCAAACCAACCAATACGCATATCAAGAAATAATATTAATGCTGCTAATTAAAAACAATTTAATAAAAAATGTACACAGGTAAGAAAAAACTGTGCTCTAAAAAATAAAATAAATAAAAAGCAGTAGCTCTAAAAAAGAATATAATAAACACCTCAAAGATTGACTGTCGAAAATTAACGATAATTCATCGAACATTGATTGATATAAGCATGGGAAAAAATGCCCGCACCATTTTTCCACCTGTCACTCTTAGCTTTTCGCATCCGATGGCAAACGGTAAAAACTCTCTGCACTCTATATATATTTTTTTGTATATCTATCCCCCCCCCTCGACAATGTTTGAATGACTGCGAACTGGAGCCACTGTTTGCCATAGTTTCGGGATAAACAAAAGTTTTTCTTTATGTATATTATACGTGTACAATGTACAATATATATACGAGAATATACAGTACATATATTCGCATCGCCTGACAGTATTTTAAACTTTATTCATGCTCTTCCCCCCACCCCCCAGTCGCTGCTCTGTCATGCTGCTGTTGTTTGCTGTGCAACAAAATGGACCAAAGTTTTTTGTTGTTTTTTTCCTCCTCCTCTCCTGCACCTCCTACACCTCCTGCACCTCCTGCACCTCCTGCAGCTCTGCTTACTCCCAAGTGAATATTTCTGCAGAATTTGTTGTATTCCCTCTTGTTTTGCTCTCCATATTTGTACAGCCCACTGCAATTTTTCCGCCCAGTTCTTCAATTGTAAGAACTTGCCCCGTCCTTGGCCTGCTGCTCCCCCTACTGCTCCCCCTGCTGCTCCCCCTGCTGCTCCCCCTACTGCTCCCCCGACTGCTCCCCCTACTGCTCCCCCTGCTGCTCCCCCTGCTGCTCCTCCTTCTGCGATTCTTGAGTCTTGTGATTGAAAGGCATTTGAGCAGGGGGGTGGCTGGGCAGGAATGCGTATGTTCAGCCATTTTGTTGCTTGTCACATTGTTGCTGCCTGATATGCCTGCAACATAGTTGAGTGAGGGTTCGAGAGAGAGAGAGGGAGAGCGAGAGAGCGAGAGCCTTATCCCGTGATAAGTGTTGCAACGTGCAACTATTAAATAGTTTCGCAGATGCCATTTTCAAGTTTCTTGGCCCATGGCCCATGCACAGGGAACTTCGTGTGCCACTTGAAATGGCGCAAATAAAGAGCAACAAAAAGAAAAACCAGCCGAAGAAATAACAGCCAGAGGCGACGATTGGTATACCCTAACCATAAATGAAAATACGAAAGCCAGCAGTAGGGAATGCATTTTCCTGGCATTTCCCAGGGTGCATTGAATCCCCAAAGACTTCTTGAAGATATTTCTTTCATGTGACTCCAAGCTGAAGTTTTTCTTGGATGCCGAGTGGTTGCTTTCTTGCTTGTGTTCCTTTTTGCTGCTAGAAAGGACTCTTGGCCGAGGACAAAAGCCAATTGTTGTTGATTTGCGTGGTCGCTGGTACACAGGAAAGCTCTCTAATCAGAGAAGAAGAATAGTTTTTCCTCTCCATTCTTCCATGAGGCACAAAGTTTGTCTGGCTATTGGCTTCAGATTGAATTCCTTGGACTGCCACTGCCTCAATCTGCCATGTAATGAATGCCATAACTCTCCTTCAGTCTCTCCTTCGATTGCTGCCTGCATTATTGGGATTATGGTAGGTATTGTCTGTGTGTGTCTGTGTGTGTGTGTGTGTGTGCTTTCATGTTGCTTATTAATTGAGAAAATCAATCTGCCCTCCCCCCATTGTAATGTTATTTAATTATAAATTACGTAAATAATCGCATTGGCTGATGTTTGCTCATTGTCTATCTCTTTGTACCTGTCTCTGCTGCTGCTGCTGCAGCTGCTGCTCTCCCTCTCCCTCTCCCTGTCACCCCAACTCTCTCTTTGAGGCTGTGGAATTTCTGTGGGATTAGCAAACATCATAATTGTTTTCATATAACGAGTTTGTTTGCCCAAGTCTCAAGTGGATTTTGTGCTGCACCCCCACCACCCTCTCTCTGTGGCTGTGGCAGTGTCTGAGCTTGTGCCTCTGCGGCTTTGTAGCTCATTAAAATTTTGGTCCATCACAGACAACGGCAGAGTGCTGTCTGGCTAGAGATTTTCGGATGGAGTTGTGTGGGGGCTCCCCGAAGTGTAAAGGCCTTTCAAAATGTCTAAACTATATGAAAGAATTTGGCACACTCTATTTTACAATTTTATTGCATTTTTTAAGAAAGTTTTATGGCTTAAAAATCAATTTTTGAATGTATTTAAGCTACTCTGTTGGACTGAAACTCATCGAATGGAAGGGAGAATCGCTTTGGAAACTATTTATATCGAGCGATCAATTTTCGTTTGGCATCTGCCAGCCATTCAGTCGAGTGTCCGAAAATAAACCCAATCGATAATTTAATTAAGCGGCAACCGGAACGGAGGCGAAAGATGCGAAAATGTTCCACTGGCGGAGCAATTAGTGGGGAAAAGTTGTTGGTTCGGGTCTCTCCATAATTGTGACACTCGCCCCGCATCCGGTGTGGGTCCTGGCCATTGTCTGGCAGTGCCACCATCCTACCCGTTTCCCAGTTGGTCCACGGAAATAGCGTGGCGGTAAAATCAAACTAATCAGTTGAATGATTGGCATTGGCAGCCGATGAACAATGGCCACGTTGTGTCCAGCCATCCTTCGTGTTCGTCGTGTCGATGTCCTGCAAATGAAAATTGTCCCTCTTTTCCTTTCTGGCAACACTGCCACCTTTTTCTCGCTTAACGAGATATCCTTTTTTTGCCCCATGGCAACCGTCCTGCTGGGGTTGCGGGATAGCTGGGGTTCCGGGCCGTGTCTCAAATTACTTTATGGCTTGCTTCATTTAGTTTGTAATACGCGCAGCTCTGCTTTTTGTCACTCTCCTTCGTCCTGCGGCCTTCGTCCTTCGTCCTTCGTCCACTTGGCCACACAACTGCTGGCACTTTTTAATTTGTCGTAATTTGAACTTGCTTTGGCATCAATTACACGCCCATCTCGGCCAGTCTGCGCTATTTTCCCCTCCTGGACCTGGCTGCTGCTCTGCCACTTGATGTTAATTTGTTATGCTACAAATTCCAACCAGAGCCTTGGCCTATTAGTGTCAGCTTTTGTGGCCAAGAGAGAGGAGAGAGTTGCGTCAGTTGGATCGGTCTCCTTCGGCTGTGGGATTATATGTAGCTTGGTGTAGAGTTACGCTGCTTATGTCTAAGATGTATTCAAATGATTCGAATGTAATTGAAGAAATTTGATTGGTTTTAGCTTTTGCGATTTGTCGCCGAACTATCGTCTCGCTGTTTTCCTTTTTCCGATTTTCTGTCTGTACCAAAAGCAATTGTCCTCCAAAACATTATACACTTTTCAATAAATTATCGTTCCGTGGAATTATCGATAATTGGTTGGGGGTTTTTTTAAATGAAGAATTTTTCTATCAATCGTCATCGGACTTAATAGTTTTCATTTTTCCAATCAGCTGCATTTCTGTACCTTGTTATATTTTATATGCAACATTTTTCTATCATTATTGAGTTATCGATCATTTTGTTGTGTTTTATTTATGAAGAATATAATACTTTTATTACCGTCATCAATTATTTAAAATGCTTCATTTATTTCCCTAGAATTATTTTATTTTATTTCCATCGAACTATCGATAGTTTTCTGGTATTTTTTATCTTTATAATTATACTATTACTCGTCATCGAATTTAATCTTTTTGAATTTTGCAATCAGTTCATTTTATGTCTCCAGAAAATTATCCTCCAAGACATCTTAAACGTTTTAATAAATTTATATGAAAAATACTATCATTCAAATATATATATATACAAATATATATATATATATATATACAAATATATACCTTATATTTATCTAATATATGGCTTACATTACTGAAACGTACTGTACGCCCTTGGCTGCAGTCTAAATGAACTTTAGCTTAGCCTAACGCATACATATTCCGTCTCTAGCCCCAAGCCCCGCACTCCTTTTCACTTGCCTAATGAGGCAGCACTCTCTTTTGCTCTCTCTCTCTCTCTCTATCTCTCTCTCTCAAGCCACTCCACTTATGCGCCTAAAAAGGAGCCAAGGGATAGAGCTTTTTCAAGAGGAATCCAACAACTTGGCCGCGCTGTGACCACAACTTACACACACACACACACACACACGCATGGGTGCTAATGCCATTTTGACGTTGCTTTTCGGTTTTTACGCGCTCGTGTCGCGCAACGCCCAAATGTAGACTACATTTTGCTGTTGTGCTGTTCTGTTCTGTTCTGTTCCACCACAAAACAGGGTCCCGCCCATAATCCATAAGTTAAGCCCCAGGTTTGTGTGTGTTTGTGTGTGCGGTCGCTTGCTGGCTGTCTGGCTGTATGTCTGTCTGTCGGTTGGCCAGATCTGCTCCTTCCTTTGTGGTTCTATTCCCAGAAACAGCCACCCAAATCACTGGCCTTCAGCAGCTGAACTAAAGGTTCGAAAGTGGCTTTAAACGGAGCCAGCGATGCGACGGAGGCGTGTGCTTTGTTAACAATTTATGAATATTTTTACTCGTATGTTGCTCTTGCTCTTTTTGTATTTTGGGCATTTTTTTCGTTTGACCTGACCCTCATTTTGGGCCACACGCACACACAAAAGGGTCCACGATGTAGGTGTGTATTTTGCATAAATAGAATGCTGCCAGCCAGAACTGATTATGATGTGATAATACTAGCGCCATTCATAAGCAAAAGTGCCTCCAAATAAATGGCTAAATTATTATTTAGCCGAGTTCTATGCTTATTAGCCAAATCATTTCGTTTGAGATGCTGGAAAGCGGCTTACCTCAGATGAATATATTTCAAATATTCATTTCTCCCATGAAGAAAAGCATTTGTGAATGGCCCCGATTCATTTTGGCCAATAAATCCTTCATTTCGAGCTTTATTAATGCCAGAAACTGACCCACGCTCAATATCGAATTAAATTCATTTTAATTGTGAATTAAATCGGGCAATATTGCTCTCGTTTCGTTGTGTTTTTAAATCAGAATCAGAGATAAAATTTCGAAACTCAAAGCCAAAATTAAATTAATTTGCGATTGGCTAGGGGGAAAATGTCAACACTAATTGGGGGCTGCTGCTGCCGATTATATGTAATAATTTTCCGACTGCTTGCCGAGGGGAGGGCCCCAAGCAAGAATTCATTAAAAAATTATTACAGATATGGCTCTGAGACATCCTTGGACTCGAATCAAATCAAATGAAATGTCAAACGAGGAAATCCCCTCATCATCCCTGTCCTAAGTCCGTTGATATCGAAAATCCGAAGTTCTCATGTTAATTGCAATTTGTGCAAAGTTTCGCATCCTTGTTATTGTAGTCCTCAAGCAGTTTTTGCCCGGAATGTCCTTCCCAAGTCGGTTCTGTGTTGTCCTTGGCTTGTTCCTGCGCCCTTCCAGTCCTTGCTCCTCCTCCAGTCCTTGCAGGCTATTTGCTCTTGCTGGCCAGACCGTGTCAATTACTTGCAAGATAAATTGTAAAATTCCACTCTGATGAAATGCAATGCCTCAAGCAAATGCCACATCCTCCCTGATCCTGATCCCTGCCTGGATTCTGCTTCTCAGAGCAAAACTCAACTCAAATATTTGTCCATTTTGGGATTTATTTTCAACAAATTCTTAACTTGTCAAAATCGAAAAGAAAAGATGGAGGCAGCAATTGGTTTGATATCTTAACCTGTCATCAAGAACCTCTATTTATTAGATCCTATTGTGTCCAAGGGACAGTAAAATACTGAGAAAACCAATCATAATGCCTCGCTTCTCCCTTAGCTAATTTTCCTTGCAGTTTTCACTCATTCTATTCCGCTCTTGCTTTGGCAAATTTAAATTTATATATCGGATTGTTAAATCCTTTCTGCCGCTGACATATTAGCCTATTTTTCAGCTGACTTCCCCCTCTATCTTTTTCACACACACACACACGGGACACACAGGACACACATTCCCTTTATATCTCGCGCTGACTCACAGAAACAGAAACAGAAGGACTGCTCCTTCCGGCCGGTTGCCCTCCAGCCAAGCATTCTGTAGATAATAACTGGGGGTTTTTTTTTCTGTTTTCATATTCATACAAATTGAGAATCTCGGTCAATAAGCATCATGCATTGTCAGCATTACTTGGCCGAAATGCCCCGCTCTCACTCCCACTCCCACTCCCACTTCAATACGCAAAACGTTAACAAAAACTGCGGCCGCCAGTCGACCGCGTCTCTGCGGGGTCTATGAAAATAAAATAAAAATAAAAAACGTCACCGGCATACTACAGTACAGTACGTACAATATATGTAAGCTGAAGGTTGAAGCATTTGCAATGGGCCCCCATAAAATCACAGCTTAATGTTAAGTAAGGATTTCAAATGCTGATGAAAGGACTGAAATTAAATATTTTATGTACCTTTAACATTCGATTATTGTAATTTTGTTGGGGAATGTACTTAGGGCTAATCACTGTTAAAATAAACCGTTTTTTTCCCCTCAAATGTTGATTTTTTCATTATTTGTTTTTAACATTTTAGTTTATTTTGCCACTAGAGTCAATGCGAAGGGATTGTGCCTGAAAATTAAATTCATTTTCTTGAATTTCAGGTTTCCTCCTAACCATCATAATTTCATTTAATTCACATTTTTAGTGTAGTAAAATAATGGATATATTTGTACACAAATTAAGACTTTGAGCTACGTCTAAAAATAGAAACACAGAGTGGGATAAAGCTAGACGACGATACAGATACAGATTTAAAGACATTAATGAATAATGTCTAACATACAGAAAATCAACAGCTTTAAATTGTTTTCTTTTATATATTAATAACTTAATTGAGTTTTGGTGTTTCAGATATTTTAAAAATGGGTTTAAACAGAGCTTGAATTCAAATCAAATTTCTATGTTTTGGGCCGTCTCATCATTTGAACAAATGTAAGGGAGATCACGCGGTTATGCCCAGAAAGCCATCGAATGCCGTTACGCTGGCTACTTTTACCACCTTCATAATATTTTCCATTGAGACGACTGTAATATATGAAAATTAATATGATATACCCGAAAGCATTAATAGCGTTAGTTATGCATAAAATATGTAATGCCCAATCCGCATACCACCAACCATCTTGAAATAATTTCGCGCAATTACCCTTCTCATCAGTGTCATTATCCCGATCCCATGTGGAAAACTTCATGTTCAGCTGCAAAGTTAATGAATCTCCGGCTGATCCTGAATATTTTCCCAACGATTTCAGTTTGTAGCCTTCCTCTTCGCTTCCCACTTTGAAATCATCGTAGCGGGCATAGCCGATGGATCCATCAACCTTTCCAAGTTGGATGTACAGCTCGTGAGGCTGTGACAGGGTCATTAGATGGATTTTCTCCAGTCCCAGGAAGAAGTTCTCCCGCAGGTCTCCGAACCCTAGTCTGTAGTCACTCCAAGTGCGATTAAAGTCCTCATTGCCGTTGACTCGTCTCTGGATGACAGTCCAGCCAGATCTCGAAACACTTGAGTTGCAGGGCACATCGAATGGGTCCATTCCGTGCACCCTTATGGTATGGAGGCCAGTATAGTTGACGAAGGGAAAGCAGCTGCTGGCTTCTTGTTTCCTTTCAGCAGTTCTGTTTCTGACGGACGGACGGACGGACAGAAGGACGGACAGACAGACATTGCTATATCGACTCGGCTATTGATGCTGATCAAGAATATATATACTTTATGGGGTCGGAAACGCTTCCTTCTGGGTGTTACACACAACCGTTATCACCACAAATCCAATATACCCCTATACTCTTCGAGTACCGGGTATAAAAATCTCCAAGTCGAACGTGTGCGTGTTGCATATACCCATTCCCCTTTCGCGTGTACAGGGTATCAAAGCATGACTCAGTGCTATATGGCGGCAGATAAACTCTCGGACACAAAATAAAATAATTTTATTTATAAACAGCTTTTAGCATTAATCATTAAATCATCCTTCTTCATTGCTTTAACTTCAAAATTATCATTCAAGAACATACAATTTCATATGACTTTTGGTCTTATCATCATTTGTGAATATGTAAGGGAGATCTTGAAGTCATGGCTGTGCCAAGAACCCCAACGAATTCCGTTAAGATGTTCAGTTTTACCATCTTCGAAGTAATTTCCATTAAGATTACTGTAATGATATGAAAATTAATAAGATACATTTCTAAAAATCATAAGCGTTAGTTCTGCATAAAATATGTAGATTACCAATTTCCGCATTTCGTAAACCACCAACCACCTCGTAAAGGTATCGCGCAATTACCCTTCTCCTCAGTGTCATTATCCCGGTCCAATGTGGAAAACTTCATGTTCAGGTGATCCTCAGTTAGTGAATCTCCGGCTGATCCTGAATATTTTCCCAACGATTTCAGTTTGTAGCCTTTCTCTTCGCTTCCCACTTTGAAATCATCGTAGCGAGCATAGGCAGTGGATCCATCAACCTTTCCAAGTTGGATGTACAGCTCATGAGGCTGTGACAGGGTCATTAGATGGATTTTCTCCAGTCCCAGGAAGAAGTTCTCCCGAAGGTCTCCGAAGCCTTGTTTGTAGTCGATCCAATTGCGATTAAAGTCCTCGTTGCCGTTGACTCGTCTCTGGATTACGGTCCAGCCAGATCCGGCAACACTCGAATTGCAGGGCACTACGAATGGGTCTTTACCCTTCAACCTTATGCTGTGGATATCGGTGGAGTTTGTGAAAGGGAGACAGCTGCTTGCCTCCGAGATGTCTTTCAACCTTTCTTGTTTTCGTTTAAGGGAATTCACTTGATCCACCAGTTCTCTGATTGAATTATCCCTTGATTGCATTTGAGCCTCTCTAGCTTGAAACTGCACTTCCATTTTAGAGATTTCGTCCTTCAGTTCTTTCCCCATTTTCAAAATTTCGTTTGCCTTCAGAAGCAACTCCGTTTCCTTGTCCTTCAGTTGCTGATCCGAGCTCTTCTGCCTGGCATCCGACTGTTCTTTGAGTTCCTCCATCCGCTTACTTGCCTGAGTCTCCATTGACTTGGCAATCTCCAGCTGGCTCTTCAGTTTCGCGATGGTAACATCTCTCTCCCGGATTTGGTCCTTGAGTTCGTGGATGGTTGCATCTTTGCCCTGGCATATGGCAGCATACCGGAGCAGGGGCTTAACGATTGGATAGCAAATAGCCCCACACCGCTCGTCGTCCTCCTCCCGGATCACCTCGCAGCGCTGCAAACGGAATACCAAACTCATTAGTTTATTTCAATTAAAATTGATTAATTCACTCAATTCTCACAGCACTATACTCGGAGCTACTTTCAGTGGAGAGCGTGATGTCTCCCTTCACGTGGAGGAGGAAAAGGACAATAATCCAATATTTTTGCATGGCTTTTAATAGATTGACAATTCGCGTTGAAAGATGTAAATCAGACTGACTGCAAGATGAATGACTGAAGTCTTCTTATATAGCAAGTCTTATCAATCAATGCATACGACTTTCATGTTGTTTTCGAGCTAATAAATGAAGCAAATCCTATAAAGTACCTATTTATAATCTGCTATATATATATATATACATGTATATATACGCGTAGATCGGAGTTGAGTTCAAATGGCATCTTTATGTGAATTGGCAGATCCTGTTCAAGGTTATTGTTCATAATACAATGCTCCTATACTCAGAATTATTTCTTGTCGATCTGTGTGCAAGTTCAACGAACCTCTGATTATTTATTGTTTTATTTGTTATTTTTCTTTGGATCCAAGTTTGTTGTGTACCATATCGCTGTCTATTTTGATATATTCGATGCTGGACTGGTGGCCTATAATAATGGACTATCTCTGATGTATAATCATCTATAACATTTGAAAATTGTTTACAAATTTTAAATATATTTGAATTTTTGACTTAGAGTCGTAAAACAAGTGATGATGATAAGTAAACTCTCTTTAAAGTACTTTACTAATATTTCTGCGAAAACGAACTATATAGCGAGATGGATTTTTCGATTTTTATTTAGGCTAAGAAGTCGACTTTGCTTTGGTTTTTTGAAGTTTTCACCCAAAAGTTGGCCTGTGTATTTGGTTGCAAGTGAAATTACTTGTAATGCATTACATGGAAAACTTTTCCAACATTTTGCTGCTGCTGCTGCAAGCTTTAAGGCGCTTTCCGAAGGACTTGGCCAAGTCTTGAGTTCGCCTCGACTCTCCTACTGTTGTCCTCTGTCGCCTCTGATGGTTGCCAAGTTCTGGCCAGCCCCCCCCCCCTGTCTGTCTGTTCGGTCTGGGGGATTATTGGCTAGTTTATGCAACGGCCTGGACTGGACTGGACTGGACCGAACTGACAGTTTGGCTTTTGGCGCTATCTATCGATATGCAGCATACCCATGGCCCCCTCCTCGATCCTGCGGTCAAGTTTGTCCTGTGACTGTGGACAAAGTTTTCCAGGCTGGCCCCGAATTCGATATGGTAATTATTTGGTGACCCAGCGAATTCGATTGACTTCAACTCAATTTGTAATTGATGGATCCCCCACGGGATTTATCGAACACACTCAAAAATTGTTCGTTTTTTTTGGGCCTGCTTTTGTGCTAATTTGTGAAATTTATTAAGGGGAAAATGTAGCCAAAAACATGCTTCATTTTGGAACAGTCTGTCGCAGAAAATGATATTATTCTGCCACCGCCCTTGCCATTGTTTTGGCAGCACTCAGCACTTTAAGCATATTAAGTGCCCCCCTCCCCCCTCATGTCCGCCCATGTGCATACTTTTAGCACTGAAAGCTTTGGAGAGTTGAGTGCCAGCAGAGGGTGGAAAAGGAGATCACATTAATCCAAAGGTTTTCATATGCTAACTTGGTGTGGAGCTTGCGAAATATATATAATATTTATTCAGCATTCGAGAAAGCACTGAAACAGCCGACTGTTTTCATTCAAGATCATTTATTTGAGCTCTGCTTAATATTAATATTGGTGGTTTAGATGAGTATCTAAATGAGTAGTGGACTGGTCTATGGGAAAGTCAGGCCAAAGTTGAAAAACCGTCCAAAAATTATATCCATATGTTTCCATTCATCAAAATAAATGGCAAAATAAATATTCTTTACTAAAATTAAGCTTATAAGATTCTATGTCCAATGTAAATAATTATTAAAAAACAAAATTAAAAATAAAAATAACAAAATAATTCAAAACAAATTTTTTTTTAATTTTTATAAAATATATTCGATCAAAAACTAAATATAAAATATTTTTGTATTGCGATATTGACCATTAGTCGTGGTTTATTGATCCAAAAAAATAAAAAAATAAATAAAAATACAAATTTTTCATACAGGCAAAAATTAACCGGAACAAAGCTCCACTTTGACAATGTGTTGTTAAGTTTATAGACTTTATAGCACCGTGTACTTGTGCATTCTAAATATGGAAAGATTTCTCTTTCAAATGCCGTTTATTATATGGAGATATCTTTATGCATTCAGAAGTTATTAATTAAGCAAGTGGAAATGCCGAAATGTCTCACTGTGATTCGGTCCCAACGTGTGAATGTGAGAGAGTTACAGTTAGGTTTTGGAGAGCGTAAATAGCAATACAATTATGTCCGCAGTGTTTGGTGGGGTATCGCCTCAGGGGCTTGTGGCATATCTAAGCTGCCTGCAAATTGGGGGCTCTCTGTACAAGCACTCGTCTTTAAACCATTTTCCAGCAATTGATTGCCAAAATTGCTTGGAAAATGCACAAGTTCTGCTGGAATATATTCGCAGCATCAGCTCGAAATGATCCAGAACGATCCAAGGGTTGGGGATAGCTGCTAATGTAGGGATAGCCGCCCTGGCCTTGTCCCTAGCCTTTGTTCTCCCTGCGGACTCCCCGCTGTCTCTGCCCTGCCCTCTGTTTGCGTATGCAGGGGCTGTGCCGTTGTAATTGTTGTTATTACAGATGTTGGCTTGTTTGCACGGCTCCGATGCTGCTGCTGCTGCTGCTGCTGCTGCTGCTGCTGCTGCTGCAGTTTGTTGCCTTTAAGCTAAGGACTTAATGCGCTTTGCACTGCCAACGGGCAGAGAGAGCACAACATTCTGGAAGAGCACAAAGGAAACAAATCTGCACAAATAAAAGTTGATTTCGCGCGTGTACGAAGTAGATGAAATGCCTGATGGAAATGCAGGGGAAAAGCATTGAAAAATGAAAAATAAACAGAGCATACATATGCACCAGTATGCAAACGGTACGTAAAGCTTTTCCCACTTTTCCTCTTCTTGAATGTCCCTGCCTTTCGCTTTTCTAGGGGATTTCAAGGAATCCCATTTAATCTTTACGAGTACACATGACGTTTATTTCTGGAGAAACTTTTCCTTTTCCAGAATCACTCTTTATTTCCCAATTCCTAAGTATAGAAATATTAAATAAAATAACATGTAAATGTTGTATTGAAACAGTGGAAATTGTACTTGTGGATGCGTTCTAAGTGTGTGCACTCAGCGGCACATTTCTATAGCATTATAAATACCAGAATCGTAGACCATCGTAAAGACTGGTGCGTCGGTATTTTCCGCTTTTTTTTCTGTATTTTTATAGACATGTTTTCCTTGAAAACTATTATTATCTGCCACAAGAATATGATATTATGGTCAACGCTTTCCTTCAAAGTCTTTCTAAGGTATTGAACTCCCTAAAAAAACAAAACTATCATTTGGGCTGAGTGCACGATGGCGCATAATAAATATAAACGGTACTCATCGAATATAGAGAATATTATTCACAGAGCTGAGAGCTTCAGATCACGCCATAGCGGTCGAGACGTTTTTTATCATGGATGTGCTATCAGTTCCAGGAATACCGTAATATTCATATACTTGGGGGACTATGCACTCGGGCGATACCCAAATGCATAATATATAATATAAATATACATTAAATCAACGCGAGAATTTATATTTATATATGGTTATCGCATCCAGTGCCATCAGTTCGGTTTTGCATCGACAGTGCGAGAGTCAAGTGAAAGATGAGGAGCTCTGGCTTTGTGGTGTTCGTCCTTTGGCTTTTCCTGCAGGGGGAATCCTCCCTCGCCAGTGGAGAAAGGAAAAAAATAACACATTCGCCGCAGGAAGTTACGCAGGATCAGTGCAATGGGCATTGCTTCTCAGTCCTAAGGCCAATATTCGACCATTTCAACCAGTTGAAAGTTGAGGTCGATGCCAACAGTGAAATGAAGCACTTAAGAAGCAAAGATGATGAAATCAAGTTGAAAGACGAAGAAATTAGAGATAAAGTGGAGCAAATAAAGGACCTAAGAGAGCAGAATAATTAAAAATCAGAAAACAGTGATCTTCAAAGAGAACAGTCTGAAGCTAAAATAAGTAGTTTGGAAGCAGAGATTTTTCAAAATTTAGGCAAGCTGAATGCCACGATCGAGGAGAACGAGGTAAAAGGATCTAGGATAATGGATCTGGAAAAGCAAATAAAAGATTACCAGCAACAGCTGAACACCAAGGCGGAAGATATCAATGCTCTTACGGCCAGGATAAACGTTCTAGAAACAGAAACCAATAAAAGCCGTGATGAATCGATCTCCAAGACGAAAGAAATTGAAGTTAGCCAGGCCAAAATAAAGGATCACCAGACGGAAATCAAAAACTGCCAGGACCAGCTGACGATCAAGGAGGGTTTAGTGAAATCATTCGAATCCACAATTCGCGAAAAGGACTCCCAATTCAAAAGTCTAACCTCAGAGACGGAGATGTTGAGAGGAATATGTGAAGTCCGTAGCTGCTTACCCTTCGTCAACTCCACTGGTTTCCATACCATAAGGTTGCCCGGAATAGATCCATTCGAGGTGCCCTGCAATTCCAGTGTTGCCGGATCTGGCTGGACCGTAATCCAGAGACGAGTCAACGGCAACGAGGACTTTAATCGCAATTGGATCGACTACAAACAAGGCTTCGGAGATCTTCGGGAGAACTTCTTCCTGGGACTGGAGAAAATCCATCTAATGACCATGTCACAGCCTCACGAGCTGTACATCCAACTTGGAAAGGTTGATGGATCCATCGGCTATGCTCGCTACGATGATTTCAAAGTAGGAAGCGAAGAGGAAGGCTACAAACTGAAATCGTTGGGAAAATATTCAGGATCAGCCGGAAATTCATTAAATTTGCAGCTGAACATGAAGTTTACCACATTGGACCGGGATAATGACACTGAGGAAAATAATTGCGCGAAAAATAAAGGAGGTGGTTGGTGGTTTTCGTTTTGCGGATATAGGTAATCATACATATTAAATGCAGAACTAACGCTATTGATTTTTAATAATGTATCTTATTAATTTTCATATCATTACAGTAATCTTAATGGAAATTATTTCGAAGATGGTAAAACTGAACATCTTAACGGAATTCGTTGGGTTTCCTGGCACAACTATGACTACACGATCTCCCTTGCATATTCACAAATGATGATAAGACCAAAAGTCATATGAAATTGTGTATTCTTGAATGATAATTTTGAAGTTAAAGCAATGCAGAAGGATGATTTAATGATTAATGCTAAAAGCTGTTTATAAATAAATTTATTGTATTTTGTGTCCGAGAGTTTATCTGCCGCCATATAGCACTGAGTCATGCTTTGATACCCTGTACACGCGAAAGGGGAATGGGTATATTGGATTTGTGGTGATAACGGTTGTGTGTAACACCCAGAAGGAATCGTTTCCGACCCCATAAAGTATATATATTCTTGATCAGCATCAATAGCCGAGTCGATATAGCAATGTCTGTCTGTACGTCCCGTTGAGCGCCTTCAGAGACTAAAAGTCGGAATGGAATATGGTGTCGGAAACGCTTCCTTCTGGGTGTTACAAAAATCCACTATCACCAAAAATGTAATATACCCCTATACTCTTCGAGTATCGGGTATAAAATTCAGGAAATGTTTTGACATATAATAACTTGGAAAGTCAACGCTCAATACTTTGTATACTAGCAAACAATATGATATGCAGATAGTCCCACCCAATTCGCAGAGTTGTGCATTTTTGTACCCCGACCTCAAAAACCACTTCTGTTTTATGTGACGTAAAGTCAAATCATATTTTGGCTTATACCTTTAAAACCGTTCATTCGATTGTTGCCATTTTGTTTGGTGAATATAGGGCTATCCAATTAATATTGAACTACAATAATTGTTCTTTCAAAATGTGTTGTTTTAATTATATTTTTTTTAACATTTTGTCGTTAAGGGTTAAAAGCCACAAAGACGATTCTTCTTACATTTTCTACTGGTATATTTTCTTTAATTTCTTTTTATTTATTAATAGCTAATATTGCATTTAATCAGTTTTTGGTTCAGTTCCGAAATTTCTGATGTCTTGATATCTAGACATCAGGATGCTTTTTCTTCTGTAACTAACGTGTGGATCCGTGATATCAATAAACATCAATAGGTATGACAATTTTTTTCTTAAGAACTCTCTATCACTTCCTTCCAGCCCCTTCTCCATCGTATTCCTCATGATTTTCAGATATTCCCTGGTTCTATCTTGCTTGCGTTTCATTTGAGTTTCCTTTTCCCTGAAGTGTAGTTCTCGGTTCTCCAACTGATTCTCCAAGTCCTTGATGCGCTCTTCAAAAGATTGCCTTTCATCCTCCTTGAGTTGGATCGTGGAGTTCTGGATTTGGCTCTCCTTAATTACAGATTGCAACTTGAAGATCTTCTCTATTTGCTCCTTGAGGTTGGACTGCTTTTTGTAGGACTACCACAGGCTCTCCCTGATCGTATTACTGCAGTTGAGTAGTATTTCCAGCTCCCTGGCCTTATCCCGATAGACATTCAGTTGTGCTTTCAGGCCGTCAGCTGCTGGTTCTTCTCCTCGAATTCTTTTCCGCTCTCTTGACACTTTTCCGCTTGCTGGATGCAAAAAGAACTGCTCTGCGATTGCATTTCCTCACTCAATTTTGATCCCTGGAAGGCATTGATTTTTTCTATTTAGGAAAGCTTTTACCTCGTCGGGAGATTCCATTGGCAGGATGCTGCCTGTTGAGTGCTGTACAAACAGCAGGAGAATCGGAAAAATCCACATGTTGAGAACCGCAAGCACCGCTCGAGAAAGGAAAAACGCGACTGCTTTTCCCACTGCGTATAAACGGCCCTCCAAGCGATTGTTACATTCTTTATCAGGGGTTGACATGCAATACTTTAGCTGCAGTAAATATTTTATTTATAGCTATACAAAAGATAAATTCCAAGATGATTGAGGGAGTGTTCGCTTGAGCTTTCCATACTGCAAAGATATATATTTGTGTGACTCTTGTGGGATTCTCTGTTGATATGGAACTCAGTTTGATCTACCCGACCTCTCACCCTGCATCGGGTTCAACTTAAAGGCCGAGATTCCTAAGAAAGTTATCCCAAGAACCGCATAAAGCGCGTTCCAGGACATTAGACGGCCAATGGAAACTTCTTTTAAAGTTTCGGCATTAGGATTTCTTCTTTATTTTGTTGCAATTTTCCGAACCTAATGGGACGCACGTCAGAGTCGTCCTCCTGACCGGCTGTCCCCCGAACCCAAGCGACAAAGAGGAAAAAAAAAGGAAACTCTGACTAAACTTTTTCCGACTTGAGGGTGGGGGCAGGACCACAGCAGGAATAGAAAAACCGCACGAAAGGTTGTCAAATAAAATCCAAGAAAAGTGCAATAAATCACGTAGCACTGCAATCATTTTTATCAGCGCCCAGAGTCCTTCCAAGAAGAAGGATATACACGCAAAGTAAGCAATATTTAACCACAATATATACATGTATTTGTCAGATCGGAAAACAAAGCGGGTCGCGTCTAATTTTAAGCATTTCCATAATGTTTTTGTATGTGGAAAAGAACTTCCACTTTCATGGAAATTCACTTAAGCTTCGAAGTATTTAATTTTCGCAGTCGGCGACTTTTCCCCAATTGGCAGATTATTTTCCATTTTTTCCGATTTTTCTCCTTTCTGTTTCGCTCTGTGAGGGCTGTGGCAAGTGGCAAGTGGCAAGGCCATGACCCAGGCATACAATCGCAAATAAATAACATTTTCATCAGCTGCTGTGCCCAAATAAATGAAATGATTTCTTGTTCGATTTTATGATTTTTCTTTCCATTTTCCATGCCCTTTATGAGGCGGCAACACTTTGGGGATGCTGAAACTTAAGGGTGGATAAATTATTGTACTTTTTATACAGGACTCCTCCATAATTTGTTTGTTGATGGGGAAAAACCAAAATAATAAGAAATATATTTTTTCAGGAAAGGGTATCCCAAATTTCAGCCGGCCGCATGTCTCCCTTCTTGGGTGTTTTGTATTTTTATTTATTTTCCATTTTCATCCTTCAACTTGAGGCGATTTAAATGTAAATTGACGTCGCTGCCAACTTGCGCACGTGCCCCCAATAATTGGAGTACTTTTTGGAGTACGAAAGCCACCACAAACCCACACACACACACACACACACACACACAAACACACTAAGTTTTTCTCTGCATAGACCACAAAGATTGATGGTGGAAATGTGGTGGGACTGATGATGAAATTGGGGGAAATATGAATGGGGGGAACAAGAGAATACAAGGCTTACTTCTTATAAATAAAAGTCTGCTCCTTCGGCTAGCAATGAGATTTATTTCCCTGAGTTTTGCAGGCAAATGTAAGAGCTGCAGGGGAAAACCCTTTTAAAATATTTAAAAACCCAACGATCTATCGTACATCTGTTTTGCCTGGTTCTGGAGTATTTCTGAGCCGATTGGGACCATTAGGTTAGGCTAGGCATAGGCCTTAGTACTCCAGATGAAAGTAAGTCTATCTCGTAGGTTTATGAGGTTGAAAGTTCTCCATGATTGAGCTGTTTTTGGCGAAATAAAGTTGCTTCCTGGTTATCCTTTTGGAGGCATCTTTAAACGATGATCTACGACTTCGATGGCCCTGGGTTCCTCGCATTTCCTGCAGATGATCCTGCGAGTGATGCCAGACCATAGATACAACCTATTCTTATTCTTAAAATAATTTTAATTTAATTTTCCAGTTATTTATATGCAGATCTAGTTCTCTAGCTGGATGGTAGGATGACTATCTAACGCACTCCCAATCACATTTGTTGCCACTTTCATACTAATAAAGGACTGCCCCAACTCCTGGCTTAAACCCAATCGACACACAGTTTGGGCCCGAAAAGTGAACGAAATTTCAAACCGAATTTGTGGCCCAACTGGTTACAGCTAAGGACATGCTATGTACATCCCGAGAGCTAGTCCGTGCCCCCACATGACCCAATGTCATCCATCAACTTCAAGCACAAAACTGTAAGCGAATCTCAAATGCAAGTCTCGATGCCAGCCCCTGGATGGGTGGTTGGGGCTTGGCTGGGTGGTATGTAAAGAAACCTTATCAGCTGCAAGCGCTTACCTCCAGCCACCCAGCACCGCCCCCGCTTAAGCCTATCAATCACAAATGAGCATGTATATGGGTCCGATATCCAGCTTGCAGCCGGAGAGCCATTTAAGCCGTTTTGTGTCGGCCACAGTGCAACTAAATTGAATCATCATCGTCTCGTCCCTAGAAAGGGCTACTCGATGGCCTGGCCTGCCCTGGCCCCTGCTTCCAGGGACATGCAGTTTAAAAATGAATAACGCGAGAGAGTGGGACTCGGTTTTCGGATTTGTGCTGCATGCAGCTCTGGGGCGGGCATCGGGCATCAGGCCCTCTCCAGGGCATCAGCGGATATCTCTCTGCCTCTCCAGCGGAGCGCATTAAATGCTCGTTTGTCCTGGGCCCTGGCGACATGGATCGATGGCACTGAGGGCTGAGAGAATTTGGGTTAATGGAATATAAGTGAGACAAAACGAAAATCGCTTTTCGCACTCCCCTTTTGGGAGGAGAGCGAGCGGGAGAGCGAACCCTCTCCCTGGGTTCAATTGAGTTACAGTTTGTGCCGGTTGCTGTTGGTCTCCCAAAAATGTTTAACTTGAACCGGTTTAGCAATTTTCCTGTTATTCGGTAGTTTTTCGTAATAAGATTTTTTTCCGTGGACTTTTAGGTTTTCCTTTTCAAGTGGCATCGATTGGAAAAACTTGCCAAACGTGTCTGCGGAAATTCTCCAAAGCGCAGCAAAGTGAGCAAGAGAGAGAGAGAGAGAGAAAGAAAAACAAATTGAAAAAGAAAAGTTGTAATTTTGTTATTTTTTTTTGCGCTTGGAAAAGTCGGGCAAAGCCATTCACTGGCCGTTGTTGTTTTTCCCATGTTTATGCTGGCCTTTTCTTTGGTCAAGCGCACTTGGCCATATTCAATTTTCCGTACACGCCTGGCCCCGTGCCCCAAGAGCGTCTAGCGAAAGTCGTTCTCAGCTGGTTTTTCCTCTTCCACTGCGCTTTTCTTACTATTTATCTGTGCCATTTGTGCATCTGTGTGTCCAGACGCTGCTGCTGCTGCTGCTGCGGCCGGCAGCTGAGCAGCAGGCCGGGCCGGTCCGGGCCGGGCCGGGCCGAAAGAGTGGGTCGGAAAAACCGGAAAGCAACAGGCCACCGATGTAAGTCAAGGTGCCACTAATTGGAATAGATTTAGACAGCAAAAAGATACCAAACTTGGGCCGCCTCTAGACTGCAGAGGGTGGGTGTAAAGATTAAAAGATAATTTCTAGTTTATATTTAAGGCTTTTAAATCTGTTTCTAAGAAAATTAGATGCTCCAGTGAGGCCATAATATTGTGTATTCGGTTTAGCCAAAGCATTTCTGAGATGGGGGAAATCCATGGAAACTTTAAACGTATAAAGACACGAATTATCGCCCCTTAAAGATTTTTTTTGGGTACCTAAATGTGTGTACCTGTGGATTGTGTGATAGGGAATGGGGTAAGGTCTCAGAAAGTTCTGAACGAATTCATAAAAATCGTGGTCTATAAAGTCTCTCTCATTCTCTAAGCCTACGTTCTGAATCAACTTATGGTCTCTATAAAATGTAAGCCGTGTGCAAAATATTCTTTTGCATTATAATAATTAAGCTTTTAAATCAATCTTCAGATCGAATCAAATGAGAGAGAATGTTGCTAAAACTATTTAAAAAGTAATTTAAAATGCGAAATATTATAGAAAACAAAACAAGAATGTTATATGGAGTGTTTCACTTTTGAAATCCCATTGGAAATCGAACTAAATGCAGAGCTAGGTGATTTTTCTTCCGGGTCTATGCAAGAAGTAATGAGGTGACGTCGTTAGCACATCTGCTCTCTTTCGAGGGTCCATCCATTCGTCAGTTTTCATGCATGCAAAACGTAAAATGTTTGCCATCTCTTTCTAGCGCTTGTCTCTCTGAGAGCAGAATGAGAGTGGATGGTCCTCACCACAGCGGACGACGTCACCTTATTACTAAATTTATCTTAGCATCAACGAACAGCTAACGCTCTCATTCTCTTCCACAACCATTCCCGCTCAAGCGTGATCTATGAGTTCCATAATCTAAAAAAATACTCATTAAATCAATTAAAAGAATTCTTGTTCTGCAATCAACAATATTCTGTTCTAGAGATTTCCGCGGAGAACGTTACCTTCATAAATAATCTTAAACTATTTAGATCGTGTTGACATTTAAACATTTAATGGGATAATTGCTGGTTAGCCACTAAGATGATTTCCAATTGTCCTAAGCTTAGACTAAGCCACTGATGACACAAAAACCTTCACTCAGCCATGGTTTCCATTTCCATTAGGTTTTCGTTTCGCATTTTCCACCTTCCTCCCGAAAAACCATCTATTGCTGCCACCTTTGGCTCATTTTCTCATTTTGTGTGCGGCTCGAACCCCTTTGGGGCTTTTAGCTTTGTTTAATCAGTCGCTGAAAGGGCTTTCCGCATTGTTGGCCCTTACAGAACCGAGAAACGGGGGGAACCTTTGTACCGCTTTGTAGGTCAACTACTAGAATGACCCTTTGCCTCAGCCCAGCACCCCGTCCCTGTCTTTGTTCTGGCACGATTCATCCAGGAGTTTGCTTCAAAAAAAAAGAAATATATATATATATTTTGTTTAATGTTTGCTTGAGCATTCAGTTTAATT
Organism: Drosophila helvetica; assembly: GCA_963969585.1. Classification (NCBI taxonomy): domain Eukaryota; kingdom Metazoa; phylum Arthropoda; class Insecta; order Diptera; family Drosophilidae; genus Drosophila; species Drosophila helvetica. The sequence goes on from OZ018402.1 coordinate 54,604,803, forward strand.
ACCCTCCTGCCACGGCTTTTTCTCTTTATTTTCCTTCTGTGTAATTTTCCGGCAACCATTTTTGAAGCCGAAACCCGCATCCTGTGAAGCGGCCGTTTTTTTGCTGTTGTTGCTGTTGCTGTTGCGTTTTCCGAATTTTTAAGTAATTAAAATTCCCCACTCATGCCGAATGCAATCCGCACCTGAAACTCTCGCTCTGCTGTCGCTTGGCTGTCTGTCTGTATGCCGACCACAGATATTTCTGGTTTATTTTATTTTCATTTTACTATCGATTTTTGCGGCTTTTTTAAACGCAATTAACCTTCTTCCGGCCCCTGCTCTCTCTCTCTCTCTTTTAGCCTGGATTTTGTTTGCTGAATATTCAAGGACTCTGGCTTGATGATGAGAAAACTGTTGGGCTTTGTTTTCATCTCGGTTTAGTGCTGCTTCAGTCTGTTCCTATGCCGAGTTTTCATTTGTATTTGCTTGGCTAATCCTTGCCGATAATTTGATGGCTTTGCTCTGTGGCAAGGCATTCATTTGCCTGGTTTTTCCCCTGGCAAATACTGTCTGCAGCAATACGATTAGTTTCTGTTCAATTTTGTGGCTCCATCGAGAGGAATTAAAGCTCTGCATTTACTACCTTGCGCTTGGGCAAACATGAAAGCCATTTTTGGGCAATTTAATTGATAAGAAAATCCCAAGGAGTTGATAAATAGAAAATGGAAATACTGAATATAAAGGAGAGAAAAAATAGAGAAAGTATCTCTACCCCTTGGATGCAATGTGTATGGGTTTTATTCCATGGATGATTCCTCTCAAAGAGAGTCGCATTAGCAGACTGCATTATTGCGCGTTTGATGTTCGATTCGGATACAAAATTGTGCAAATTGGAGAGACTTTTGCGACACAATGCGAGTGCGAGTGCCAGTGGAAACTGTCAAAAGGAAAACAGGAAAAACGGAAAAACGGAAAAATGTGTGCAGTAAAAGCTTCGACTGGACTGGCACTGGCACTGGCCCTGCCTCTGGTCTGCCCCACACAACACTCCATTAGGCAATCAGGCATGCCACATGGCCCTCAGTCCTCTGTTGGCCTCAAAATTTGCTCGTAAGTAATGCAGTTATGGGCGACTGTGTGTGTGTGTGTGTGTGTGTTGTAAATGCATTAAAAATGTTGAGCAAGTTTTAACTGGGGAAAAAGCAAGAATATTGTCGGCCCCAAACGAATGTGGCACAGGCCCCCCTTTTCCCCCTTTTTCCCATATTTTTCCCATTTTTTTCTGCCATTTCCCTGCCTTATCCTTGTCGTAGTCGTAGTCGTTCTTGCTGCTCGTTTTCCATTTTTCCAGTCCATCTGCCAAAATAAATATGTTTGTGCCAGTCAAAGAAACTCTTGCCACGGCCCCACAAGTGCCACTTGCCATCTGGTAGGTAGGTAGGTGGGCGGGGGCCGTGTGGCCGTGTGGCCGTGTGGCATGTGCAACAACATTCAGCTCTCAGGGCAACTGCAACAGTAAATGCATTTCAAGACAACTGCAGCCCCCCACCTACCACAAACACACACACACACACCCGCACACACACCCGCACCCGCACCCGCACTCCCTTCGAAGAATGCATTAAACGCAATCAAACGTTAAAAGTATTAAGAGCGGAGGGGCAAGAGGTGTGTGTGTGGTACGGAGGGTGTGGCCCGGGAGTGGCAATGAAATGACCATCCAGACAGAAAGTGGGAGAGAGAGAGAGGCCCAAAATGGGGCGACAGTTGTGCTCCGCTCAGCTCTGTCCTGGTGTTGTGTTTCAATTTCCGGCCTTCAATTAAATTGAAATTGCGGTTGGAGTCTGGAATTGTTTTTCGGATTTGTTCCTTTTTATTTTTCATTAAGCAATCGATTTTTAAGATTTGTCAATGGATTTTTAGTGAAATTTGAAGAAGTTTTTGGTAGAATAAAATTTTGTTGCCATTTCATTTGCACCGAGAATGGAAATACTTATTAAAATGGAACTACTTTCACTTGCATTTTGCCATTAATATGAAAACATGTGATCTTAATATTTAAAATAAATACATTTTTATTTAAAATAAATATTCTTAATATTTAAAATAAATAATATTTTTATAATTTTTTTTATTTAGAATAAATATACTTAATATTTTTAACAAATACATTTCATTTTGAAATAAATATATTTCATATTTCAAATAAATAAATTTCATATTTAAAATAAATATATTTCCCACAAATATATTACAATTTATTTATTTTAAAATGTTTTATATATTAATTAAATATGGTCAGTAATGAAAAGTTCTGCCTACGATATGAAATTGTATGGGCGTTTGGCATCTTACTATTTATGTTGTCTTTGCATTAACTCTATTCAGATATTTGATTTATGAATGATGATACCTAATATTTTCTCTCTATTTCTGTTTCTTTGCAGGTCATGAACGACTTAACGAATACATATCCCACTACGAAACACTCGACTATGATCACGAGCACATCCGAGCTAGTCACAACAGGGCGCGACGATCGGTGACCAAAGATCATTTTGTACATTTAAAGTTTGCAGCACATGGAAGAGACTTCCATCTTAGATTAAAACGTGATTTAAATACATTTAGCGATAAGTTAGACGTGAGTATATTTGCCATATCTTTAGGCCAGACATTTTTATATGTCTAAATATTTGTTCTGTTTTCTATTTAGTTTTATGATAGCAACGGCCCCATTGATGTCTCCACGGATCATATCTATGCGGGCGAAGTGATAGGGGATCGTAATAGTTTTGTATTTGGTTCCATACACAATGGGGTATTCGAGGGTAAAATTATAACGGAACGTGATGCCTATTATGTTGAACATGCCAAACATTATTTTCCCACAAATCGCACTGCGATTTCATCCACAACGGAGTCGTTCACAGCAGCTCCAAGGAGCAGGAGCAGCAGCAGCACTGGTGCAGGAGCAGGAGCACGGCCTTTGGCCTCTCGCAACTCCAACAAATACACAAATAACTACAACCACAACAACCACAACAACACAACTGCCGTTGATAATAGGACAGAAAACTTCATAAAGAAAATTGCTGAATCCACAACGACTGCCTCTGAGCTGTCTGAGGAGTCGACAACAACAGCCAGAACAACATTCCCACCCACAACAACGGAACAAGTCGAGGAGCAGCAGCAGCAGGAGCAGGAGCACGAGCAGGATAATGCTGAGGACGAACTTGATTTTCACTCCATTATCTACAAGGAGTCACATGTTGAGGATGCCTACGAAAATGTGCGCGAAGGTAAGTCGAAATAAGTTCTCTTTATTCTCCGTTCTCTCATCTCTGGAACGCAGGAGACAACTTGCCGATGCAGAAATGAAAAATTCCCCCTGCCCCCACCGCACTGCCGCACCACCACCTACCACATTGTTAAATGTGATTTATTTGGCTGGCTTCCGGCGAAAGTTTGAGGGCTTTATTTTATAGGAACAGTACAACGAAAGAGAGTACAGAGTACGCATTCGGTTGGTGAGGGGGAGGGGGGGAGGAGAGGAGAGCTTCGGGAGAGGACAAGCCAACCTTGAAATTGTTTGATAACATTTCGCTGCTGTTTTGACACTTGAGTTATGACTGTCGCGAGTGCCTGCTAATAATTTTTTTCCTTTAGTCTCCCATCCTCACGTGCCAGCTGTCTGTTTGTCATGTGGCTGTCAGGGTGAAGCAGGTGGGGTGGGGGTGGGGATGGGAAGGCATAAGGTGGCACATCAGTTCAGAAGTTGTTAAGCTCAACAACTTGTTTATATCACGGGCTGTCACTGGGCTTACAAAATACATATATATTCCATATGTATATAAGCAGAGCTTTGCTAATGTCATGGCAGAACTTTCCGTTGATCTGAAAAATAATCAACCAGGTGAAACTTTTCAACAGCTTCTCCTCTCACTTTGCTCCACGCTCTGTACATCAATAATGAAAGCTGTATTCTTTCTTCTTTCTCCTCCTTCGCACCTTTTCTCCTTTTTTTTGCGTCCCACACTGCAGTCGCAATTGTCTTCTCTCTTCATCTGCATTCGATCCACGAGCTTTGCTGCTCTCACACCACTCTCCCAATTGATTCGTTCCATTGCGCTCTTTTAGCAAAAACAACATTAATGCGGATGACTCTCTCGGTTTAAGGTCCACGAGCTTTGCTCCTCTCACGCAGGGCACACCATGATGAAGTTAGACAGGGTGGTCCGCAAACGTAACGCGCTCTCTTTGTCGGGTCTTATTTTGCTAAGTACAACAGCCAACTTCGTTCTTCTCACTCTCCCATTAAACATGGCATCAAACCATCGTTCTCTCTCCCTTTCTTCTGTACATACATAGATGTACATTTAATTATAAACAGCTTTTAGCATTTATTGAATTTGGTTAGTTTACATCATCTTTCAGCATTGCTTCAACAACAAAAATGTCATTAAATAATATACATTTTATAGAGCTTTTGGTCTTATCATCAATTGGTAAAATGTAGACTCGAAATGCCCGTCCATGTCGATCCAAGTATTGCAATCCAAGTCTTCGTTACTTTTTTATCAAGTTAAGAAAAATAAAAAAAAATGATAAGTTCGGAATAATTAAAATTGTTAATTCAGCTTAAAAAATGCTTACCTAGAGTTGCAAGTATTATACCACCAAACACCTCCATCATGTTTAAAATGCTCATAAATATCATTATCCCGGTCCCATGTGGAAAACTTCCTGTTCAGGTTCACAGTTAGCGGATCTCCGGCTGTTCCTGAACAATTTCCCACCGATTTCAGTTTGTAGCCTTCCTCTTCGCTTCCTATTTTGAAATCATCGTAGCGAACAAAGGATGATAGAAAAAACATTACGGATTGGATGTACAGCTCGTGGGGCTGGGCCAGGGTCATTTGATGGATTTTTTCCAGTCCCAGGAAGAAGTTCTCCCGCAGGTCTCCAAACCCTTGTCTGTAGTCACTCCAAGTGCGATTAAAGTCCTCGTTGCCGTTGACCCGTCTCAGGATTACGGTCCAGCCGGATCCGGCAACACTGGAATTGCAGGGCACATCGAATGGGTCTATTCCGGGCAACCTCATGGTATGGATGCCAGTGGAGTTGAAGAAGGGCAAGCAGCTGCAGACTTCACATATTCCTCTCACCAGCTCTGTGTCTGAGGTTAGATTTTTCGATTGCGAGTCCTTGTCGCGAATTTCGGATTCTAATGCTTTCACTAAACCCTCTTTGATCGTCAGCTGGTCCTGGCAGTGTTTGATTTCCCTCTCCTGGTCTGTTATCCTGTCTTTTATCCTATCCGTTATCCGGTCTTTTATTTTAGTTTCTAGATCCATTATCCCAGATCCTTTTACATCGTTCTCCTCGATCGTATCATTCAGCTTGCCTAGATTTTGAATAATCTCTTGAATAATCTCCCTCAGATCCTTTATTTGTTCTACTTCTTCTCGAATTTCTTCATCTTTCAACTTGATTTCATCATCTTTGCTTCTTAAGTGCTTCATTTCACTGTTGGCATCGACCTCAACTTTCAACTGGTTGAAATGGTCGATTAGGGGCCTTAGAACTGAAAAACAAAGTCCATTGCACTGCTCCGTGATGGTAACTTCCTGCTCTCCACTGGCCAGGCAGGATTCCCCTAGCAGGAAAAGCCAAAGGACGAACACCACAAAGCCAGAGCTCCTCATCTTGACTCTCGCACTGTCGATGCAAAACCAAACTGAGTGGAATGGATGCAATGCCCATGTATAAATATAAATTCTTGCAATGTTTTTTTGTTTCTCTCTATTATGTAAAATAGTTAGTCCCAAAATTTCATTTTGGGGGGGCTTTTCCCCTAGCACATTCAACAATGTAAAAATTAGCGAACAGCGATACAAAACGACATATAAAATATATCGTTTAAATTACATAAATCGTAAGCGCATATATATACTGACTGAGTACCGTCCCCTCAGGCTGGTGTAATAACACGCATTAAAGTAGTATGTATTTTATTTTGAAAAATACCGATTAAATCTTGAGTACATTCTCTTGTGGGAAAGGGCTATTCGGATTAAATAGCTAACGAGAACAGGCCCCTAAGAACTAAAGAAAATTCTTTATCTTATACGCTTAAAGGAAGACTCTTCTAAAATGAAAATTGCAGCCAAAAAATTAGGAAAAACCCCGAATTTTCTACTCCACACCATTCGAAATGGGGGCTGTGTTGCAGTGGCAGTGGCAGTGGCAACATTGTACTGCAGACAAGGAACAACGAACAGACAGAAATGTTAATTTCAGTGAAAAGGGGCAACGTTGCAAGTTCATGGTTTATGCAAAAAGGCGTCCAAGCGACTTCATTTCAAAAGCAAGCCACGCATGAAGAAAACGAAACGAAAATAAAAGAAATATTCTGTTGCCAGTTCAATGGTCAATTCTGTATGCAACTCTGCAACAAAGAAGGTGCACACGAGCACACTCACACACACCCCCCATGCAGGGGGGCACATACGTACGTACGTCATATTACAGCAGCAGCAACTGTGGCAGCAACAATGACACTGACAATGAAAAGTTGCAACAGCAAACCGAAAATACAGAAAAAAGTTGTGACAAAAAGCGGATGCATCGTCGTTGTTATTGTGCAAGCAGCAGCAGCAGCAGCAGCAGCAACAGCAACAACTATGACGACATCAGGTTCCAGACCGACGGCTCCAGGCTGCAGCAGGTTCGAATAAGCATTCGAGTATGTGAGATGAGGTTCCCATAGCCTCCATGGCGGCTATGACAATAGGCGGTGCCACGACACGCCCATGTAAACGTAGTTGCCTCTGTTGTTGTTGCAACAAAAGAACTAGAATCTAATGCATAGCTAAAACAGAAAGACGAGGGGGAAAGAGGGCAGTGGAGAGAGGTACTTTGAAAGGTTCTTTGAAAGTCTTTCGTTTCTTGATCTAATTTTGGCATTAATAAAATATTTTTGAAACATGGTTAATTCTCATATTTTGTTAGAAATATCTAGATTCTAGAACATCATCAGAGATCCTTAACTTTTTCCTAAAATTCGAGCGCTTGAAAATGGGAGCCAATCAGCACTTTCGAATGAGCGGAATATTGAATTTTTGGCTCTTACTCGTACTAGAATGCGAGATTTTAATATTTTCGAACATTTCTAAAGAATATAATCAGAGATCTCTAACTTTTTCCTAGAAAAGCCCGAGTCAGATATTTAAATTTGAGCGCATTACAATGGGGACAATCCTTATCCATAAGACCAATCAGCACTTTCGGATGAGCGGAGTTTTCAATCTCGAATGAGATATTTTAATATTTTCATACATTTGTTAAGAATTTTTTTTTAAATTAAATAATCTGAAGGATGTACGGGGTTTGATCGTAGAATATCATCCGAAATTGAATTGAATTTTATTTCAGGCTATATCCCAACGCTACAAGCGTTAACTTATTTTTATTGCGCTGAGTTGCGGAGTGAAATTTTCTTAAACCTATACTTATATATTAACATATTTTTATTTTATTTAATTATATTTTCATTTTTAAATCTTTAACTTTTTCCTAGAAACAGACGTATAATATCATGGATATGACTGTTTCTGCCATATAAAATACCCTTTCAGAGGGTATAGCAACAGCAATGATGGGCATAAGAGGGGGCTGTGCTCTCTGTGCAGTGTGTGTGGTGTATGGAAAGGGGCCTGGTCTCCACTTTTGTTGGGGGAACTTTTTTTCGACAATTTACCATTGTTGTTGCAGGCAAAAAAAAGCATTCAGCAGCAGCAGCAGCAGTGGCAGCAGCAACACTTGACAAAACTATTGTCATGGGCGTATTTAGGTAAGTTGCAGGGGGGGGGAGGTGGGGTGGCGTGGTGTAATCACTTTAATGAGCTCGCACAAAAGCTACTTGCCATGCCACAGCCCCATCCCCATCCCTGCCCCCCAGCTGTCAGTCTAGTTTTGTTGTTGCCGCTGCACATTTTGATTGATGCACACACTCACACACACACACTCACACACACACAGATACTGTGAACAGAATTCGTTCCATTTTATTAAATTGCTACTTTTCGTTTAGTTTTGTTATGCAAATTGTGGAAAATGTGGGCGGGGAGTGGGTGGCAGCCATTTAATTAGCTTGTGTCTGACATTCTCTACGGCTTCTCTCCACTTGAGCGGATCAAATCATTTATCATGTTAATTAATAATGTCACTCAATGAATTTGATTTGATTTGATTCCTGCGACTGACACTGATAGCAGGAAGACATTGGTTTTTGAGTGGTTCGTAGGGCCATTGAGGAAGGGAAAGCCACAGCCAAGGACCATCGAGTACCCACTAGGAAAATTATGGAAATTGATGGGTGAGGGGGCGCTCAATTCAAATTCCTTTCCTTCCAAATAGCTATAGATATTTTTTCTTACTGGAAAACCCCAAGGATTCGCAATCCTTTGCTGCTGAGTGCATTACGACTGGCCATCGACCAGCGCTTGGAATGAAGTATAAACTAGTGTCAAAGGTCATCCAATGGCTGCCATTGGTCACTTAGTCGAAAGGAACATAACATAAACTTTAATTTGTGCAACAGTGGAAAACGGTCATCTATTTTTGCCCCTGGTTGCAGCACGTCTCCCTCTCCTCTCTGGCCCCACTTTCTCTCGCATTTTCCCCCATTTATGAGCATTTTCCTGCGCTGCCAGTGCTCCCCGTCGCTCTTGGCCAAGTTTATTAGCCAACTGGCAGCCAGGGCATGTGTGTCGCGAGGTGTTTACGCTTCGGAACTTATCAGCAGAGACTTTCCCCCAGCACTTTTAATGCCATTTTAGCAGCATATTAACTTTTGTAGTGGAAATGAGCAGTCGTCGACGGACCCTAGATAACATTGTACGAAGGGGTGGTGCCTCGCCCCCCCACCCCCAGTCCCATTCCCATGGGAATGTGTGTGTGTGTGGAGGGGTTGGCTGGGGCTGGGGCTGGGGTTGGGGCTGTGCTGTGGGGTGCGTTAAGTGCGTGTTGAAACCGAGACCGAGACCGATGCACACGCACATTGCTTATCCTCGACTGCAGTTGCTCTTCCTCCACCAGAAGCAGGAGGTCCCCTGTCGGAGGGGGCGGAGTCAAGGACTGGCTGCCATTGTTGCAGCCCCTGACACACTGTCGCACTCTGTTGCAAGCAGCCAAGTAGCGAAGCATACCACACCCCTCACACACACACGCACACACACACACACAACACATTGACTCAATTACGCGAGTGCAGTCTCTGCACTTGAATGCGGCTCCTGCCTCAGTGGCAGCTCCTTCTGCTGCTGCTCCTGCTGCTGCTCCTGCTGCTCCTTCTGCTGCTGCTGCATGGAAATCACAATTTATACACAATGTTGTAATATAATTTTTGCACAGCAAAAACAGTGTGCAACTCAAGTGGCACATTGTTTGCTGGCGTCACTGTTGCCAGCTCCTTCCGCAGCGCCCACTCTCCCCCTATCCGTTGGCCCTTTTCTCGAGTGCATTGACCATGGCTGTGGCAGCTTTATGCACAGTTTCTGCAACTGCCATAAATGCAATGCGGCTCGCATTTATTTATGACTATTTGATTGCACTTGTTAACGTTATGCAAATTTATAGTAAAAGGCCTCCTCCTGCACCTCCTCCTCCTCTGCCTCCTCCTGCCAGCTGCTGCTGTCGTCTGGCCCTTTCTCTGTGCCATTTACTCCTATTTCGGCTGAACTCTGAACCCATTGGAGCATAAATGTCAATGACACACACACAAAAGTCCCGTTTTATATTGGCAAAGTTTTAATTGTTGAAAGGGCACACGGAAGCCCATAAAAAGCCATAATCCCCCGCTCTCCGGCGATTGTAGGAAAAAACTGAGAAAATTCGACTATTTCTGTAGGGATTTGCAGTTTACTTTAAACCCTATTTATGTACAGAAATGTACAGAACGTTCTTATCTAAAATGAAGTAAAAATAAAACCAAGAAATGTATCTGCCTTGAGGAAAAAGCGTTTGTATTTTTAATGAAAAATGCCCAGCCCCTGGCATGAGTAATTGATTTGAATTTTCCTCTCCTTCTATGCCCTTTGTTTGGGTGGTGCTATGAATATGCATGGAACAACATATTTAGCCCAACGATGCGTGAAATAAGCAGCCAAAAAAATACATAAATACAGGATTTACGCCGCGTTCCGATAACGATGACGATGACGTCGCTGGCACATAACATACAATAATTTCCGGTATTTGATAACAGCAACAACAGACAGCAGGCAGCAGGCAGCTGGGAGCAGGCAACAGCAGCAGCACGGAGGAGCAGCAGCCGGGGGGAGTTTTTGCAATTGTAAACAAACAAATTTCATGCTACGCTGCGCAAGAAAGTTCTCCCTCCGGCCTCCAGAGGGCACGCCGGCCCCTCCCCGCATAGTGCCATTGATAAGGGAGAGAAAAAATACACACATACATAAACAAGTGCCCAAATTGACATGCGACAGTCATGGCCGGAAATACGATTCTTTGCTGTTTTTCCCTTGTTTTTTTGGGAATTTTTCTTTTAAGGGGTATATTGGAATCGGTACGATGTTACGTTGAATGTAACAAGGCGCTTCCGACCCCATTACCCCTTGAAGTGCAGCCATGTGCAGAGATATTTATTCTTAATGAACATCAATGTTAGGCGTGTCTCGCAGACATCTGTGTAGATCCTGGGGAAACTCCCTTCCAGAGCTACCCTTAAGAATGTTAAGGAAGAAGTGGAATCCATTCGTTTCTATATTTTATTGTAGGCGGAATGAAGAACCATTTTATACTTATTATTTTATTATTTTTATTTTATTATTATTTTTATTTTATTATTATTTTATTATTTTTTATTATTATTATTTTATTATTTTTTTATTATTACTTTATTATTATGTTATTGTATTATTATTATTATTTTATGTATATATGATCCGCACACTAAGCACAACATTCCCTTAGGCATCCATCTATCACTATACACCCTTCTTAATGTAAGCCCGGGGTATCTTCTAGTCGTTTCTACTGCTATTTGGTGTTTTTTTTTTGTATCGAAACGAATTGAAATCGGACTGCACCAGCGTCCATGTTAATTGGCAGAGTTACGAGGGCGGGCGGTGCCTGCAGGCCCAAGGTCCAGGCCCAGGCCCAGATATTGAAATCAAATGCGTTTGAGCACAATGCCCCTCCATGGCGGCTGGCGGCTGCTCGGCGGATCCCATGCTGTGTGCCAGAGGTGGCTGAGGGGGAGGAGGAGAAGCACTGGGGCGGCTGAGAGCACTGCCCACTCGGCTGCGGCTGCGGTTGGATGAATACATTTTGCATGCGTGGCGACATGTGTCAACTTCTATTAAGTTAACGTTGGTCATTCAACCCGTGGCCACAGACTGTGCTCCGCTGTCTGCTCCTCCCCCTGCACCCCCCTCTGTGGTCAGCAGTTTGCGACAGCAGCGGGAGAATGTCCATAGAGCGGAGGCGGTCTTCTCCCTGTTTTTTTTCTGTCGTCTCGTCTAGTCTGGGCTTTAGAACCACATTTTTAGATTAATTCAACACGTCGCTCGGTTGATAAACTCGACAAAGGGTTAACTTCTGTAGGAGATGACAATGCAGTTATGTCTCGCAGCTTAATTTGATTATTTTCCATTGTGATGGTGTAATGGACGATGATAACATTATGTGCGATATGGTACAATCCTCGCATTCATTTTTATTAAAGGAAAAAATATTATTTTTAGTGTTCATTTGATAAAAAAAAATCATATAAAAATGGGATAAAAGCAGGGATCGGAAGAGTTATAGTTTTTATAATAAAAATCAAAAATGAAAATCGTTTTGCAATTTTTAAAATACAAATTAAAAATAAAACTTATTTCTGATTTTTAATGCATATAAAAATTATTTCGGCCTTGATTTTTTTAAAATTTATTGCTCTTAAAGTATAATCATACTTTAATTGGAATTTTGTTGAAGAAAATAAGGATATGTTTCGGAGTTTCTGCGTCCTTTAGGCATAGCCTGCTTGCAGGCTGTTTTCCAAAGCTTGGCTTTATCGTTAATCGTTTTTTATCGATTTGTGAATTCGATAGTAATCGGTTATCTTATCTCTTGGTTAAATAATCGCCTGAGCAAACCAAAACAAAGGGAAATACTATTCATTGAACATTACTTCATGCAAAACTGATGGCAAGTCGAGAATGCAAATCACCCAACGATGGAACCACAGACCGTTTCCTGTCTATTACATCGAAGAGGAGCAGCGTCCCGTCCCTTCCCGTTCGTGGCTAATTACAAAACAGTTAGTCAGAAATGGGTCATCTGCATCGTTAGCTCTATCTCCCTCGCTCTCTCTCTCTCTCTCTATCGGCAACTGAATCTCAATTCAAATCCGACTGCATCTGACCGCATAATTACAATGCAAAAGTCAACAAAATCAAGTACAAACACACACACAAACACACACACACTCTCTCAGAGATGGACAGACACAAAACAAGGAAAAAGTGCAACAAAAACAACAAAAAGAGCAATTAGAAGTGACAAATTACAAACAGCAACAACAACAACGAAATGTTGAAGCTGACAGATGAACATGCAACAGTGTTGTTGCTGTTGTTGTTGCTGCCTGCTGCTCAATGGATATTTATTATTCGTTGAGCATTTCTGCAAACTGTTTTAATTATTTTCATATTTCAGTTTTATTCGGTGAGGCTGCTCTCCTCTCCTCTTCGACTTCTCCTTCGATACCCTTTCGAGAGAGATATTATAATGTTATTGGGATATTTGTGAACTCGCAGAGCTCCCTTTGGATCGCAGCAATAAAATGTACTTTTGTCTGTTCTCTCAATTAAAATTCTCTCTGGCTTCCACTTTGCACATAACCCGCTTTTAGCTGCATGGCGCACACATGTAGATTTGTCAGATATTTGTGGGTATAATAAAGGGTATCTGCAGTCCTTAAATCCAAATTAATGGCAATACGAAGTGAAGATCAAAATAAAGACAGAGGCCCGCTTCTTATTTCTTCGCTTTACACCAAGGGTCCCGTTTGATTTGCTGAGAGCGCAATAGAGTTGTTGTTGCTGAGAGAGCAGTGGACTGCAGCAAATGCCATGCGTGAGAGCAGAAAAGCTCGTAGATCTTAAAGCGAGAGAGTCATACGCATTAATGTTGTTGTTGCTAAGAGAGCGACAAGGAAAGAATCAATCGGGAGAGTGGCGTGCAAAGCTCGTTGATCGAATGCAGATGAAGAGATTGCACTCCGGCGCACAAAGTAAAATATCAAAAAGACACTTTAGTTTTCGCACCACAAGTGTATCCCAACTTCGTAGCGACACATTTTGCTCTCCTGAATACCTTTTTTTTATGACTTTTTATGCTGACACGAGTACAATTTGTATGTTGTGTGCAGCACACTTTTTTGCCAGTTGTCTGAAAACTGTTGTTTGCCAAACCACAACAATTGCATTTGATAGAGAACGAACGAAACGAACCCCTTGTTGCCTTGCTCTTCCCCCCGCCCCCTTTGTAGCCGGCCAGCCGCCGTGGAAATTGCGGTTAATTGAATTCACTGAACAGGGTTCAGAGTCAGCTGCTGTTGACCGCCTGGCCTGGCCTGCCCTGCCTGCCTCTCTCTCTCTCTCTCTCTGCCTTCCTCTATTTTGTATACTTTTCACCCGCCCTGCCATATGTGAAAATTAATTGAAGTTTTGCAGTTTTATGGCGCTTTCCAGCGACAACGAAAATCTCGCATGACTAACTTTTCATGTGAGCTCCCCCTACCCCCTCTACCCCCGCTACATGCCTGCTCTGCTATGCGTTACTTTTTATGGCGCTACTCGTACGAACCATTTTTATGGTCACAACTCCACCCCCCTCCCCTCCCCTCCCCGGCAGCTACATAGAAGTGACATTGTCGCACAGTGTTTATTATTTTTATGCCATACTTTTAATTGACATTTGTCCAGAGATAATGAATATGCAGCCCAGCCAACTTGGCATTTTTTGTGTGAATGTAATTCCTGCTGCTGCCTTGTTGCTGTCCGTCAACCCGAATTGGGTTTCATGTTCATTGTCATGTCAGCTGAGGACATTAATAACGGTGCTTACATATGTACTATCCATCCTGGAATCGCTAGTATTAAGGATTCTTTAGGTGCTATACGGAAACGATAGATTTGTCCATGTGTATTCTATGTATATCTGTGTGTATTCCATTTTTTTGTGCTTATTTGGAATTGGAGTATTGGTCTCTGAAAATCACTTTGTGGGTATTTCAATTGTATTCAAAATATCCACACTCCGACAATATACTCTACTTTTGGTTATCTTATATTTTGAGTGGATTAGAACTGATTGAATAGCATGAATATCGAAGGAGTATCCTTTCTGTGGAGATAATGGATTTTATCCCCGATTAATTATTCAAATCGCAAATAAAATTACGATTAGTTGCTTATTGAGCGAAATCCAAGAAACGAGTGAGTCATTGCCGCTCCGATCGCTAAGCAGAGCTTCGCTCGGCAATCACAGATGAGCACAAAACGTAGAAAACGAAGAGCGAGCTTCGAGAGAGCGCCCAGCAGAGCAAGCAAATGCAAAGCTCAAACAAACACAGGAATAACAGCAATATGGCATAACAGCAAAATTGGCTGCTAGAATTTCAGCTTATAATTGTTTCTCCCTGTCTTGAATGCTTTTATCCATCAAAACAGATTCAAATGTAAATCTGTGGCTAGTGGAAGCATACATATATGTATCGACATATTACAAGTAAATGGAAAATCCTAAAGGTTATCCACTATCGAAGGTCCATTAAGCTTAAGAGTAGTATCAGGATTAGGGTGACATCAATCAATAATTCCCAGCACTTTACACATTTCTCAAGCTCTGGCTGGAAGCTTAGCATCTACCACTACTCCCACTCCCACTCCCACCTCTGTCCATGCTCAACTTGCAACTTTCCTTTTACTCGTATGTATTGTATATGCACATGCATCGCACCTCCTCCCTCCCTCTTCCCCTACCCCTCAAGCTGTTGTTTTCGTGCTGTTCCATGCTGCTGGTCTCGCCTCCGCAATGTCAGCCTCCGACCTGCAAACTCCGTTCTCCATGCTCATCCGTGAGGTCGTTCTTTGGTGTTCTCGTCTCGTCTCGCTGGATGGCTCGGAGGGGCTGGGAGTGGCAGGGACTGGCAGTCACTCTTTCTCCATCCGGCTTCTTGTGATACACTTCGTTTGGTTTTGTTTTCCAGTCTGGCTGGGTCGGGTCGGTTCGGGTGCTGTGCTCTGCTGTGTGGCGTGAAAATTCAAATTAGATTTTAAAATTTAATAAATGTTTGTGCAAATGAAAATGTGCCATAAGCAGCACACGTTCCAACACCTTGCCCCCCCGACAGCGCCCCCTCACCTTTGTCTGTGTTGCCGTCGTTGCATGGCGGTGCAGGGCTGGGTCAGAGAGCGTGAAAACATTTCACAACATTTAAGTCGCTTTTAATGGGTTTTTTGTCTAGCTGCAACCTCCATCCCACCCATCCGCCCCCATAGAGACGACTCCACCGCCCATGACATTGTGTGGCAGCCACTTCAATTTGGATTGCATTTACTTTTTCATCAGCGGGGAGGAGCAGGACCAGGAGTCGCTGCTGTGTTGCATGCCACTTTGATTGCCCTGCCCAAGTGGCATCCTCGCTGCTGATCCTCACTGCGGAGCAATCTGTCATCATAATTATCCCATACATATGTGGGAGAGCTGTCTCCTAGTTAGTATTTGTCGGTTATGGGTTATGATTCAGGATTTTTGGGAGGCTTGTGTATTTTGTTGTTGGATTCGGGGGACCAAAAAAGAGCGACTCAAGTACCCAAGGGATTAATGAACAAAAAAGAAGATAGATCTCCCTTTGACATGATTAAGGAATGAAATTAATATTACAGACATCCATTGATTGCTTGGAATAATTACGAAAATTATAAAAAATCTTTTGAAATGACCCCCGAATTCTTCTCTAACTTCTAATCAGATCACAAATAATTCGTAATAAATAAAAGGCAATGGATTTGGCACTGATTCACGATGCTAAAAATAAATAATAATTGTATTAAACTAATAAACACCAAAATATATAACAAAAATTGACAAATTATTAAATATATCAATAAATAAAATTAAGAAAATAACTCAAACCAAATTTAACAAATAAATAAATATGAATATATCCATAATTTAAAAAATAAATAAAAAATAACCAATTTATTATGAAAAACTCAAAAATGAAATTAAACTCGAACATAAATATTTAGAACTAAAAAGCGCTGTATGTAATCCATATTATAAGATTAAAATAATTCTGTGACTAGTGCCTTAAATATAAGTTAATCTTGTAGCACTAGGCTGAAGGAAATCCAAATAAATAAATAAACAAAAATAAATAAACAATATTAAATATTAAAAATAACAAATATCAAATAAAAGTTCATCAAATAGCACTAGGCTGAAGGAAAACTAAATAAATCAATGAAAAAAATCAGCAGCACACACTGGAAACCACTTTGGGTTAATAACCCCACAATACGGCACCCCCTATACGCATCACATATGAAATGCCATCGACCATTATCACATATCACAATCGTCGTGGTTCGTGTGGCGCCACAAAACAGACGTGGAGCAGCAGCAGCAGCAGTGGCAGCAGCCAGAGCAGAACAAATAAAAGAGAATTGACGGAAATGAAATTTATGACCATCATAATTTCTTGGCCATGCTTTTTCCTGTCCGCTGGCCTGGCCTGGCCTGTCCATCAGCTTTATGCACTTTTGCCCCCTGAGCCGCAGCATGGCCCCCCATGGAGGGGGTGTGGTGGGTGTGTGCCCCATCGATAAATATTTTAAGCTGCAGCAAATGTGAGACTATGCGAAAATGCGCTTGCAACAAGAAGAAAAACCGCATTAAGCGAACGACCCGACCCTCCCGCAACAGAACAGAACGGAACCGAATGAAATGCTTTCTGCTTTTATTGGTGGGATGTTCTGCCAGTGGCAGAGTGGCAGAGAGGCAGAGAGGCACAGAGGCAAGGTGAATGTTGAACAATTCAATTTACCACAAAACTCGTTATTATGGCGGAGACCAGAGCCAAAGCCCCATGAATCGCAACCCGCATCCAGGTCCATCCCAGCACCTGGACCAATAATTGTTGCCAAAGGGTCCTGTTGGGTCCTGCCACACGGACCAGCCACCTGACCATTTCTGGGGTGCAATGTGCAAAATGTATTTAAAATCTGTCGCCATCATCAACGAAATGGGAACATTTCGGTCTGCCTTTGCCCTTTCCCCCCTTCCTACAGTCTGTCTGAAATGTATGCAAATTTTCGGGATGCAGTGCCACAGCCCTGCTCCTATCTGACCCGGCCAGGTGACAGCATCAGCCTCAGCCACAGAGAGTGGGGGGAGGGCTGGGAGAGGCCTGAAGGATGAGTGGTGCGTGATTCTGTGCGAGAAATATTAAATGACGCGCTGCGGTCTTGGCCGCTGGAGGGGGGATTTGTTTACCTTCCTTAATTGAGAGTTGAAGTATCCTTCCGAATTCGGTTGCCAGATTTCGAGTCGATTTAAGACCCCAACTGGGCAAACACATGCTGGCTAAGCAATAGAGTAAAAATCCCCTTTAAGGCGCCACTCAGACGAGTACATAATGTCCTGTGCGACACATGGCGTATGCGTAATGTGTAGCTGCAACAAACAGAGGCACAAGAAGCATGATTTAGCCAATGTCTTGGAGCATAATTCTGTGGCGAATGTCCATGTCCTGGCAACAGCTGCAGCAGCAGCTAGCAGACGGAAAATTTAAACAATTTTAAAATTTACAACCCACATGCCGCACTTGACCGAAGGACATTGCACCCTGTGCCCCGTCGCCTCAAAATATGCATAAATCTTGTGCTGAAAATGTGTATTTACATTTTGCTGGTGCTATTTAACAACATTTGGTCAGACGCAGACAAGACCCAAGGACTCCCAGCAGCAGCAGAGGCAGAGTCCTGCGGTCTGCTGCTGCTGCTACAAAAGTTTTGCATTTTAGCACTTTGCACTTGGCCAGGGAGGAGGCTGCTGCTGTCGCTGCTGCTGCTGGTGTTTGTTTTATTACAAGTGCCAAATAATTTAACTACTAAAATATTAAATTTCTGTTTGAATTGTCAAGCAACTGCAACTGCAACTGCCATTGGCCATGGCCATGGCCATAAATTTGTTTCGGCCATCCTTGGAAGCCTGTGTGTCAGTTCAATGGGCCATTTGGGGAATCCACCGGCTCGCATGTACATCTATGTTTGAGTTTAATTAAAATGAACATTAGGCCTGGCCAGCCAGGAATACTACAGCACAGGGAATAGTAGACATATAATAAATAAATGCAAATATGAAACCAGACCCTCTACAATGGTCTCTAATCAACACACACACACACACACCCATTCGAGCAGACCCTGTCGAACCTTTGTGGTAAATCTGAAGCCAAAAATACCCTTTCTGGCTGCCTGGGGTAACACCTCCTTGGATCGGGTTGTAGCCAGAACCGAAGCCAGAACCAGAGCCAGAGCCAGGGAACAGGCAATGAACACTTCATTCAGCAAGTTTAAATTGAAGTGGAAATTGCGGTTGGCAGGGACTTCAGAACCAAGAGAGAGAGCAAGAGAGAGAGCGGCACTAACCTGTTACCAGGCTCAACCATCGATTATGGCCTCCCCCCCCCCCTAGAAAGTCTGTGGGATAGCAAGACAGAGGAAACGAGAGGGAGATAGAGATGGTTAGCCACCCGCTGGCTGGCTGGCTGGCTGGCTGTCATGTGGTCTTTTTTAAGTGCTTTACTGGTTATTTTCGGGGACATTGGTGGGTGTTTCGGGTTGTCTGCGAGGGTGTCGGGGCCACTTGATAATGACGATGACAACGGCAACAAAAACCATGTTGTCATAGGCGATACGAAACCGCTTCTAACACATTCACAGCCACATCCACATCCCCATCCATAGCTGCAGTGCAGTCGTGAAGGAAGGACCAAACCACTTGAGAGTCTCAATTGAATTCGAAACAAGTTCAAAGTTGTTCTGCCAGTGTGTCGTCTGTATATGTAATTTCCAATCAAATTCCAGTGGATTCTGTTTGGGTTGTAGGTTTATGCGTGGCATATAACGTGATACACACATGTAGGTGGATTATTCCCGTTTGCGATCAACAGACAAAGCATAAACGAGCGAGAGGGACGCGAGCTTCCAGGCGAAAAGAGAGCGCTCAATTGTAAGCGCAAAGATGAGGGATGCGCGCGAGAGACGCGAGAAGACGAAAAGAGCTTCAATCGAGTCAACGAAGAAAAAGCTTGCGATCAGGCGACAACGACGAAAGCGTCGCTTAAGTTAAACTCGATTAAATTCTTGTAGCATTTCGTGAATTTATTAATTGCCTATAATATGGATTTTGGAACGAGCTACCAATTAAAATGAAAAGTATTAGCAGAGCCAAGCAAATTTGAGCAGAAATTAGAAAAATACATGATAAAAAATAGATAAATATAAAAAAGAAAATAGATAAATATAAAATAAAAATAAAAAAAAAATAAATTATAATAATAATAATAGTAATATATGCATACATTAATAAAACATAAAATAATAATAATATTTCAAATAACAGTCACAAAAACACACGACTATGTGAACTCCTTCTGACAGGACATTAACATAAAGTAGAAATACTGTAGCGATGGGAAATTATATATGAAATAAATTAAAATTAAATTAAATTAATGTTAGTAAATAAAAACCCCAAATATATATTGATTGTAGATTCAGATTATTGCAAATCAACTAAAAACCATAGGTTATATCATTCCGAGATCTGTCAGCGCATAAACCCATAATCTTCGACTGAATCTGCATCAAGAAACGATGACAGAGAACATAATGCACTTCTTAACAGCAGATTACATCAGACAGCTCATCGAGAGAGGGCTAGAACCAGAGCCATAAACCACTTTTATCATAGACTGCCACAAGGACCCACCCGCTACCACTTTCCACCCACTCTGGATCTTTATTTCGACTGTGGGAGGGGGGCGGGGAGTCCTTGCTGCTCGGGCAACTGGCCAAGTAAATATCTCCACTTTTCGGCCACAAATGAAATTGGGCTTGATGATATTTGTTACTTCCGTTCTCGGGCTTTGGGCCACTGGAGGAAATGAAGCCTCAAAGATGTGCAGACGTACAGATGTGGCTGTTGGTTGCAGCACTACACTGTGGCCTCCAAGTGGGTGGAAGTCCTTCTTGATAAATAATACAAGTCGTTGCTCAACAGCAAGGATAACAGGATTAACCCTTGTCGGGGGAGAGTTACTCTTTTGAGAGACTAACCTCTTGGAACTTGAATGGAAGGGGCTTTTGCTTGTTATTTAATTAAAAGAAACAATTAAAGGATTTCAGAAGAAGTTCTTCATAATTTAAAGGGGTTTAAAGATGTAGTTGCAGGACACTTTGAAGGCAATATTATATTTAATTTATTGGGTGTATGATAACCTCATAAAATACATTGTTAGGTAGTATAAAGGAACACAGTTTAAAATGGTTTAAAATCTTGTAAGAAAAAGAGTTTTTACCAAGTGCTAGAATTCCCTTAAAAGCTATATAGTATTTCTAGTCGTTGCTTCTAAATTCTTGCTAAATTCTATTTAAAATTCTTATAAATTATTCACTTAACCGCATCTGGTCACACTCTCATGGCGCATATTTTTAATAATTGATAGCATAACAATCGCTAAATAATTAATCTTCAATAGAGTTTTGTGCCAGTGTACACCATTTCCTTGCTGACTGTGCACTCCATTTTCCATACCCATTTTGTCAATCACTATCCAACCCCCCGCCCCCTCTTGGCTGTATGTTCTGGCCGGACTTAGGCGGCTTGTGGCGGCACCTGCCACCTGTCGTTGCCTTTGATCTAGATTTGCATACGTCTGGGGCAGGTGTGCTGCGTGGAGGCAGCCGAAAATAAAACCGCAAGGAGGCTTCCTCCATTTTGGTTTATGGCCGGTTTGCATGCAATGAAAATTCCCCAACAACATGCCCCACCCCCAGGCACAGAGCCTACCTGGGGGATACACACACACACACACACATACACACATATGTTTCGCCATTTCATTTAAGCTGCGATGGAAAGCAATTTCCCCTCCACAAACGAACATTCTCGGGCGTCTTATCAGCCCCCAGCCCCCAGCCCCAGCCCTGGGGGCACAAGGAGCTCCGTTCTCTCTCCATCTCTCTCTCTGTTTCCGTACATTCTTTAGTTTAAAATTCCAGCCCGTATACGTATGCAAGTGTCCTTCGTCCCCTTAGGAGGAGCCGTTCCCGATGGATGTTTGTGCTCTGTGTGGGACAACTGGACATATTTCCCTGGGTTTTTGTGGGGGGGGAATGTTGTCCTTGTTGATATTGCACTTTTGCCTTGAATACAAAATCTGCCTGCAAGGAGCAGGACTGCCTGCCGAAGGAGGAGGTCAAAAGCCAAACAGTTGCAGTGCTAAATGAACTTTTCTAATTCCATGAATCCATCTCTCTCTCTCTCTCTCTCTCTCTCTCTCTCTCTCTCTGGTCGTAAACTCTTGGCCGAGTCCTGTGGCTCCTCGTTTCCATTTGCATTGGCACTGGGAAATTATTCTGTCGTTAATTAGTGCCCGATAGATGGACAGGGCCATAGATTTGGCTTATTTCTACCCCATTTTGCACGCAGACAGCCAGGACAGGCAGCCAGGACTCGTCGCCGCTGAAGCTCTCTGTCATTCAGGAGCTTTTCCATTTTCATTCCCTCCACAACACATGATGATCATCATCATCATCATCATCTTCGTTCTTCCTTGTCGTTCTCATCGTTTGCCTTTAGTTTGTACTTGACCACAAATTGCTTGGCTACCGTTTGCTTTTGGCTCCTAACTAAGCTTTTGTCGTTCAACTGCCACCCACCACCCACCCACCACACCTACACCTACACCTACACTGATACACACACACAGATACAGACACAAATACAGCTACAGCTACAGATACAGAGGAAGAGACACAAATTTTGTTTATCTTTTGCTGGCACTTGAGCTGAGTGCAAAGTTAAAGATGGATGGAGGTGGGCCAGGGACCTGCCCAGGGTCCTTAACAGCTCTGACAATTAGACGGCTACGAGTACCTGTCCGCCTGCCTGACGGCTCTATGCGTCTGTCCTGCCGTCTGTCCTGCCGTCTGTCCTGCTGTCTGTCCTTTGTGGGCCTCAAACTTTCAACTTGATTTGAGTTGCTTGTGTCGGTGTTTGTTGGATTTCAATACAAGTCAATTGAGAGCACGGAAAACTTGTTCAATAACGGAGGTGTCCTTTGCCTTCTTCCTCTCTTTATTGTCCGGCAATCGAGTTTTCCCTGGCAGAATTTTCCGATTGCATTGCTTTACATTCTGAAATTGATTATGCCACAGTAATTTGCATAGTTATTGCAATTTCGAATTTAAATCAGAAAGAAATATCTAACTGAAGTAAAAGTATTTTACTTATTTATTTTACTATTCGTAATTACATTTTCTGTGCTTGGATACTTTCCATTCATCCTTTCATGGCTTTCTATTCGCACATTCGAACATTCGAACACCATAAATGCCGTCTTACACCTTGACAGCCCCTGAAAGCCTTTTGTCCACTTATTAGGTTTCCCTTCCATCGCATTGGTATTCCCTTGGCATATGGAGTAGGCCAAAAGACCTAAGCCAGTCTCGATGGCAGCGGCAGAACCCTATGCATATGTATCACTACTGTTTCGATCAGTGTATTTAACATTAATGTGTTTTTGCCCAGCCAGAAGCCCGAAGTATGGCCGAGAGAACGCGCCGCAAAAACTAATTTGTATGCGAGAGGCGGCGGATGTCGCCCGGCGGCTCCAGAGGGACGGCTCCGGGGAGCTGTTCTCAGTGGAACGTTTTGTTTTGGCTTTGTACGTTATGGACGCGGCTGAAATGCGTAATCTGGCCAGCACGACGCTAGTTCTCTTTGCCGGGTGTTGGCTGCTTTATGTGGAAGTGTCGAGGCGCAGGTGACGACTCGACGGGGCGACAGTTTTTCTGCACAAAAAGTGTGACAACAACTGAAGAAATGCTGCCCCATGCCACATACCTAATGCCTGGTGTATGGGGCAGGTCAGGCAAAGGAACGTCAGCGGTGGGCTATTAATCATAAGAAAATGTAATGCAAATTTAATTCTTAAACAAACATAGAAAAAGACGAGAAAGTGCCCCTCCAGCTGTGGGTAATCAGCGGCAAATTAAACCATTTTTAATTAAGGCAAATATAAGGAATGAACAAATAACAATTGTCGTGTAAACAAAATTAAGGACTAAACCCGAGGAAAATGAGGCTGGGATGATGACAAAGCCGCGAGAAAAACACAGCAAAAGAAATGATTAAATAAATAAACAGAAATGAGGGGAGAACAGTCGGCACATACTTATAACGTGGTGATCAAATCATTTACAAAATAAAAGCAAATTAGGGAAAATTGCAGGAATTGTGCTGCCCCCCAACCTCCACCCCCCTCGCGAAAAGCGAGCGTTTTCCGATGATTTTCACTTGGCAATGCCAAAGGCAGGCACAGGGACTGCAGGAGAGAGCAACACAAAAACACGCACATGCCACGCCCATTTAATGTACGCCCTCAACTTTGGCCCCTGCCCGACCCACCCACCAGCATTTATTGCGCCCAGTTGTATGCTACATAATTGTTTGGGCGGAAATTTCGGAAGGGAATTTTTAACAGAAAAATGCGGGCATTTTTTGGTTATTTCAAAAAAATTCTAAAGGAAAGAAATTTTATAATTTAAAATTTAATAAATATATTAAAGATCTTGAATAAATGTAGATTTATGCTTTTTAGATCAACAAGAGATGATAGAATGATGGAATAATTAATTTTCTATCGTTTAAATAAGTCTTTTAATGGAAAATGAAACTTTCAACTGAAAACTGAACAAAAAAAAGACAGAAAAAATACTTAAAAATGATTTTAGATCTTTATGTTTTATTTTACTTGAATATCGATTAAAGAAATAATTTATTTTTTAATTTTAAATTTAAATAAATGAAATGCGCAATTTTTAAGATGCAGTTTGTATTTTAGATGCCTTATTTTTAGTTTAGTTCCCAATTTGAAGACTCTTCTGTCTCGAATATATTCCATTCTACCCAATCCCGATCTAGTACTCCTTTAGAACCCATTTATAATTATTTAATATTGATTTTAGATCGATTTATGTTCCTATTTGTTGTGCAACGAATTCCATTCTAGCAATATTTCATGGTTTTTCCTGGGAAATACTTTGAACAACCCGCACTAACGAATACTAAGCCAAATCCCAATCCTAATCCGGAATGGGATTATTCCTAAAATTGTGTTCAACCTCATGTGGAAAAGAGTATGCCACATTTGGTTGCAATTCTGTGTTTAAAAGTGCTGCTGCCTCGAATATTTTGGTGTTCCCCATTCAGTTATATTTTCCTTTCTTTTCATTTTCTTTTCTTTCCCTTTTAAAGCGCCGAAATTGTGCAAAGCGTCTGTTATGGCCTTTGGGGCTCTGATTCAGTTTTTGTGGAAGGAACGGGAAAGGGAACGGGGTTGGGGGGTTGGATTTTTCTTTTTGTGTGTGTTTTTCTGTGTTCCTGTGTGTGTGTGTGTGTGTGTGTGTATTTATGGCGTCTTTCGCCCTCAATTTCATTTGCAATTGAATTTGGGATTATTTTTCATTTTTGCTTGCGCATCTTACTCGTACTCCCACCTCCCATTTCCCCCCCAACCACCCATCAAAGGCCACAAGTGGCCTGAATGGGTCTGTGTCCGTAATTGGTGGAGTATGCGGGGGAGGGGTGGCGGGGATCGTCCCGGAGAGGAAGAAAGCCGCTTGCATGTCTGAACGTCGTTTGTCTCTGACTCGAAAACTGAAGCTGAAGCCTTGTCCTGGTCTGGGTTTTTGGTTCTATATCTGGTCCTGGTCCTGTTCCTGGTACGCTTCCTCCTTCTGCGAACGTGAAACGACAGCGACAAAACCTAAGCTGCCCTGAGCCTGCCCTGGCCTGCCCTGGCCCGTCCTGGCTCGTCCTGGCAACGGAAGTTGTAAAATTCATAAGTCGAGCGAACGCGCGCGTGGCTTTTGTGCAATTGGAGCAGCAAGAAGAGGGACGGGGGGGCAGTCGGGGGGGGGGGGGGCCCAAAAGTGAAAACAAAATATAGAAAGAAAAAATAATACATAAAAAAGTAGAAGAAAATCTTGAACTGAACTCCAGTAGAAAGATAACACCAAAGTGCACTTTAATCTTTGTGTGGAAATCTCAACGCAGCAGGCGGGGGGGGTGGGCGATTCGGGGCGATGCTGCAGCCAAAGCTAAAGCGAAATATGATTGAAGTGTCGTCACGATGGGGCCTGTTCGGGGGCGTGGCTGTGGCTGGGGCTGGGGATGTGGATGTGGCGGATAGGCGAAAAGGAATGTGTGACAGCAAATGAAGCCAGTGTCGAGGAGCAGGAGACTGTCGGGAGAAATTGTCGAGCACGAAGCACAAGTGGATGGGGGAGTGGAGAGGGGAGAGGGGAAAGGGTCACAAAGCAAAAAGCAAGCGTTGAGTGGCATGGTTTGTAGCCGGAGAAATTGGAAAAATTGGAAAGTGCGGGAGAGAGAGACGCGCCATGGCGATGGCGACGGCGATGGCAATGGCGACTCAACAGCTGTTGATTGAAATAGGAAAGGGGATGGGGATGGGGCTGGTGATTGAGGGGGAGATGGAGTGTACACGGAGATAACTTCAAATACAGAAATGTCCAGGGGGATGGGGGGGGGGGGGAGTGGCAGCGGAAGAGTGTCTGTCAAAGGAGGCGAAGGCAGCAGCACACAGCATAAAGACCAAAAATCAGACAACATCTTGGGGTAGGCAACATCAGATAACGATTGAATGCAACCCCTCTCTCACACACACACCCTCACACACACACAGACATACACACATACCAGTAGAGGGGGACAACAACAATAAAGCTGGCCCCAAAGGAGGAAAAAAAACCTAAAAAAGAAAAGAAAAGTAAAGTAAAGGCGATGCAACAAAATGAAATAAAAACGGGTCATTGGAGTAAGAAGCGGGGCATGCAACAAAACTGAAAGAGAAGGAAATGAAGAGCGAGTGGGTGGGGCAGGGTGGGTGTGCCAGGCCGGGTACTCTCTCAAGGGGTTGCCTTTGAAATGCAAATTGCAAGCCACAGTGGGGTCCGTGGGGGTCCGTGGGGGTCGTTGTGGGGTATGGCTGGGGTATGTGCGGGTGGATGGCTGCCTGAACATTTACGGAAGCTGCCGTGCCACGCTGCGGCATTCTTGGCCTCTCGAGTGTTATGTATTTAGTGGCTCCGGCTCCGGCTTTGACTCAGACTCCGACTCCGACTCCTTCAGGAGCCTCTGCACCTGCAGCTGCACCTGCTGCAGCCAGGACCTCTACACAATTTGGCATAGGTCGTGTTTTTTGCTGGTGGCAGCGTTGCCGTTCCCGCCGCCTTTTCCATTCATTTTCGCACTGAAGTATGGCAACGCCGCCAAATGCTTGGTAATAAAGACAAACAGGGCACAAATGAAAAGCGCCAGCGCGAAGCTGGAGAAGAATAAGTAAATGCATAATGGTTATGGCCCAAGCAACAGCAACGCTCCTTCGAATTTTCTTTTCCCACTACCCCGCCCCCCCTGCCCACCCTGCCCGCTCACTTGACACAATAGTAGCATCAGCCAAATAAAAATTTATAGCTCCACTGAAAGCGGCAACGGGGCTGCCACTGGGAGCTGACTGGACGGTTCTTTTGGTCTCTTCTCCGTTCTGTGTTCTCTTGTCGCGGTCCTGGTTCCTGGTCCTGTTCGTGTGGTCTGGCGCCAGGAAGAATATCCTTAGTGGGCCAGAGCCAAGCAAGAAACCCTGTTGCCTTGTTATGACTCTTAACGATTCGGTTCTGGCTCACTGGCTCCCTCGCTGGCTTCCCCGTCCGGCGCCCTGGCTCTCAGGCTCCCTGGCTGCCTGGCTGGCTGAGTGGGTGCTTCTTGGAGGGGAGGAGGAGGTGTTTAAGTAGCAGCCAAATGAGTAGCATGAATAATGTTTAATGAAAAGTGCACAGCATTTTCAAGGGTCTGCTCCTAGCATTAAAATTGCTCGGAGTTGGAAATGCCTTCAAGGCAATTGAAATATTGTGGTACGATTTTAATACAAGATTTTTTAAAAATAAATTAAAGAATAACTAAAATAAATAATAATAAAAAAAAATATTTAAGAAAAAAGTTAATATAGAAAATAAATAAAATACTAATAATAAAAAAAAATTAATAAAAAATAAATAAAAAATTATAAAAAATAAAGAAATAATAATACAAAATAAATAGAGCAACAAATAAATATGTGGAGTAGTTATGGTTAAATGTTAAGGAGAAATATTAGGCTATGGCTTAAATATATTTCTGTATTTATGGAAGGGAACTGAACGAATAAATCAATCAGAAAAAAGATTCAAAGTGTATGGACTTAAAAAATTTCCGAAAATTTACGAATGAATTCCCTGATAAAAATAAAAATAAAAATGTATCATAGGTTCAATTCTCTCATTCTAAAGTTAATTTTCTCTTAAATTAATCAAATTCGTTGTACATCTGATCCATTATCGTGGGCAGAGTTGTTTTGTGGTATTGAAGAATTATCTAGAACTTATCCCGACTATCTATAATGAAATTTCCCGCAATATATGCTCTCTGATCGTTCCTTCGAGTACTGGCCTGTACTCTGGGTTTATTGTGATCAACTGGAAGCTATCTCTACGCGAAAAGTATATCCAACACAGACAATTGGCTTAAGTTGCCCTAAAAACTGTGCTATAGTTTCCATAATCTATGTACTATCCGCACAAATCTATTTAAATAAAATATATGCCATCCCCCTCGTGCTAGGAAAATGGTTTAAAAATGTTCGCGTATATCGCTTAAATTTTAATTCATTTTCTCGCGTTGGTTAAAGGTTCGTCTCAGTGCCCCAGAGTCGGTGGCAGAGCTCTCGTAACTCAGAACATTATGCTGGAAATGAATGTAAATTGTCGCGACCATAAAACTATCTCTCTTTCTCTCTCGCTCTTTCCCTTTCTCCCTGGGAGCTTTTAAAAATGTTCACCACTCTGTGGTGGTGCCTCCCCTCCCTCCCTCCCTCCCTCCTTTTTTTTCCGCATCCATTTCCCATCGCCTGCCCGGCCCCTGCCTCTGCCCCCGACGACTGCGGTGTAGGGGGATAAAACGCGAGGGAATCGCGTGCAAAACGCGTCGTCCGATTGTGGACCGACTGCAGCGGGAATGCCATCAAAAGATGTGGCACCAGTGCACCACCACCACCACCACCACCACCACCAGCCCCGCGCGTTGGCGACTCTGCTTAAACAATAAAACAATAAATTTTCATTACCGGCTCGGGGCTATTAACAGTTTCCGCTGGCCAAGACAATGCCCTACGGAAAGAGCGGGCTGCATGGTGAGGGGGGAGGGGGGATCCAGCAAAGCAGTAAATATATTTGTTGATACACATTTAAAGTGCAGCCCGCACAGGGCACAGCACAGAGTATGCAACACTTTTCCAGA
The DNA here is from genome assembly GCA_963969585.1 of Drosophila helvetica. NCBI lineage: Eukaryota > Metazoa > Arthropoda > Insecta > Diptera > Drosophilidae > Drosophila > Drosophila helvetica. The sequence continues at coordinate 54,633,510 of OZ018402.1, forward strand.
GTTTCCTTTTGACTTTAGTGGTTTTTTCTCCATTAATTCAAACATTTTGACTTTGGCGTTTGCATTAACATTTCTCGCATTTCCATTGGTCCCGGCTCCTTGCTCCTGGCTCCTGTCTCCTGGCTCCTGTGGCCGCTGGTGTGTGTTCGCTTTAATTACATTTCTGTGGTTTTTCGTTCGCTGAGAGTCATAAATAATTTTCGCCAGCATTCTTCTCGAGAAATCCCTTGGACTGCATCAGAAAAATTAACATTCTCCTCCTCCTCCTACTCCTCCTCCATTTTTTTTGTTCTTAGTCATCCCTTGAAAGGGTTTTCTTACTGCTTTCCACTCGTTTTCATCCTCATCTTTCTTTTGTTCTACTCCGAACAGGTCACGTGGGCGGCTGCGGCATCACGGATGAGGTCTCACAATGGATGGAGAACATACAGAATTCAGCTGTCGAAGAGCTGCCGGAGCCCATGTCAAAGGACTACCAGAAGCTCCACCGGAAGCATCTGCACAAAAAGTCCGCTCCACAGCAACAGCAGCAGCAGCAGCAGCATCCACCGAAGAAGTACATGAGCGGCGATGACGATTTCAAATTCCCCCACCAGAAGTACTCGAAGGAGGCCAACTTCGCCGACGGTGCATTCTACGATCCGTCCACAGGACGTCGCCTGGGCTCGTCCGCCAACGTGGGCGACTGGCACGAGCTTGTCCATGAGCGGGTGCGACGGGCCAGCGATGGCGGGGCCGGCTCTTCCGGCGGCTCGGGACCGGCCAGAGGGCGCGAGGACAACAAGAATACCTGCTCGCTCTACATACAAACGGATCCATTGATCTGGCGACACATCCGCGAGGGAATCGCCGACGTAAGTCCCTCAAATTATTTATATTATTCGAAGATCCGAGGCGGCGATTCGCGAGCCAAATTAAAAGAGGAATGTAATCCAACAAAATCCATGAATTTTGCCAACAGGCTCCTCCCCCTCCCCCTCCCGTCGTAAAGTGGAGTGCACATAAAACAAAAACGGCCCCGGGGGAATGGGTGGGCACGTACAGCCCCACAGCACCCCCCTCCCCGCCAGGCAGCGTAGTTGTTATGCTTTTTTCTTTCTCGTTGAATGTTTTTCCATTTTGGGAGCATTTTCCCATTTTGCTTGATATGAATAAACAGAAATTGACGGATGCCCTTCTCCCAGCTGCCAGCAGGTTGAAGGTTTTTTCTTTTGGCCCGGTTCAGTGGCTCGCAGACATTTTGGAATGTAGCCTCAGCCCACGGACATCTCCTAATGGAAAATCAATGAATAGCGTAGCGATAGGGCGGATATTTGATGCGCCTAAATTCAAAGAAGTAATTTTAATTAATCTTGAAATAGGAGCTTAAAAAATATATCACAAAAACTGAAAAAAATGCGCCTAAATTCAAAGAATTAATTATAATTATTTCTAAAATAGAAACTAACGAATATCATAACAAGACGCAAAAAAAAATATTAAAATATATTTAATGAATAGGAACTACATAAAATTTGCAGAAAATAAATGCTTCTAAATTCAAAGAAATAATTATAATTATTTTTGAAATAAGAGCTAAAAAAGATCCCAAAAAAGGCCACAAAAATAAAACATTTTTATGGATTGAAACTGCAGAAAATCTACTGGAAATAAATGCACCTAAATTCAAAGAAATAATTCTAATTAGTCCTAAAAGAGGAGCTTAAAAATGGCATAACAAGTGCGAAAAAAAAAAATATTATTACGGACTGAAACTACAGCAAATCGACAGCTAAAAAATATTTTTTTAAAAATGCAAAATATATATATTATTATGGATTGGCTCTACAAAATATCCTCAGAAAATAATTGCTCCCAAATTAAAAAAAATGGGAGCTAACAAATAATTCAAAAAGTGAACAAAAAAATATTATTATAGATGGGATCTACAAAAAATATAATTAAATTTGTTTATGCTTCGATAACTGTCTCATAGGCTATTGGGTTCTATGTTTCTTCAGTTTTGATTTATTTGGTGTAATCTTAATAGGACTGCCGTTAGTTTAAGGGGAAATCTGCGAGTCCTAGAATTCAAAATGTGATGAAAAAAATTATTAATAATTAATCGTCAATAATATCTGAGTCCTGAAATTGATATAGTATCTGTATTATACTCGTTATAATACCTGTTGGTCTCTTTCTTCCGCTTATTAATTGGCAATCAAAGCATGGTTTGAGCCAATCATAAATGGGGATTCCTTCAAGGGAACTCTTTTACCCTGTTCCCCCAGCTTATTGCCTGAGAACTCTCGCACATTTCTCACCTATTTGCCCAATGAATTTGCACGCTCTATAAATCCCCGTTAAGCCTTTCTGTCGCCTTTCGTTGCCGTGGCATTCGTTTCGGCTCTGAGTACATCCATGAGTGTATCCATGAGTGTTGCCTGCTTTTGCGGCATCTGCAGAGCAATCATCCAATCAGCTGCTGACCTGCTTCGCATTATACGAGTGTATGGGGTATGCAATCAACCGTTATGGCCCGCCATAGCCCCTCTCCACTCTCTCATCTCTCTCATCTCTCTCATCTCTATCCCTAGCTCGTTCTCTGTCTCTGTCTTTGTCTCTCTTTCGCTCCCCTCCGCCATGTCAGGCAATTCTTTCGCCGCACTTTTTATGTTTACGCTCATTTTTTCGCATTGTTCGCGGCTAGGAGGATGTCGACGTCAACATCCTCGTCACCAGAAGAGCATCTCTCTCTCTCTCTCTCTCTCCCTCTCTCTACGCCTCTCTGGCTCTGTCTCTTTCCCTCACGTGCTCTTGCGTGTGTTTATTTGCAATGAGTTTTGCATAATTCGCGCATTTGTTTCGCTCTCTCTCTCCCTCGCTCTTTGGCGCTTTCTGTTTTTGTCTTTGGCGCCCCGCGGCATTTTGATTTTTGAGCCAGAAATTGCCGTTGGCTGCTGCCTCCATTTTGGTTTCGGTTTTTTAGAGCCGGAGCCGGAGCGGGCATAAAACCTTATAAACTCCAGCAGAAATATTCGACGAGTTTAGCTGAATTTGCATTTTTATACAAATATATTTGAAGAGTGTTTGTTTGGCGGAGCAAGGAGCAGGAAAGGAGCGGGGAAGGAGCGGGGAAGGAGGATGGATGGATGGCGGATTGGATGAGCCTCTCGATGACAGGAGAGTGCGGAGCGTGGAGTGGATTGGATTGGAGTTAAGGCCGTTTTGTTTGTCTGTCTCGTATGCACACATATCCCGCTGGGGGGATGCTGAATGGCGTGGGGGGGGGGGGGGTGGTGGCATGGCCTTGTTTACACAGATGTCAAGCGCATTTCCGCCACCCATCGCATTGCGGTTTTGAGATTTTTATTACGGCCGAACCGAACGCCAAAAGTCGATTCCGTTCCGTACGGATACGCTATACGTTTTCGCGTTTTACGTTAATTAAATCTGTCTACCTTTTCTCACACTGATTTCCCTTCTCTCTCCCTCTCCATCTCTTTCTCTTTCCGATTCTGTCAGCAGCATGATCGCAGTCGAAAGTATGAGGTGGATGTGAAAACGCGCGAGGAAATCACATCGCTGATTGCACATCATGTGACGGCCGTTAATTACATTTACCGCAACACAAAGTTCGACGGACGGACCGAGCATCGGAACATACGCTTTGAGGTGAGTCCCACACACGCACACACACGCACACACACACGCACACACATCCCCCACAAAGGGGGACAAGGACACTGACAGCAGCTGGCAAACAATGGGATAAGAACAAAGCGGGTCCTGCCACAAACTACGCCGGACCGCACACCGTCCACCTGTCAAACAATGAGCGGACAGGAGTTCCAGCGGTTTAAGGATCCACGCAGATCTGGCTTTAATTTCATAGCAATCCGAAATTCCTCTTCCTTCAGGTTCAACGCATCAAAATCGATGACGATTCGGCCTGCCGCAACTCCTACAATGGACCCCACAACGCCTTCTGCAACGAGCACATGGATGTGTCCAACTTTCTGAACCTGCACTCGCTGGAGGATCACTCGGACTTCTGCCTGGCCTATGTGTTCACCTACAGGTGAGCGGAAACCCTCTGCCATGGGGCGTCTCCTTACTGATTCTCCCATTTCCCATTTCCCATCCCATCCCATCGCTCGCAGAGACTTCACGGGCGGCACTTTGGGCCTGGCCTGGGTGGCCAGTGCCTCGGGGGCCTCCGGCGGCATCTGCGAGAAGTACAAGACCTACACGGAGACGGTGGGCGGACAGTACCAGAGCACCAAGCGGTCCCTCAACACGGGCATCATCACGTTCGTCAACTACAACAGTCGGGTGCCGCCCAAAGTCTCCCAGTTGACGTTGGCCCACGAGATAGGACACAATTTCGGATCACCTGTAAGTGGCAGAGGATGTCCTTCGATTACGGGCTGATTTATATCCCCTTTCCCCCGCAGCACGACTACCCGCAGGAGTGCCGTCCCGGAGGACTCAATGGCAACTTCATCATGTTCGCCAGCGCCACCTCGGGGGATCGGCCCAACAACTCCAAGTTCTCGCCCTGCTCCATTCGGAATATATCCAATGTGCTGGACGTGCTGGTGGGCAACACGAAGCGGGACTGCTTCAAGGCCTCGGAGGGGGCCTTCTGCGGCAACAAGATCGTGGAGTCGGGCGAGGAGTGCGACTGCGGCTTCAACGAGGAGGAGTGCAAGGACAAGTGCTGCTATCCGCGCCTGATCAGCGAGTACGACCAGTCCTTGAACTCCAGTGCCAAGGGCTGCACGCGCCGCGCCAAGACGGAGTGCTCGCCCTCGCAGGGTCCCTGCTGCCTGGCCAACTCCTGCACCTTTGTGCCCACGCGCTACCACCAGAAGTGCAAGGAGGAGACCGAGTGCAGCTGGTCGAGCACCTGCAACGGGACGACGGCCGAGTGCCCGGAGCCCCGGCATCGGGACGACAAGACCATGTGCAACAATGGCACCGCCCTGTGCATCCGCGGCGAGTGCAGTGGCTCGCCCTGCCTGCTGTGGAACATGACCAAGTGCTTCCTCACCTCGTTCACGACGCCGCACGCGGACAAGCGGAAGCTGTGCGACCTGGCCTGCCAGGACGGCAACGACACCGCCACCTGCCGCAGCACCAGCGAGTTCGCCGAGAAGTACAACATCCAGAAGGGCGGTATCAGCCTCCAGCCGGGCTCGCCCTGCGACAACTTCCAGGGCTACTGCGACGTCTTCCTCAAGTGTCGCGCCGTCGACGCGGACGGGCCGCTGGTGCGGCTGAAGAATCTCCTGCTGAATCGCGAGACCCTGCTGACGGTGGCCGAGTGGGTCACCGAGAACTGGTACTTGGTGGTGCTGATGGGCGTGGCCTTCATCGTGGTCATGGGCGCCTTCATCAAGTGCTGTGCCGTGCACACGCCCAGCTCCAACCCCAAGAAGCGGCGGGCCCGTCGCATCAGCGAAACGCTGAGGGCCCCCATGAACACGCTGAGAAGAATGGTGAGTGGTCCGCAGGGATTTCCTGCCTATTGCTTGTCTCACTTACTCATCCGTGTCTCCTTCAACCTGCAGCAACGGCATCCCCATCAGCGCGGAGCCGGGCCGCGCAGCATTCCGCCGCCGGCCCACGAGGCCCAGCACTATCCCAGAGGCGGCGGAGGCGGAGGCGGTGGCGGTGGCGGTCGCCACGCAGGCTCCCGATCGCATCACCAGGCGCATCCGCACGACTGGGATCGCCACCAGGGCGGCCATTCCATCGTGCCGCTGCCCACAGGCGGCGCTCATGCCAGCCGCAGCTCCGCCGCCAATCAGGCGAGACGCAGCGATGGACGCGGCACCCGGTCGACGAGCAGCGGCAGGCCCGTCGCAGCAGCAGCAGCGGCGGCAGCAGCAGTGGGCGGAGCCGGAGGAAGCCGGGCACATGGCGGGTATGGAGCTGAGCAGGCGATACCGGGTTCCATTGGTGGTGGTGTGCAGGCGGCCATTAGCAGCGGCGGTGTGGTGGCGCGAGCCCAGCTGCCGCTGCCATTGCCGCCGGCCAATGCGCTGCAGCAGCAGCAGCAACAACAGCAACAGCAACAAGCACTCTCACCGCAACAGCCACAGGCAGCGTTCTATGCGCCGAAAGGTGCGTGTCCCGCCCATAGAGAGACCAGAGATCGTAGATTCCCGTAGAGATGTAGAGGCCCCCCCTCCCTCCCCCAAATCCATACCCTCCTTCTTTATACACACATCTCTCTCTCTCTCTCTCGCTCTCTCTCTACCCCGTTCTTCCACCAAATTTAATTTGTCGTTTTTCTTTTCGTTTGCGAAACGCTACGCTGAAAAATCCACCACAGAATTACCACCACGCAACAAGTCCCGCTCATCACGTACCAACAACACCACCACCACCACCACAACCACCTCCACAGGGGCGGGTGCGGGTGCGGGGGCGGCCAGCAGTGGCAAGAGCAGTAAGGGCAGCAAGAGCCAAGCCAAAGCCAAAGACACGAAGCATCACGGCGGAAGTCGCAGCAGCAGCAAAGAGAAGGCCGCCGCCAAGCCCGTCCGGCGCAATATCGTTTACTAGCGGGCGCACGAGCGGATCCCACGGCCATACCCCGAAGACAGACACTGAAACCTAGAAAGACAGATCCCGATCCCAACGAATGCCCGCCCGTGCGCCTTCTCGAACCCCGCCCCCCAGTCATCGATCCATGAGCTGTTGCCTCCCCACCACCAACCAAAAAAACAGAAAAAAAACACACGATTAACCATAAATGATACAAATTTTGACAGAAGCAATTGGTATGACATTTGTGTTTTTTCCTCCCCCCCCCCCCAAAATGTATTACGTTTGTTCTGCCCCCCCTCACACAGCCCCGTCCAACTAATTGTTTTGTTGTTCGTACTCCTGTCCTCCCGTCTCCTGGCATGTTCCCACCTCGGGGATTCCCTCTGGTAGTTTTATTGTTGCGTTTTCCGACTATTGTGTTCGATTACTTTATTGTATTGTTGCTGTTTTGTTATTGCATGTGCATTTGCATAAATTAACATTTACTTAAGCCTCTCTTACTAAACATATTCATAAGGATTTGGGTTAATATTTTACCTCTTTTGGTGCCACACTAACTAATTTGAATTCGGCCCAGGATATCCATGATCGAATTTAAATCTTACAATTTCCAGGCAGGAATTTAAAGCTAGTGCAGAAAGGAATTTGTATATCCTTGCATGAGTCCAAGGACTGAAAATAATCCACCAAGCAGCACTAACAGAGTCACATGATATTTCAAAATTATTTATTTATTTCAAAACTATTTACAAGAATTAGAAATAACTTTAGATTTTATTCGATTTGTAATTTATTATTATTATTTTTTCGTTATATCTGGTAAATTACCAATCTTTTGATGTGACAATTTCCTGTCAAAATTCACCATTTCCATATAAAGCTATAGAATAATTGATTAAAATACTAGATTAGCTCCTACCTAACCCCAAAAGCTTTCTTACTATTTATTTTTCTAATAATTAAAATCAATATCAATCTCTCACTAAAACCACTAATTAATAATATCAGAGAAAAGCAAAGAAAAATCATAATATCTGAAAGATAATTAATTTATGATCTTTTTTTCCCCAGCCGTCGCGCCGCCCCTGCTACAAGTAAGCTTTAGTCGGCCGACATCGCTGCACGAACAGCAGCAGCAGCAGCAGCAGGAGCAGCAGATACTGGAGACTCAGCAGCAGCAGCAGCAGGGGGGGTATGCCGATGCCTATGCGGCCCTGGGACGCGGTCAGTACGAGGCGACGACACGGGCGCCCAACAACAGCAAGGTTTGACAGCCAAAGGCGACAGCGGAGCGGCACAAGAAGCCAAAGGCAAAGCGGCTAAAGCAGCAGCAGCAGCAGCAGCAGCAGCAGCGACAGCAAATGCAACCAACACAGCCACAACAGCAACAGCAACAGCAACAAAAGCAAAAGCAAATACAACAGAAATCAAATGAACTCAAATTAAATGTAAATGTAATTTGTATGCTAATTATTTTTATTTAAACGAAAGTTTGTTTGCGAGGGGAAAATGCAGCAGCAGCAGCAAGAACAAAAACAAAAACAAAAGAAACAATTTTCATACGACAACAGAGAAAAGTAAAGCTAAAAATGAACGATATTTTTTATGGAATGAAATGAAATTAAATTAAAATGTAATGCGTAAAGGCAACATGCGAATTATGATTAATATAAATAATTGAAAATGACAACAGGCATAATATACATGCATACATATACAAACTATGCCCGTGTACATATTTACTGTGCGTACATAAATATGTATGTATTTACAAAGCAGCAGCCAGAACACACAAAACGTATGGATAACGAAAAAAAACAAACATTTAATTGTGCGAAAAAAGGAAAAAAAATATATATAAATGTCGGACAAGGCTCGGAAGACAAGTCACGAATACAAAATTAATGAAATATTTAAAAATCGCAAAAATGTGTTTTGTACAAACAAACAAAAGTAAAAAATCAAATAAAGTAAACACGAATTAAATTGTACGAATTAATTAAGCGACATCCACACGAAGAGCGGAAACAGCAAAGCATTTAAACTGTATTTAACTGTAACGAAGGCTAACAGTTTAATTAAAGCCGTCAAAATTGCATTTGTAAACTAGCAAAGAACCACGAAAATCTAAAACCACTAACAAATACCGAGGTACACGGAATCCCAGGGGGAGTTTTTAATTTGTTGTTCTGTATGAAATGTGAATTCTTTTAGTGTCGCTTCGGTTGCAATTCGAAACATCCTCTCCTTGTGCAGGCAAACGAAACAACTAATTTTTATATACTTCACATATTTTGATTATCTTAGGTACAATTTTCTATTGTCAGTTTTGATTAGTATTAGGTTAAAAGCTTTATGTTTTAGCAAGCTGGTAGCGAGCCCGCCACTGATTATGTTTAATGTTATCCGACATGTATATGATATGTATGTACTCCCTAAATCTAAATCTAAATCTAAATGTAAACCTTAATGTATTTTTATGTACGTATGTCGGAGGTCATGTACATGTACTCGTATGTGACTCGTATCTTAGGTTACTAGTTTATGTTTTTTGTTTTTGTCTGAGTTTCGATGTGCATGCTCAATGTTTAACAACGCAACTGCCCGGAGTCTCGTACGGGTACGCTGTCTTCGTGCCCGCCGTGCTCCAATCCGACGGATCAAAGATATTGTCATAATATTAATGGAATGCTTGTGTTCATTTCGCTGTTTGATCAGTTTTCAAAAGTATTGTCTGTGAATTATTCAGTTCTTAAAACGTATCTCAAAACTACTCGTAACTTACGTAGCAGACACTTTAAATATTTCGAATCTGTTTATATACTCTAGTTTCTGTGTTAGCCCTGCAAAATATGTATTACGAGTACACAAACACCAACACCAACTTCGAAATCTTGTAAATAAACTCTATGAAATATATATATAAATATAAATAACAAATAAGTAAGCGAATAAATTAAAAATGAATTGCATATACATAAACCGCTAAGTAAGTTCACAAATTAATTAAATTAAATCAATTGATATATGGAATATGTATTCAATAAATTTAAAAATTAAAAACGCAAAGAAACAAACGAAACTCGAAGCAAGCAAATGCTTTTGGTTTTTTCTCAAACAAAACAACATAACAGACAAAGAACAAAAACAAAAAACATTTAACTATTAATTTAATTAAAGTAAATAAAGAATTAATTAATTGACTTTAAGTAAACTAATTAATTATGATTATGAAAAAATGCAAAGGAAACTTCTACAAAAAAAAGAATGAATGAATATGAGAAATGATAATAAAACGCAAGAAAAAACTACTATTTTATAAAATAAAAACAATGTGTATATAATTGCGAATATTCGGATTCGGAGGTGATCCCAAAAATCTTTTTTGGTGAAATTCTAATGGAACAAAGACAAAAGAAATATTTTATGGGTGCCAGATATTCGATAGGGACTTTTGCATCAAGAGCAGGATCTACGGATCAATCGGGGTCTACCACTTTGGACTTTCGGATGGCTTGTCATCGTTCTGGAGAGGGATACCCCTCTAATGCGACCGCCCATGAAGGATACGCATATGAAATTACACTTTTTAAATCATTTTTAATATTAGTTAGCAAAGTGTTGAAGGCACTGTGGGACAATAAGTTACAAATACTTAAAAATTAGTATACAAAAAACGATTTTGGTTAACGGCGAACGGGACGAACACAATTTAGTTAGAGGCCATCTGGGGCTCCACCAACTATGCGCGTATTCGAGAGGCCTTCTTGCTCTTGTCGGCCTTCGGCGGAGGTGGTCCACTGCGTCCGGCCTGCATGTGGCGATTGTAGATGCTGCGGAGATGTCAGATTATAATACATAAAACAGTGGCTATTTCGTGCGGTCTCACTCACATTTTGTAGGTCTCCGTTTTGAGGTAATCAATCACATGACTGATGCCCAACAGATATTGCTCGGCAATGGGATTCACCCAGGGATTCTCCTCCATTTTCATCACTGACTTGTTGCTCAATAGATCCAGCTGAGCCACCTCGGGCGGAAGCACCTGCAGCCTGTTGTTTTGGATGTGCAGCTCCCGCAGACGCGCCAACTCCCCAATCTCGCGCGGCAGCTCCAGCAGGTCGTTGTCCCGCAGGCCAAGGATCTGCAGATTCTTCAGTTGGCCCAGCTCCTTGGGTATATACTCAAAGTCGTTGTCGCCCAGATACAGGGCGCGCAGCGTCTCCATGCCAAAGAAGTTGCCGGGCAGCATTTGCTCGCTCAGATTGTTGTACGAAAGATCGAGGACCTCCAGCACGGGAAAGGCGCCGAAGCCACGCGGCAGGTTCACCAGGCGGTTAATGGACACATTCAGGATGCGCAGCTTTGGCATGGACGACAGCGAAACCGGCAGCTCGGCCAGCTGGTTGTTCGAGAGGTTCAGAATCTCCAAGTTCAGCAGATTCGCGATTCCCGGACTGATCACACTGATTTTATTGTGCGACAGCGTGAGTCGGGTGATATTGGACATGTTGACTGAAACGACAGTTGGGACAAATAAATTAGGCAGTTATTTACTATATTTCAAAATTACACAAATATCCCAAAAACCTCAGCAGCAGCGAATTTCCCACTTGGGAACAGCTGTTCGCACGCAACAGGCAGGCGGAGTGATGCGATGTGCTAGAGCGAGATGACTATAGTCGCATGGGACATTTTTATTGCTGCTAGCAATTTTTTAATTTAAACAAATAAATATGTATCAATTGCTTGCTTGCACATAATAAATACATTATTCTCACTTTGAAACGGACTTTTATAACCATTTTGTCTGGAAATCCGCTTCTGCTGGGAGGTTTTTCTGTTTTAGAATCTATTCCTACAACCTACAATGGAATGTCTGTTCTGTTTTCGTGCTGGCGTCATCGCAGAAAATACATTTTGGGAAAATCACTTTAAACAGTATTCCGTAGTTATTTTCAATGTTATACTCTCAATGCAAACATTTGCAGACACAAAATGAAGCAAATAAAGAAGTATTCCCAATTTATTCTTCACAGTTGTTGGGCGAGGCCGAATTGTGCGTGGGTTGTGGGAGTTTCTTCTTGATGCCTGTATAAAACTCAATTTAAACTGTAAAAAGATGTACTTACACAGTCCGGGAAGCTCCTCGAAGGAGGTGAGACCCTTCTCCACCAGGTCCAATTCCCGGTTTTGTGTTTCCCGGGCTTCATCCAAAACTTTCTTCGCTTTCGACATCTTCGCGTTTACGTTTACTGGCAGACATTGACTCATTTTGTTGTTGTTTCGTTGTTGTTGTTCTGTTTCAGAGAGTTGCCAGACTGTTGGAAAAAGATGGAATGTTATGATGCCAGACCGATGGAAATCTATAACTAACGAGCTGCCACACTGGTGGAAAAGTATACTAAAATTAAAATAAAACTTAAAATTAAACCGCAGAGCAGATTTAATTTGTTAAGTCAATTTTAACCAGTTAATGAACTGCATTTTAGTATTGAAATTCGAAGACTGATCACATACCCAATGCCCCGCCAGCTGTATATGCGGAAGTGAACCTGAAACTTTGGTAACTGCAGTTTCGCTTGCAGATGTTTTTCTGCTGGCAGTTTTCAGCAGTTTTCCGCCACTTTGATACAAATTTCACTATTATTTAGGTCACTTTTGTATACAAAAATGCACTTGACCTAGTTTTTGATGGAAAAATGTCTGTTTACACAAAAATTATAGTTTTTCACTTGGATTTACATTAGCCTTTTTTGATTATATGATTTTCCCCATTACAATTGGAGGCAGGTGGCTTTATTCTAATGTGTTTCTCAGCGTGCTGATCTAGAAATCTAATCACAAAAATAGCCAAGATGCAGAATGAGTTGTACGTCGCGTCGCGTCGCGTCGTGCGGCATGCGTCACCTTGCGTGCTGCGACCGTCTCGGGTAACTAAAGACTCGAAATCTCCCACAGCGTCAACGAGATCGATCGGTCGATGTGAATGTGAATGTGAGTGTGGATATGCTGGGAATGTGGTGTGGATGTGCCTGGTCTCTGTATGGTAGATCCACTCTCTGGCATGGGCTGGTTTTGCCTTTTCTGATTGTCGCCACTGTCGATAAAAACAAAAGCAGCCAACCGACAGCCACTGCCGGCCCCAAACTTGATATGGTTGAAGTTTGCTTTGGTTTATTTCATAAAATATATATTTTGTACGTTATCCGAGGGAAGATCACTGCGATGGAAACCAGTTTGAGATCGTGGATTGAACGATTTTGCTGATTAGCTGGAATGGAATTCTGAAACATTGCATTTACTTGCAAAAGCAAATGATTTTCGAATTGGAAGCATGCTTTTTTAATTTTATACTTTTCTTCTTAAACTAAATAAGCCAAACTATATTTAATAGCGGGTATTTTTCCTCGCTTATCGGACACAAAAGATAGTATAAATCTATGACACAAAGCGCAAAGAGATGGGCGGGAGGACGGGGCTACATCGAATACGTATCCTTCTCGCTGCTGCAGTTGCACATCGGACTCAGCATTAGCTCAGCGTTATTACGAAATAATATGTTTCATTGCGTTTCGATCTAAAAATCGCTCAAGTCTTCATATTACTGGTAATTTGAAATAGTTGGAGTTTTTGCATGAGTCAAGATGCCAATTTTGTAATAAATATAAATGGTATACAACAAATACAGAGAATAAATAATGAGAATACTGTGAGTAACTCACTGAGCTGATAGTTTGAGACCACACCATGGCGGCACGGACGTTATTATCAGGAATATGCTATCAGCTCCAAGAATACCATAAATAATTAGTATTTATACAGGGTTTCTGGATCCACTCCACTCAGTTTGGTTGTGCATCGACAGTGCGAGAGTCAAGTGAAAAATGAGGAGCTCTGGCTTTGTGGTGTTCGTCCTTTGGCTTCTCCTGCAAGGGGAATCCTCTCTCGCCAGTGGAGATCAAGAAATAAATTTGTCGCAGGAAGTTGGCATTGGGAAACAGTGCAATGGATATTGTATCTCAGATATAAAGTTCTTCTATAATCTTTTCACCAATTTGAAAGTGACAGCCCATGCCAATAAGGATTTGAAAAACCAAATATACTTATTGGAGGCGCAGCTCAAGATGAAAGACGAAGCAATAACAGATAAAGTAGAACAATTCAAAAACCTGTGGGAGCTAACTAAATTAAGTGCCGAAAAATGTGATCAACAAAGAGGACAGTACGAAGATAAAATCAATAGTTTGGAAGCAGATATTATTCAAACTCTAGGCAAGCTGAATGCTACGATCGAAGAAAATGAGGTAATAAGATCTGGGATAATTGATGTGCGACAGCTAACCACCAAAACGGAAGATATCAATGCTCTTACGGCCAGAATAAACGTATTAGAAACAGAAAACAATAACTGTCTTGATGCATTAATCTCCAAGACGGAACAAATCGATGTACACCATGCCATAATACAGAATCAGGAGACGGAAATCAAACACTGCCAAGACCAGTTGACGATCAAAGGGGATTCGGTGAAAGCCTTCGAATCCACAATCCGCGAAAAGGACTCCCAATTCAAAAATCTAACCTCGGAGACAGAGCTGCTGAGAGGAAAATACGAAGCCAGCAGCTGCTTACCCTTCGTCAACTCCACTGATATTCATAGCATAAGGGTGAACGGTAAAGACCCATTCGTAGTGCCCTGCAATTCCAGTGTTGCCGGATCTGGCTGGACTGTAATACAGAGACGAGTGAACGGCAACGAGGACTTTAATCGCACTTGGAGTGACTACAGACTAGGGTTCGGAGATCTTCGGGAGAACTTCTTCCTGGGACTGGAAAAGATCTATCACATTACCATGTCACAGCCCCACGAGTTGTACATCCAACTCCAAGCTGTAAATGGATCCACTGCCTATGCTCGCTACGATGATTTCAAAGTAGGAAGCGAAGAGGAAGGCTACACACTGAAATCGGTAGGAAAATATTCAGGAACAGCCGGAGATTCTCTAACTGAACTCCTGAACATGAAGTATTCCACATCGGACCGGGATAGTGACATTCATGAGACAGATAATTGCGCGACACGTGATGCAGGTGGTTGGTGGTTTTCTGATTGCGGATATAGGTATGCTTAACTAACGCCATTGATTCCTACGAACTTATCATATTAATTTTGTATATTATTACAGCGCCCTCAACGGAAAATATGACCAAGATGGCAAAAGTAGCAAGCATACAGACGGCATTTATTGGGGTACTTGGCACAACTATGACTACACGATCTCGCTTACATTTGCTCAAATGATGATAAGGCCAAAACCACTATAGAATGTATATTCTATATTGATGTTTTGTTTTTTTTTTAAACATTAGCAATATTCATTAAAAATTAATTTAAAAGAAAAAAAATGAAGTCGAACCCTTTCGGAGATTTTTATCTATTAGATGTTTCCGTATTTGTTTACATACGTTTTTTACATCTGCCTTTTCTACATGTCTTTATCTACTTCCTACATATACATACACGGCTGTGTGCGAGAGAGAGATAGATCATTTGTTCCTTCTGGCTATACTAATGATCCGATCTGATCCAGATTTAACATTCTGATAGATATGGTCATTTTCTATGATTCTGTGTTTTTGGTTTTCCCGTATCTTCAAAATTGTATATTTTTGTCCTTTGTGGGGGCGGAAGGGGGCGTGACCAACTTTTGAAACAATCTCGGGGCGAAATTTTGAAATACACTTGTAACAGTGCGATAGGACAGGAGTCTGGATACAAAATTGTGTTGCTCTAGCTTTTACAGTCTCTGAGCTATAGGCGCTAATGAAGACGGACGGACGGACAGACGGACGGACAGACAGACATAGCTATATCGACTCGGCTATTGATGCTGATCAAGAATATATATACTTTATGGGGTCGGAAACGATTCCTTCTGGGTGTTACACACAACCGTTATCACCACAAATCCAATATACCCCTATACTCTTCGAGTACCGGGTATAAAAATCTCCAAGTCGAACGTGTGCGTGTTGCATATACCCATTCCCCTTTCGCGTGTACAGGGTATCAAAGCATGACTCAGTGCTATATGGCGGCAGATAAACTCTCGGACACAAAATAAAATAATTTTATTTATAAACAGCTTTTAGCATTAATCATTAAATCATCCTTCTTCATTGCTTTAACTTCAAAATTATCATTCAAGAACATACAATTTCATATGACTTTTGGTCTTATCATCATTTGTGAATATGTAAGGGAGATCTTGTAGTCATAGCTGTGCCAAGAACCCCAATGAATGCCGTCTTTATGCTTGCTACTTTTACCACCTTCATAATATTTTCCATTAATATTACTGTAATGACATAAAAATTAATATGATACATTTTTAAAAATCAATAGCGTTAGTTTTGCATAAAATATACATTACCTATATCCGCAATAAGAAAACCAAAAACCACCTCCACCTTGTGTCGCGCAGTTATTTTCCTCATCAGTGTCATTATCCCGGTCCAAGGTGGAATCTTCATATTCCTATTTTGAAATCATCGTAGCGAGCAAAGCTGGTGGATTCATTAACCATTCCAAGTTTGATGTACAACTCGTGGGGCTGGGCCAAGGTCATTTGATAGATTTTTTCCAGTCCCAGGAAGAAGTTCTCCCGAAGATCTCCGAACCCTAGTCTGTAGTCACTCCAAGTGCGATTAAAGTCCTCATTGCCGTTGACTCGTCTCTGGATGACAGTCCATCCAGATCCGGCAACACTGGAATTGCAGGGCACTACGAATGGGTCAATACCCTTCAACCTTATGCTGTGGATATCAGTGGAGTTTGTGAATGCGAGACAACTGCTAATGTTGTCGACTTGAGTCCAATCTTTCGCTGTTGGGCTTTGTCTTTTCGATTCGTCCATTTGAATGATGAGGTCTGACTTTTCTTTTATTATGCGGTCCTTCATTTCTATTTGATTAGTTTTTTCTCGAATTTCTTCTTCAAGTTTGCGAATGGACTCTTGATACTCTCGGAATTCAAGATCATTAATCTGATCTTCCAGCTGGGTTGTCGGTTCATTTTTCATGAGGCTTATCTTACCCAATAGATCATCAATTTGCTCATCTTTCTTTCGGATCGATGTATCTAAAAGCTCCTTGCCTCGCGTTATAGTAGACGATAGGTTATCAACTAATGTCTGTATTTCAATGGCGTTTGCAAGTTCAAGCTGGCTCTTCAGTCTCGCGATGGTAACATCTTTCTCCCGGATTTGGTCCTTGAGTTCGTGGATGGTTGCATCTTTGCCCTGGCATATGGCAGCATACCGGAGCAGGGGCTTAACGATTGGATAGCAAATAGCCCCACACCGCTCGTCGTCCTCCTCCCGGATCACCTCGCAGCGCTGCAAACGGAATACCAAACAAATTAGTTTATTTCAATTAAAATTGATCAATTCACTCAATTCTCACAGCACTATTCTCGGAGCCACTTTCAGTGGAGAGAGTGATGTCTCCCTCCGCGTGGAGGAAGAAAAGGACAATAATCCAATATTTTTGCATGGCTTTTAATTAAATGACAAATCGCGTTGAAAGATTTAAATCAGACTGACTGAAAGATGAAAGACTGAAGTCTTCTTATATAGCAAGTCTTATCAATCAATGCAAACGACTTTCATGTTGTTTTCGAGCTCATAAATGAAGCAAATCCTATTTATAATCTTCCACATATGAATGTATACTCGTAGATCAGAGTTGAGTTCAAATGGCATCTTTATGTGAATGGGCAGATCCTGTTCAAGGTTATTGTTGATAATACAATGCCCCTATACAGTCGAACTTCTCCATAACGAACTTCCCCTAGTTTTTTATATAACGAATTTATTTCCGGAACACTGCATTTTCGTTCAATTTTCAGAACGTTTTGATCTCCTTATAACGAATTATGGTTTTCTTTATAGCGAATATTTCTCTATTACGATGTTTTTCCTTGCCCGTAACACGAATGCTCCTACGCTTTCGATCTCCCTATACCGAATTTTTTTCAATTATTATACCCGGTACTCGAAGAGTAAAGGGGTATATTAGATTTGTGCAAAAAATTAATGTGTGTAACACCCAGAAGGAAGCGTTTCCGACCCCATAAGGTATATATATTCTTGATCAGCATCAATAGCCGAGTCGATATAGCTATGCCCGTCTGTCCGTCTTCATTAGCGCCTATAGCTCAAAGACCATAAAAGCTAAAAGGAACACAATTTTGTATCCAGACTCCTGTCCTATTGCACTGTTACAGGTGTATTTCAAAATTTCGCCCCGCCCCCTTCCGCCCACTCCAAGGACGAAAATCTGTGGCATGCACAATTTTAAAGATACGAGAAAACTAAAAACGCAGAATCGTAGAGAATGACAATATCTATCAGAGTGTTGAATCTGGATTAGATCGAATCATAAATATAGCCGCAATGAAGAAAACCATTTCGAAATGCATCGTTCCCTCTCGCTCTCTCTCACACACAGGGGTAGGCCCTATGCCTGATCGAATTTTTTGACGCCTAGTTCTCAGAGACTATAAGAGACTGATATCAAACCGAGACGTCACTCCAAGTGCGATTAAAGTCCTCGTTGCCGTTGACTCATCTCTGGATTACGGTCCAGCCAGATCCGGAAACACTGGAATTGCAGGGCACCAGGATGGGGTCTATTTCGTGCAACCTTATGATATGGATGCCAGTATAGTTGACGAAGGGTAAGCAGCTGCTGGCTTCATTTTTTCCTTTCAGCAGTTCTGTTTCTGACGGACGGATGGACGGACAGAAGGACGGACAGACAGACATTGCTATATCGACTCAGCTATTGATGCTGATCAAGAATATATATACTTTATGGGGTCGGAAACGCTTCCTTCTGGGTGTTACACACAACCGTTATCACCACAAATCCAATATACCCCTATACTCTTCGAGTACCGGGTATAAAAATCTCCAAGTCGAACGTGTGCGTGTTGCATATACCCATTCCCCTTTCGCGTGTACAGGGTATCAAAGCATGACTCAGTGCTATATGGCGGCAGATAAACTCTCGGACACAAAATACAATAAATTTATTTATAAACAGCTTTTAGCATTAATCATTAAATCATCCTTCTGCATTGCTTTAACTTCAAAATTATCATTCAAGAACATACAATTTCATATGACTTTTGATCTTATCATCATTTGAGAAAATGTAAGGGAGATCGACCAGTCATAGTTGTGCCAGGAAACCCAATGAATGCCGTCGTTAAGCCGGTTACTTTTACCACCTTCATAATAATTTCCATTAAGATTACTGTAATGATATGAAAATTAATATGATCCATTTCTAAAAATCAATAGCGTTAGTTCTGCATAAAATATGTATGATTACCTATATCCGCAAAACGCAAACCACCAACCACCTCCTAAATCTTTCGCGCAATGAGAATAGTCTTTAATGTCATTATCCCGGTCCCATGTGGAAAACTTCATGTTCAGGTGAGGTTCAGTTAGAGAATCTCCGGCTGATCCTGAATATTTTCCCACCGATTTTAGTTTGTAGCCTTCCTCTTCGCTTCCCACTTTGAAATCATCGTAGCGAGCATAGCCGATGGATCCATCAACCCTTCCAAGTTGGATGTACAGCTCGTGAGGCTGTGACATGGTCATTAGATGGATTTTGTCCAGTCCCAGGAAGAAGTTCTCCCGAAGATCTCCGAACCCTAGTCTGTAGTCACTCCAAGTGCGATTAAAGTCCTCATTGCCGTTGACTCGTCTCTGGATGACAGTCCAGCCAGATCCCGAAACACTTGAGTTGCAGGGCACATCGAATGGGTCCATTCCGTGCAACCTAATGCTGTGGGTACCAGTGGAGTTGAAGAAGGGTAAGCAGCTGCTGGCTTCATTTTTTCCTTTCAGCAGTTCTGTTTCTGAGGTTAGACTTTTGAATTGGGAGTCCTTTTCGCGAATTGTGGATTCGAATGATTTCACTAAACCCTCCTTGATCGTCAGCTGGTCCTGGCAGTTTTTGATTTCCGTCTGGTGATCCTTTATTTTGGCCTGGCTAACTTCAATTTCTTTCGTCTTGGAGATCGATTCATCACGGCTTTTATTGTTTTCTGCTTCTAATACGTTTATCCTGGCCGTAAGAGCATTGATATCTTCCGCCTTGGTGTTCAGCTGTTGCTGGTAATCTTTTATTTGCTTTTCCAGATCCATTATCCTAGATCCTTTTACCTCGTTCTCCTCGATCGTGGCATTCAGCTTGCCTAGATTTTGAAAAATCTCTGCTTCCAAACTACTTATTTTAGCTTCAGACCGTTCTCTTTGAAGATCACTGTTTTCTGATCTTAGATTTTGCTCTCGTAGGTCCTTTATTTGTTCCACTTTATCTCTAATTTCTTCGTCTTTCAACTTGATGTGATCATCTTTGCCTTTCAAGTGCATCGCCAATTGGTATATTTTTGCTTTCATTTCATTGTTGGCATCGACCTCTACTTTCAACTGGTTGAAATGGTCGAATATTGGCCTTAGGACTGAGAAGCAATGCCCATTGCACTGATCCTGCGTAACTTCCTGCGGCGAATGTGTTATTTTTTTCCTTTCTCCACTGGCGAGGGAGGATTCCCCCTGCAGGAAAAGCCAAAGGATGAACACCACAAAGCCAGAGCTCTTCATTTTTCACTTGACTCTCGCACTGTCGATGCAAAACCGAACTGAGGGCACTGGATGCGATAACCATATATAAATATAAATTTTCGCGTTGATTTAATGTATATTTATATTATATATTATGCATTTTGCGTATCGCCCGAGTGCATATACTTGGGGGACTAAGTATATGAATATTACGGTATTCCTGGAACTGATAGCACATCCATGATAAAAAACGTCTCGACCGCTATGGCGTGATCTGAAGCTCTCAGCTCTGTGAATAATATTCTCTGTATTCGATGAGTACCGTTTATATTTATTATGCGCCATCGTGCACTCAGCGCAAAGATAGTTTTGTTTTTTTTAGGGAGTTCAATACCTTAGAAAGACTTTGAAGGAAAGCGTTGACCATAATATCATATTCTTGTGGCAGATAATAATAGTTTTCAAGGAAAACATGTCTATAACGAGAGGGAACGTTGTAAGCCGCGTCTACGCCGCGGCTCTACTTTATACCCGGTACTCAGTCAGTATATATGTACAGTGGTGCTCATAGACTTAAGCCACAAGACTTCAACCAAGAATTTAAACGAAAATTAAGAAAAGTTTTTATTTCACAGCTCCAATTTTTGGTGTCACATTAGTTCTATATATCAGTGTTCTAATAGAAGAATAACCAAGTTATAAAAATATATATTCAACGAAAAACTTAAAAAATCTGAGACCATCTCCAAAATGTCCTGCTCACATACTTAAGCCACCTGGAAAAAAATGGTTTAAAAAGTTAAAATTTGCCCAATATTCCTTATACTTTTAACAAATTTACTTTAATATTGAGTGGGATGACCTTTCTGCTTAAGAACAGCGGAGCAACGCTTTGGCATTGAATCCACAAGGCGTGCGCACTGTTGAGGGGTGATTTTTTTCCACTCCTCTTGCAAAATTCGCCACAAATCGTTTTTATTTGCTGGTTTTTTTTGGCCAACGACTTGTTTAAGAATTCCCCACAAGTTCTCTATAGGGTTCAAGTCGGGGCTCTGCGGTGGCCATTGCAAAACATTAATTGCCTCTTGGTTAAGCCACGACTTGACTATCTTGCTGGTGTGTTTCGGGTCGTTGTCCTGTTGAAATATCCAGGCAAGTGGCAAATTATCGGCATATTCTCCAGATAAATTGTTAATAAGGATGTCCCTGTACATTTCGCCGTTCATAATGCCTTCTATCTTCACTAGGGGACCTACGCCCGATGCGGTGAAACAGCCCCAGACCATAATCGAAGCGCCACCATGTTTAACGGTCTTCTTCGTGTATTTGGGGTCCAATTGTTTGTTTGGAGGACGTCGTACATATGGTTTACCATCACTCCCAAAGACATTAAACTTGGATTCGTCGCTCCAAACAACCATGTTCCAAAAATTGGGACCTTTTTGAATATGCTCTGTGGCGAATTGAAGGCGCTTTTTAACATTTTTAATAGACAGCAATGGTTTTTTTTGGGCAATGCGTCCATATAACCCGAATTCATTTAGCCGTCTTCTTATGGTCTGAGCTGACACATTCACGCCATAATCTGCCACCATTTGACCTCTGATTTGCGTCGAAGTCAAGAACGGATCGGCTTTACTGATTTTGGCAATCCGTCTATCGTCGTTTAAAGTGGTTTTTCTGGGCTTTTCACGTGGAATATTTTCCCAGGTTCCATGTTTCTTATAAAATGCAATGGCATTTCTGACTTTGCCACGCGAAAAATGTAAAGTCTTACAAATTTGTAGAATACTTGTGTTTTTTTCGTAATATTCCCATATTAGCTTTCTTTCTGCCGGATTTGTATTTTTATTTTTAGCCATAGCGGTCAAATTGTTTTGGGAAACGTATTTAGTATTCAATATTTTAGTTTAGAAAATAACCAGCACAACTTTCCCGGAAAAAACACAATTTTGACGATTTTAGCTCAAGGTGGCTTAAGTATATGAGCAGAGCGCAATACTCCTTTTTGACATTTAGTCAATTTTTTGGGAACCCCCGAATTCCTACTTGTCATTTTTTACTGTGATCAACTGCTTAAATAACAGTGTTGCAAAATGTAAAAATTTCAGGCCGAAATAAATATGTTCAAAAAAGTTATTAAGAAAACAGTTTATGGTAGTGGCAGTGGCTTAAGTCTATGAGCACCACTGTATGTGAGCTTGTTGTAATTTATTACATGTTCGCAAAAGGGAAAAATTTAATTTTAGGCAAAAAAAAAAAAATTTAAGTCGAACCTTTTCGTAGATTTTGATCTATTAGATGTTTCCATATTTGTTTACATAAATTTTTTACATCTGCCAGTTCTACATGTTTTTATCTACTTCCTACATATACATACACGGCTGTGTGCGAGAGAGAGAGAGGGAATGAGTCTGCGCTTGGAAGGTCACGGAAATTTAATTTGTTCCTTCTGGCTATACTAATAATCCGATCTGATTCAAATTCAATACTCTGATAGATATAGTAATTTTCTATGATTCTGCGTTTTTGGTTTTCCCGTATCTTCAAAATTGTATATTTTTGTCCTTTGTGGGGGCGGAAGGGGGCGTGGCCAAATTTTAAAACAAACTCGTCTCGGTTTGATATCACAGGAGCTTGGATAGAAGTTTGGTGGTTCTAGCTCTTATAGTCTCTGAGAACTAGGCGTCAAAAAATTCGATCAGGCATAGCGCCTACCCCTGTGTGTGAGAGAGAGCGAGAGGGAACGATGCATTTCGAAATGGTTTTCTTCATTGCGGCTATATTTATAATCCGATCTTATCCAGATTCAACATTTTGATAGATATTGTCATTCTCTACGATTCTGCGTCTTTAGTTTTCTCGTATCTTTAAAATTGTGCATGCCACAGATTTTCGTTCTTGGAGTGGGCGGAAGCGGGCGGGGCGAAATTTTGAAATGCACTTGTAAGAGTGCGATAGGACAGGAGTCTGGATACAAAATAGTGTTCCTCTAGCTTTTATGGTCTTTGAGCTATAGGCGCTAATGAAGACGGACAGACGGACGGACAGACAGACATAGCTATATCGACTCGGCTATTGATGCTGATCAAGAATATATATACTTTATGGGGTCGGAAACGCTTCCTTCTGGGTGTTACACACATCCACTTTTGGCACAAATCGAATATAACCCTTTACTTTTCGAGTACCGGATATAAAAATCCCTTATACGGTATGCTAAAACCTCAACATTTATTGTATAACTGTTGTATAACCGTAGAAAACGGCTTTACCTATTTCAGGCATTTTAATCATATTATTCACTTGACTGTCGATGCATTTGAAATGGTAAATGGCTGGCTTTTAACGCATTTCCAGTACGACCCACAGGCTCCAAGGCGATGGTTCTCAAATGTATCCTCGCTGCAACTCTGATGCTGAGTCTAGTAAATTGTGGCTTCATTAAGTGGGACTCCCCCGTTACAAGTATAAGCTAGAGAGTTTTCCGAGTTGGTACTTTTACTGGGAATACCATGTTATTTTATTGCAGTTTGCCATGTGCTAGGACGATGTCAAGAAGCCGGAGAACATTGCACTGGACGCTTATTCGAAGATCAAAAATGCGGAGAAGCAAGGCGTTGCTGCATACGTAAATATGTACCAAGATCAAGACATGAATAAAATCTCATCCGACAATGTGCAGCTTATAAGATTTTAATCGTGGGTCAGAAATAGGTAAAAACGGAAATTAATTTCCATCCTATTCAGATTTCTTGCTTAGTTGCTTCCACTTTCGAAAATCAACCGAGGAGAATTGTATGGAGTGGAACTTCATTATAGAATGATTCTGCAATTCATCCGCAATCGGTCACGGAAAGCGTTAAGTCTTAGTCAATATACTAATGGATATACATACATAAATATATAATATATTAATTGAAATCGCGATGTGGTACAATATTTTTAAGATGAATATTAAAATTGAAATGGGCGAATATTTTAGGAGAATCAGAGCAGTGGAAAACAAGAAAATGTTGCTGAAATACAGCTGTGTTCACTAAAATAGCAGTGTTTCAGGTCGCCACCCTCCAAACTGTTTTCAAATATATTTCTAGTCTTCCACACTGAACAAATGATACCTTTCTAGAAAGCCTGGAATGTAAGCATTAGAATCTTGAAGAAATCCCGTAACATTTCCATTCCATCTGCTTATATAGTACCTACACAATCTGGCCCTGACCTTAACATACGTGTATTCTGATTATACAAATGGTCAACGTATTTATCGTGCCAAATTGGCCAAGGCAACGCTAACGGGTAGGTTGCCAATAGAGTAAACATCATGGACATATTTTGAGCGATTAAAACCAACAGGTCCTTGCCGCGTTCCAGACCGGGGAAGGTGTATGAATATATATGGAAAATGCAATGGAAATACGTATCAAGTGGAAGAATGCCTATTGCCATCAGTCTGCTGTGTCAAACCGAGAGGCATTTTTAAATGATTTTTATGCTGGTGCTATATAGAAGGGCCATTGATTCTGTTGTCTAAAATAAAATGCATCCAGCTTTAGCATTCCAGCTTTACACGAAAAAGTTATCTGTGGTCCAGACTTTGCTGACCTAACTCTGTTTTCGCTTCCGCTCGGAGTGTAATGAATCTTTCCCAATTTCGAGCTTAGAACACATCCAATATTATCTCATGGGGGCACTAGCCGCTTTGTCTATTTTCTGCATTTTTAATTACTGCATTTAGCATCGCTGCAGCACCCACATGTCCGCGTGGGCGGTTGTGCCTCACATTTTGGCTTCGGTATTAGTTTTCATTTCGCCCGTCGTCGAATCTGCAAAACAGAAAGTTTGTCTTATGCGCCTTCCGCTGCATAATTTGCGTGTTGCTCTCCATTCTCCATTTTTGTTCTGTTTTTTGCTTTCTTTTTGGGAGATGGATTGTGGGGGTGGAGCCGGGGGGTTGTTGCTGCGCCCCACACATTTGCGCCACATAAAATATGCAAAACAATGCAAAAACTCTCGCCTGGGCAGCAAAGCAACAACGAAATATAAACTTTCCCTGCTCTGGCCCAAAAATTAATTTTTGTTTCAGATGGCGCGCAGATTTTTCGGCTGCATTTTTGGCCGTGCTGCTAATGTTGTGGCAACAGCAGCGGCGGGCGCCGAGCATCGTGCCACAGTCTGCCATCCACCATCCACCGACCACCGGCCAACGACCACTGTCCGTACTTTTTGTTTTAATTAACTTTTTTGTTTGTTGTTTTGTTGCCAAAGTTTTGCAGCGCTGTGCAAATTGTGCTAATTTTGAAATGGCGTGCAATGCAATGTTCGTGCATTTTTCATGCCTAAAAATTGCCACGCGAATCACTACGAGAATAGTGATCTATTGCCAGACAACCGTTGGACAATTTCCCAATCGAAGTTGGTTTTTCCTAGCAGCGTCACTTCCCCCTAAAAGGGCCCCCGATCCGATTTTCTTTCCTTCTGTCTCCATAATTCATTTGGCCTTAAGTCGAGTGCCGTGCTAGCCGCTGGCCATGTGGGATCTAATAAGAATATTTGTTTGGGCTCGGCTACTTCGATTCATAAATTATTCAGTGGCGGGAATGCTTTGAATTTTATAATGCCAAAGTTAATTTAGGGCAATAAATTCGCATTAACTTGTAAGATAATTTGCATTAGGCGCAACATCGATATAGCTATCGATGTGGTAACCTAATCCAGCCATACATAGGATTTAAACGATCTGAATTGAAGTTAATTAATGGCGCTTACAGCACGACAGCACGAGTGAGAGTGCGCATTGTCCTCACTAATTTGTGTCCGTTTTCCTGCCTCGACCACAGCCCGAAAGAGTTGTCGGTCCTTTAGGCTGATTGAATAGCTCCAAGTGGTCTCGAGCCGGGCCCGTCCCAGCCTGGTAGCTGCTGGAAATATAAATGACTGCTTCCCTCTCGCAGCTGTCAACACATGGACATGGGCGCATCCTTCTGTCCGGCCCTTGGACGCTTACTTTATTTCTGGCAATTTTTCAATGCGCTTTGCTTGCCCAGGCCCAAGGCAATGGCACAGCCGTCAGCCGGCAGGCATCAAGCATCGTGCCCAGGACTCGGCACCAGGCCATGGCAATCATTGGCAATGGCTGCTTTGTAGCTCCATTCAGGCCTCGACCACAGGATGTGCTGTGCCTTTTACTGTCTTGCACTTACTTATACAGCCAACCTTCTCCCTCTGGCTGGGGGGAAAGCTGGGGCTCAGTGCCGTTTGATTTACTTCAAACAATCGGCAACATCATACATCAACGCGTTTTTTGTTCTTGTTTTTGTTTCGGTTTTGCTGAGTAAATCTCTATGCAAACCTCGGGCCTTGCCTCCCACACGCCCCGCAAACGGTCTCGTTTGTTGTTAAATTTGTGCAGATTTTGCCTGTTCCCTAGACTTATGTTCGATTCGACTTTGTCAAGGGCTTGTACTCTCACTACAAACCTATATATCAATACAGATCAATACCTCGAGGGGCAGCATAGGTAAATGAAGAGCAGACTGGTTCTCTATAGGCCTCTGACCTCGTGGTCTCTATGGCGTGTAAAAGGAGACAATTTTCATTAAGCTTAAAGCATTCGAGTCCCCATTCAGCAGCAACTTATGAAATATTTATGCAGCAATGACACAGCATATGAAACTCAAACAGAAAATGAAATAAATGAATTTAATTGGCTCACGCAAAATACGGCCAAACTAATCCATTTTAATTAAAGTAAATAAAATTTAATTTTCAAAGTGATGGCGGTCAGGTCGTAAGGGCACCAAAAGGGATTATGCAGTCGCAAAAAAGTGCGATAAAAAAGTGAGTAAAATACAATACGGAACCGAACCGAAACCGAAGCCGAACGAGCATAATTATTGGCGGACGGGGTAAAGTTAGATAAACGGATTTAAATTGTGGATGGCGTGTGTGTGTCCTGTGAAATGCATAATTCATAATTATGCCCATGTTCACTGTATAAATAAATAAAATTCCACATTAATTTGTTGACAATTATGAATTTATTAGCTGAACAAAGGCTTGTTGCCAAATCTGCGCTGTAGCTTACAAAGCGATTAATTAGCGTTCGGCTGGCATTCGGACTGTCAACAAATATTTAACCACTCATTAGGCGCCGGCACCCTCCAGCCAGAGTCAAGCCCCAGCTGCACTACGTATACGCCGCGTATTACCAGCACTAGCACCTGCCCCTCATTAGAATTCAGCTTGTGTCCCGCTGTCTCGTCTCGTCTCAAGTTAACTCCAGCTTCAGTGTTCCGCAACGTGTGCCGCAGAAAGAAAAAGAAAACGCACACGGAAAATAGGAAAATTGTGTGTGCCGGGGGAAAACTACTTGCTATTCAGTACGTTGAACTTCGTTTAGCCGGGCGAAATGTTTTAGAACTCGTTAGAGCGTCCATGGAGAGGACAGAGATTGAGATTGAGATTGAGCCGGAGACGGAGTCCTGACAGGCTGCTGCTGGAGTGCTGCCTCATCAATGTCCTCGCTCCCCCGACTAGCCGCAAGCTATTGAATATCACCGCGTAATCTATTTAGCATCAACTGTTGCGCTGCTGAGCTGCCAGATGGAAAATCGACAAGAGGGCCAGCAATTATTTGCCAGCCCTGATTGCGACTGAAATGGTCTCCAGCTTGATTTGCACATCATGCGACAAGCTGATCCGATCGGTAGTTTAACTACATGCTTACGCTTACCCTTGCTATCAGCGATTCTGAATCCTGTGCTCAATCGCATCAGTGTCTGGGCAATCATGTGGAGACATCGACTCAGACAATAACATTACATCTCAGCCCCGATTCGGTGTCTGTTGTCTGGCACCCGAAAACAGAAGTATTCCCCTGTCCAAATCAAAGTATTGATAAATGATGTATTTGTGGGGAGGGCGAGCAGCTCTGAGGGCTGACTCTGGTCACTTTTTGCACATTTCTCATGCAAAGGATGGATGCTGCGATGGCAACGAAAGGCAGACCGTAAAAAAGTTTCTCAAATGGGGACAATGACTACGGTTACCAGTTGTCTGACTTTTCCAGCACAGAAAGGGACAGGGAAGGAGAGAGAGGGAGCGGAAGGGAGCGTACCTGGCCTTGTCCTTCTGTTGATTTGACAAGCTCATTTGACAGCTACTACATGTTAGATATATGTTCGCACTAAATAATTGTCGAGGCCAGCAAAAGCAAAAGCAAAAGTTCTGACAGGAAAACGACAAAACGGTGCCAAATTATTGGACAATTAATAAACACTGCAAAAGGAATTCAACTAATTTCCGAGCAATTAAAACAATCAATCCAATTAACTTAACACAAAGGGAAACCGTCCGCCAGGTGGTCGGAGCGGAGCAGACAATAGAAAACCACGAAAGCAATCCAATCCTCTCAGTCAGTCGCTCGGTTGGTCAGTCGGTCGATGATGATGAATGATGCATTTCCTTTTGATTTTTGCTTTCCTTTCACTTTGTTTGATTTTATTTTTGTAATGCATTACATGCCATTATAATGGCAGCACACCGAACGAAAAAGTAAGGAATAAAAACTATAAGCCAGCAGAACTGCTTGAATTTTATTGGCGAAATTGATAAAGTGGCTGTAGCAAAAACGAAAGGAATTGTAAATGCAAGGCGATCGATCGTTGGACCAAAACAGGGAAAGGACTGGATGAGGAAGGACAAGGGCTGGGGCTGGGGCTGGGGCTGGGGCTGGCGCTGGGCAATCAACGTGCACAAGTACAAGGATTTTGGGATTTATTCGACATTTTACCTTCCCCCGTTTCGACTTGTGTTTTGCATGCATAAAAATCTGAGAAAATGCGCTTGACTGTGGACAGGGGAGGGCGCCCCATGCTGCCTTGAAATCTGCTTTAATTTCCAGAAAAAGTTCGACAAAGAATTCAGATGATTTACTTTAAATATAGAAGGATTTTCCCGATTTAAGTATAAGGAGACGAGAAATTTATAAGTAGAACAAAATTTAATAAGCTTCCCAACTCATCTTCAGATAAGTCGGGATAAAGAAAGCCTTTGAACCCGAAAAATCCCCAACAGAATTCTCTTTTGGGAAAATTTGACCGCAGGAGCAAATCCATACTCGAAAATGGGAGAAATCAAAAATCAAAAAGAAACATTGCTTGTCAGGCCAAGGACTTGAGAATGGGATTCGGGACTATCTGCTGGGGCCCAACCGGTTCACAATGGAAGCAGAATAATCGCATATCAAACATTTAAACAGATTTACTCGCAAAAAAGGACTGAACACCACTGTGTGTGGACTACGTGTATTGAGAGAGAGAGGGAGAGGGAGAGGGAGAGAGAGCGAGGGATAGAGGAGGATGAGCCCTCACTTTGCTCGTAAGCCAGTCGTTTAGGGAGGCTGGTGGTGGGTCGAGGGGCTGCCACATGTTACGTAACATGCTCAATTTAAAGTGCCTCTGATTTACCAGTGGAAATCACAGTGAGCCTGTGTATGTGGCTGTGTGTGGCTGTGGGTGTGTGTGTGTGTGTGTGTGTGTGGCACACGTCTCTCTTTGTTTGGACTACAAATAGATGAGGCCATGCAAGTGCAGCCTGCATGCATGCATCTGTATGCGTATGTGTGTGGCTTTATAGAGAGAGGAAAAATATTGTAGCATAATTTTCGGCGCCAACAATACTCGTACGTGCAGCGGGAAAGCCAGTGCACTGCAGTGCACTATGGGGAATTTTGCCACTTTTTGTGGCATTAATTAATAACTTCCAAACGAAACAATATTTTTTGATTTGGTTTTTTGATATGAGTTTGTAATAGCAATAGAAAGTAATTTTGAAAAAATGGGCGTGGTGGCCCTTTTTATACCCGGTACTAGAGAGTACCGACTTCATGAGCGCCTAGATCTCAAAGTCTATAAAAGCTAGAGCAACACAATTTTGTATCCAGACTCCTGTCTTACCACACTGTTTCAAGTCTATTTCAAAATTTCGCCCCACCCCCTGCCGCCCACTCAAAAAACGAAAATCGGTGGCATGCACAATTTTAAAGTTACGAGAAAACTAAAAACGCAGAATCATAGAGAATGATTATATCTATCCAAGTGTTGAATCTGGATCAGATCGGATAATTAAGATAGCCACAATGAAGAAAACCATTTAGAGAGGCAACGTTCCCTCTCTTTGAGCGCCTCGATCTGCGAGACTATAAACGCTAGATCAACCAAACTTTTTATCCAATATTCTGCTATATCCCATTATTACAAGTGTATTTCAAAATTTCACCCCGCCTTCTTCCGCCCACACAAAGGACGAAAATCTGTGGCATCCAAAAATTTAAATATTCGATAAAACTAAAAACGCAGAACCATTAAGAATGACAATATCTATCAGAGCCTTGAATCTGGATCAGATCGGATCATAATCATGGCCGCATGGGAAACAACTCTGAATTTGACAAACTTAGGTTAGGGCCTAAAATATCAAATTTCAGAGAAAGTGCGCAAAAGTGCACATTTATATGATATGCATTTAAAAGAGAATTGAAATCTCTACAATATGTATTAAATCTTATGGTTGGAATAGGTTGGACTCATTTTGTACGCCCTTTGAAAGACTAATATTTGTCACAAAATGATACCCGTAAACGATTAACAATTACAAGAAATATAAGGAGTATTTGTACAGTTCAAAAACAAAAATACATATTAAAAACCTCTTCGATTCGAATCCATTGTAAAAATCGCACTTAAATTGGTCAGTTACTAACTTTTTAGCTCCTTCAACTTAGAGAAAAATTACTCGTTGTATGAAAACTTGCACATCGCTAGCAAACAGCTGTTTTTGACAGCTGTTAACTTAACAGTGGTTCGCTCTGTTAAAATTTCGACTACATAACATTGAAGACTAATGTTATTCTGGTACATAGCGGTTAAAAATATATCATTTTAACGACTTTTTGAAAATGGGTTTTGGCCAGAAAAAGTGGCAAAATTCCCCATAGTGCAGTGGCTGCGGCAGCGGTAGGGGCAGGGATACTGGACGAGGACGGGAACGGGAACGGGACAGACAGGGGGCACATGGCATATATCAGCACATGCATTCATAAATCATATTCCTCCTGCAGGCAGGAGCAAAGTGCAGGCAGCCAGGAAGCGGCCAGGATCCTCCATCATCCATGTGTTCCTGCGAGAGTGTGCTCCGCTGTCTGTGTGTGTGTGTGTGTGTGTGCTTAGCAGCCGTGTTGGCTATTTTAAGGATATTTATACTGACAGCGGATTTTTGATGGAGAAACTTTTGTAAATTGCTTTCGAGCCACACAAACTCACACAGCAAGAAACTGTTGACCAAGGCGCCAGCTTTAATTTCTGGCAACTCTCACAATGCCCAGACCAAGGAGCCAAAAAAGCCAGAGGATACACGGCCATGGGTATCCTTTGCCAGGCTACTGTTTGCTTTGGCCTGCCACATTTATTAAATCGACTGCTTCATGGTTTTAATGATGCAGCCGCAGCCATACAAAGGGACGCATTACGGCGCAGGCTTTTCAGAAAAAATAATAAATATAAAAACACAAAAAATAGAAAAGAAAAAATTGCTTTTCTTTGGGATTTTATCTCGTGGCGGCTGCATTCATTGTCGTATTTCGAAACAGCCAGAATATTCCCTTTATATTTCCTATATTTTCCTCAGATAAGTGTTACAGTTGTTCTCAGGGATCGTACGAGTTATAATTTAAATAATAAAAATCCTGAAATAAACATCAAATTTTTATTACTAAAATCTGAAAAAATGTTACTTTTCATTTTTATTAAAAATATTAATTCTGAATTTCAGCTTGAACATTTTTTCAGCCTTAATTTTTTAAAACTCATAACTCTCATTTGTGATCCCTGGTTTTTCTTTTGGTGACTTTAATTTATATCCCTCATCTCGTTTGTCTTTAATCGATTGAACCATCATATTTTATGCCCATTACTTTATGCCTATAAATTACATTTCAATTAAATAAATGAAAATTCATTGTTGGGGCCCATTCGCAACATTTGGCATTCGGTAAACGCCGCCCTCAAAGTGCCTGCCAATATTTCACAATATATACGCTCCATCAATTCTTTCCAAATTTTCCATAATCAAAACAATTAGCCAGGTGTCATGCCATTGAATTAAAGGACAGTTCCACATCAAGCCATTTTTTGTTGCTCCTTTTCTTGGCGAACAAACACGAGATCCGGCTACAGAATCCACACAAATGCTTCATTAAATTTGCAACATATTTTTTGGCTGGGGTGGGCCTTTTTGCTGGGCTCTCCTTTTCAATGTGTTTTGTGTGTGTGTGTGAGTGTGTGTGTATTTGCTTTTCCACTTTTGTATACCCAATTAAAATGGAAAATATTGTGATACATTGTGATTATCAAAATGGCCACAATTGTGGGTCCGAAAACAAAGGCAGAGCCAACAAACCCACAAAACGATAAATGCTGATGCAAATGATTCGCCCAAACAGAGCCACACACAAATCAAAATAAATAAATCGCACTAAATGCTGCTCAAAAATGATCCAAACGGAAAACTTCTGTGGGCGAATTGGCGTGCAAATTGTTAATTTTTTGACAAATTCAATTATATAAACCTGACCTGATGAGTGTATACAGAATTGTATTTTCATAGACTTGTCAGGTCGCACCGTAGCTTAAGCGATCTCAATGGATATGATAAATGATATTCTGCCTCCATATTCTTGGAACGAAATATCTTGTTTGCAAATCGAATGGGGAGAGGATATCCATGAGCAGCAGCGTGTCATGGGAGAACAGGAGGTACAGATGGTGCACCTTGTCTCTTGGGTCATATAAAGTAGGTCTCCACTACAAAAGGTAGAATGCGAAAAGCCTGGTGAGGTCATCCTCTGACGAGGCATCGAACTGAAAGTACGCACATGTCCCTAGGCCTCTGGGCGAGCGTCTATAGCTCTCATGGCAGCCTCTGGTCGGATCCTTGCCCACCTGATGATGCCTCTCAGCCAGCCCAGAATCGTTGAAGTATGCAGATGCTCCCAACGCGAACAGTCCACTGGCAAAGCAGATCCGATGCTTCATTCGTCGGATCAAAAGGAAGTTGGCCAACGTAGAACATATCGCCCATGGTGCCCATGGCTATTTTGTACAGTTCCCAGGCTGCACTTTGTGGATTCAGGTAAACGGATACAATATGCTCTCCAACCTATCACAAAGCTGATGCACGTAGTTTCGATACTGCTGAACCCTCTAAAATGGTTCGTAGCCACTCCCCTTGTGGGATTGACCATGGCCTGTGGTATATCAGAGTCCATTGACGTAAAGGCTGGAAGAAGCTTCTTTACCACATTTTCAGTCTTCGATTGGAACATAACATTTCCAGTGAAGGCGTACATAGAGAGGAGCCCGCCCACGAAGTGAACGTTCTACTCGGACACGGGCAGACACGGGCACTCGTCGACATGGTCCAGGGTGAAGCTCTCTCGCACCCAATGACATCATCGATTGTACTGCTCTTGCAGGCCCATTTTATGCAGAGTGTCCAGATTCTCCACTATGCTCAGTCCACTGTTGTGATGCCCCATGATGCTGTCGTTGTGCGGTGCTCCCAGCTCAGAGATCAACTCCCAAGCGAACTTCATCATCTCTTTCACATTCTCCCGCTGTGACTGTGCCCCCCAATCAGTGTGGCTGGAAAAGCCAAACTGACTTAAGGCTGCAATGCAAGAAAAAGTCTGGTGGATTGTTACTTTTGACATCTTGAACTAACCCGAAGATGGAGGCAGTCGAAGAGAAGGAGTGCAAGTGAGTGTACTTAGACGAGTGGAAAGAGCTAGCAGATAAATTCTATTATGTATGACAAATGAAGTTGATTAGGAGTTTATTTGGTTAATTTCTTAATTTAAGATGCTAATATTATCTTCTAGTTTTAGTGCAGCTCTTGTCCCACTGTGCGTTACGTTGGGTTGTTCTACTTAAAACACAACAAAACCCAAAGCGAAAAAATCTGATAGCCAGGAAGCCGTGCAACGATTTCGCGTTTGTTGTGCAGCTGCTGGGTGAAAATGTTGCACAGCATGCATAAATAATAAACGGGACATACACACTCACTCGC
Source organism: Drosophila helvetica (assembly GCA_963969585.1). Taxonomy (NCBI): domain Eukaryota; kingdom Metazoa; phylum Arthropoda; class Insecta; order Diptera; family Drosophilidae; genus Drosophila; species Drosophila helvetica. Next base: position 54,667,826 of record OZ018402.1, read on the forward strand.
TCACTTCCCCGTGCACTCACAAACACACTGGCATTATGCATATTTTGCCGTTTTGCGAGCGCGCCCAACTGAGGCGTGATGCAAACTGCCAGAGATACAGAGAGAGAGAGAGAGGAAGAGAGAGAGAGAATGGGGGCAGAGAGAAGCCAGGCAGCTTCTAAATTTATTTTATTAAGTCAAGCACACAGACAGCCATAGTATGATGCTGGTATTCTGTCCCATCTTGCCCCAGCTCCAGCCTCGCCCAGCGCCAGCTGCCCGACTAGTAGTGGTATAAATAAAATAATTTACGGTAACTGCTGACGCTCATCAGGCCAGGCCAGGCCAGGCCACGACGATGACGATGACGAGGACGAGTACGATGTTGGCGGTGTGTTGACAAAACCCAGCACAGGATCATCATCATCAGCATCATCGGAGCGGAGCGGACGCCCGAAATGCCGCTTACACACGGCGAGAAAAAGTGTAGCATACTTTTTTGCGCGGGGCTTTTGTGTGCAGCTGCTGCTGCATTTTCCCCGTCGCGTCGCGTGTTTTTTTGCATACGAAATTAATACACATTTACATGCGCCTGTCTGTGTGTGCGTGTGTGTGTGGTTGTTTCTGGCTAAATATAGTTATAATTATGCGCGCACATTTTTAATTAAGTTTTGCACTGGGCCTGGCCACAGCTTCGGGCCGCCGCGGAGATGTTTCTCTTTTTGGCTTTGGCTTAGCTAAATATTATGCATACGCCCTGTTAAATTGCATTAATATGAGCCTTGCTCTTCGCTGCTCTGCTCTGCTCTGTATTCCTTTTGTGATTTTTTCTGCCTTGCGCCAGTCCTTCTGTTTGTCAAAATTACATATGTTAAACATTTGCTGTCCATGGCTTTAATTTAATGCAATGCAAATTCGCCTCTTTTGTTTTTTGTGGAGGGTTCCCAGCAAATGCTTCAGAACTGGGTTGCGCGTGGGCATGTGTACATTGTTGCCAAAGAAAATATTTCCACTTCAGCTGACTGCGGCTAAATAGATTCCAGATTTTAAATGAGCTAAGAGAAGGGTTTGACAATGTGGATTCCCATTGTCTCTGGTAAACGTTGCTATTCAAGTTTAACGGGGATTTAGTCCTTGTTATCGGCAGGTGAAATGTGATTGGAAGGAGTTGACAAATGAATTGGCTAAGACAGTATATTATACAAGACAGTATATATTTTTTTTTGTATTTTTATGACTATTCCTACATATTTATGTAATTTTCAGCTAAAATTTTTTCGACTTTTGGTCAATCTGTTGCTTCATTGTTATCAAAGGATAACTATCGTTCTGGAACACGCGAATGTGGGTTAATCGAGACTTTTCAATTTATTACGAAATTCCATTATGCGCATTCATGCATCTAAATTTTTTCCTTGTGGTGGGGAGGGGCTTTGGCTTATGAATGTTGATAAATATTTCCAATTTAATAAAAGTTTAGTTGGCCACTCTCCGACCATTTTCCTGCACTCTTCTTGTTGTGTCGAGGAGCACAAAACACTTTTCTGTTTTTTAACGCGAAAGTTTTGTTATGGAAATGCGGCAAGTTTTTGCTACTTTTCCATATTCCTGCTCGTTTCCTCTTCTGTTTTTATTTTTTTGCACCATCGTGCGAAAGTTTTAAATATGATTTTATTTGTGGTGCGAGCTGCGGGGTTTTTATTTGGTCAGCTTGCAGCTGATTTGGTCTGCGGCAGGGCAAAGTTGTTGCCATGGGTTTTTTTTTAAATAAAGTAAACTACATTTTTCTTTCTTGTCTTTGCGAGACACGACACCAAAGAAAAAGTTCCAACGCAGTTCCAACGACTTAAAGTGAGTGGAGAAACTGCAGAGCAGCAGAGAACAGAGCAGAACCGTTTAAGCACCCCTAAATCATGGCATGTCCTTGTCTGGCTTCCTTCATCCTCATCCTCATATTTTTTATATTTTTTTTGGCAAGATTTTCTACTTAAATGCATTTGGTGCTGGGTCGTCTGGAGAGGTAGAGGTCCAGCTGTCTGGCCTAACGTTCCATCTCCATCTCAAGGCTCTTCTGCTCCTGCGTCTGGCTTGCGCAGAACTTTCACCGTTGCCTGTGCTCTTCCTGGCGCTGCCTGGCCCTTCCTGGCCCTTCCTGGCTCTCCCTGGCTCTTCCTGGTGCTTTAGTTAAATTATTATAATGATTTACACTGAAGTGGCTGTTGCAACATTTTTTTGGTGGGAACAGTTGTGCTCAGACAGCTAGAGATAATGACCTGCGGCTCTGACACTGGCTCTTGTCCTTCTCTTTATCCTCTATTGAAATGTTGCATCTTTTATTTTATGTTTAATTTTTGGCTCAACCTTTCCCATTCAAGTACACTCTGGCTGTCATCTACTCGTAGTACCTCTGTCAAATTACAGCCACTTGGCGGTCAGCTGTCCACCGCCAGGACATCTACATCAGCCGCACTCCCATTTAAAGGTTTCTATTCTCGAGTGCGAGGATTGGCCCACTCCTGGGCCATTGATGTCTCCTCCAAGACAATTCAAAGCCCTCTGCTGGCCACATTCGTCTTGGCCGGGCCAGTTGTGCTCACAGTGTGAAGTGCCACACTGGTGCAGCCCCAAAGTGATTTTATGTTTTATGAAAGGTGACATGTGCCAACAACAGTCCGGCCCTTGCCACATTCCTGGTCGACCGACCTGGACGCCCGTTGAAGTGTCAGTTCCATTGTTACCCAGAGCCGGGCAGCATGTAGCTGAGGTTCTGCCCCCCTTCTCCACATCCGAACGGCAAGTGTGTGCGTGTCCCTGTGGTTGCTGTTGCAACATGCCGTAAATTATTATGAGCTCGAGTGGTTTTCGAGTGCGGCAACAGTTTGCTGTGTGGGCAGATGGAAATGAAAGGGCATAGTTCACCGAATGAAGCAATAGTAATGATTTCATTTAAATGCACCTCCAGATTGGAATGTATCGAGTGGTCAGTCTATATTTCCATTTAGAATTCAGATGCAATATTCTTGATTTAATATGATGGTTAGGTTATGTATTGCACTTCGCGTATGTTTCATTCTGAAATCGGATAATGTTCGTATGTGTTTCTGTGGCTTAGCAAATGTTATATTACATATCACTCCCATGTAAATAATATTTGCTACTTTCTATTTTAATTATATTCAATTATATTTGCAAAACTAATGATGGGAAAAAAGTAAGCAGCTTCTTAGTCTTTCCTTTTGAATTCCAAACTTATTCTATTGCAAGAACTGGTTACTCGGTCCTTTGAATGGGACATTTGTTGGCTGAAATTTCGTGATATTGGCCACGTTGTTTCTGCATCAGCTTCCGTTTCCGGTGCAACTTTACCAGGAGCTGCATTACACCCGCTTTGAGCTCGCTCTGGCTCAAATCTCGGCACACTAATTTATGCTGCTGCTCCGCGCCGCTCCGCTCCGCTCCGGGAACGGCAACTCACTTAATTTCCAGTGCAATTTTTCTTAGGACTCCCAGCAGCGGGATCAGAAGCGGTAGACAGAGAGGGGGGTGGGACGGAGAAAGGCGGCGACAAAGTGACAAACAACTAAGCGAAAATCGCGTGCGTGACGCGTGGCAGTGGCAGTGGCAGCGGCGGTGGCAGGGGCAGGGGCAGGGGCAGGAGCATAAAGTTTGTGACACGTTTCCCCAGTTGCATTTTGTTTTTATTTTCGCCCAGCAGCCGGAGAAGTTCTGGTGCCAAAGAAGCGCTAAGGAGCAAAAAGGTCTGCTCTGGCCCAAATGCCGATGGTGGGCCATGATGGCGACACTTTACAGCCGCGTTGCATGCCTCGGGGCGTTATGCAAGTCACGTTAATTTCACCAGCCAACTGTGAAGGAAAAGCAACAGCAAAGACAACAGCAACGAGAACGGGGTGTTGGAAAACTTTTGCCATTTTCAAAGGGACTTGAAAGGTGGACGAGGCAAATCAAAATGTTCAGCATGCCAGGAGAAATATGTTTGTTTTGTCTTGCTTTCCAGCAACAACTTATGGGGCGGCCAGCCATAGGCTACCCCCCCCTCCCCTCTTTGGCCGCCTTCATAGGGCACTCATTAAGCGTGTTTATATAATATAAATTAGCTTAATTTGAAAACATTTTTTGATGCCAAAACTTTGCCCGCCTTCTCAGCGGCCAAGAGGAAGAAGCTAAGAGGCACTGCGAGTGGGGGTGGAAGTGGGAGTGGAAGTGGGGAGGCAGGCAACTTCTGTCTCAGCTAATTTATATGCCCGTTGGACATTCTCGCGCTGGCCAAAAAGTTGCCGCCAACTTCTTGGTCTTGGTCTTGGTCTTCGTCTTCGTCTCTTGTCTCCTGTCCCCTGTCTCCTGTTGCGGGTTAATAAGACGACGACCAACAAATTGCCAACATTACTCTTTCCCCGAGTCGAGCGCTGCTGAGGGGAGGGGAGCTCTCAGAGAGAGTGAGAGGGAGAGAGTTTCGGGCCGGTTGGCGGTTGCTTGCAAATAGACTTTTGAGTGTTGTACTTGGTTGCGGTCCCGGCAGCTGTCTTGTTGACTCTGCGATGGGCCGATGGTTCAGTCTTCTTCGCAAGTGTCAAAAGCGCAGGCAATTAATTTGGCCTAATTAGACTCTTGGCTGCCTGGCTGCCTGCCTCACGCCCCCATTCAGTCCTTCCCTCCATCGACTGAGGTTGCATTTTTTGCGGCTTGCCTTAGACTTAGCCAAATTGAAGCAAACTTCGTCGTGGCACAAAGGATTTTCGGGCTGTTGAGCGATTTATGGCTTAATGGAAATGACTTATTGTACGCAAAGGCTGTGGGAATGGAAACTGGGGGAAGAATGAGCTATGATCCCACTGAATTACCCCAGCTAGGGGCATTTCAAGCGAGTATCTAAGGGAAAGCAGACTCTAATTAAATCGGTGCGATGTAAACAAAAATGTCGGTTTATTAGTGCAGGAAATTCCTGGCTCTCGAAGATCCCTCTGATCTGAGAGAGGGTTATTTATAATCTTCTTAGAAGTGAGGAAATGTAGGAAAAATATGTCTATTGAGGATAAAATCGGTAGCGATATCTATGCGAAATATACAACTATTCTTAGGGTCACTGGGGGCCTTAGGTCTCAAAATCCTTGTCGACAGTAGTCTGTGGCAGCCACTTTCGGTTGAGGTCCTTGAATGACAATTCATCCAGACGCTGGGAATTTCAAATGACGCCATTCCTTGGGTTTTTTTCTGGGTTGGAAATCTGATCCACCTTTTGATGGAAAGGCGTTAATGAGTGCACTTAGTGCTTTATTTAGGTATTGTCCATGATCGAACCACTGCTAAATGTTTCAGCCTTCTCCATTTAGCCAGTCAGGGACATCCAACTCCTTTAGCGAGGACCATCTGAAGCAGCATCTTGCCCCGCTCCTGGCCTCCCTGCCACATGCGGACAACTTGAGCGTAACAGTTTCCAATGCCTCGGTGCCAGGCCATAATTTGCTTAACAACTTTTCCCAATAGTTGGCACACTGCTCGCTTTCTCTTGCTCCTCCTCCACCCCCTGCCACCCCCTGCCACCCTCTGTGTCTATCTCTCTTGGGTCCGTGTTGGCCGGGGGCCAATTTCTTTGGCACTGTTCGACACTGGCCGCTTATATAATAATTTCGTAGCATAATTTATGGGCAGACAAGTTTTCTGTGGCTGCCCAGTCGAACAATTGCCACTATAATGTTGTGGGCCCTTGCATTTTACATTTTATTCAAGCCAAAAAATGTTGGTTGCTCCGTCCAGGCGTAAACTATGCGGTCCAGCCATCCGCCTCTCCTATCCGCCGTGGCCATAAATTTCCGCCCTTGCGCTTATCGAAAGGCGAAAGGGGGACATGCAAAACGAACCCACTGAACGGCATAACAAACGTCAAATTGATTTTAAATTGCATTCTTCGTTTGGTATTTCCCTAAACATAAAGCACATATTTTTGCAGCTTTCCAAATGTTTTCTAGCCCAAGAAGAGTGCCGATTTAGCCTAGAATTTAAATCGTGCTCCCATGAAGGCTTTTGGCTGAGATATTTCAGTTTAAATATAAAAGAAAGGGGAGTTCTTCTTGAAGATTGAATATTTTCGGGAGAGAAACAAATATTTGTAAGACAATAATTAATAAAGTGAAAATAAATAATGAACGATTTTAAATTAAGCCAAGTTAATGACAATAATTATTTTAGAGGGAAGCCAAAAGCTTCAATCACCCAAGTCAATTCTTGAATTCTTTTTTTAATAGTTCATTCTGCAATAATATTGAAATTTAAGAATTTAAGGTATGTACGTATGTATATACAAATTAAATATTAAGAAAAAAGTCCTCAGATATTTATTCATTGCGTTTAATGGTGGGTTCTGGTACAAGACTTAATCTCATATTTCTGTTTCATAGGATCGTTATACGATTACAGGGCATACAAATGAGGAAGAACAAATAAATAAATAATAATTGCACAATTAATTACTTTGCGATTTAATTGGAGGACTTAGTAACACTTGCATTAGCTGTAAAAGTTGCTCAAGCAGTATCTGACCGATACCCCTGGCTCAGGCGCATTGCACCCTCCTGTTGGGGCTGATAAGAGGTGTTTATTGGCTTTGGAATCGGAGACAGCATACGGACAGGATGGAGGTGTTTGTATACACGATCCACGCTGCTCTCTTTGCGAAATGCTCTGTTGCGGAGATCTTCAAACAGGCAAACAAATGAATGCAAAGATAAAAACGTGATCATTCAACAGCAGCAGCAAATTGTGAGTCACACGAGTAGAGTGGGAGGTGCAGGCGGGGGAGGAGGAGATACAGATACTCGAAAGACAAAAACTTGTCATGTGAGCCATAAAAAAACAACAACCGAAACTCTAAAAAGCAGGAACGGCTGTCTCCGGGTGCCGAAGCTTAGATACCCTCCATGTCGGATCTATTACAATATATAAGATATATATGGCCTTATTGTCAGGTATATTTATGTATTCTACAAGTCTATTCAGTGATCCGATTAATAAGAAAATACCATAGTCTCTCCCACTTCGGATTATGATATACTTACTTCCATTCTTTGCAAATATGTGGATAAAATCATACAACCTTCTGGTTTCCAGGGTATCCAAACAGATACTCTAATGAATGAAGCTATGAAGAGTGGGAGAATGCGCTAGATAAAGACTGCGAGAGAAAGCTCCGCCAAAGCTGGGGGCCCGCAACAGGTGAGCGCTCAGTTCTTCTCTTGTGGCCAGAGCTTGCAGTTCGCGGAACGGAAGAGAACGGAACACGTCAGAGCACGAGCACCGCCCGCAGTCTGAGCGCGCCTTTAAGCCAAGCTGAGCTGAGCCGAGCCGACCCGAGCCGAGCTTTTGGCTCTGAATATTTTGTGTGAGAGTGTTTTTGTTGCTGGGCGTGCCGCAGCAGTGCGACGTGAACGGGCGAGCGGCCAACACGTAAGCGGCGCGTTGTGCAGTGGAAGCGAAAGAGTGAGAGAAACAGACGACAACAAGCAGCAGTCGGAGCAGCAGTCGCAGCAGCAGCAACTCAGGTGTGAACTGATATTGAGGTTATGTAAGCGTCAGGCCATAAAAACGCGAAAACAAAACGCTGCTGCATTGGCCAGGCCACACGTTTGCCAATAATTCAAGACACGCGCTTTGCCCCGATCCTCACCGCGCGCCCCTCCAGCGGGAGAGATTCGCATTCCAAATGGACGACTCCAAGGCGCAGCCGCAGCAGCAGCACCAGCAGCAGCAGCAAAACCATCCTTTGGAAGATGTGTCCCTCAATGAAAATGATGACGACAAACAGACGCCCAAAAATTGGGTTAAATTCGATGATGAGGCCGACGGCAGTGAAAAAAATAATAACAGTAACGGCAGCGATGCCACACAACAGAAACAACAACAAGAACAGCAGCAGCAGCAGCAGCCGCCGCAGCCGCAGCAGCGGCAAAACAAGTTAGCTCTGCCGCCGCCGCCGTCGGTTGTGAGCAGCAACAACAACAGACGGGCGCGCTCGCGCAGTCCGAATGAGCAATCGACAACAACAACAACAACACCTGTCCAGGTGAGTAGCTCTCTCCGCAGTCTGGCTCTCTCGCTCTCTCCCTCTCTGACTCCCTCTCTTTCCCTGTCGTGCGGGTGACCCAAACGCAACGAAACGCATTCCAATGCGCATTTGGCCCTTCTGCCCCTCCTCCTTCACGAACAAACGGAGACAAACAGGGTGGGTACAGTGAACTCTCTGTATAAGAGAACATATTCTATAAAAGGAATACAAGTCGCCGATTGCCAGCTAGAGGAATGCAAAGGAAAGAAAGTTAATGGGAAACATCAAAGTAGTTTCAATTAGGTATCCACCGTTCCTTTAGATGTTAAGTTTCCCTTTATCCCAGTGACTACTGTACTTTTACTGTCCCCGCTTAATGGAGTTGTTATGAAAAGTGGTTTTTTGATTCTCCAACTCTCTTTTGAGTTGTTTTCGGGAACGTTTCCCGCATGACAAATGAGGTTCTGGCGAGTAGACCTGGTAGTAGACCCAGGCTGAGAGCTGAGAGGTTGCAGCAGGAGGGCGCTCCATCCGGCGATAAACTCTGACTCAATATAGTCATGATTGTATTGGGTTTCAGTATGTACATGGCCGACACGTCACAGTAGCTGTGCGTTTCTTCAGAACTGTCTTGTAAATTAAACCAGACTTACGTCCAAGTTGAATCGATAAATAAATGTCACATTTCATTCAGTTCAGTTTATATTTCAATAATAAAAAATTCTCTTGAAAGTTCTGTACTTTTATCTTGGCAAATGTTCCAGCCCCCTAGCATACCCCTTGCCATAACAAAAGATAAACTGAATTCGTATTCCATTTCCACGAGCGATTGTTAAAAAATTTCACCTTCACCGGTGCCTTTTTTTTGTTTACTGTTTCCCCGAAGTAAATATTTAATATTTATATTTGTATAATTTATTTTTTTGCAATTTGCTATTGATGGTCTGTTAACAGCCTGTGGCCTTAAGGTGGTTTCGTGTTACTGTGAAAATTGCCATATAAAATACATATATAATTGTGCTGTAATAGTATGTTTAGAATTAAATTGTAGCTACCTAAATTACCAGATTTAATTTGAATAGGAAACATTTTTTTTTTTTATTTTTTTTAATGACATTGAACTTCTCCACAGAATCAATATTTCCCCGATATCTTTGAGCAGAGTCTGGCATGAAATCGATTCTATATGCTCAGAGCACGACTCATTGCAATTACATAGGCCGGATTATAATCCAGTATTTGTGGATCCACCAGATGCTGTAAATTCTTAGAAAGTTCCTAGGGCCTTGACTTGTTTACCTTAGTTTATCAGTTTTTCGTAGTTTGTTTTGGAAGCCGCATAAATAGGTATAAATGTTAAAATATGTACCCAAAATTATCTTTTGTTGGGCTTTGCTATCGGAAGAGATAAAAACTACAGATTCAGGGAATTCCAATTATACATAAGAGGGAGATAAAATATCAAATGTTTCTGAGAGTTTTCTGAGAGGAGTTTTTATATAGCACAAACATCTAATAAGAGCCTAATATAACGCGTATCGGTACTAGCAAAAACTGAAAAATTCATTTGTGCAGCTGTGCGGCTGCTGGCCCCCTTTTGGAGCCAGCGGATTGCCTTCGCGAATCTATTTAGGGGCCGTGGAGCTCTCAAGTGCGTACGTGCAAATTGACAAATTAGTTTCATTGCAGCTCGCTTTTGGGCCCAGATTTATAGATACGTTTTAACGATTCTCTCGGCCCTGTAGCGCTTAAACAGTAAAATCAAAAATCAATAAAATTGATTTTCTTTTGCCCACTTGCATAATTTTCTTTGCTGACCCATCGACGTTCTAAGGCCAAGAGCACCATTAACCCATTGCTGTTGCCATTTCCCCAGCGCCCAGCCGTTTCCTCGACAACAGCTGCGACCCCAGCCCCAGCCCCAGTCCCGGCTTCAGCCGCAGCCGCAGCTTCGTCGCCGGATGTGGCACCCGCTGTTTTGACAACTGAGAGTACGCACGTTAATCTGAATGCATCCGGCAGCGGCATTGTCAGTGGCAACGTTGCCAGCCCGGCCCGACACCCCCAGCAGCTAATAAACCAAAAAGCAACTGTAGCCTCAACATCCTCCGTCCTGGCTCCGGCCGCGGCCTCCAGCCACCACAACGGCAACGGGGCCCATGGCAGCAGCAGCGGCTCCACCAGCCACAGCATACCCATGGATCAGGGCTCCGGCATGCGCACAATTGAACTGTCAACGGGTCGCATCCGTGAGGGATTCGGTAAGACTTGGTCGGGGCACAGTTTCTGGGTAGCCATTCTTGAACACCCATTTCTTTTCCCAATGATATGCCACAGCGAATGGCGATGTGATTGTCACACTGCTGCCGGCCAACACCAAATGGCCTTGGATTACGCCGGCCATATTTCGTCCGGAGCTGGTGCCGGAGGAGCTGATGGCCCAGGGCCTGACGGTAAGCAGAGTCAGCTGCAAAGCGATCCATCATCTAATGCCTCTCGATCATCGCCCACAGCTCACAGTGGAGGACTATGTGAATGCGATGGAGACGCTGGTGAATGATTACCGCTTCACCGTGTACAACATCTGCTACAAGCGCATCCTGGTCTGCTGGATCCTGTTCGCCTTCACCGTGCTGCTGGCACTGCTGTTCTCGGGACTGCAGGGCGTGGCCCTGTTCGCCCTGGGCGTGGGCTGGCTATTCCTGAATGCGGCGGCCATATTCCTGTGCATGTGGGTGAAGCTGCGGCTGTCGCGCGGCCTGGAGAAGTGCCTGGCCCGCGTCAACAAGCAGCTGATGCGGCACAAAATACTCCTGGTGCTGGACGACCGAGGCCGCATCTCGTGCCACAAGGTCAACCTCTGCTTCATGTACTTCGATGCCACGCAGTGCGTGAGCTTCCTCAACGAGTTCCTGGAGCACACGGAGCAGAACGGCGGCGAGGCCATCAAGGCCGGCTGGGAGGCCAAGCTGGACATCGATCTGAACGATATTGTCATCCAGGGCAGTCAGCCAGTGCGGATGCCGCGAAAACAGGTGAGCGAGTACAGGCCTCAGGTGGAGAGAGTTTACATGCATAGTCGTATCCAGGTAGTTGTTGCTTCTTTCACCATCATCTCCTCTCGAACCTCTCGAACCTCTCGATCCCACCTCTGTCTATCCTTCTCTCGCTGTCACTCACGCACCTCACCAATTGTTAACTGCTCTCTCTAGGCCTTTGCCCAGGAGCTCTTCCTTAGCTATCTGCAGCGATGGGGCAAGGATTTCCTGCGTCGTCGCCTCGACTGGACGGTCCAGGAGGCGGGAGTCCACGAAACGCCCAGGCACCTGCAGTCGTCCATCTGCCCCTGTCAGTACGAGGAGGAGCTGCTGCGTAATAAAATCAAGATTAGCCTGCAGCATCGCCAGTGCTGTGGCATCAACTGCATGGGCTGCTGGCTCTGAGACCCCAGGCGGCAGAATCTCTCCGATTTGTACCCACAAGAATTGTAATTTTCCGTGTTTTGATTAGCGTGAACGAATTAAATTGCAGAACGAAAACAAAAGAACATGGAGTTGTCATTGTATTGTATTTTTAAGCAATTAATTTGATTTGATTTGATTTCGTTTCAGTTTCGCTTTTCGTTTATCGTTTAATTAAAAATGCAGCCCGAAAGTATGCTGCACATTTCACTAATCCGCACTCACTCCCATCCACCATTCACGCCGATTACCACCCCCTCCACCTGATCTACACCGCCCCCAGTTATCTCATCTCAATCTCTGTTTACTCTTCTGTGTTTTTCATTTCCCGATCTACCCTTTGAACTCTCTGTAGGAGCGCGGCCTGCAGCTGTTCCTGCGCTACGGCTCCCGCTGGGGCATGGAGGCGCTGCGTGGCCTGGTGGACGTCACGCCCCTGGAGCCGGGCCGCCACTGCGGCCAGTTTCAGTGCCCCTGCCAGTACATCAAAGAGCACTTGCAGTGCAAACCGCGAGGCAAGTTCAAGTGTTGCAATTTCGTCCATTGGGTGTTGGCATCTGAGCGCTACGATAGCTAAGTGTTTTGTAAATGTGAATATTTGCTGTCCCCTGCTGTACATTTATTTGCCATATTTGTGCTGTAACTAAAGAATTTATCGTGTACTACGTGATGGCGAGGCCACGCCCGAGAGGCTTTGTGAATTTATTTTTTGTTTTTACTTCTTCTTAATCCGGCATGTAATTATTTTTGGAATACCTATACCTATATACATATATCTTAAGGATAAGATCAGAAAATACCAACAAGCTACCAAAACATACATGTAGAGGCTGAAGGCCAGTGAATGAGGCTACAAATACTTTCAATAATTCACTCATCCAAGTGACAAACTCTCTCTCGTTTCAGATGTTAGCCCCTAAGGCTTCGGTGATGTTTTGAAGTTTTTGGTATATTTTTGGTGCAATCAACCCTCCTAATCCCACCCTAACTCCCCCCAACCTTATATGTGTACAAAATTAACTCGAATGTTTTCTAAATTTGTTGCTCAACCATGTCGCTTTGATGCCTGCCACTTTTGACACGAAACAGTCGCCATAAACAGCATTGGCCAAGTAGTTTGGACACGGTTCCCCCTGTTTGGTGGCTAGGTGTTGGCACAGATACCGCAAATACCATGACCTTGACCCACAACACACACACGGTTGCGAGTATGAACAAAAACTAAGCCGTTTCGATATTATTATTTTAAAAAAAAACGTATACTTAATGTTTACCGAATGCAAAACGAATGAATTTCCTTTTAACATAAGCACTGTGCAATTTTTCCATTTATACAATATGTTGTTGGTGTCATGAATAAATGTCAAATATATGTACGTATGTGTGATCAGTCTTTTATTGATATCGATTAACCCCTCACATGCCAGCGGGAGAGATTCGCATTCCAAATGGACGACTCCAAGGCGCAGCCGCAGCAGCAGCACCAGCAGCAGCAGCAAAACCATCCTTTGGAAGATGTGTCCCTCAATGAAAATGATGACGACAAACAGACGCCCAAAAATTGGGTTAAATTCGATGATGAGGCCGACGGCAGTGAAAAAAATAATAACAGTAACGGCAGCGATGCCACACAACAGAAACAACAACAAGAACAGCAGCAGCAGCAGCAGCCGCCGCAGCCGCAGCAGCGGCAAAACAAGTTAGCTCTGCCGCCGCCGCCGTCGGTTGTGAGCAGCAACAACAACAGACGGGCGCGCTCGCGCAGTCCGAATGAGCAATCGACAACAACAACAACAACACCTGTCCAGGTGAGTAGCTCTCTCCGCAGTCTGGCTCTCTCGCTCTCTCCCTCTCTGACTCCCTCTCTTTCCCTGTCGTGCGGGTGACCCAAACGCAACGAAACGCATTCCAATGCGCATTTGGCCCTTCTGCCCCTCCTCCTTCACGAACAAACGGAGACAAACAGGGTGGGTACAGTGAACTCTCTGTATAAGAGAACATATTCTATAAAAGGAATACAAGTCGCCGATTGCCAGCTAGAGGAATGCAAAGGAAAGAAAGTTAATGGGAAACATCAAAGTAGTTTCAATTAGGTATCCACCGTTCCTTTAGATGTTAAGTTTCCCTTTATCCCAGTGACTACTGTACTTTTACTGTCCCCGCTTAATGGAGTTGTTATGAAAAGTGGTTTTTTGATTCTCCAACTCTCTTTTGAGTTGTTTTCGGGAACGTTTCCCGCATGACAAATGAGGTTCTGGCGAGTAGACCTGGTAGTAGACCCAGGCTGAGAGCTGAGAGGTTGCAGCAGGAGGGCGCTCCATCCGGCGATAAACTCTGACTCAATATAGTCATGATTGTATTGGGTTTCAGTATGTACATGGCCGACACGTCACAGTAGCTGTGCGTTTCTTCAGAACTGTCTTGTAAATTAAACCAGACTTACGTCCAAGTTGAATCGATAAATAAATGTCACATTTCATTCAGTTCAGTTTATATTTCAATAATAAAAAATTCTCTTGAAAGTTCTGTACTTTTATCTTGGCAAATGTTCCAGCCCCCTAGCATACCCCTTGCCATAACAAAAGATAAACTGAATTCGTATTCCATTTCCACGAGCGATTGTTAAAAAATTTCACCTTCACCGGTGCCTTTTTTTTGTTTACTGTTTCCCCGAAGTAAATATTTAATATTTATATTTGTATAATTTATTTTTTTGCAATTTGCTATTGATGGTCTGTTAACAGCCTGTGGCCTTAAGGTGGTTTCGTGTTACTGTGAAAATTGCCATATAAAATACATATATAATTGTGCTGTAATAGTATGTTTAGAATTAAATTGTAGCTACCTAAATTACCAGATTTAATTTGAATAGGAAACATTTTTTTTTTTTATTTTTTTTAATGACATTGAACTTCTCCACAGAATCAATATTTCCCCGATATCTTTGAGCAGAGTCTGGCATGAAATCGATTCTATATGCTCAGAGCACGACTCATTGCAATTACATAGGCCGGATTATAATCCAGTATTTGTGGATCCACCAGATGCTGTAAATTCTTAGAAAGTTCCTAGGGCCTTGACTTGTTTACCTTAGTTTATCAGTTTTTCGTAGTTTGTTTTGGAAGCCGCATAAATAGGTATAAATGTTAAAATATGTACCCAAAATTATCTTTTGTTGGGCTTTGCTATCGGAAGAGATAAAAACTACAGATTCAGGGAATTCCAATTATACATAAGAGGGAGATAAAATATCAAATGTTTCTGAGAGTTTTCTGAGAGGAGTTTTTATATAGCACAAACATCTAATAAGAGCCTAATATAACGCGTATCGGTACTAGCAAAAACTGAAAAATTCATTTGTGCAGCTGTGCGGCTGCTGGCCCCCTTTTGGAGCCAGCGGATTGCCTTCGCGAATCTATTTAGGGGCCGTGGAGCTCTCAAGTGCGTACGTGCAAATTGACAAATTAGTTTCATTGCAGCTCGCTTTTGGGCCCAGATTTATAGATACGTTTTAACGATTCTCTCGGCCCTGTAGCGCTTAAACAGTAAAATCAAAAATCAATAAAATTGATTTTCTTTTGCCCACTTGCATAATTTTCTTTGCTGACCCATCGACGTTCTAAGGCCAAGAGCACCATTAACCCATTGCTGTTGCCATTTCCCCAGCGCCCAGCCGTTTCCTCGACAACAGCTGCGACCCCAGCCCCAGCCCCAGTCCCGGCTTCAGCCGCAGCCGCAGCTTCGTCGCCGGATGTGGCACCCGCTGTTTTGACAACTGAGAGTACGCACGTTAATCTGAATGCATCCGGCAGCGGCATTGTCAGTGGCAACGTTGCCAGCCCGGCCCGACACCCCCAGCAGCTAATAAACCAAAAAGCAACTGTAGCCTCAACATCCTCCGTCCTGGCTCCGGCCGCGGCCTCCAGCCACCACAACGGCAACGGGGCCCATGGCAGCAGCAGCGGCTCCACCAGCCACAGCATACCCATGGATCAGGGCTCCGGCATGCGCACAATTGAACTGTCAACGGGTCGCATCCGTGAGGGATTCGGTAAGACTTGGTCGGGGCACAGTTTCTGGGTAGCCATTCTTGAACACCCATTTCTTTTCCCAATGATATGCCACAGCGAATGGCGATGTGATTGTCACACTGCTGCCGGCCAACACCAAATGGCCTTGGATTACGCCGGCCATATTTCGTCCGGAGCTGGTGCCGGAGGAGCTGATGGCCCAGGGCCTGACGGTAAGCAGAGTCAGCTGCAAAGCGATCCATCATCTAATGCCTCTCGATCATCGCCCACAGCTCACAGTGGAGGACTATGTGAATGCGATGGAGACGCTGGTGAATGATTACCGCTTCACCGTGTACAACATCTGCTACAAGCGCATCCTGGTCTGCTGGATCCTGTTCGCCTTCACCGTGCTGCTGGCACTGCTGTTCTCGGGACTGCAGGGCGTGGCCCTGTTCGCCCTGGGCGTGGGCTGGCTATTCCTGAATGCGGCGGCCATATTCCTGTGCATGTGGGTGAAGCTGCGGCTGTCGCGCGGCCTGGAGAAGTGCCTGGCCCGCGTCAACAAGCAGCTGATGCGGCACAAAATACTCCTGGTGCTGGACGACCGAGGCCGCATCTCGTGCCACAAGGTCAACCTCTGCTTCATGTACTTCGATGCCACGCAGTGCGTGAGCTTCCTCAACGAGTTCCTGGAGCACACGGAGCAGAACGGCGGCGAGGCCATCAAGGCCGGCTGGGAGGCCAAGCTGGACATCGATCTGAACGATATTGTCATCCAGGGCAGTCAGCCAGTGCGGATGCCGCGAAAACAGGTGAGCGAGTACAGGCCTCAGGTGGAGAGAGTTTACATGCATAGTCGTATCCAGGTAGTTGTTGCTTCTTTCACCATCATCTCCTCTCGAACCTCTCGAACCTCTCGATCCCACCTCTGTCTATCCTTCTCTCGCTGTCACTCACGCACCTCACCAATTGTTAACTGCTCTCTCTAGGCCTTTGCCCAGGAGCTCTTCCTTAGCTATCTGCAGCGATGGGGCAAGGATTTCCTGCGTCGTCGCCTCGACTGGACGGTCCAGGAGGCGGGAGTCCACGAAACGCCCAGGCACCTGCAGTCGTCCATCTGCCCCTGTCAGTACGAGGAGGAGCTGCTGCGTAATAAAATCAAGATTAGCCTGCAGCATCGCCAGTGCTGTGGCATCAACTGCATGGGCTGCTGGCTCTGAGACCCCAGGCGGCAGAATCTCTCCGATTTGTACCCACAAGAATTGTAATTTTCCGTGTTTTGATTAGCGTGAACGAATTAAATTGCAGAACGAAAACAAAAGAACATGGAGTTGTCATTGTATTGTATTTTTAAGCAATTAATTTGATTTGATTTGATTTCGTTTCAGTTTCGCTTTTCGTTTATCGTTTAATTAAAAATGCAGCCCGAAAGTATGCTGCACATTTCACTAATCCGCACTCACTCCCATCCACCATTCACGCCGATTACCACCCCCTCCACCTGATCTACACCGCCCCCAGTTATCTCATCTCAATCTCTGTTTACTCTTCTGTGTTTTTCATTTCCCGATCTACCCTTTGAACTCTCTGTAGGAGCGCGGCCTGCAGCTGTTCCTGCGCTACGGCTCCCGCTGGGGCATGGAGGCGCTGCGTGGCCTGGTGGACGTCACGCCCCTGGAGCCGGGCCGCCACTGCGGCCAGTTTCAGTGCCCCTGCCAGTACATCAAAGAGCACTTGCAGTGCAAACCGCGAGGCAAGTTCAAGTGTTGCAATTTCGTCCATTGGGTGTTGGCATCTGAGCGCTACGATAGCTAAGTGTTTTGTAAATGTGAATATTTGCTGTCCCCTGCTGTACATTTATTTGCCATATTTGTGCTGTAACTAAAGAATTTATCGTGTACTACGTGATGGCGAGGCCACGCCCGAGAGGCTTTGTGAATTTATTTTTTGTTTTTACTTCTTCTTAATCCGGCATGTAATTATTTTTGGAATACCTATACCTATATACATATATCTTAAGGATAAGATCAGAAAATACCAACAAGCTACCAAAACATACATGTAGAGGCTGAAGGCCAGTGAATGAGGCTACAAATACTTTCAATAATTCACTCATCCAAGTGACAAACTCTCTCTCGTTTCAGATGTTAGCCCCTAAGGCTTCGGTGATGTTTTGAAGTTTTTGGTATATTTTTGGTGCAATCAACCCTCCTAATCCCACCCTAACTCCCCCCAACCTTATATGTGTACAAAATTAACTCGAATGTTTTCTAAATTTGTTGCTCAACCATGTCGCTTTGATGCCTGCCACTTTTGACACGAAACAGTCGCCATAAACAGCATTGGCCAAGTAGTTTGGACACGGTTCCCCCTGTTTGGTGGCTAGGTGTTGGCACAGATACCGCAAATACCATGACCTTGACCCACAACACACACACGGTTGCGAGTATGAACAAAAACTAAGCCGTTTCGATATTATTATTTTAAAAAAAAACGTATACTTAATGTTTACCGAATGCAAAACGAATGAATTTCCTTTTAACATAAGCACTGTGCAATTTTTCCATTTATACAATATGTTGTTGGTGTCATGAATAAATGTCAAATATATGTACGTATGTGTGATCAGTCTTTTATTGATATCGATTAACCCCTCACATGCCTATTACTGATTCTACATGTCTCCTCTCATTGAACGCCTCTTACAGGTTATCCATGTGGCTGCATTGTCTATGGTTCGGATCCAAGTTTTCAGTATCGTTACTAGATCTGTTGTGCCTCATTGTAATATTTAACCCCTATATCGGGACTTGTTTGTGTTCGAAATCAGCAATTTGCATACTCGTATATATTTTATGTCATGTATACTAAATAAATAAACACATTCTTCAGCATTTTTACTTGAATTCCCGCAGAAAGTTCTGCTTCTGCTTTTCTGCCATTTTTGTGTGTCGCTTAAACTAAATTTCCAGCAAAATGAAATACAAAATTAATTTGGGTGAACGAAAAAAAAAGAACTGTTGCCGTGTTTGGACAGCATAAAACTATGCACAGGTACAGTGCGTTTTGAGAATATAAGGCAGGTGCAACCAAAATATATATGTCTATATAATATGATATTGTAGGCATTTGTAGGCAGTTATTGATGGGTACAACAAATGCCTCACTTGTGTGCATATAACATGGTATGAGCTGAGTAGCTTACAGCTTTGAAACGCACTGTATTTATATATACCATATGGGTTTCAGAGGTTTCAGAGGAACCCCTAATGGTCTGGCGCTTCCTGACTCTCCATTTTCCATTTTCCTTTTTTTTTTTTTTGGGTGCCGTTGTGGGGCATGTGCCAGCTTAACTATTATTGCATTATTTTTTATTGCATAATTCAACTTAATGTTTTGCCGCATTTTAGCCACATTCACGTTCAACAAATTGTGGCAGTGGCAGTGGCAAAAGTTTGCTGTGGCCTGTGCGTCGCCCGTTTTGTGTTGCATGTGTAATGACTCATTAACACGGTGCAGCATTTTGGGGAATGCCACACCATTCATTCCATTTTCCATTTTAATGCATGTGAGCCACTTAAATGCCTTCAATTTAATATCATCTCTGCATTCAAATTAGCTGGCAGACGTCTGTATCTATGCTGATGGCTGATGGGCGATGGCTGATGGCCAATGCGGCTATTATATGTATGATGGAAAGCGTCAACTATCTTTTTTGTGGGTAGGTATAATCGTACGTATATTCTGGCACTTTGATTTGATTTCCCATTCCGTTTTCCATTAACCATGCCCCTGCCCCCTGCCCCATGCCTGCTGCTCTCCGAACCAGGGAAAAACACAACAGAATTAAAAACAAAACACGATTTCACGCTCCAATAAAACAAATTCAAACTCTAGTGGCAGGCAGCGTGTGGCAAGAATGCGCCATTAAATTTTCACCAAACTTCCCCGAACTCGAGCAACTCGTTAGTCCAACTGCACTCCAATCGACAACGACTCAAACGAGGTGCAACCATGGCCAAAGGCAGTGCCCCCCCAGAGGCGCGTAAACTAATCGCAAACAAACAAACACACACACACAATCACCCATACTCTCGCCCGTACTGGCTGCAGTACCCACACCCACACCCACCCAGCCACCCAGCCACCCCATACCCACATACAATCATTACACTCATTCCCAAACCGAATTCGAGGCTCATCAAAGTTTTTCCTTCTCTACGGCGGCTGCTGCTGCTACTGCTGCTGCTGCTGCATTTTTCGGAAATTCAATTCATTTGTGTAATTTTCATTTGAATTACAGCCATCAAAAGTGCCAGGGTTAGAGAGAGGGGAGGCTGGCGCTGGCATGCCTGTGGGCGTGGCAAGCGCTGATGGCCCGCACTTTGTGCATTTCATTGCAGAGGAAAATGCGAGGCGAGCACTGGTTGCCCTAACCAGAGGAAATTCTGTGATTGGATTGCAAATACAAAAATGCCTTTCTTTCTTTTAGCTGATGCGCAACAATCAATTTTAAGTGCAACATTCTATATAATCTTCTTGTTCGATTTACAATTTTACTTAGAAAATAAATAAATAAATTAGATTAATCTTTATATATGAATAAAAAATAATTATAATAATTGAATAATTATATGCTACAAAATAGCAATTAAAATCCAAGAACTTATATCCAAGGTCTCGTATAATAAAAGTACTTTCGTATAAAGTTGTAATGTGATGGAATGAAATTGATATATATTTTAAAATGATTATCTTTACCCATTTGAATATCACTTTAAATGTGGTTATGTTTTAATCTTTAGAAATGGTCGAATATGGTTCAAAAATGTTGCATACATATTACAATAATATCAGCAAATGATTTTGTTAAAAAAAAAAGGTAGAACAGTAGCATGAGATGTGCCAACACCCATAGAAAAAACCAATAATAATATAAATATAATATCTTACAATATAAAAGATATAAATTTTATATTTCATCTAAATATATTTCACATTTATATTTAAGATAATATATTTATTTTAAAGTGTTTTTTATTCACTTTAAATATGACCGTGCTAAAAAAAATAAATTTTTGATACATTCATATTTGAATCAAAATAAATTCTATTAAATTTTACTATGTTTGTGTTTAAAAACCAAATATTTAATTTAAATATGAGTGTGCTCGGTTTATGGTGCATTTTTCTATCAGTGAACGAGTACCAAAATATTCTAGAATTTAATTAAAAATCACTTTCAATATGTTCTTAGTCTTAAAGATCCTATAAACTGTTTTTAAAAACAGGAATATCCAGATATATCTATTCATTCTGTCATTCAAAAAGTTTTTATTTAGAGAAAATTGATCAATCATTTATATTACTTTCCACGCATGAAAGGCGAGAAAGGGTATCCAAATAATCAGCGATTTGATTTTGGGCATTCCCAAAATCGTTGTTATTTGTTGTATTTTTTCCCTCCTGTCGTCGCTGCCGTCGTCGTTTTTGCATTTATTTTGCGGCTAAAACTTTAATTGAGTTTTAAACCATTTTCCTGGTTGGCCTCCAGCCCCGCCCTCAGCCCATCCCCATCCGGATTGTTTATGTGGTACTTTTTTCCAGAGCACCGCCTGGCCAGGAATGGAGCTTGGAGCTCGGAGGTAGCCAATGGCCTGGACTGGCCCGTCCTGGCCCTGGTCCCAGCCTTTGAGTGATGAGTTTTCCTGCAAATGTTTTTCTTCTTATTTTGTGTTTTCGCTGCTTTTCCTTTCAGCCTCTGTGGGAATCTGCGAGGCTTTCGATGCCATGCTCTGCCTACACTTTAATTTTTTCGCTATGTTTTGTTTTGTTTTGTGTTTTGTTCTTTTCAGTTTTTGTTAGTTTCAGTTTTATGCTCGCTTTGCATTTTAAGTGCACAATTTTTTGTTGGGATTGCAGTCCTTCCTACAGTGTCCGGAGAATAAATGATCGCTATATGAAATTTACTGCAGGACAGTAGGAGCCACTGTTCCCATTATTGTTGGCAGCCTAGATACCGGAGGAGTGGATTTAAAATGACACTTTAAATAGGTGAACCCAAAAATAAAAAGGATGAAGGGAAAACGGGCTGTAAATTCGTATAAAAAGAGCAAAAAGAATACCATATGAGTGTTTTTTAATAATAATATAGATACATTTAGCAAATCCCCTATTAATCATTGTTTTATTGCCGGCGAAACGATCTTGAATGTCCATTTGTTATCAGATACTTAGGGGCCAACCAGTATGCAAACCATTAGCGAATGCCGCATCGCGACCGCATTTGCAACACCTTTATGCCACACACATACACACATGCATGCACATACACCTCTAATAAATATGGCATTAAATCCTTTTTAACAACAGGCAGCAGCGAGACGGCAAATACGGGACCACAGACCATCTATCATCATAAAAATAAACCGGACAGAGACCAACAGGAACGTGCTGTCTGCCCCTCTCGAGCAGCTATAAAACATTAAACATGGAATCGTAGCAGGATCGAGGCTGGGAGGAGACCAGGACTGCAAGTGGGACTGGGGACTGGGACTGAGACTGGGACCTGGAGCCTGGAAGCGAGTCCTGGCAGAGGAAGAGCGAGAGGGAGGTACTGGGGGCGGTGTTCGGTTAGCTCCCTTGGCCACAATCAACATCATTAACGCGTGCTCTAAAAGCCATTTATTTAGTGGCCAATGCAGACAGGCCGAGCCATGTTAAAAATTCTCAAAGGCTCGAAGCGACAGCACCGACCGAGTGTGGGAAACTATAAATTTAACGCTTTTAGCATAATTGCTGGCGCATGTGCGTGTCGGCCCAAAAGACGAATGGACGACGCTTAAGCGTTATGATAAGTGGCCGCCAAAGGATATAAGCGTCAACACTGGCGAACGCTAAGTTATGCCCTCCATCCGGCCATTACTCCATTACTCGTCCGAGTCCTTAGGTCCCAGTCCTCATGTTGGTTTTCCACTCATATTACGTGGTCTAGGATGGCAATTACCGCCATCCCACCGCTCGCAGAAGCCTTCCCGACCTTTATCAAAATATTTTGCAGCTTAATAAGCTGGCGAGCGACTCGGACTGGGACGGGGCTGCTGTTGTTAAACCCTTTTGGGACAACAAACACTTGAGAGGGAAGGAGCACTAACATTGAATATTTATCGTTTGTCTAATCGAGGCAAATCAGGTCAGGTCGGGAAGGCAGGCAAACGAGTTCAATGGGGCGTATGCGTGATTTATGCGTTTCAGATCTGTCGTAATTGCTTGAAATATGCGTGCACGCCCAATGAAAATTGACATCACTCAGAGAAGATGTATGTGAAAAGGAATTACTTGGAAAGAAAATACATTTCTTGGCTTTAAGGATGGGAGGTCGAGAAAAAAAAACATACGCACACAACTGGAGAGCAGAATGGGCTTTAAAATTCCTCAAAATGAAAAGAAGAGGATATAGATGCTATAGGAACCGATGACATGAACTAATCGAAAGAGATTATCCAATTTAGTAGAAGCGTCTAATGTGTTTTGGCTTCTGTTCTTGAAATCGTGGCTGATTTCGCTTTCAATTACACTTAACAAAATAAATTAAAAATGCTAACTTCTATTTCCGTTCCTGTTCAGCCCTTGCATTCTGTCTCTCGTGTGTTATCCTGTGCCTGACACTTTTAATTGTTTTTGATAAGAGCGAGTGCAAAGTTAAATTTCGTTTGGTAAGCGGACAGCCCCTACTTTCGTTTGTCAACCGAGTGATGCTTTGCAGGAGGACGACTGCCGATCCCAGAGTCCATTGAGATATGCGAATTCCTAGGAAAGCATAAGATATCCAGTCCCGAATGTAGCAATGCTTTTACTTACCTTGTTGGAGACCAGGCCGGACCTGCACTCTGGCTGGGCCAACAAGTGAGCATCCAGAAAGGCAAACACAATCCCATTCAGAGACACGCGCATAGAAAAATGTCGTCTACATTTGTTCCCCCTTCCCTTGGCTCCCTACTCCTGCTCTGCCCTTGTGTTGACGCAGATTTAATTACAATGTTGGCGCTGCATTCACGTTTATGCCACTTGCCACTCGGGATGCTCAGCCTCCGTTGTTATTGCTGCATGTGCCAACAGCTCCCCGCCCGCTCCTGCTGCCTGGCTGGCTGGCTGACATGGAGATGCTGCTGGGGGCTGGGCTGGCTGCCTCCTGGCGTGGAATAGTAGCTGATGCTTTTGTGTAACAACAAATACTCAGAGCGCTGAGCAGCCCCACACATGGCCCCAGCAGCGCTGCTCTCCTGCTGGTCTGTTCTCTCCTCGTCTGTTGCTACTTTTATGCACTTTTACAAATTGAATTTTCCACTTGCATACGTCCCCAGAATCGTTCCGCACACAAAGGCCGTGTGGAAAACAAAGGGAGGGGCAGGGCGAGCAGCGCTGCTGGATTCTCCCTTTGTTTCCGACACCTATTTTTTCAGACCCTTTTTTTATATGAACCCTTACCTTTGGCTATTTCTTATGGGCGTGGTGTTTTTTCATACTGATGTAAGCTTGTTTTTCTAGGTGGTTTTAATCCATTTAGTGGGCGTATTATTTTTCTTTTGTACGATGCGAGTGTTTGCTCTGAAGAAATTACCTTTATTAAAAGATTAT
Source organism: Drosophila helvetica (assembly GCA_963969585.1). Taxonomy (NCBI): domain Eukaryota; kingdom Metazoa; phylum Arthropoda; class Insecta; order Diptera; family Drosophilidae; genus Drosophila; species Drosophila helvetica. Next base: position 54,691,972 of record OZ018402.1, read on the forward strand.
TAAATACATATGCCGTTGCCTGCAGACTATTTGTACGATTTAGTCGGATGGAACGTTCATTTTATCTCTAAATAAACCGTTGGCAGATCCGATTACATCTCTATCCAATCAATCAGTTGATCAACAGACACGTATTATAGTTAAGTATGCCTTTCTTATATGCACTGCACTGCAGGAAAAATTAACCAATATATAGGACAATCCGATGGACATGTCTTGCATTTGACATGTTTCGTTTCACTACTAATTGCGTGGAAATTTCGCTCATTTCCACTCGACGGCTTTTCAATGGCGGCCGCAACAATTTCCACGCAACTGAGGCAGCAAAAACTGCAACCATTTCTATAAGCGTGCCGCAACAAAAGGACGAAAATCTGTTTGGCCTGGTTTTTCAGAAAACTCTGTGCATGTGCTACGCATTTCACTCTCGCTTTCCCTCATTGTGTGTTTGCGTTCTCGTTTTTCCTCTCTTTAGTTGTTTTTTCTTTAGTTTTTTTGTTTATTTGTTGGCTGAACAACTGAGGGAGGAAGGGCCGTGTGCGTTCGGTCAGGTGCAGAATCGGAAGATGTTGGCAAAATGTCCATTAAAAATACCATTCTGATGAAGGTTTAAAATGAGTGAAATGAGCCCTAGCTCTCACATCAGGAGTAGTCCTTTCTCCTGCCCCTCTAGTACGGCCATTGAAAGGCTGCTTTGGGTTTGTTTTTTTTGTTTGTTTATTCTTGCTGTAAACTTTTGCATACATTTACATACAAATATGTCACATAGATATGCCGCCACTTATCCACATAGATAGATCTATTGATATATATGTATATATATATGTTATAGGATGTAACTAACTAAAGAGTTGTATATCGTTCCCGTTTCCATCTGCATGCTTAGTTTCGGCTGAGCTTCTTACGTAGGCTTAAATATTCAATCTGTTCAATTGCATTTCAACAGAAATTCTCCTCTCTTTGGGCTTTCCATGCGGTCCGGTTTGGGGTTCGGTTTCTACAGTTATATATTTATTAATTTATTCAACATTTTAACATTCATTTCAACTTGCATACTTTAATGGTTTGGATTTATGTACAAATGTTAAAGCGCACAATTTGTGGGGTAATTCTCGCTTAAATTTGAAGAGAGCTTGTCGGGTCTTAGGCATAATTAAACGGAGTCTGAATTTATACAAAAAGTTTGCTCTCCTATATATATGTACAGTGTAGTGAAATTCATTTAATATCCATTAATGTTATTTTTTATTTAAATATTTACATTCGAAGGAGCACAAAAAGTGCACTAATTAAACTCCCATTAACATGAGCAGCGCCGAAAGTAAGGCGGAAAAAATAGATAATTTCCAGGCAATATATTAGTTTTAATGGGTTTTTTATGTTGCTTCGAAAAATGTAAATTGAAACAAATCGAATGCAATAAAAACCATATCATTAGCAGCTGCCTTTTTCCGGGACAGACAATGGGAAAACTATTATATTTGTTTGTATATTTAGCATCAACCGTATATCTAATAAACGACTTAATTCAACACTTACATATTTTTCTTTGCTATTCTGTGGCTTATTTGTTTTGTTTTAAATTTTGGTTTTCTATTTTTATACGTTTGCTAAATTTACTAGGTAAATTCGCTATGTATGCTTATTTTATGCATAAATACTTTCATCTAAATGCAAATTTGATTAACCGTTTTTCACACATTTTTTGGTTTCTGTTTTTGGACTATAATTAATTTATTTCCATCTAATTGGATCTATTTATGGTTTTTACATTACGCAACACATTTTGTAGTCATTCAGCCCAGCCGCAACTGCTTTTGCCTTTTCGTTAATATTTAAATTATTTCGAAATCAAATGGCTAGCTGGAGATTTCATTAAAGAACGAAACATGGAAACCAAAGAAAGAAGCATGTAAATGTTCGGAGAGATATTTTCTTTAAATTATCTTAATTTACAAATCGTAAATCATTCGATTACCTATTGTTCATGCAGCTGGTTGGTTTTAAGAATTTAATCACGTAAACAACACATTTTTAATTGAGGAACACAAACTGAGCTTGAGCCTTAATGTGTTACCAACTAATCAGATACGGCTTGACCTTAATAATACGGATAAACAGATATACATATACGAGCATGTCTTTCAGACAGATAAGTGAGCTGCTCTCTGCGCATTCCGATAATTACTTATCCGCAATTTTCCACAGACACACTGAAAATGGAGTTGCAGTTCTTGCTCAATCAGTTGTCAATCAACTCAAAGCCCGAATGACATCCAACATGATTTTCATTTTACGCTCTAACATAAACATATCTATAGCTAATGTATCTGTGTTTGTATCTGTATCTGTGTGTAAGTATGTATACCACGAACTGCAGCTATCTGCGCTGCCTCTTCCACTTCTTCTCCACGAGCTCTCGTCCTTCTCGACCACGTCCACGTCCACGTCCTGCTGGTTTGATTTTATTTTTCAAGCTGCTCTTGTGCCCCAAATGAGTTTCTTTTTGCTTTTGCAATTATTTGATTTCATCTTGAAAACTTTCGAAGGCAGGGCACTGCAAATGTATTTGGCCTGGCTGCGGATGTGGGTGTTTCTGTTGTTGTTGTTACTGTTGCTGGCTTTGTTGCTCTTGTCGCTGCGGTGTGTATGGCGACAACCTTATTACCAGCGCCTGCCCAAAATGTAAGCATTAAATGTTGCCTATGCGTCGTGCTAATAGAAAATGTGGCGATGTGGCGGCCGATAAAATGCAGCAGCATCGGGAGGAGCACAACAAAGCTGCCAGCCAATATTACTATGCAAATGAGCATTGGCCATTGCCTTTGCCATTGCCATTGCCACTGCCACTGGCTCTTCCACTGCCTCTTCCACTGCCATTGCCGCTGGCATTTCGAATGCTGCGTTGACGCAACACACGGCGTATGAGCAATGTGAAATATGCCCAATTGCCACGCCCAAAATGGTAGGCTGCTGATGGTGGTTCTGCTTGTGCTCCTGCTCCTGGTCCCGCTCCCGATAGTCATGTTGCTATTCGTGCTGCTCTCCCAGCATCCAGCTGCTGGGTCGCCGTTGACAACAGTCTCCTGTGTGTGCGGCTGGTTTTTGATATTACTCATACGCCACCGAGTCGGCGATGATGGCGATAAGGTCGACAGCCAGAGCGCCGCTGGCAAGGAACTCGATAAACGTTTGAAAATCCCCAATGATTGCGTTTTAATGCCGCGCATTATTTTACCAAGTAGATTATGCTGCGCCAGTGAGCCTGCAGAATTGTGAAATGCTCCAGGCGGATTACGCACGGGCGTTTGATTGTTATCGCCATTGTTCCCAGCATGGTTGCCTGACGAGAAACAGAACGAGAAAGAGAGAGAGAGAGAGAGGGAGAGAGAGAGAAGCAGACCATGTAGTAATCAGTATTTTGGTTAGTGGGGTTTATATTTTCATTTATTTTGTGCGTTTGGCGAAACCCAAACTGGCATTGGATACATTATCATCCTGGGGACTGGGTCAGATGGGGGTTGCTATTGGATAGTAGGGAAGGATTTGGGGTTGGGGAGGGTGGCATTAAAGAAAATTGCTCTTGACTGCCGGCAAGTATGCTGTGCACTTAATAGTTCTTCGTTTGGTTTGGTTAGGGGTTACTTTGCTCGTTAATTTATTGAATTTGCTTTTGCGATTGGTCCATTGACATTTGATGAATAGAAGGAGAGAAATGACCTGGACTCAAAAAGCCATTGGGATATCTCTTGGGTTAACTTTTTGGCATTGAAATTAATTTGACAATGATTTATTTGGGATAGTGCCTCTGTACCTAGAAATATATGAGTGAAAATCAACTTAAATCCATCTCCCGATCCCCTTCAATTTCTACTCTGTTAAATGACTCAATTCTTTGAAGTTAATTTTATTTTCACTTCTTTGCTCTCTATAGTCCGACTTTAATATTTCACTCCTACAATCACTTGACAGGTGCAACAGCCCTACACCCCCTTACAGCGCCAGTCTCAATCCTTCACGGCTGTATTTATGGAGTTTACTTAACGCCTCCTGCCCTGCGTGTGTAAACGACTTCATCCTGCTCGCTGACATCCCTCAGTTGTCCCTTTTCACGAGCTTTCCTTGTGTATATTTCCACCATTTCCCTCCGCTTTACAGCGTCATTGTGCGTCTTTACATCGTCAAGGCATTGGCCGGGCATTTGGACAGCGATTACTTGACAATATTTCACCGGGAACCGCTGGCTGTGGCTGTGTCTGCGTCTTCGTCTTTTGACGTCTTTGGTCCCCGTCCCCCTCCCCCACTTTCACGGACTGATTGAGTGCTGTGGCTGCTGGTTTTTATGCACGTCATTGAACGCACTTTGTTGACCGCATGTCAATGTCTGATGAACGAGCCACAGTGGTCGTAGGGGGTCCAAGGGGGGCCCAAAAAGAAGACAATATTGAGACTGGAGCTGGGGCGAATGCAGTAATAACTACAAATTAAAAAATCATTCGCTAATTGCAGCAATCCATCATTATCCCTCTGCGTTCCTAGCTCTCATTTGCACCCTTTCCCAGGATTTTCCCCGAAGGCGACCCACTGTGTGCGGCTGTGGGGGCTATTATATATATTTTATCTGCTTTTAATCTTTTGGCATTTGGCTTTTCATCAGCTGGCCCCATAAATAACAACAAAGTGGGCTTTAAGAGCACATTCCGTGGCTTCTCCTGAATCGATTGTTTTGTATGGCCATGGGGGTGGGGGGTGGCTGTTGTTGTTTTCACAACAGTCAGAGTCATAAATATAAAGTGATAGATGGGCACATTGGGGGTCGGGTCTATATGGAGAGCCCCTATGGCCGGCTGTGGGCCGAAATCGAAATTGAATTGTCTACAAATGAGGATGGGACTTTGAATCGAAATGTTCAAGGTTAAAAAAGATGAAGCTCCCTATTCTAGAATCATTATTTTAATCTATCTGTGAGAGATAAGGGGCTCAAGCACTTCAGCAGTCTTGCGGCTATCGGAAATCCCCGAAGTTCCGACCCACATATACGATCAAACACCTCCGTGATTGTTTTCCCAGAGACTGGGCGACCCCATTCCTATTCCTCGCGAGCATTTGATTGATGTCAACGGTAAAACAAAGACAGATTGAGCGGTGAGTGGTTGAGGGAGCGGGAGGGAGAGGGAGAGTCAAGTCAATGCCCGCATTTACGCTTGATTGAGAACACATTGAAAAGGTGTCAGAGCGACAGTCAGACAATTTTGATGGCATATTTCATTTGATGTCAAGCAATAAATATTTCCCTTTTGGGTATTCGCGGCCTTTTATTTTACCGTCCCCCCCCCCTATTTTTGACTCTCGTACCTTTTTTGATATTTTATTTATAAGCCGCGACGATTCGCTGAGAAATCAACGTCAGAGCTGCCAATCGACAGTCAATCAAAAAAGCATTTCCCATCGGGATTTTGTGGTACGTTTTGCCCGGCCTTTGTTTTGAATGCGATGCGTTTAAATAAAATATGGAATGCCAAAGCTGTTTGATTTGCTCTCGTTTCCTTTGGCGAGGCAGGGAAATCAATATTTATTGTGCGAATATTTCAGCATTCCGGGAAATGTTTGTATTTGAAATGGGGCAACAAATCCTAAACAAAAATACAAGTATATAGAGGGAGTGTAAGTAAAAGAGCTGAAGCTTTCATTTAATTCATCTTAAATATTTTCCAACATTTCCTGGTGATTTGTATCACTTGCAGATTTAACATGACTTAAGTCGGAAAACCACTTGGCCAGAGCCCTAATGAACACCACTTTTCCATCCCCTAATTGCATTCTTTTCCACTTCTGCATCTCCGCCTAAGTCTCTTCATTAAACTGCCCCGTCTTCCCCGGGGCAAACATGGGAGCTTGGGGCACCAAACTCCAATGTTGAATCAATAAAGTCAACGGCCCACCATAAGAAAAGCCTTTTCCACTCGACCCCACACTGCCAGCCAGCCCCACTTCCGCCCATTTTCACTCCCCCGCTAGCTTCTCCCGCCATGAACAGGCATTTTATCTGTTTTTTCCGCATTCTTCCTTTTTTTTTTTCTCCTTTTCGGGCACTTGCAATGCACGAATGCCTCCAGAGCCAGCTCCAGCGCCAGCGCCAGAGACAGAGTCCCAGACAGGGCCAGATCGTGGCAGAGGAGACCAGAGGAGGCAAAGGAGGCAAAGCCCAGCCATCACTCCGCCCCCGCTGGAGCATTTCGGCTTCAGTTCATTAGTGCAGTCGGTTGAACGGCATTTTACGGACGCGTGCCTTAAATAATTGCATTTTAAATGCAATAAACACAGACAAAAACACAGCCAGAACGCAGAGCGCAGAGCCCAGAGCCCAGGACCCAGGACCAGAAAAAGGAAACCAAAATATTTCTGGTGGCTGATTCAATATGGATTAATTCAGCCCAAGAGCATGTAGCAGAAAATTTGAAAAGCCAATGTTCATGGTTAATTTGCTGCCTGTGGCCACGGACTAATTTGGGCCGCACCCGCATCCGGACGGAGCTTAGCCGCCACATTTGACAAACCGTAAAGTGCATGCAACAGGACACGTGTCCCACCCAAATGTTGGGACATTGGCGGACAAACTTGGCCATTGACAGCGACAGAATGTCAGTGTCAATCAACATTGTCGCTAGTTGCTATTGCTGTACTGTACTGCACTGTACTCGAGTTGATATTGTTGCCGCTGCTGCCCATGCTGCTCCTGCTGCTCCTGCTGTGCCACTTGCCACCCGATGGCATTTTTATTGCTGCAATATTTATCCGACTGGCAACAAAGGGATCAACAGATCAACACGGACCAAGGGGACACACAACGCTGATGCATGCAGCCACAGAACATGACAAATGCAACGCTCCAAATGTCTAACATCCATTCGAACTCGAATTGGAAATGGAATAAAATACAAATAAATTTCTTTTCCGTTATTTGTCTGTTTTTTTCCAAGTTTTTTCTCCTCTTTTGCTCTGCCCTGGTCGTGTGGCTGGAAGAATTTGTTGCGGCTTTTAGGAATGTGCAATGTGGGATTTATTAAATTTATATCGAGTTGAAAAATGATCTTAAACGACTCGCAATGTGTTTTGGCTTACCATGGGAGTATTTATTTGATTGAAAAATGGCATTTGAATAACAATTAGAGCTAGAGAGATTTGTAAGTAAATATAGAGCATATTAGACTGATATTTTAGGTCATTCCTTTCATAAATATTCCTATATTTTAACCGCCGAATACTTCCGCCCAATGGTGCATTCACACCCCTTTTCTTTCTCCCCTTTTCGCATTATTTCTTAGCCAAAGTTATTTCGCCATAATTCCCATTTATTGCCTTTTCCGTCCGTGCTTATGGCACTTCATAAATCCAAGATGCCAGCAAATGCCAGCGAACTCCCACAGCAATGAAATGCATTTTGTATTTGGATGAATGAAAATAACAGCAAAGCCACCGCCGACTGCAAACATCATTCCGCACAGAACGGGGAAAATTTAATTAATTCTCAACGGCTGGACTAAACACTTGGCCAAACAAGGCAGCGGAAATGGTTTTCGCCGTGCAACTTTTTGGCCACTGTGATGGAGGACAAGACGCCAAAGAACACTGAAATTATGAGATCACACGGCGACGTACCTGAAGTACGAAATCCATGAAAGGAAAATACAACACGCTGGCTCAAAGAAGGGAAACTTTGCCCTGGTCCTGGCCCTGGCTCTGGCAATGCGCGAATTGTGGGGAAAAGGAAAAAGTGCAGTACGGACCATAAATGCCACTAAGACTGGGATATCTGTCTAACGGTAGATGGGCAGGTGGATGTTGAGGGCTAGGGGGGTATGAGGACATGGAAGGGAGTCGGAAGAGCTTGTACTTACCTTGTGCACCGTCACGCCACTCCTCAACCCCATAATCAGGCAAAGCGTTAGCCGAGTCAAATTTATTTCTATGACGTCTCTTGCCATCTTTATATTTTGTATATATTTTTAATTTTATGCAGCAAGCGTCAGTCAAGGAGGAGATATACAGAGACGGAGAGATAGACAGAGAGAGAGAGAGAGAGTTCAGGGAGAGTTCGGGATAACACGGTACATGAATAATGACGGTTGTTGTCGGTTGTTGTCGGTTGTTGTTGGTTGTTGTTGGTTGTTGGTTGGAGTAGGGCATAACATGAAAGAAATATTCAAATGGGAGGAAGTTTTCAGAAATAAGGAACAGAGAAAGCATATAAAAATGAATTTATATATACGTCTACACACACACAGATGCCAAAGGTAATTGTATGCTAAGGTATTTTTATTTAATTTCTGCATTTATTTGCATTTAATAGCACACTGAAGAGGCAACAAAAACCCAAGGGGGGCACAGCGAAAAAACGGAACCAACAAAAGCAAAAATGGACACAGAAATTGCATGCAACTTTTACTTGATGGAGTGGATAACTGGGCGGGTGAGGGTGAGGGTGAGGTGTGTGGTCATGGTCCTTTGCGAGTATGGTGTGGTGCGGCTTGAAGGTGGTTTCATCCGTTTTTCGGCTGTTTGTGTTGATTACAGTCATTGTGCCAAATGGGCCTCCTATCGCTTTCACAGTGCTTTAAACAGTGCTTAGGTGAAAACTCGATTTAAATTCGAGGCAATGTATCAGGAGGTGGAAGAGAAGTCCTTCGCATGATGATCTGAATGGGGAACTCCTGTGACCTTGTGCTCTGAATGATCGAAATGATTGCGTGTCTGTGTGGAGTATTATACGTTGGTGCTGACTACGATGCTGTGCCTTGCAGTGCATAAAATTAAAAACCCATTACATCATTATACATATGCATATGTAATTCATGAGCAAGCAGAAAATGTATGCTGTGATGCTGATGCTTATGGCTGATATTCAAGCGATTAAGGAGTTGAGAAAACGGTTCTGTATGATTCATTAGGGCTGTGATGGTTGCACAAGCAGCCCGAAATGACTCTAAATATATGGAATGCATTTGATGTTTATTTACTAAATCGATTCTCACCATAGCTGCGATTGAGCATGGCCATCTCGGAAATAATAGCCGTTGTTGGGGTCGGCATTTCTGTAAATGAACAAAAAAATTATTCATGCATGTCGTTTAATTAGAGCTAAAATACAATTTCAAAATCAAGTTTTGCCATTTCTCTTTTTGTTTCTTTTGAACACTTAAAGCAACATATTGCACCATTTTCCGTGTGCAGTGTCATATAAAATGGTTGCACAAAGGGAAATGAAATACAATAAAATTGAAATGAAATGAATAGGGCTTCTCTCACCATCCAGCTTGATATTGCCATCGGTCTCGCCCAGGGAGTTTTTCGCCACACAGCGATAGGTGCCAAAATCATTGGGTCCGACGGCGCGGATTTTCAACTTCATGTATTTCGTGTAACCGCTGACTGTGGATGTGGTCTCGTATTTATCGCCGGCCCGCGACGTGTCTGAAAATATGGGAAAATACACAAAGTACTGAAAATACAGAAAATTCAAGCTGTCAGTCTGTAAGCGGAGTGTGTGCGTGCCGCAAATTGAAGTGACAATTTTTCTGCAGAGCAGAGAGCAGCTGCGAAAATCTGTATGGCAAAAAAAATCAATTAATTAATGTCACCTGCACGGACTGCTAGTACCGCCTATGTGCAGTGAAGCGACTCGCGCTCTCAATAGAGACTCCAACTAATTACGCCTCTTCCTTGGAAACCCCCACACTGGCTTCTGGGTACTGTGCACTGGGTGTATGTGTAATTAAAACTGGCGCAGTTCTTCAACCATTTCCATCGCCTTCGCCATCGCCAACTAAAACTTTTCTCATTAATCAGTGAAAATCTAAAAGAAAACTTTTGTTCCCTCTGCCTGCTGCGGCTTTAATTTCGTTTCGTTCCGTTTCATTCCGTATTGTGTTGCCTACTTCCTGGGGCTGGGACTGGGACTGGGACTAGGACTAGGACTACGACTACCATATCAAATGGCTGCCAGTAAGTAGCATTAAATATATAAACTTAATTTCACTTTGATTGTTTGGCGCATTGTAAGGCGATATCGCATGTTACTCATACGTCATGTTGTCCTTTGTCTGTTCACTTGCTGGCGTGTGTGTGTGTGTGTGTATGTGTGTTGTGACAAATGTCTTTAGTTTTTCATGCTTTCTTTTTCGTGTGTTTTTTTTTTGGGGGAACCTTAAACAATAAGGGGAAACAATTTTCCATATAGCGTTCCACATGCATGTGACCCGCACTCGCGACTTCTTTTTATAGCCCCAGTCACCTTTTGTGATACTTTTTCCTCCTCCCGAGCCCAGATCCATACTTCGTACAACCATCATATAAGTATAGCAGGAAGTCCGTCTCCGACACGCAAATATATAATTTTACTCATAATCATCGGTAGCAGAATTCTTTCGCCCTGCTGGGCTGTCTTCCACAGAACTTTATACTTTTAATACCTGGCCGCATTAAATGAAAGTTTCGGTTTCTGGAACAGCATGTAGAATTGCTATCCAGCATATACTACCTGTGATGTATGGCATGTGCTGGAGACATTCGAGCGAGGGAAGTTTGTGAAGTACATGTGTACAGAAGGAGGTTTCGAATGATATTTTGGAAACTACTTAGTTCTTCTTCACTTTAACGAAAGTCTCTAAATAAATTAATGAACCAGTGTGGAAAGGAATGAAGAAACATCTCTCAAGCCATCATTGATTTCTTTGATCTCTTCATCTAAATTGTCCTTCCTACTTCTCCACCTATTTGCCAATCTCTGGAAGTTTCCCATTATTTCTCTAGCTGCTCTCTATACCCCCAAACCGGTAGTCGAATGGAACTCTATGCGAAAGCGCTTAAAATTTATTACCCCAAACTTTTGGTGTCTGTTAGCCATTCATCATGGCCGCCACGGCGCTTTCATACTCATATCTCAGTTGGCATTTCGCCTCGTTCGCCTCGCCTTGTCCTGTCGCCTTCGCCCGTGCGTGTGTGCCTATGAAATGTCATATCCTTTGCCTGGCTTCAGTCTGTGCCTACCTATGATATCCAAGGCCCGGTTATAATTCGGCATTTGAGTTGTGTATGTGCCAAAGCCTATCTCTGCCTTTCTTATCGAACAAACAAAGTGACATTTAAGCATAAAAGGGAACCGAATGGCAGTCCATCAAAGGCGCATCTATATTTAGCGCAATTTTTATGCACACTCGTATGAGCCACTCTCGATGAGTCATGAAGGTGGGATTAGATGGGATTGGATCGGATTTTGGTGCCTATTACAGCACTAGTTCCAAGGACTACCCACAAATACCAATCTGTTCGGGGGCCGGCATTAAAGAGCGATTTGTAAGTGTGTGTCGCCATTTTTGGGTTGGGTCTGCGAACCCATATGCACTTCCGCCCATTTACACAGTCACAGAGATAAGGGGCAGGCGGGGAAGGGAACAGAGGGGGGCACCCACACAATGGTAATTATTTTCCATTTCAATTTGACTGCGTTGCATGGGAATTATGAGCTGCGGCATCGAACGCATGACGTAGCATGCTTTTAGGCGATTTACGCCTGTACGCCTGTACGCGCTACTCCCCGCCTGTGGCATTTCCGCTCCCCTCATCCATCTCTCTGTGTGCTGTGATTATGCTAAAATAATTTCCGCTACAAAATAATATTTTCTGACATTTTCCATTCCGCTTTATTCGATTTGTGCTGGTCCTCGGCTCGTCTCGTCTCCACTCGTCTCGTCTCGACTCGACTCGGTTTTAGCGCGTGCATTTTTGTTTATTTCGTTTTCACTTTGTCAATTCTGGCGGGCATCAGCGCAAAAATGTTGTTTATTAGTTTTGATTATTTCAATGTTGATGACATTTAATTTGCATTGCGTTCTGCGCTGTGCTCTGCTATGCTGTTCTCTGTGAGCTCTGAGGTTAATTAAAAACATTGTGTTTTCTGCATGCCTGCAGCTCCACTAATTCAATCAAATCCAAATTATTCGAGTTCAGCGCCAATTTAAAAAGGAATTCCACCACAGAATATGATTTCATAAGCACAACATGCCGAAAAGAACGAATTTAGTGGGATTTTTAATTTTGACTTTAAAGTGTTAATGAAAAATCATAGAAATTTAACTGGGAGCTTGAATAATGCGGACTCGCTTTGAATGCCAGCTGGAAATGCTCCATTCAACAGTTCTTAATTTCCAGATGATGCTCCATGAAAGGAAACCTCGCAGATATTCTGATCTCTGGTTATTCGCTGCTGTTGCTGACATTGACATTCCTTGACTTGAGTTTCGGCTTTTCGGATTGCTCTCAACCTTATGAACTGACCGTTGCCTGCCAGACGATGCATGAGAGACGGCTGTTAAAACCGAAGCACTCAAAGGAAGCACAATCCGCCATTCCACAGTGTCTCTGGCAGAGACACTTTAAGCCCGTCACACAGTGCGTATGGGCAACGCATTTTACGGCGAACAACCGCTGCAGAGGCAGAGAGTGCAAAAATGACAGAAAATTCGAGCGTAAAACAATAAAAAAGGCTGCCACGTCAACATGCAACATGCAGCATGCAACGTGCAACATGCACATTCCCAACATCCACTCCCCGCGACGCGACTCCTACGCAACTGCAGCGCAGGAACTGCAGGAGCTCAGCCCGGGCTTTTACATTCCCTCCTGATGGGACTTTTAATTTTGTTGAGTTTTTTTTGCGCATTTCGCATGACAATTTTCTGCCCGGCAAGCTGGGCGAGAGCCGGAGCGATTCAGAGGCGTCGGCCTGCTTGTTGATTACATTGTAAGCTCATTTACAAACGCTTTTCAGATAATAAACGTAGTCACTGGCCGACCCCCTGCCAGGACCTTGTCCGGCTGCTTTATTGCATTTTATGGCCGTCCATCAGTCGTGATGCATGTCCTGCCATGCTGCCTATATGGCAGGGCTTTAACTTACCCGATATGATCATATCGCCGCGCTCCGTCGTCCAGTAGTTGATCGATGCCGGATAGGCTTCCGTGTGGCACTCGAGGATCACATCTTGGCCCACATAGGCGCCCTCAAGCTGATTGGGAATGGAGAGCATGGGAGGAACTGGGAAAAGAGATACAGATCAAATTGAATTTCGCACAAAAATATTTCAGGCTTTAAGGTCGGCATTTAATCGTTTTTTTCACTTCGAAAGCGGCTCGCAATATCCCTTTCAATTACCTTTAGCTCGAATCCAATATCCTGTCACGTGGGAGCCTTTATCGGTTACCCTCCACGCCCATATTGTTTTCTTTTCACCCACCCACGTGCCCCTGTCCATCCCGAACCCATGCCCAAGCACATATCCAGAGCCCACTCACATCGCCATTAGCAGCACCCAGCACCGAGCACACATCACTGACTTTTCATCAACTCTCGAGCCACTCCCGCTCCTGCCCCTGCTCCTGCTCCGCTCCCCAGTTTTGGCTGATAAATTTTGCATTGCATTTTACGTGAGTTTACAAACTGTTTTTGGATTAAAATGCACTCAGTCATTAAAAGCGCGCCTGAGAGCGAGTGATTGTGCCTCGGACGAACGGACGAACGGAGACTCTGTGCTGGGATGTGGCTGTGTGTGGGTGTGGGTGCGTAAATAGCTTTTGTTGCTAGGTGGGTGTGGGTGCGGGTGTGCGTGTGTGGTTGTAACAACAAAAGCAGCTACGTGAATGGTGAACGCATTTTGGCCACGCACACATCACGAGGGCACAAAATAACACCTGCTGACAAACAGACAAACAAAACGCCTGCAAACAACTCGAAATGAGCGCAGTGCATCAGCACAACGATGCCAGCGATGGCAGCGTGACTCACGCACGAGTCTGGAAATGATTAAATCCTGTATAAATTAAAAACCATTATGCAATGATCCTTAAGCACCACACAAAGGAGGGATACAATGATACCCAGAGAACGAGAACCTCATAAGTAATGAGTACCAGATTCATGTGCAGTTTGGTCATTTATAATCTACTTTCTAAGCCTTCTTAACACCCTTTATTTTTCAGAAATTTTAGTAGGTGTCTTGGAAGGATAACAATGCTTAGAGTAGAGGACTCATGTCCTGTGCCCATCTTTAGCACGCACTATCTACGTGATGCACGCACGAACAAACTCTCACAGGTAAATTAATTTAACGTGACTACAGCTTTTGGTCGATTTTCGGCCAAGAGCGTGGGCCGAAGCCTGCACAGTTCCATCCCACACTCACTCTCACACTCAGCCTGTGCCCCTGCACCTCTGTTTTGTTGGCCAATGTTGGGGACGAAGTGCGGTTAATGCCCCAAAAACTGCAGTGGCAACATGCGATGGGGCACAGGGAGCACAGGCACTGCCAGCCTCTGCCTCTGCCACAGCCACAGCCTTGTTTTGTGTATTTTACGCATTAAACAGACCGCTCTGCTCTGCCCGTCCCAACCGCAATGGCCGGAGTTTCCTTTTAGCCCATCCTCCTGTCCCTACTCCTTCCTCCGCCTGCACGGACCATAAATATTGCATAAGAGTTGAGCCCAAAATGGATTTTTCGTTATTTTTGGCGTTTCCGGAGTACGTTGCCCGGCAACAAAAAGTAACAATGGAAATGCTGATGCAGGGAATTGGTTAAAAGTGTTAAATTGGTTACGTTAAGAGCTATCATAGTGTATCTATAGGTGGACGCTTAATATTTTATTGTTAAGCCGTGGGGCGCTTCATCATTGAGGGGAAATCAAGTGATCTGCAGCAAGCAGGCTGAGCAAATTAATCTCAGTTCTAATGGATAGGTCCGGAAAGGTTTACCAAAGATTTACTTATGGATGTAATAATTGTTAGATAATTGTTCCATTGATTGAATTTAACCAGGGCTTGTGAATGAGGTGTTTCGGGTACTCAAAAAAAAGCTATTATTCAGTTCCCAATAGAATTTCGATCTGTTTCCATGGCCACTCGTAAGACAGCGAATTGCTCCTCGTTCAAACGAAACCCTCAAACCATTTCTCGTCCCTGCAAAACCAATATTTTCTGTGGCACAATTACCATTTCTGTCTCTCCCGTTCTAACCCACACTCATTACCTCGTCCCTTTTGATCCTCTCTGAGCGAGCCGTTTCTCCCTCCGCACTTTACCACTAACACATGCCCAGCCAGGGGACAGGCAGTGGCCAAGAACAAACTACAACTACACTGCCAACAATCTCGTAGTGAATGCTTGGACAAAAAACAGACCACAATACACTGAGAATAATATTAGGATCCACCATGTACATATATTCATTCCTGTCTTCCAAAAGATTTTAGTTTTCTATTTACTCAGACCCATTCTGTTATGCTGTAATGTGAATCATAACAGATCCCAGTTGGATCCCTGCCCCAATCAATTCCTGCAGAGTACTCTTTCCCCGCAAAACCCAACGCAAACACTGTGTAAGAAGCCCTAGCTGGGGCATACTTCAAATATGTGGAGGCCAATTTCATTAGTGGAACTTGGTATTCCTCCAAGAGGAATCGTTGGTCAAAATTGGTTGGTTTACTTGTTACTACGGCCACGGACATTTACTCACATTGCACTCGCAGATGGACCCGCTTGCTAATCGAGGGCGGCACTCCGTTGGATGCCACGCACAGATAGGCGGCCATGTGCAGGCGGCTCACCTTGGTGATGTGCAGCAGCTCGCCATCGACCACGTTCACTGCGGAGCAAGGAGAAAGGAAACCGCATTAAGCCATGGCCACATGTGGCAGGATGCGGGCGCTTACCGTGCTCCCCGCCAATTAGCATCTCCTCGCCGTCCTCGCGGCGCCACATGACATAGGGTTCGGGGTAGCCGCGTGCCTTGCACATCAGCGAGACATTCTGCCCCTCGCGCACCACCATGTCGTTGCTGGTCATGCCCTCGACAATCATGGGGGGAACTGGGGGGGAAAGAAAGAGCAACCAATCGGTCATGCAGGGGGTCAATTGCCATCGACGTCGACCAAGGATAGTTCAATACTCACCCACCACCTGGAGATAGCCCTTCCTGGAACGCATGGGATCCTGTGAAAGGGTGAGAGTGTGGAGGTGTGAAAGGGGGGTTTGTAAGCTTATTTAATTCATCAAGTGGGGAGACCTGCTTACCGTGTTGACCTGGCACATGTACCAGCCGCGATCCGTCTCCTCCACCTCCTTGATGTGCAGATACCACTGGGGAAAGGACCATCTTCAGTGGGATAAAGTGGGAGAATGAGAGAAGAACTACTCACCGATCGATGGTCGTTGTAGGTGAGGCTAATGCGGCTGTTCTGCGATATGACATTGTGGTGTATGGACAGGATCGTCTGGGTGTCCACACGCACCCAGGCCACCTTGTAGCCCTTGAGGTTCTCCACGACGCAGGCCAGCAGAGCGTCGCGGCCAATGGAGACGGTGACATTGGCAATAGGCTCCGCGAATCGCGGAAAGTCCGCGTCTGCAAGTAGAGGGGAAACACATTCGTATTCACTCATAGAGATGGCCCCCATGGGAACGCAGATTCCCGCCCAGGGCAGTTCAGCTCCGCTCCGCTCCGCTCAGCTCAGCGGAGCAGGATTCATTTAATTTGCTTAAAAGTTTCCTGCCACACTGGACTGAGGGCGAGGGCGAGGGCGGGGCGGGGGCGAGCACCCCGCACAAAGCCCGGGGGCGAAAGGAAAAAAGTGCACACATATTTTCCAGCTTATATTTTGACATTCGCCGGGCTCCGCTGGAGAACCCTTTCCCAAGCTCCGCACTGCACTGCGGCACATTGCGCATACGCCCCGTGTCCCATTTCCCATGTGCGACGACCCCAATGAAGCGGCGACAGAGGGGAAGCGAGTCACCATATTAATTACCTTCCTGTGCCGTCTGCTGGGTATCCAGACGCGTGTGCTTGCCTGCAATGGGAAAGGGAAAGGAACGGCACGGAAGGAGCCGAGTTAGAGCATTTAATTAATTTAATTTCACTGCCGGCAGTTGTCCGGCAAAATAATTTAATTGGTGAAACACTTTTGGCCGCCCGTTTCATATGGGTAATAAATAAAAATTAATTAGCCAAGCCAGAAACTTGGACTGGGACGGGGACTGGGACAAGGAATTTCCTGGTGGTCCTGGTGGTCCTGCTGCAGGCTTCTGGTTCTGGCTGTCGTCATGTTTTGCTGATATGGCAGAAATTCCCGCTGTGCTTTCAGTTTTGGTTTTTGTTATTTTTAGTTGCATTTATTCCATTCATTTTATGACAAAAGTTCAAGTTTAATTGTTTTTGGCTGCGTTGGCACTTTTCCTCTAGCTGCAGCGCAAACTTTTCCTGTTTTTCCTGGCAGAAAAGTTGCAATGGAAAAGGGTGAAAGGTGCCCCGAGCGGGAGGAGTGGCAGCAAAATACTAGTAGTGCGGATATTTTCAATAAAAAAGTTTCGGAACACCTCCATGTAACGGTGGTTCGAATAGTTGCACCTACCCTCAGATAATTGTATACCCAATGCATGAAAATCAAAATGGTTTGCTCTTCCTGAAAGTTAATTTTGCGCCCTCTGGACAGGCAGTCAGTGCCAATATTCGTTATAGCGCTGGACACACAGACAAATCCTTTAGCTTCATCATCGTCGTCTCCGCGACAGACACTTTACAAATGGGCTCCACGAGCATTTAAGAAATTTGAGTTAGCAGCAAATCGCATTCGCCTCGAAGAGGAGTGGAGAGGAGAGGAGGAGAGAGCGTTTCAAACGCTGTCCTGTCCGTAAAATAAAACTGGGCAAATTGAAAAACGCTTAAGCATTTTTACAGCTTTTAACACGGTGCCGCATATTGAATTACGGTCCCTCTCCAGTGCCAATGCCAGGGCCAGTGCCAGTGCCAATGCCAGTGCCTCCGCTTCCTTTGCAGCTGGACAACTGGAAAAGTTGCTTGCCACAGCTCCCTGCCTTCTGCTCCCTGTTCCCTGCTGCCAGTTGACTGCTCTCTGTTGCCTGTTTCTTTGCTCCCCCTCCTGTTGTGTGCTTCTGCTGCCACTTTTCTACTCCACTTCACTTCACTTCTCCTACTCGGGTCCTGTCGTGTCCTGGAGCAGCTGCTGTTTATGCCTTTTCAGCTACGAAAAAATGCTCAACACGATTTTCGCTGTTGATTTACGTTTTAGCACGTTTTTCGTCTAGTTGAGCTGAAGGTTTTCCTCCTCCGTTTTCCTTCTCTCTTTGAGAAGGTCTTTGGTCTTTTTCAATTTCACCGGACAGGTTGCATTCTGCAGCTTTTTTCCATTTAAATGTTTGTACTTTTTCATGTTCTGCAATTTAATGAGCAGCTTTTCATCGTCGCTGAGATTTGTGAGCGGGGGACTCCGCCCTGGTTCACCCTGATCCGTCCTTATCCGTCAGGACACCAGCTGGCAGGCCTGTCAACTTATCCGTTCCCTCACACTTCCACCCCCACCGCCACCCCCTCCCCCTCCCAATAAAATATGGTCAATTTAACTCTGTTCCTCCATTTTTCTATTGATATTGCAGTCGAGTGTCTTTTTTTGGTTCGCTTTTTTCCTGCCGCTTGTGTCAACATGGCTCACATGACTTCCAGCCCTCGACTAACGCTGCTCGACCCTCGACCCTCGCCTCCCGCCTCCCGCCTCTCGGCACCTGGCAATCAGTCAGAGTTCCATTCAGGATCTGCTGTTGAAAATTCTGTTTGGCCTGCCTAAGCAAAGGGCCCTGGCCGCTACTCACCTCACCTGCTGCTGGCCTGGTCTTTATGCAAACGCAGCTGACCATTCAATTTATCAGGCTCGACGGCGGCACGTCCACTTCACCCCTCCACACTCCACCCCAGCATCCTGTTCTGTCCACCATTGCCAGTCCTAAGCCGCCTTTTGGCTTTGCGCTTTGTGCAAACAAAACGCGGCTGGAAATGCCAGCACTGAAAAGTGGCAGCCACTTTCAATGAGCCTGCCAGCGGCCCACTTTCCCGGGGATTAAACTTTCGCGATACCCAGCATTCAATTTAATATAGATATAAATAAACTGTGACAAGGGAGTTGCCATGGATTACTTATATCACATCTCATTTTCATTAAACAATTCGCATATCAAATACTCTGTTTAGCCAGCAGAAAACCAATTCCTGAACGACTTCAAATACCCTGTAAAACACACACAAAAAAAAGACAAATATAACTACAAAACCAACATCAGAAAACACATCGCAAAGCAAATTTGACAGTCACTTTTTTTTTTCCTAGCCGTGCCGTGCCGTGCGTGTGAGCCTTGCATACTTTTTGGCGCCTCAGATGTCTTTAATGTTTTATGGCTGCAGCTTAGCATTTAAAGGCCGTGCAATGCATCGCATTCAAAGTGCAAATGCAAATATCTGGAGCCGTACACTTGCCACGTCTTTGGCCGCATTAAGAACGAGTCGTGAACATTTACGGGCAGGCCTGCGAGAGAGAGAGCGATAATGGTGGGGGCGAGTGGAAGAGATGACCAGGCCAGGAGCAGGGGCAGGAGCAGCTTTTACCTTGCCGTTTTCCCAGCCTAATCTCGGCAGTCTCCACAAACCAAATGGTTGTCATAAACAATGGGCCCACACAAAAGAAAACTTTGGCCAGACGTGCTGCCTACTCGATTTTCGGCATTCTCCGCAAATAAACTGTACGCACAGTGGGGTGTTTATGCAAAACACTAATCAAAAAAGATTTGCATTTGCATTCAGTGTGGTCTCAGTGTAAAAATTATAATTGTAAATCATATGCCTATGAGACTGAGCCCTGGCTTATTATTTGTGATATATTTAAATTATTTTGGCTTCCTAAAAATTGTTGAAATCCGATTTATACTATTGCACACGGAGGATGCCTTTTATATTTTTAGTCTTATAGTGAACGAAAAACAAGAAAAATAATTTAATTCTACAAGAAGATTAATACCCATGGTACCTAGAAGTATCTCTAAAAAACGGCTTTATCAGGATATTTCGGCGTCGACCAATCAACTTTGTTTGTGTAGTCGGAAGAGGAAGATATTATTAGGTGTGAGGACATGTCTGCAAGACAGATGAATCATTGATTCAATATCAAAATATTGCTAACAATTTGTCTTGAGTGGGGCCAACTGTGAGAGCTTCGATTGTCGTAGTTCTCTTTGGCATTAATTCATTAATAATTAAACCTATAGTTCCAAAGACTAGCTTTAAATAGCCACAAAAATATATATATATATATATTAAATTTTATTATGTTTTATTTTATTTCTGTGCAATTTGAACAGCCATCAGCGGGATGTTAAAAGCACATTTCTCTCGTTGCGTCCCACTGTAAGATGATTTGGTCCAGACTGGCCTTTTCTTCTGTTTTTCCTTTTTATGGGCCCCATCTTTTTTGTTGGCCATTTTTTCGGTTTATTTTTCATGGGATGGGCTTATGGGCGGAGCGGAGGCGGAGGCGAAGGCGCAGGCGGAGGGTTGGGAATACTTCGGCTGGCCCGTTTATTGTCGTTTATTTGTCTTTTTGCCATTTTTATATTTACGCATATAATCGCTTTCAACGCTTCCCGTCGCCTTGGGAGCTCCTTGGGAGGGTCCGTGACAGCGGATGGAGAAGGGATGTCTTGATTTTGGGCCGTGCGGTGCCCAAGGAGGAGGCGCTTATAAATATGATGTTATCGCTTTTTATGGTCCATTTTTATTGCCGGCAATCAGTCTTGCGTTTTGTTTGCTGATTGCTAGCCATTATTCAAATGTATTTGTTTAATTCCCGGGGATTGGCAGCCACAAATCATTTTAAATCCGCAATATGTCAACAAATATTTGAACAACGAGCACTTGGCGCGTTTTTATGCCCGCCCCCGAGGCGGTTCGGATCATTACGGTGGCTTACGACAGCTGCTTAATGCACCACAGCTTACCAGCACATTACCCGCACCCACCCATCTACCCATCCAACCACCCACCCATTTAGCCGTCCCCCAACAGTAGCCTAATCAGCTGCAAGCTCATAATCACATTGCGTATACGTAATTAGTTTAGCGTTTGACAAGGCGAGCAAATCGTCGTCCGGCAAGGAGTCCCGTCTTCGCCCACCCCCTCTCTCTCTCTCCCGCTCTCCCGCTCTGCTGATATATGCACTTTGTTGACAAACGAGCTGATTAAATGCCAGCTCTCGGTCATTATGCAATTAAATGGCAACAGACTCTGCGTGTGTGGGTGTGTGCCGAAGGCACTGAAGACAGCGCTTATTTGCATTAAAGCCCCATCGGAAATGCAGGTTGAATCCAAACTGCAAATTTAATCAACAGCTGAACATAAATTCGCAGCTTACCTTGCCCATAATTCCCCGAAATCAGGCAAAGAGAAAGTCATCTCCTAGGGAAACTGTTAATCAAACTTTCATAAAAAAGAGTCTGCCAACATATGAAATGCTTTGTGCAAATTGTTTACTTTTTGGCATAGAACGAATACCGACCAGACCTCGAGCAGCAGCAGCAAGGGACTCTGGGACACAGCATGCACATCCAGCCACGTGAGAGTCCACAAGCCGGAGTGAGGCATCCGGGGGAGTGTCTCGGAATGCCAAGCAAATACTTGGCAGACAATATATAGTATTCAGGGCAGGCGGAGCTGGGGCAGAGGCAGACTCCATGCAAGTGTGGAGAAACCTAGAGGGGAGACCGCAAAAACGAATTGCGGATGCGGCAAAAATGCATTTCGCCAACTTGGCAGGCAAATGAACTCGAACAGAACTGCAATACATACTCTCGAACATGTGAGGACGTACTCTTGTTCTGGCCAAAATCTCTGCGGATGCTACAAGTTCTTTGTTGTTCATTGAGTCGCCGACAATGTAATCGGTTGTAAGACAATGCCGGCTTGCCGTTTAAATGGTTCAATTTTGTTTCAGTCCCGATCGATTCTGCTGCGATACAGAAAACTCATTAAGAAGTTTAATTAAATCGAGTCCCGGCAATGGCACTGAGCAGGGCAAGGAGAAAATTGCATCGCACCAAGAAAACTCATTATTCATAACGACACGAAATCTGCGTCCAGCTTCTGCTTCTGCTTCTGCTCCAGCTCCAGTGGCAGCTGCAACAGCTGAAAGCCAGCGCGTGCAGCAGCAAGTAAAAGCAACAAACATGTGAGAAAATGTGCCAGAAAGTGAGTGAAAACATAAAACACGGCAGCAGGCTAGGAGGCCAGAGAGGGTGGTGAAAGGGGAGGAGCCTGAGGATGGCACACTCTCAGCTGCAGGCTGCACTCCACTTCCCGTGAGTTATGTTGCCTGCTCGTCAGATCCAGCTTAGCTGCAGCTCGGACTGGATGACAGGGTCCTTTAGGTGTGGGCCATCTGGCAGGTGCCTGCGGCCACGTTTAAATAAATGATGCACAAATTATATGAAGTACGAAAGACCTCTAGACCTCTATTGCGGATAACCTGGGAAATTCAGAAACAGCAACCGATTAACCCTTAAGCCACACACTCAAAAATATACTCGTACAATCCTCACGATAGTCGAAAATTAAACTGCATGGGAATTGAACGACAATCAAAAGTGCCTGACACTCTGCAGCACATTACTCATACGCCATGTCGGCGCTTGCATGAACGGCAACACCTTGCCAAGAAACGAAGGGAGAAACAAAAGAAGGGAGAGGGAGAGGGAGGGGCACTGGGACGGGGACGGGGCTGAACGAAACGAAACGAATCGTAAGTAAATTTATTTCAAACAATTATGTAGCAATTAACAAACAGATGACGGCAATTAAACTGCAGACAGCGAAGGGAAAGGCGGAGAGGCAGTGGCAGAGGCAGCGGCGGAGGCAGCCGCGGAGAGGCAGTGGCAGAGGCAGAGGCAGCGGCGGAGAGGCAGTGGCAGAGTTGCGTTGAGCTGTGTCAAGTGCTGCCATCGACAGCAGGCGGAGTGCTCGTGAGTGTGCTGCATTATTCATGCAATATTTCACACACTCACGCGCCGAGAAATGCATTTCATGTTTTCCCATTTCCCATTTCCCCCGAGCTGGTTAATTTTTCAATAATTCAATTGCCGTTGGAAAGGAGAGCTGGCTCTGTACACTGGACTGCGAGGCAGATTAAGTATGCGCGGTGTTGTCTTCCTGTTTGCATTGCGTGACTTAAGCGATGAGGTGGTCCTCTGTTGAGTCATTTTCGATTCGTTCTTTAAATCACAACTTGCTGCATACTCCTAGGCGCTGCGGACGAGAGCATTTCCGGTGGCCACTTCCGGCCACAGAAACCACTTCACAAATTAAGTTGTCAACAATTTCAGTCATATCGAAACGATTTAATCTTCACACCTAAATTATGTATGTAAAAGCCAAGCGTGGCTCAAGCACACACACAAACACAGTCAAGCTTGGCTCACAGGCACACTACCTACACACACACACACTCACACAAGTGACTTGTTAGCCGTCGCTCATGCAATAAAACGTTCCGTTTCCGCCTCCCCCCCACCCTCCGCTGGCGTTCCTGTCGTGGCTGTTGTTGTTGATGTTGAGCCTTTTGTTTAATAAATTATGTAAAATGCGCCAAATTGAATTTGAAATTCATGCAGACTTTTGCCTGGTTATGGGAATTAAGATATGTCGACAGACAGACAGACGGACAGACAGACAGTCCCGGGAAAGAGGAAAGCGGAAAACGGAAAGCGAAATGCGGAATGGGAACTGGGGACTGAGAGCGAGCCCGAGAGCAGACAGTGGGCCAACAGGACCCCGTCGCTTTCCTTGTTTTCAGCTTGGCACGTACAGACATTTAACATACGAGTATATGCACATATGCCAGGGATTCCATTCCGGCATTTGGGCCGGGGTATGCGGGGAAATCGTTTACGGACACGGACACGGACACGGCTTAGGGCGGCTATTAGGCGTAGCGCGAATTTGTTGAAAATAGGTGTGAATTGGGCTTATTAAATGTTATAGAATAAATACGTATATTCATATTTATTTAGATCACGTAAAGGGTTGAAAGGGAATATTCTATTTAGCATTCCCACCAAATTAGGCGTGACAGCTTAGCGGGTTTCCAGAAATCAGCTAATGAGAGTTTGTTTGGCCACAACTATCGGACAAATTGGATCATCATCAATGCAATTGGCAAGCCATTTTCCCCGCTCTAAAAGACAGCTTTTTTTTGGTGCCAAGAACTGGAAAAACTACCGCAGAACTCAGCCAACTGTTTTTAAAGATTGCTAAATGCGAAAAGGCCGTAATATCTAACCCATTCTTAAGGTCTTGCCTTTCATAGACTCTGTGCCAGATCGCAGTACATCAGCGGGCCGAAACTTTTGCCATAAAGCCAGGCCATAAGCCCGAGCAAGTCAGGGTCGTAGGCCAAGGAAATGGGACTGCGCGGCTAACATAAAAACTAATGGCATTGCATTGTGGGCGTCGATTCAAGGACACCCAGACGAGTGCGAGTGTGCAATCGTAAACATAATTTACATTGAGGAGCAGCCAGCAGGACTTAAATTCGCAGAAAATAATAATTAGGCTCGGGCTGAATGGCAAGTCCATGTCCTTGGCCAAAACAAAGGACCAGAACGGACTCCTTAGAATTGCAAATGAAGTGTGAACCAGAGTTTTGTGGCTTCTCCTCTTTTGGCCGTGGTCGGGGCCAGGCCAAAACAAAGGCCCGTCGAAAAAGAAGCAGAAAAAAAATGTATCTTTCGAGACATTATTAAAAGTTTTTCCTTTCTTTTCTTTTCCCTTTTTTTCCGGGGAAAGGCTACTTTCGGGGCGGTCATTTACATTAACATCCTTTCATCCTGTGTTGACAAAAATATCAAAATGAAATTGCTGCATAATTTGTCCTTTCCGCCTCCATGCCACCGCCCCCGCGCCACCGTTGCCTTTTGCCGAGTGTCTTTGGGGAAACTTTTCTATTAATTTTTGTGGCTGTCATTTGGCGGGCAGCAAAGTGTAAATAAATACAACCAACCTCCAAGCTCCCCTCCGCTCTCCGCCCTCCGACCACCGCCTTCGGTGTCTTGAACAATTTCTTATCTTGGCGGCCGACGATGCGCAAACTTAAATTAAAATGTTGGCAGGACATTCGTTGAATTATTCAGCAACTTTCTGGCCAGCAACTCTTTGGCTTTTTATTTTGCGGCCAGTTACTTTTGTTGAAGGCAAATGTAAATTTTTATTTGTCCCCCAGCTCCCGCGACATCTGTTTCAATGTCTTTGGAGGGTTCCGCGTTGGCGCTGCTGAAGGTGGAGTTTCAGTAATTAAAAATCAACAGCAAACGGACGGGCTTGTGGTGGGAGAATGATTTCTTTCCGTGCTCTTAAAGCCAAGTTATTAACTGAGATCTGGCCCTCGGTTGGCGGTTCTGATTACAGCCACTCGTATTTATACTAGGAGCATAAGTAAACAATGTCTGAGAAGAGCGACTAATTGGGTCTCTGAATGGTACTTACAATTTTCATGGAATAATTGGAAACATTTTAATGCATGAAAAAGGGACTTAAAATTGTCTAAATTTATCACAAAAATGCGGCAAAAATCAGCTTTAGTTAAAGGATTTTCCAATGCTTTCGAATTACGTAATAACCTTTTGTTTGTAGTTTTGGCAGCTTAATATTTCATATTTTTCGATGCCTCAAAGGACGCATTTATTAATACTGCACAGATACTCGTACTTGCATGCTCTCAAGTGCCTTGTGGACCACATGGTACCTGTGTACAGTTTGCACGAGTATGTGTAAATTAATTCTTTCCATATTTAAAGTTGACCGGCCACAAAGAGCCAGCAACAAAATCAACAATGCACAAAAAGCGATGGGTAATTTAAGTGTCTAGCAAAAGTTTCAAGGGCCAAGAGAAAATCTTAGAACAGAAATTAAATTTAATACACAAAGTCCAAAGGTTATTCAAGGATCAACCAAAAGTTTCAAGTGGAAAGTGAAAAGGAAAATCTTCAGCTTTTATTCATTTATTTTTGTTCAATCACAGTGTGAAGCTAAGGCAACGAGGAGTATTAAATTAACTCAAATAAGGCACAGACTGTGAGCAAGGCTCGTTTCGTCCTTGTCTCGGCAAACCGTTTAACTTAAATTGTCGTAAATTTCCACAGGCTGTCGCCGAGGAGGTGCAAAGCAGCAACAGCAACAGCAACAGCGGGCATAAAAAATGAATGTGGCCAAGTTGCCTTCAATCTGGCAAGTGGATGGAATCCCATTTCTGGCCCCTCAGGCATCGATACTGGCAAACGGACAAGGAGGAAGGAAAGGAAAGGTAGAAGGAGGTGGCAAAGGCCAAAAAGCCAAGCATCCGGCTTTTCACTTTACTCTGCCCTGTGTCCGCTGGGCATAATTTCCCAATTGCAGGCACATGTGGCACACACACACACACAGAGAGAGAGAAAGATCCAGAGTATACGCAATCCCTTAGCCAGGCCATTCCCTCTTCAATCAAGCACAATGAGCCGTGGAATCTCTTAAGCACACTCCTTGCCCCACACACACATAAAACAACACTTTGGCACGGTCAGTTACGTTTACGCATTGGTCACGCCACGCCCCCTGCCACGCCCTGTCTACAGCGGAACGCCCATTCGCCCAATTGCCCACTGCCCTACTTGTTATTTATATTATGACCACTCACAGTTGTTGGCTCATTGTCATAAATTTCTTCAAGTGTTTGCTCTGTGGCCTATCAAAAAAATAAGGAAAAAGGAAGCAAGTCTTTGGCTTCCGGGGCCGATGCTCCAAATACCCTAGTTTTCGATACATATACGATCTGAATGTGATGTATATTTCCCGCTCAGAAAATTGCACTAAAATTGGTGAAAATTTTGAAGAGAATGCATCACACTTTGATGTTGATAAAAATGGTTTAAAACTGATACAAAAATTGGGTAAAAATCAGCATACCTTCCGCCAGGTCAAGGGTATATCTATGTACAAAAAGGCAACGATATTCTCGGCTGTTTGCAAAATGTTTGCCTGTTTGCCTGTTTGTTGTTTGTTCCCCTTCCCCTTGTGTTTCTTTTTTTGTTGTTTACACGGGGCCCAAGGGCCTTTGTAGCTAGCACAATGGGAGCCTCTTGGCCAATTTAATAAATTCCATAAATTGTTTATGTTTAGCTCCAAGTGATCTATGTATGTGTGTGTGTCTGGGGGGTGTCTGTGTGCAGCCTGACTGTTGACTGTTGGCTGACATTGTTGACTGTTTAGTTGTCTGCCAGCTTTGACGTTCGAGGAGGAGCAGAGCACTCTGTTTGCATTTTGAAGCCATCAGAGAGCAACAAAGCAGATTTTGTCGCTGCAAAGATTATGTAGCGCACTTTTGAGGGCTCTTGGAATGGATTGGAAGAGGCTTGGTAAATGGTGATTGAAAAGTTTCCTTTTAGCCTTTAATCCCGGCAATTTCCAGACGCGATTCGCAAATGTTCCCCCAATTAAAAATCCTAATTCCCAGACAACTTTAAGTTTAATTCCGCACACACATCGCACTCAAAAGGTGGCCTGGTTGCAATTTAATTACACTCCAGGCAGGGCACGAACCCATATTCATTTTGCACCTAGCAGAACTAGCAGACCTACAAGAGGTCTCAAAGTTTTCAACACCCTCGATGGAAGTTTCCGTGTGGCTCCTCGATTCCAGCATGCTCCAGCAGCCACTAAGCGCATAATCTTGTAAACTTGGCAAAAATGCTTCAAATGCCATAACTAAAATAAGCAAGCGCCCTGCGACCGACACAGAGACAGAGACAGATACTAGTAGTGGCAAAAGGGGAGGGCGGCAGAGCAGGCGGGGAAAACATATTATCCCGAAGGGCAGAACCAGATTCCGAGCATGGCTTTCTTTGGCAAAGTTTCTGCAATGGCGTTGGAGCTGGCGCTGACGCTGGTGCAAGTGCCTGATGCAAATTATTTGGCCCGGAGGTTAACTAGGGTCGTTTAGCAAATGCCTAGCACACACAAAAAGACGCAGCATTCAGCACTGGGCTGCTAGGGATGGGCACTGGTAATGGGACTCTGTCGTGACTATCACGAGCAGGACCCCTGTCTAGATTTGACTGTAAGCTGGCGTGATTACTCGCCTCACGCGCTTGTCCCTACATCTTTTTATGAGCCCTTGAGGAATTGGCATTCATAAGAGCGAGCCAGGCCTTTTTCTATGCCCAACGCCCATCGCTGGGTGGGGTGAAGTGGACCAAAAGGGGTGCCAACTAACCACAGTCTGAGCTGCAGACCCACACACAGCTGCAACGCCGACTCCGACTCCGACTGCGAGTGCGACTCCCAACAACAATGACAAGTACAATAAATGCCTTTCAACTGCGGTTTCACATGCACTTGAAGTGGAGTCGAGTACGGATTGGAGATGGGGCTGAGAAATACGGGGGGGGGGGGAGGGGGTTGAGGCTTGGGGGTGTGTCATAAGCCTCAAGTGCAATTTGAAGTGAAGTGCCTCATACATCTGAAGTATGATAGTTCGGGGTGTTGCTATGTCTCTCCGTCTCTCTCTTCTCCCTCCCCGTTTCAGTCTGTGGCTTTATTTTACTTGTGGAGCTCCATGTTAGGCTGCTCTTAATGAAACTTTATCCCTGGAGTGCTAAGAGTCCTGCCATCTGGCCAGGTTCTATCCGTGCAGATGCGGCCTCCCTCCCCCTCTCTGTGCTGTGCTGCTAGAAACCAGATGCATTCGGGTATTGCCTGCATCTGAGTCCGTGTCCGTGTCGGTGTCTGCGTCGTTGTCTGCGTCGGTGTCTGTGTCAGTGTCTGTGAATTGTGGTTGCACTTAATTTTCTGCGCTCAGTGCAGGCCAGTTGATGGCTGCGGTCTGCTCTCTGTCTCTCTACTGGTACTCGCCTTTGGATCATATTTAAACTAATTAAATTGCTAGATGTATCGAAAGCGACCACTAATACAGATATCTATGACGAGACTCAGGGCCTCCGCAACAAGTTACTATATCCTTTCTACAATTATCGAATACCTCTTCGCCTGATTCCAGAACACTTCAAGGGCAGACGGAAAGAGCAAACAAAATAAAACATCAACTGCAATTAGTTGAGCAATCGAAGTAGGGAATAACAAAGTTCTTTCGGCCACCGATTGACTGGCAGAGGGAATCAAAGCCCGCCAAGGATCCTGCCATTAGGAGGACCAACACACTTCCCTCTCTCTGTGTGGGCTGAGACGTGAAACTCTAATTAAGATTGATGTGTTTATGTGCTTGGCTTTGGCAGTGAATGTTTTGGACTGCCCCCCCTTGCCTGCCTGCCTGCCTGCCTTGCCTGACTCACTGACATTCGTGTCTGCCGTGTCTTCCGTGTCTGCCGTGTCTGTCTGTCTGTATGTCTGGCCGCAGGGCACCTGAAGTCAGAGTTCGTTTTCATTTTCAACTTTCCAAAAGTGGATTTTCCTCCGGATGCCTTTGTAATTATTGATGAGCTTCGATTTGACTTTTGTTTTCAAATATATTAACGTAATTAGTCCATCCGACCGCCCGTGCAATAATCCAAAGCGATTTCCTTCATCGTGTTTTCCGTGGAATTGGACTGGCTGTAACCTCTACCTCAATCTATCCCCCTCTCGCTTCCCCCAGTCGGCGAGTCTAGTCAATCAAAATACCAGGGAAGCCGAAGCCTGGCAGCCTGGAAGCCTGGTAGCCTGGCTCTCGATGAACTGATTGACATGCACAAGAAAAAGGAAACGTTCGCTTCATTGGCTCTCGGTGTGGGCGTGTGGGCGTATGCAAATTGCAGTCACTGTGGCCGTGTGTCCGTGTGTGTGTGAGTATGTGTGCTGGAGTGGAATTTCATGGCTGCTGTGGTTAACCGCCTGACCAGGAGTCGTTGTCGCCTACTGGCCGACCAGGTGTCTGGTCTGCCTTTGAGACACATCAACTACAATTGGCTTTAATGGCTGGGGTCAGGTCAGACGTGTGATGGAAGCCATAAAGCTGGACATTAAATCGAAATTCTGCCACATTCCAGAGAACTGAAATCGAACCTTACTTTTTCCTCCCGTACAGCTGCTCCATTTGGCAGCCATTTGGGAGCACAGTGCACTCGTGTAATCCCATTTCCAATCACTGCCAAGCTCTGGCTCCATCCAAGTATCAATAAAAGCAATTAAATTTTCTATTAACGAAATCAACTGTGGCAAATGCGGTCGAAGCGACGAAACCAAAACCGAAACCGAAGCCCCCTCCACCCGCACAGAAATAAAGCAATGCCAGCCGAGTCGGACAACATCATCAATATCATCCACATCATGGGCGTCCTCATCATCATAATCACCCACCATCCCCAACCCCAGCCCCAACCCCGCGGCCAGCCCATCCCCATCCCCATCATCATCAAAATCAACAAGCAGCGCACCATCTATAAAAACAATCAGAGCCCAGGCAGGCAGCGGCATTGCCGAACAACTCCCTGGGAGGGAGTTCATCAAACCAAGCGGCAAAAACGGAAATAAAGCCAAGGAGCGGGGGGAGCTGCTCTTCCTGCAGGAGTTCATGTATGTGTGTGTGTACATGTGCGCGTTATTGTTATTGCTTTTTGGCCATCTTCATTCCCACCACTGCGGTGCAGCCCTTCTCCGGTGCCCCTCTGCCCCGCTGCAGCATGCGTCTATTTGGAGTCCAAAGAAAAAATACTCGTAATTTTGGTTCTCCTTCCTTTTTTTTTGGCGTTGTTTTTGGCTGCCTGCCAAAAACCTCTTCATCATCAAAAAACATGAGGGGCACCCAGGCCATAGAGCTCTGTAAAATTAACATAGAGGCAGAGCGCCAAAGAGCGATAGAGATAGAAAGCTACAAAGAGATAGAGTGCGAGAGAGA
This sequence comes from Drosophila helvetica, assembly GCA_963969585.1. Taxonomy (NCBI): domain Eukaryota; kingdom Metazoa; phylum Arthropoda; class Insecta; order Diptera; family Drosophilidae; genus Drosophila; species Drosophila helvetica. The sequence continues at coordinate 54,722,767 of OZ018402.1, forward strand.
GAGAGAGAGACAAGGCAGAGGCAGAGCAATTTGCGCCTTGTAGGCGGCTCCAGCATGTGCAGCATATGAATGGAAATGCTACTCGTACTCGTACCCGAAATGCTGATGAAGTTGGCCGTTGCCAGGGATTCATGGACTCCACTCCAGTCGTTCGAGGAGTGCACTACATCGTGGAGCAGCAAGAAGGAGCAAGAAGGAGCCGGGAATTAGAACTTGGGCTCTCTGCTCCAGGAGGAACTATGGATTCTCCCCCCCGTTCGGCTTGAAGACTTAAGCCTGATGGATTGTGAGAGTGAATGGAGCTATGGAGAGGAACTAAATGGTCTGAGTCGAATTCAAGAGGTATTTGAATTATTTTTGAATTCTTAATGCACGAACCTTCTCTCAGTCGTCTCTATCTTTTCTGTATTTCATATAGGATCCTATTTCGTGGAGCATCATTAGGAACAAGCACTTCGATTTAGATATCATACTTTGCGGCGCAGATCAAACCCAATCAGGTGGGAAAATTAAAGTGTTTGCCATTGGCAATGCCCTAACTAAATGCTTTCCGGGCAATTAAATAAACACAATTTTCAAATTGTATTTAAAGTAGAGAGCCGCTCAGAAGGCTGCTTAGAGAGCGAGTCGTCCAGAAAAAGGGCGCTCAACTTCCGGTCAAATACACAAAGACACACACAGACACCCACTTGAACTTCAACCTATGAAATCGGCAACCTTCAACCCGGTCCAGTGGCCCCAGGGCCCTGGCACGTCCTCGTCCGACTGTGAAATTTACTTAGCCCAAACCCAAAGGAGGCAAAGTGTGAAAAAGCCGACGAAATTTTGTTATCTAAATGCGCGTTGAACTTTTCGAGCGAAAGGATAGAGAACGGAACACAAAAGGCGCTCCGGACCCTTGGACAAAGGATATACAGCCAGAGCCACACGCACACACACACACATACACACACAGACACGGCCTGAATGCGCTTATTAAAATCCTTTTAAATCTGTAACGACTGCCGGCTGGAAAATCAATTAAGTCGAATACACTTCCTTGAGGATAATTGCTTTCGGAACGAGAACTGCCGCCGGCTAAAAACTTTTGTCGAAATCAACTTCAGCTCCAATAACAAGTTAAGCGAAGCGTTAAGGCCTAATGGCAATTTTGGCGAATTTTTACAGCCTGCTATCCATGGTGGAAAAGGATGTTATGGCATCGTGGGTATGCCTGGATTCAGGGAATATTTTAAATAAATATTTACGATAATGGGTACGAATTAGAGACGATTATGAAGGCGCCTCGGGTAGCAGATAGGTATTTTATATAAAATAAAAGCATTTTCTTTTATATTTTAATTGCATGAACAATTTCAAATTGAATAAAAATATAATTTAATATTTTAAAAATCGAATTACAGTTGCATTCTAGCTGAAGTTGCACATAAAATTTGAAGAAAATAAATTTAATTTAATTTAAAGGAATAAAGGAATTAAAGAAAATATTAGAAAATTTCAAGTGCATTTTCGGAGCCCGCTGGGAATACAGGGAATCACCCAGACGATCTAATATCCCGTTCGCCTTTACCGTGTTTTGGCATAAATTCAAATTAAGTGCGCTCCAGATTCTTTCCGCAAATTGTTAAACTTTATAAAGTTAGTTAATTAATTTTGCTGCTTAGAGGGAATCGGGTTTCGGGGCTGAGTTCGTGCTTGTGTCTGCCTGCGCCCTCTGCCCTCTGCCCTCAGCGACCAAGTGATTTGTTAATTGTGTAATAATACGGACAGGACAGGACAGGACAGGACACCAACTGCTTACCGCAATTAACGATAATGAATGGGCTGTTGCATTTGATTTTCCAGCATTCATTCCAGCCAGCTATTAGCCGTAATTGTAGACTTTTAACAGGAGCAAACGCCAAAGTGAAATTAGCATGCCCAATGGGCATAATTTGCGAGAAGAAAGCCGAAAGTCCTGCAGTGCAACAGGGACACAGAGAGTGGAGTGGAATGGTAGTGCCCCCGTACTCGAATATATTGCAGGGGCGTGGTCCGCACTCTGATTGCCCGCCGTGTTTACAAGCGTTAAGCGGAGCGCCATTAAATGTTATGGTCGTGTGGAAAAACATGAGCAAATGCCAGTGCCGGCTGCCAATGTCCAACCAGGTGATAAAGTGTCGAGTGTGGCTTGTCCTGGCCAGCAAAAAGGGGAAGCGAGGAGGAGTGGTGGCCACACTGCATTTAGTGCCTTAAGCTTAGGAGAGAAAATGCCAGAAAGTGAAAAGGAAAAAAAAAATGTTCGCTTGGCTGGAAAATCAGAAAGTTTAGCTTTTGGTTAAGGCAGAAATTGAAAAACTTACTGACGGGCAGCCAAAATGGCTTCTTGAGAGGGGAGTGACTTACCTGAAAATGGAAAGACAGCAGATGGAATTTAGTTTTATTTAAATTAGAGGAAATTTAATTCTTAAACAAAGTTAAGCAAAGAGTAAAGTGGTTTTAAAGGCTCCTCTTTTTTTCCATTTTAATTGACAATCCGCAGACAACAATAAACCCCAACTGCAGCTCTCGTACACCCAACTGAATCCTCCACACGACGCTTGATTTCATCCACTGCTTAGGTATTTAAATAAACTCTACCCCGGGGCTACTTAGCATGCATGTGGATATGCGGATAAGACGAGCGCCCGGAGGAGGAGCAGCAGCAGGATCAGGAGCAGCAGCAGCAGCAGGATGCGAGTGCTATGCTGTGGGTAGCCGCAAGCTTACTGTAGCATAACTAAAGAGCAAATGGGGAATCGGGGAGCACTGAAGGGGGGGGATGGAGTATCGATTAAGCTGGCCAACGGGGGGGGGGGGAGGGGACAACCACAGGCGCTGAACATGCTGCATGGGGCAAGAACAAATAAATGGCCGGGCCACAGAATGGCCATCGAGGCGGCAATTAAAAAGCCCTACTGCTGGCAAACAAGGGAGCAGCTAATGCTCTGCCTCATTGAGTCATTAATTTTCAGGAAAGCCAAAGGTAAGATATGCCACTGACAAGTGCGAAGGGGAGGGGGAGGGGGCAGTGGGTAGGGGTAGGCAGCCTTGCAACCTTTTGCAATTTGTCCCCATCGATTAGTGTCCGGCGCACATCGTCTCTGGCTGACAGCCTGACAGCCATGTCCACGTCTATTATTTTCAACTTAACATGGCGCGCGCCTCTGACAATTGCCCAGGACATTTGCCCCGCCCGCAGCCCGCCCGTACGCCCCAATGACCCACCCCACCCCACACCACCCACCCAAAGAGCGACACAATGCGACTTGCTCACCGCAAAAGCTGCACAATGGCCGACCTACAACTCACTTCCTTCCGCTGTATGGGGCCACGCCCGTCTTGCCATTGCCCCATTGGTCCCCCACCCAGTACATTGTTGCTTCCTCCAAGCACTGGCACTTTCCACTCCCTCCTAACTATCCCACTGGCCCCTTTCCCTTCTTTGTAATATCTTTAAGGTTTTTCTGTTTGGCGAGTTTTTGTCCACCCCTCCCCCTTGCTGCCGCTGGGCAACGTGTGTCCAGCGGAAATGACAACGACAGTGGCAATTACATTGTTGCATGACACAAATAGTGTTGCCTACAACAACGACAAACGACAACGACAACAACAACAAAAGCAACAACAACAACAGTTGCCAAGACAGGGACAAGGTAAAGGATAGTGTGACTGCACTGAGTGGACCCCGTCTCAACCTACGGATACCCTATATCCCATGGCTCATTCCGTTCATTATTGATGTTATTCGGGTTTCGATTCTCCTGGATGGCAGACAGAAAAGGTATCTATAATATTCCTTGATCTTTGAGTCCGAGTATGCCCTCTTCCATTCGATGGGTAGCTGAGGGCAGGAGTTAAAAAAAAAAAATGTCCGGTCTACATGTATGTACAGCAACACGACTGTGGGTCTGTCGCTGGCCGAGTGCTTGTGGGGGGGAGGGGTGGGTGTGTGTTGCAGAGGTAAAAATTTAATTGATGTCAGGTCGTAAAAAAATGCGGCAAGTTCACTCGCTTTAAGCGCGTGGCTGACCCGGCAGCGTTTATTTAATTGTTATCAAATGTCCTTTCTTTTTGTCCACGATCCGTGCCGTATGCCGTATGCCGTTTGGCGTATGGCGTCTGCGGCATGCCGTGTGTCCTGTGTGCATGTTTATCGTTTGTCCTTTGTCCGAACCCATTGGCCATTGGCCATTCGCCATTCTCCATTCAACATGGCTACTGCCACTGCCACTGCCACTGCCATGGCCGAGTGCCAAACTAATTGCTACAAATTAACGCCTTTATGCCCGAGCCAGCTGTGCGTGGATCTGCCAAGCTGCCCAGCTCCAGCTGGGCCTTGCCTGACCCTTTGCCCCATCCCCTTGCGTGTGCAACTCAATTATGCCACAATACACATTAACATGGCGGCTGAATTTGGCTCAATCGTTGACAATTCTGAAAGCCTTTCGGCAATATACCAATTGCGGTGCTTACGATGAATCATCTGTCCGACAAATGTCATTCGAAAGGGATGGAATAAAACGATGGAGTATCTGGTATGAAATTCCAATTCCCTCAAAATCATGAGTACCTTTCAGGTGTCATTGGAAAATTGTTTCAAGTTTCCCAAGACTCATTTCCATTTAATTATTGCGCTTCTAATGAATGCAATAAATAATAAACATTCCGTTCATTTCAATTTCCGGAAATGCTCCTGCACCTGCTTCGAAAATTATAGATTTGTTGCTTGTCGAAATAAATCAAAACTTTTGCCAATAAACAAAGTGAAAGCAGCATTAAATTTGAAACCAAATTCGCAGCTATTCGAAGGGTCCCAGACCAAGGGAGAGAGCGGCTGCAGGACCTCCCTTATCCGTTGCCACACAATTTGTGCCACTTAACACCTCGCTGCCTGCCAGTCGAAGCGCAGCAAATCGTTTATTTTGAATTATTTTAATTTAAGCATTTCTCTTGTTTTGGTTTCTTCATTTTTCTTTTTTTTTGTTGTGTTGTATTTGGCTTCTGGCCTTTGAAAAAATATTAGACAAATTTTGTGCGCTTGTTTGCATTTTATCCAGCTGTGATTTGTTCTATTTTATATGTATATTATTTTTGTTCCCGGGCCAGAAGAGGGACAGCGACAGACGACAATTTGTGTCGCTCGGTTGTCAGGACAACAACAACAACAACAACAGCAACAGCAACAGCAACGGCGCGTATACGTAATAATAAATGAGAAGTGGAAAAGTTTCGCCGCCGCCGTGCTTATTGTCAAGCTCGGCCAGGCCATAAAAAACAAACTTCAATAGCAATAAGGCGACAAAAAAGAGACCAGAAAAGAGCAAAAAAAAAACAAGAGAGGAAAAAAGAAAAGCTGCCGGACCAAAGGAACATCGGGGCTGAAACAAAAACAGCGGCAGAAAAAGTTCAAGGCACTGACTTTATAGCTGCAATAATGCCCAAAGAGGACCGGACCTCTCTAGCTGGCGGGGAGCCGGGGGGGATGGGCGAAAAAGGTGAGCCACACGCCAACAACATCAGCACACAAAACAAAGCCAGTTGCAGCAAGCCAACACCGACGGGGGGCTAGAAGCCGGAAGGTGGGGCAGGAGCTGTGTGGCAGGAGGAAGCAGGCAGGAAGCAACAAGGCCACGCCATACCGCGCCAAATGTGTTGAGGCACTTTGGCGAGGTAACGAAATGTAACAAAGTGCCGGGGCGTGGCGGACAGGAGCAGGAGCAGCGGACGGGAGCGGGAGCGGGAGAGGGAGAGGGGTTGTGGTGTCGGTAAGGACTGAGACTATCGTATCGGGTTAGGTTTGTTATGTGGCCTATACCGGAAATTTGTGTTTAGAAGGCCGTTGATATTGTTCTTGTTGCTCTTTTTTGTTCAAGCTGTGCCCAAGCTCAAACGGTTATACAACGTGTAAGGACATACATTAATGATCAACTTTTTATCCTTAAAATTAGTTCTTTAAGCCGTTTGCACCTTTAATTTGTTGCTAACGCTTTAAAGATTGGAATTTCTAACAACATTTTGATTTACCTCAACAGTTTAAGGATTTATTCATTGGAGAAGGAAGTTTGAATGAAAGACAGGAAATTTCAAAATTAAATAGGCTCCCAATGTTGTACTCTTCGCTTAAAAGGCGGATTAACAAAGCCTTTAATAGATATTCTATGATTTTTTCAATGTTATATGATTTTAATAGATTTAATTTAGATATAATTTAACAGATGGTCAATAAAAATAAGTCTTGACTTTGGAAATAGCATCGCACGTGCCGCGACTCTATTATACTACTAATAAATGTAATCTTTTGATTTAATTAATATTTCCCTGTCACGAAGTGCCATCCCCCCGGTAGGTGGCTCCACCCTTGGAGAGAGAGAGAGAGACAAAGTGAGCTGACTCTCTGGGCTTTAATCTGAAAGATAATCATTGTTCGATCGGGCTCTACGCTTTCGATTTTGTCTTATCTTCAAGATACGATTTACCATAGAATTCTTCATACACAATTTAGTTGCTTTAGGTCTAGTGACTATAAAGAAATGGAAATGCCTCCTTCTAGCCGTCGCAAGGATCCACACGAACCTCATATACCCCAGTACTCTTCGAGTACCGTGTGCGAAATTCCAACACCAAAAAGCATTCGATCGATGACTTTGTATCGGATTATTACCCATTCATTGACTCACATTAACTTCAAGCCAAATGCGCCGATGGCATTTCAATAATTTAATATTTATCTATGTGGAGAAGCGATATTAATGACCAGGCCCGGTGCCAGGGCAATGACAAAAGGCACGCACCGGCAAAGTAGAACGGACCGCAATCCCCACGGATATGGGGCATGGAGGCACGGCCTCCAGGTAGGCAAACAATCAAATAAACAGACACAGGAAACGGCACGGCAGCCCCGACACTCTGGCCGACAGAATGACAGACTGATGGGCAGGCCCAGGCCCAGGCCCAGGGCGCATTAATAATGTCAATAGAGAGACAATAGTTGAAAATTAACAAATGAATTGAAATTACTTAAACAAACTCATTAGCGTGTGAAAGTCAAAGGCCTGTCAGAGTCCTGCAGCAAGGACTGTTGACACCAATTGTTCCACAGCCAGCGACAGCCCTTGTTCCTCCTCCATGTCGTCGGAGTGATGTCCCCATGGGGGATCTGCGGACAAGCATTAATATTCCAACAGATACAGTTAAGGTTGAGGGGAATCATTTTTTGTGCTTGCCCCGTGTAAGCCCTGCCCCCCGCGACCCTCCAGGAAATTGTCCATTGAATGGCTGGGAGTTTTTGCCCTATTTCGCCCCGCCATTGCCATTGCATGTAATTAAATTTCCCCACCCTAATGTGCCAAGCATAGTAATTTAGTTTCACATTCCTCCCAGCACTGCCCCGGGGGGTCAGTATGTCTGTCTGTCTGTCTGTCTGCCCGTCTGCCTGCCTGCCAGTCACGAGTTTAAATTGTCAGAAACTGTGACAGGTCGAAACCTTTCCGCGGGGGGCTGGCCGGGGCTGGCCAGGGCTGGGTGGGGCCACAGCCCGCATATCTATAATTTTCATTAATTTTAATTGGCTTTGGGTGTGGACGAGCTGCGCTCAGTGTGTTCATTAGGGCCCCGGCGAGCCCTAATAAATTATTCAAGTTTTTTATTGAATTTTAAAGAGTGGCGATCGGTTGACACTTGTTAAAGTCTGGCATAACATAGATTAGTCTTCTAGAATTTATTAAATGGCCTGAAGAATACAGGGCAGAACCAGGGACCGTGAATAATGATTGTAAATAATAATGATTCCCCACCATTTCCCCTTTATTAAACTTTGAGTTTGATTTGTAATCGACAAAGTAGATCTCGTCTGAAACTTCATCAGACTCACATCCATTATGTTCACATCTGTTCCAGGTTTTGGCTGCTTTTTCTAGTGCATGGCAGTGCTTCTGTCAGATGCAAATTGCACAGAAATTCGAAATTTTAGGTGTTTTTCTTGACCAATGACCAGTATGCAGTATGCCAAGTTGTGTACCAGCTGGGTGGTCTCCTCGCCGCCCCTGCTGGGGAGGTCGCGCTGCTTAGCGCTGCCAAAGCGGCGACAGGCATGCATGCCGAAGAGGACTCCCACGCGGCAGGAGCACCTGTGCGCCATGAAAAAGGAGGAATACGATGTCCTGGTGATTGGCGGCGGCTCTGCCGGCTGCGGCTGTGCGGTGGAGGCTGCCAGTCGCGGCCTCAAAACGGCCCTGATAGATGCCGACGACTTCGCCAGTGGAGCCAGCTCCAAGTCGAGCAAAATCATTGACGATAGCGGCTCCTTCATCAATGCTGTCATCCGGGACAAGGACTTCAAGCATCTGCTCATGATGCAGCAGGTGATGAGCGAGCGGGCCACCATGCTGAAGATTGCCCCCCATCTGACCCGGATACAGCCGATGCTCATGCCGATCTACAGTGTCGTGCGCTTGCCCCTCTACTGGCTGGGCTTCAAGGTGAGATCGGACTCGGCATACTCAATCCTCTCAATCCTCAATATCCCCGTCTCCAGGTGTCCGACTGGCTGGCTGGAGCGGCGAACGTACGCAGCTCCCACTTTGTCTCCAAAGAGGAGACCCTCGACGAATTCCCCCTGCTGAGGGCCAAGGGTCTGCGGGGCGGACTGGTCTACTACGATGGCCAGGTGGACGACGCCCGCATGTGCATGGCCCTCGTGATGACCGCCGTCAGTCTGGGTGCGAATGTGGCCAACCACGTGGAGCTGATCGAGCTAATACTCAACGATGGCTGCTGTCGGTGTGCCGGGGTCCGGGATGTCCTGACCGACGAGAAGTTCTACATCAAGGCCAAGTCGATGATCAATGCCACAGGCGCCCTCACGGACGCCGTTCGACAGCTGGGCGATGACAGCCCCGTGCCGACCTCCATGCCCTCCCTGGTCACCACCCTGGCCCTGCCCAGCTACTTCGGCTCGCTGCATTGCGGCCTGATCTGTCCCGCCGCCTCGCAGCACGAGCCCACGCTGCTGATGGTGCCCTTCGAGAACCACGTGCTGCTGGGCTCCTCGAATGGCATTGTCGATGACATCAGACAGATCCCGACGCCCCAGGCGGAAGATGTGGAGCTGCTGCTGGACTCGGCCCGCGAGCACATGGACAAATCCGTTCAACTGGGTCCGCAAAATGTGCTCAGCGCCTGGACAGCCATGCGTCCGGCCGTGGTCCGGCCCACGGTTGTCGAAGTCGTTGAGAAGAGACGGCCGCTGGTGCGCAACTATCTGCTGGAGGTCAGCGAGTGCCGTCTCATCAGCTTGGTCGGTGGCCGCTTTAGCACCTATCGCCTGATGGCCGCCGAGGCGGTGGACGCCGCCATCGATGTGGCTGGCCTGAACGGCGACCTGCCGCCCAGCTGCACCAAGGATCTGATGCTGGACGGAGCCGAGGACTGGTCCTTTCTGCTGCCCCTGGACTTCGTTCAGGCCTACGACGTGCCCATGGACGTGGCCCAGCACATTGCCGACTCCTATGGGTCCAATGGTCACACGCTCCTCTCAGAGGCCACGCCGGAGTCGAAGAGCCGCCTGCACTGCCACTTCCCCTACATCGAGGCAGAGGTCCACTATGCAGCCAGACACGAGTACGCCTGCACCCTGATGGACATCCTCGCCAGACGGCTGCGCGTGGCCTTTGTGGATGCGCTGGCCGCGATCGAGATGCTGCCACGCATCCTGGCCATCATGTCCGAGCACCACCAGTGGAACGAGGCCGAACAGGCGCGGCAGCTGCAACTGGCCCACCACTTTCTGGTGCGCCACATAGGTCTGGGCTCCGTTGTCGAGGAGCACCAGAAGAAGAGCACCACCAAAGATTGTGTTCCCACTGTTCCCCCTCCAGAGCCAATGTTTGGGCTCCTGGACCTGCCTGCGACGAGCGGCATTACCACGGCGGCAGCCACCGCCCGAGCCCCGCCCAAAACGGGGCTGCGGCCTACACCCTCGCCCTCGGGCAAACGCGATCCGCCCTCTTCGGTGTGGCGGAACAAATTCATGTGCTGAGCCACTGTCCCAATCTCCGCCACGAGATGCTACATACTACATAAATGTGGTCGATTGGATGTCAACTTGGGTAAAACTTGGGTCTGAAGTACATGCGTGAACAGACAGTGAATAGATGCCGTGAATAAAACAAATGCATTTCGCATTTTCGTAGTTTTCGGTATTAAGCGAAGGGGCAGAAAAAGAAGTGCTTCCCGGGTAGCTTCCTGCAGCTAGCACATGAGTGTAATATATATAAAGTTCCTGCTATCCCGCGATTGTATGTATTCCCTAGAGGGGTCTGGGATGACTACTCGCTTCTGGGGAACAGTCCAAGAGAGCCACTTCCCCTTACCGATATGCTCTTCTGATTGGATATTTATGTGGAAACAAGTTCCAGTCTATTTATAGGCGCAAACCCTTGATAAGGCAATAATCGAAGGGAGCGAGAAGCTTTCATTGTACTTCATTCGCAGGGCTAAAATCAGTCTCGTTTTCACATGCATGGGAAGTGGTTGAGTAGCCTCAAGACCTGTCACAATGTTACTGCCTTGGATTTTGCTATGTGTCCTGCAATATTCCACCGGGGAATCGACAATACTTTCAGCAAACAGCGATGCCAAGGTGAGAATTCATTACAACAATCCAATACTCAGGGAAACATAATTTGTGTGCTTTTCTTAGGTCTTAGATGCGGCTAGGTCGCTGGAGGATCAATGTCGATCCTACTGTTTTCCAATGCTGCGGTCTCTGCTTAAAGGAGTCACGCCCTTGGCTCGTGTGGAGGACGAGGTGGCGCAGTACAAAAGCAAGTTAAATGACTGCGAGCATCGCAGCAAGGAGCGGGACGAGCTGTTCAACATCCAGAGCTCCATGCTGCAGAGCATGAGGGACTCGTACAGCACGCAACTTCGAATCAACTCCAATCTGGGAGAGTACTTGTCGAAGGTGCTATCGGACCTAGGGGAGACGGAGGGCCACCGACTGGGCGGGAAGTCCCCTTTCCAGCAACTGCTGGAGCAGGAAGAAGGAGTCAAGAAGCAGACCCAACAACAGGAAGCCAACATCACATTGCAGGAACAGTCCGAGGAGGATGAGTGCGAGAATCAGACCCAACAACCGGAACAGCCCGAGGAGGATCAGACCCAGCAAGCGACAGATAAATACCCACTCCAATTGGAGCTCGAGGAGCTGAAGAAGAGGAACACAACTCTCCCTCCCAGCAGCTGTCGCCACTTCATCGGTTCCAGCGATATTCAGACAGTATCCGTTCCCGGAGTGGATCCGTTCCCAGTGCCCTGCGAGTCGCGAGTCGCTGGACCTGGCTGGACAGTCATCCAGAGACGCCTTGACGGAGCAGTGAGCTTTGAGCGAAAGTGGGTGGAGTACAGGGACGGCTTTGGTGACCTGAGCGGCGAGTTCTTCCTGGGCCTTCAGAAGCTGCATTGGCTGACAAGTCACCGGCGCCAGGAGCTGTACATTGAACTGCAGGACTTCAATGGCACCGTCGCCCATGCCCATTACGACAACTTCCTGGTGGGCAGCGAGGAGGAGGCCTTCCAGCTCAAGTCGCTTGGCGAATTCTCCGGATCGGCAGGCGACTCGCTGAGCTACCACCTCAACAGGAACTTTTCCACCCCTGATCAAGACAACAATCTGCCCACGATTGAGAGTTGCCCCCCATCAACCTCTTGTGGTGGCTGGTGGTTCCAGGATTGCCCCCAAAGGTACCATTTTGATATATATTTTAAAGTACTGGACTCCACTTTAATTTCGTATATATCTTTCAGTTCCCTAAATGGACAGTATATGGACTATGACGCCGGTAACGATACCACTCCGCGTGGAATCGTGTGGACTTCGTGGTGGCCCTCGGACGAAATGGCTTTAATTAAGTCGGTAAAAATAATGATCAGGGAGCTGGAAGAACCATGGAAGAGTACAGCAGATACTGATTAAATTTCAATTCAATTTTCATTGTATTATATTCAGCAGGAATTTATAATAATTTATAATAGAAAATATTCTTATCCAACACTCTTTTTAGAATTATACAAAATTTCCCGTAGTAGCCCGTGCTTATATATTTTGTTTAAATTTAATGATTCCGAAACGAAATGATTTTCTATTCATTCCGTGGCAAAAGTCGAAGTGTAAGGAACAATTCCTGGGCTCTAATCAAAAATTAATTTTCCAAAATAAAAATAGTTTTTCTTGATTAAAATATTTTGATTTATTGAAATAGCGACATGTTCAATGAAATAGAAGCCAAGACCAACGGCGGTGACGATCTACCTGTCACTTGCAAGGACGATTCCGTGGCGGCCAGTGCCGCCGAAGATAACAAGGAGAACGGCGATCCGCCGAAGTCGAGCAAGCCGAAGAACAAGGCCAAGTTGAGCAAGCCAGGCCGCAAGGACAGCAGCAAGTCGAAGAGGTTCAAAACGTCGTCGCCCATACGGTCGCGTTCCGAGTCCTCGATGTCCTCGATAAGCATGGGCTACAACGAGTCGGACTTCTCGAGCACCTCCAGTTCGGCCAGGTCCTCCAACAGCACCGACTCGTACGACCACCGCTGCTGCCGTCGCCGTTCGCACCGACGTTCCCGTCACGAGAAGCCGTCAAGCCGCCATCGACGCCGCTCGGAACATTCCAAGTCCAGCAAGAACAGCGTGCGACGTCGCCCACTGCCACTCCCCGTTCCGGCTCCGGGAGAAGATAATACTGATTCAGAGGAGGATGCACGTCCGTCTCGCAAAAAGCGCAGCCATCGCTACCAGGACGTTGCCACCCAAACGTCACCGAAAAAGAAGTCTATCGACAAATCGAAGCCAGCCGCAGCGGGAACTAGCTACAGCTACAGCTCCAGTTCCGGTTCCGGTCCCGTTGCGAAGACAGCAAGTCATGCTTCCAAGACGGAGACTGCCAGTTCCAGTTCCAAAGCTGATGGCCAGGCAGAGTCGACTGGTTCCAGTTCCAGCTCGAAGCCAAAGAGCTCTAGTTCCAATGCAAAACCCATAATCACCATTGCTCTGGGCGGGAAGCCAAAAGATCCTCTGAAGGTCACCAAGGACTCAACGAAGACCGTCGACGAAGAAATTAAACACTCCAGTTCGGATATCAAGCCAGCCGATTCTGGCTTTGTCAATCCGAAGCTATCGATAGTTGACTCCATCCCTATCGATACTGGTTCCAATGCAAAGTGTCAGACGAGCACTTATAAAGTCGATGTGAACCCAACAACGCTCACAATGGCCACCAACTCCAGTGTCGACTCCAAGCCAGGCGAGACCGCTGCCCCCTCGAAGCCTCCACTGGCCTCCATTGCCGCGAATACTGGCTCCAATCAGCTGGCAGCCAAACCCGATTCGATGCAGCGCAGCGTCCGCACCCGCTCTCGCTCCCGCTCACGCACCCACTCCCGTTCACGTTCCCGTTCCCGTTCCCGTTTGCACACCAAGTCACGCAGCCCCATCCGCAACAGATACGGCCGTAAAAAATCTCCAAGCTCGACGTCCACGGGGCGCGAAAGGGGCGGCTTCGGGTCGGGGGCGCCCCCCATCTCGAAGGTGAGGCTGCACATCAAGGGACTGAGCCGCCAGGTGACCAAGGAGCATGTGACCGAGATCTTTGGCAACTTTGGCCCGCTGACAGCAGTCGACTTCCCGATTGAACTCTACGGGGACAACACGGGACGCGGATTCGCCTTCGTGGAGTACGCCAATCCGGAGGACTGCGCACTCGCCATCAAGAACATGGACGGTGGCCAGATCGACAGCAGAAGGATCGTGGTATCGGCCTTTCGCCCGAACAAGGTCCGCGCCACCTGGCGCCGCCGCTACTCTCCCGTCCACGGCAGCGGACGCTCACGCACCCACTCTCGATCCCGTTCTCGCAACCGCTCCAGCTCCGTTTCCCGTGACCGATATCGCTCCCGCTCGCCGCAACGCCACGGCCAGCATCGCGACCAGCGTCAAGGCCAGTATCGCAGCTCCAAGCAGCGTGGCTATCAATACTAAGCCCAAGGACTGGTCTGATGTCCACCCGAGCCTGACAAACACTCAACACAAACATATATCGATATTAATTGTAGTCCCTTACACTTACAAGAATATTTTGGCAGCTGCCTCTTTGACACTAACATTAACACAAAACCCATGCAATTAATTGTTCAAACAAATTGTAAAATACAAGATCTTTGGGATTTAAATTGGACTGTAAAAGGGGATCGGTTACATAAAAAATATGAAAAGAAAACCAGTCGGTGGCAGTCGTTAGGGAATTTTCCTGTTCGATTTTTCTTATTTTTCTCGGCGTTACTTTGGCAATTTATTGCCCCCACCCCGCACCCAGTCGCCGTGGCTGCTGTCGTTTGTTTCTAATAAATTAGCTATATTTTAATAATGGTGGGTGGGGGTGGCGACCCATTTTGAATTATTGTTATGGCTGCTGTGCTGCAAAATCATTTCTTATGGCTGCTCCTCTGTTCCGAATATGCTTATCGTTCATACATTACTTTATTTATTGGCTGATTGAGGGGGCGGCCTCGACTTCGACTGCTTATGGACGACAGGGGGGGGGGGGGGGTGGGGGGTTGGGAGGAATATGTGCGCCATATTTTGGCTAACGGCCGCTCGTTACTCGTAGGCTGCGCAAATGAGCTTTTTATGGCATCGAATTTTTAAAGTGTGTTTAAATTACATTGAAATTAAAGCGGAATGTGATTTAACATATAAAATATTTCTAATGCTTTTCCGAGTATTTACTGAACGTCTGAACTGCTGCCACTGTGGTATTAGCCCAGGCTCAGGACTTACTTGGCGACGACTCTTTCGCCCACATCGGCCTGCCCGATGGACTCGCTGAGCGTGACTCTGCCCATCCCCATCTCCTCCTTCAGGAACAGGTTGGCGCGATACAGCTGCTCTCTCTGGACGGCCTGGCTCCAGTTCAGGTGCTTGGCCATGATCTCCACCACGCGCGGCAGGATCTGCCTGGCGGCGGCCACATCCACGAAGGCCACTCGCGTCCTGCGCGCCAGCACGTCGACGGCGGTCAGGGCGTACTCGAAGAGCACCGCGTAGTGGACCTCGGCCTCGAGATGGGGCAAGTGGTCGTGGAGCCGCCCGTGGCAGCCATCGAAGGCGCTGAGCAGGGTGAAGGCGTTGGAGCCGTACGATTCGGATAGATGGTAGGCCACGTCGGCGGGCAGGTCGAAGTTTCGCATGAGCTCGAGGGGCAGCTCCTTGGTCCAGTTCATAGCCCCCTCGAGGGGCAGCAGGTGGGTCCAGCACTCGACCTTCGGCTGGAGTCCCACGGTCGTGATGGCCCCATCGATTATGCCTTCGGCAATTGCGCGGTAGTTGGTCCACTCGCCGCTGGCAATGGTGAACAGTCTCCGGTCGCTGGCCAACAGCACAGGGCGCCTGGACTCTGGGCTGTTGAAGCCAGGGCCGGACACACTGGTCCACAGGCCCTTCCAAGCACTCAGGACATGTTCCTTGCTCAGCACCACATCCGGCCTGATCATCTGCCTGAACTTGTCCAGCAGCGCATCCACCTCCGTCTCCAGGGGCTCCAGTCCCAGGCCACCATCTCTGCATCCCACCAACGTGTGTCCCTGCCAGGGTATGGCGAACACCTCCTCCGGCAGCAGTCCGTGCACAGCAGAGCTCTTGGCGAAGTAGCCCGGCAGAACTATGTGGGTCCCGGCTGTGGGGCAGGCTATCGCCAGCGCCTGATTCGAGTCCATCCTCCGAACGGAGTCCACGAAGCTCCCCGACGCATTGATCACACATCTGGTCTTCACGGACAGGTGGCGTTGGGTCAGCTGGTCCTTGACGATGGCCACCCGTATGCCGTCTTGGTCCGGCGGCACCAGCTGCAGCAGCTTGACATAGTTGGCCACATTGGCATCCTGGCGAGCGGCTGACAGGGCCAGGGCGAGGCAGAGTCTGGCGTCGTCCATCTGCAGCTCGTAGCTGACCAGCGAGCCCTTCAGATTGTCCATCCTGAGCATGGGACAGGCGGAATGGGTTTTCTTGGGGCCGAGGAAGTGCGAGGACTTTAGCTTTGAGCCACCAGCCAGAAGGTCGTATATCTTCAGGCACAGCCACAGCCCGGGCAGGTCCCGATATTGTTCTATTGGCAGCACCATCGCGACTGGCTTCACCAGATGGGGCGCCGTCTTCAGGAACAGCCCCCTCTCGTGCAGGGCGTCGTACATGAGGGGCAGCTGCTTCATATCGAAGTTCTTGAGTGCCGACTGCATGAAGTGGAGGCCGCCATGGAGGAGCTTGCTGGACTTTGAGCTGGTCCCGCTGCCAAAGTCGGAGACCTCCACCAGAGCGGTCTTCAGGCCACGCGAGGCGGCATCCAGGGCACAGCCACATCCCATGGCCCCACCCCCTATCACCAGCACATCGAACGTTTTGTCGGTGAGGCCCTCGAGCTGCTTGCTCCGGCAGGGCAGGCCAAGATCTGCCTGGCTATGGCTATGGCGATCAGCTTGATGTATGAGCTGTGCTGAGAGAGTCCTCTGGGCCCTTACAGTGATGCAGTTGCAGGAGGGTCTACGAGTTAAGCCACAATACAATTTAGACAACATTTCTGGGTCGCGGTGACAATCGAAATATACAATAATTTTATGCTCCGCACACAATAATCTGCCAACCAGACAAATAAAGCAAAGCACATTCGGTTTATCCGGCTTATGTCCAAAGGACTGACCTACTCGGCCAGCATCCCATACGAAATATACGTCCATTCTTTTCGGCCGTGCACTCCATTTGGCTTCTGGTGGAAAATCACTTTCATCGAGTCACGCGCGGAATTTTCCCGACCCCTTTCCACCATAAATAAACCTATAAAGCGGGTCTAACGCAGAACACTTTCACTTTTTCCCACACTGCGGCGCTGGGGCTGCATTTTTATGCTGATTAGTTTCGTTAACAATTTGCAGCACGCGAAACTATTTCGGGAATTTCAAACTTGAAACATAAATCGCAATGCCCGACCCGAGCCGACCCGACCCGAACCGACCCCTTTCCGAGACCGAGACCGAGACCGGGAGCCCACTGGGGAGGAGCTTGGAATGCCAGTTTTGCACCAGCAACGACGTTGAACAATTTTAATAAGTTTCGGATAGCAGTCTGAGTCTGAGGAGGTAATATGGAAAAATGCATGTGCCGCACACGCGAACTCCACCATAATAATAAGAACTCCACCGCCAACGATTCGGCCCAAGAAGTTCCGGGCAGGAAGGAAGAACGACCGGGGAGAGGACCCGCGTGTGCAGCTCTTTTTCTAGACCAGTCAAGGACACTTTAAGGTAAATTATAACACTTTAAAATGCCAAAGAACCGCTAGAAAAAGAAGAAAGTCCAACAAAAAATCTCTGACGGAAGCATTGCCATAAAATGGTGAAAATAGTGGAAAGGGACAAACGGAAATAAGAGGAAAATAGTATGCCATAAAATATGCTTTACTGCTTGGGGACTGCAACCCACTGAAGGAGAGAGAAGATGCGAGCAGCGCAGACTGGCACAGAACGAAAGACTTTTAATGCAAAACTTCTGTATATTCAGAAATACCAGAAGAGACAGAAGGGGCTTAAAAAAATCTACAGAATCCAACAAAATAACGAAAATGTGTGTGTGAGCATGTCGCAATTGCGTGAATCTTAATCACATGAGGCTCGAGACAAACGAAAGCAACAACGAAAATTGGAACGGAGAAAATTACAATCGCTTTTCTTCGTACTAGCCATATATGAAATACTCCGATCATCCGAGAGTTCCAGTTCAGCACCAGAACTAGACTTGCTAATCGGGACCTTATCTTAGAAATAAATTATACGTATATATCAAGAATTTATATATATTTTACTGAAATGCTTGGACTCTATAACATGCAGTCGGAGTATTGATTCACGTAGGGAAGACACCTAACAGTCCGACTATAAAATATTACATGGAAACGCAAGCTATATACCGTTATCATATACCCAGCATTGGGCAAGTAGTAATTTCTGGCCATACCATGCATAAAATCATAATATATCCTGGCAGACATACAAAAACATTTATCTACAGCATCACATAGCCTCGGCATCAGCATCAGCATCAGCCTCAGTGCCAGCCAGATTCGAGGAGGAGACGGAGGACTAGGAGTCGCTGGGGGAATGGCACTCAGCTGCAAAACATTGGACCAAACGATAAGTGACAAACATGGTAAGGCAAACAAATGTATATTTTATACATATGCCCGGGAAAGAAGAGATGCACAACTGTCAGATAAGTGTGGAGAGCGTTTTGCAGAGAGCGTCTTTTGCCCGCAGGTGACATGTTAAACGTCTTGTAAGCATTTGCATTTCCTTGCCCATAAAATAGACGAAAGAAATAAGAAAATTGTACTTCTGGCGAGCAGGAAGGAGGAGCGAGGAGCAAGGCAAACTTGCTGGAAGATACACATGCATATACGTACATATATAGGACATAACTGAACAACCATGACATGGCAGGGGCCAACATCTTTTATCTGCAGTTCATTCATTTTTGTTGGCAGCGACTTCAAAAGGGTTGAGTTGTTGGCTTTAGCTTAAAGCATATTTGATTATGTCACAAAATATCCTCAAGGATACTACGCTCTGCTCTCCTCTCCACTCCTCTGCTCTCTCTCTCTCTCTCTCTCTGTGTTTGCTTAGCCAAAGATAAATTTAACAAATATGCAAATAGCATGCGCCCTGCTCTTGCACCACCTTCTGTCTTGTAGCCACCAGCAAAATGGGAAATTGTTTTTCATACATTTTTCTAATATGCACAATTTTGCCCCATGCCCTCCCAATGTCGAAAACGTTCAGAAATAGGCTTGGGACTCAGCAGAAGCAATAATTTTCTCACTTGAAATTGCTTTTAATGGCAAAAGTAAACACACATTTTTCCGAATGGAGCTAGAAATATCTTCAAATTTATTGAATCAAATTGGTTGGCGAATACGAGAATAATGGAATGGATTCCAAAGTGTTAAGTGCACACCAAGTGGAAAAAGGGAAATGAAGAAACATATATGTAGATGATTTATAAAGATGTGAGAGCAAACGTTAGAGGAAATCAATAATTGAGGCCTTTAAATATTGTTGTCTTAAACAATTCTGTTTAAATATTATTTCAGTGCATATTGTGCGATTGCCATAGAAAACCTGAAGATGTTTGGAAAATTCTTCAACTTCATTGATTTCTCATAAATAAATATTAAAATTTCAATTAAAATTTAGATAAAACAGCCTTTGGGAGCTCTGTTCTTTATTGGTTTCGTAATCTTTTCCCTGACAATAGAAAATATTTCGTTTGACATAATCCTTTGCCTCCCTCCCTTATAGTCCGCCCTCGTCGTCCATCAAGTCAATCACCTCTATCAATCAAATAAAAAGCCCACTAAAAGCGGCTCATTAAATTATCAAAGCACTTACCCTTCGAGGGAATCTCGGCGAGAGTGGGCGTGGCTGTCATCAGCATGGTAACTGCGGCATTTATAATCAGCATTGTGGCCAGCTGCCGAACACGAGCACGGACCCGGACACGGACACTGGCCTGTGGGCGTAGGCATTGGCGGGGGCGGGGGCGTTTGCGGGGGCGTGGTGGCCAGTGTGGCTCTGGCATGGCTCTCAAAATCCTTTACCTTAGTTTTTCTTCTGCAACGGGAAGGGGAGGGGAACATTTTCAACACTCACGTTGAGTTGCCAAAACGTTCGAGCACCACCACCGCACCAGTGCACAGGTGTGGGGTGGATTAGGGGGCACGGCGCACACTGGCTGGTAACATTTTCACCTTTAATCACTTAAACGGCGCGTAATCAACAACAACAACAACAACAACAACAGCAACATGAACAGAAAAAACAAGCAGGTTGCAATCAACACCGACATCGTCGACAGGATTGAAATGGAGCGTCATGACTAGGAGGACGATGATGATGATGATGATGTTGGGGATGATGCTGGTGCTAGGGGTCGACGGTGGCTACGATGATGACGTGCTGGTTTGCCAGCACTTAACATGGCAATCGGGCCCGGCCCCAGCCCCAGTCCCAGAGCAGAGCAGAGCCCCAATCCGGATCCGGATGAGTGGCAAGAGTCAAAGTTGTTGCTGTTCTTGTTGTTCTTCCTGTTTAGACGAGCTTCGCCTCCTGCTCATAGTTTGGCATTGACTTTGGCCTTTCGACTCCTGACTTCTGATTTTGACTTTGATGCTTTGAATTTTTCGCGACCTGCCCTCCCTCCCCTGTTGAAGTTAATTTTCGAGGGCGTTAATTTGAAGCGTTTGAGTCTCAAATTTGTGGAGTGGAATATCTTCAGACAGCCATCAGACAGTAATTTGATTTGTCGACGGAAATTGGATTTCGTCTTAGCAGTAATTTAACAAAAGCCTTTAAGTTGTCTTGTCCGATGGAAGGGGAGATTGGCAAAGTTTTCAGCTGACTTTTGGCTGGACAGATTGTTGGGTAGTTTAAGGGATATTCTCTGGGATTTTAATTAAGAGTAAAAGTTCAAATGACAAGGGGGATATTGGGATAATGACAATTGTCACAGAACACACAATAATAGTTGAAATTTTACTGAATTTCTGGGAGAAATTCTTTGAAATTTTAATTAGAGGGGGATGGTAAATTGGTTAATCAAATTAGCTTTGAATTAGATAAAAAATTATATAAATATTGTGCGATTATGTTGCGAGTCTCAGCCTTCTCCCAACCAGTCCGTGGCTGCCCTGAGGCAATGCTTTATTTTCGTTTCGGCCCAGTCTGCATTGTCAAGCTGTCAGCGCTGTGCTTGCCAGCAAATCAAGTCTGACAAATGAAATGATTACACAAAGTAAACAGCAAACACGTAACACACAAACCACCTGTCAGAAAGTTTCTGCAGAAGGCATCGCCAAGCCCAAGCCAGCGCGGGGAAAGCTGGGGCAAAAGCGGACCGTGCACAGAACATGACAGCCTTTTCCAAGCGGAAAGCCAGAAAGGAATATTATCGGCAGCAAAAAGAACAACAATGGCTGCGAGTTGGAGACAAACAAAACAGACGAACCCGAGCGGAGCGGCGCAGGGCGCACCAAAAATGCAATGGCGATGCCAGCAAAATGGCAATGGCAACACTTCCGTTTCCGCTTCCGACGCTGCGGGCGACTTTCTCGCACAGTTGGCAAAACGTTGAGCAAACTCAAAAGCAAAAGCAACAGCGACAGCAGGACAGCAGGACGGCGGGACGGCAGGACGGCAGCGAAACATAACAAAGCTTGTTAGTGTTGCACCCCATAGCGTTGCAACAGCAACAGTGGTGCCACCGAACTGCTCCCCACGACACTCTTCCAGTGCCACCCCTGGCCAAAGGGATTGGGGATATCCAGGAGTGGGAGGAGGAACACAGAACGGTGGCGACAAAACGTACAAAAATTTTAAACGCTTTTAATATTAAAGCGTCCGGTATAGAGACACAAAAGGCGAACCAGGCAGTGGCACACAGGACAACCAACAAGCAATATGCAACACGGCGTGCAACAGAAACAGCAGCAGCACCAGCAGCAGCAGCAGCTCGAGGAACAACACCAACACTAAGGCATAACATGGCCGATGGCATGCGGGGCATGCAAAAAGAGGCGACTGCATGAAAATGCCACACAAAAAGAGCAAACTGGGGAACGGAGAATGCAGAATGGAGTCTGAAATATGCCAAAGAAGACTTGGCTATACCCCGTACTGCCATAATCTAGCAAGAATCTCATCAACTGAAGTCGAAAGCAGAGCTATCGAAGAGTTTAACCAAAGAAATACTTTAGGAAATTATACTTAAGCCATAAAACTGAATACGCAAAATTTGACACTACTTAATTCCAAATTAACAAAAATCGCTGAAAGCATACAAGTTTTAAAAATAAAAAAAACCTCTATTTGAATTAAATATTCATAATTAAAAATATTTGCATAGTTTTCACTATTATTAAATAATAAATTTGATAGCTAAAAGAACTAAAATTACATTAAACGCGAAATTATAATGTAAAGCAATCTAAGCAGAATATTTATTTAGTCTTAGATATTGAAATCCACTTCAACAGTTTTAAATGCAAAGAGTACTCTTAGTTCTCTTAAAAATTATATTTCACAATCGATATAAATCATGTTAAACATAACATATATTTAAATATTATGTTAATAAGTTATGATCAAATTAATATAATTTAAAATATGGGATAAGTATCCCATAATAATAAAACCAAATGGCGTGTGTTCTTCTGTAGAGTAGCCCAAGTAATCCAAGCAACCAACTATACCCTATACGGGGGCCAGATTCCTATAGGAGGCGAATCAACCAACCGAGCGCCTCAGGCCAGGACCTGGGCGTCTCTGCCCTCCTGCCATCACCCCAGCCCCAGCACCAGCCCTATCCCCGACCTAGCAGGGAGTGCATTTTTTGTGCAGTTCTTAGACTCTGTGGCCAGTTGGCCTCTTCGTGACGAAAATGTTTCGCTTAACTGGATTTTCAAATATTTATTGCAACAAATTATTTTGCTGGTTACACCGCGGCCAGAGCCAGAACCAGAGCCAAAGCCAGAGAAAGAGAAAGAGCCCTGTGCTTGTGTCTCAGCATTCCCTGTCCTGCCCTTGTGGCTCCTCTTTTATCCTGCTCCTGCCCGAAAGCGGTTTTTATGGCCATTTAGTTTGTTTCATTCCATTGAAAGGATTTGGTGTTGAGATTTTTGCGGTTTTTTGCACAATTGCAGACAAATTAGGGTATTACAGCTGTATACAATTTATTTCGAGAGTAAAAACCTATAAATTATGGTTGAATTGCTTTGTTGTGCCAAATGCAAGGAATTTCGAATGCCAAAGCAAATAGTTTATATTGTCTGATGATCGCACTATTTTTAGAATTTCGAATTTCAGCAACTGCATGCAGTTGAAATCTCTTCAATTTAGCAAACAATTTTATTTTCTTTTTAAATATTCAGATGATGTGTCATCACACCAAAATATTTTCCATATTTTCCTGGAGCAGCTACCTTGTATCTCGTAAATATGCCAGGAACTATAATCGTTTCTTGAAGCACTACAAAATGTTTCGTTGTGGGGGAAATGACCTCACATTACAGAACCTAAAAGTGTCTCTTTGATTTTCCGGGATATTCTTTTGTAAGACTTTCCATTGCATTTGTTGCATTTTATTTATATCTTTATATTAAAATTCAGGTGTTATTAAGGTTGTAAATCTACCACATACTTCTGTATATACATATTCTTCTACATATCTTCTTTAGTTTAAAAAAAAATAAAGGCCGAAAAAATGTATATATTAAACACCAGAAATAAGTTTTATTTGTAATTTTTAATTTTTCAATTTGTAAAATAGAAATCAGAAATGAAACTTACGATCCCTATATTAGATATCACAAAATATTTATCTGGTTAATTTAAGTGATCGTTTTTGAGTAAGAGTTTTCCCCGTAATCATAATTCTAGAAATTCACAACCTTTTCAGACAAGTCTGCTTTTATTCCCTAGAGCATAGATAAAGCGCAAAAAGATGTACATATAGACTAAAATGACAACCGATCTCCTTTGAATATCTTCTGCAACTAAAACTATTCCTTTGGTCCCCTTAAATCACACTTTAGACATCGTCCTTCGCAAAACCCTTAACAAAGCACCAACAAATGTCGCATATGGGGTCGGAGAGGTGGTTTAAATGTTTCAGCCAGGGCGAAATTGTTGTGTTGCAACATAACAAGCCATTTGGTAATTACATCAAATTAAGCACGCAAATGCAAAAGTAACGGGGAACCGAAGCTGCCACACGACAGATGCGATGCACAGAAACTTTCACTCGCTCAGAACTTTGGCGAAGGCAGCCAGAAGCCGGCAAATGACAGCGACGGGAAGAACGACAACGACAACGACAGCGACAACGACAGCGGCAACGGCAACGGCAGCAGCGCACCGAACCACATTTCGTGTGGGATAAGAAAAGCGTGGGAGACTTTCGCGCGGATCGGAAAACGCACGGCAGATACGGCAGATAGTTTTGGTACGCGTTGTTCCGGCGGCTCTCGCAGTGCGTCCGTTCACTTGGAAACCCGATGCACGAGTGAGCTGGCGGCCGACTTCATTGGTGGAAAAGTCTTTCACATGGCCCGAACGCCGCTCGCTTCGTTTTGGCCCTCGCACGTCACTCGGTTTTTCGAAATTCGAATTTGTTCGCCGTCAGAGAGAATGAATTCCTGGCCCACTGGAAGGACACTGGGGAAGGTTCATTCTGGTCTGCTCTCTTCGGGAGTTTATGCTTCGATGTCCTATGAGGAAATTCATAAGAATTTACCTTCAAATTGTTGTTGGGATGGAAATCTAGGGATGTTGTAAGGCTTTGCCCTACAAAGAATTTTAATATGAAATATGCAATAACCTTTAGAAAAAGCTGATTAAATAAATTAACCAAAAAATAGTACATTATATTTGATGACAACGTAAACGAAAACTGAACTATTCAAATAATGGAAAAGTGCTAGATTTACATTTAATTACAAACTAACATAATATTCACAAGATAAAATGTATATTTAATGAGTGTCCAAAACGGTTTAAGTCTACCAACATTTTCCCCCATCAAAAAGAGGAACAACAACTGCCGAGAAAAGGACCGCACTCCGATATCCATGACCATAAGCCCGAACTACTCCTCCACCATACTCCCACCATACTCCAGTGGGGATGGGGATGAGTCCACAAGCAAATTAACACGCATATTCAAAAAGAACAACTGCATAAATTGGCTTATCTGCTAAACACACACACACACACACACACACAGAGAAAATTGCTGTGTACCGTACCGTACTGTGCCCCTCCTACCACTCCAAGCGAATGTCAAAAGCAGCTAACCAACAACTGAAAACTGGCAACAACCGACTGCTTACCACAATAAAAATATTCCACATACGCAGAGTTGCCTGCTGGCATCATTTAGATAAATATAGCTCGGAAACTTAAAACCAAGCCGTCGGACTGTCTGACCAGAGAAACCGAACCGCACCGCACCGCACCGCACCGCACCACACAGCAGCTCACAGCAGCACAAAAGTCCCAAGCAAGCAGTTTGTGCCATGAATAGAATCAACAACAGCCAAAAATAGCAAAAAGGGGAAAAGAATAAGGCCAGCAGGATAAAATAAACGAATGCGAGAATGGTATTGTTCCCGGTCTGGGCAAATCTTCAAGTGGTTGGGCGGGAATTGAGTTAAAGCGAACTGTTGGTGCTGCTGAAGCTTGACCAACAGTTTAATCTGAAACTGGCAACAATTCGGCTCGACCCGGCATCATTATTCACCAGGACAGCACCAAGAGGGGAGTGGGTCGTAGTTCGAGTGGCAAGGGTGGGGGCATATGTATGATGAAAAAAAAGGGTGGCCGTGATGATGGCAAGGACTATGCTGACCTGCAAAGTTGACAAACGGCGCATCACTCAACGGCATCGCCAACTGTTTCCGGCTCTCCCTACATACATATATACTCGTTCTCGTGCTCGTGTGTGTGTGTGTGTGTTCCGTTTACATAAATGAAAGTATGTGCGAGTGTGTCCCCTTCAGATCCTTTTCAAAGCGCATTAAAACGTATTTAAAACTTTATCTCAAAGTGGGTCATTTATAAGTTTATCCGCATGTACATAAGTATTCTTTAAATGAAAATTCCTTGGGCAGCCAGCAGAGAAAAAGCCTAGAAAATGGACCAAAAAACAAAGAAGAAAAATTCCTTGTTAAGCCAACGAATAGTTTAAAGAGTAAAGTGAACCAGGAAAATCAGTTTGGTATCATATTGAGGGCTTTAATAATTTTTGTTGCACATTAAAGATACTTTCTAAATCACACCCGACTCAGCTGCACCTAAGGCGTACTTCATTTAGCTCTTAACGTAGGTTACATAGCAAATACATTCAGATATTCTTTCACTTCTTTAAGCTTACTTTGGACAGCTTTCAAAGGAACATTTTGAATCTAAGCCAGCCAGAGCTCATGAGTGTAAGCAAATCGCTTTGGCTGTGAAGCCCTTCGCCTGCTGCTCCATCGACAGCCATCGACACCTCCTTTGGGATCAGCATTTAGTCGAAATCCGAGAGCACTTGCTGCTCTCTGCTGATGTCATGCTGGAAACGACACCCAGAAGTGCGGGCATTAAATGAAAGTTTTCCATTCTCTCCTCCCGATGCAATTGGTGTAAATTGCAAGAGCGTAAAAAGCAAACGAAAAAGGGACACAAGACCCAGTGCCACTGCAGTGGCTCAGTGGCTGGCTTTTTGGGACCATCTAGGGGCAATTGATTCCTCCGGCAACTGCTTGGGCGTGGCAGGCCCCTACTTATAGAAAATCGCATTAGCAACAAGCAGCCGCCGCGCCGGAGGAAAAACAACAAGCTGATTGCACTGAGAGCGTAAATTGCTGCCAAAAATTGAAGTGTTCAGCAAATATATGCACAAAAGACAAAAACGAATTCAGAGATGTTGTTGGCCGAAAAACTATGGCAAAACCATCACTCTGTGGCCACGAACAATGTTCGCATATTCCTGCAGAGTGGAAAGCGGAAAGGGGAAGATTGAAAGCTTGGAAGCCCTGCTTGGAATCCCTGAGACCCATTACCGCATTTATCCCGAATGCTTTCTGTGGGTGGCTATTATGGCTTTTGCCATTGGCCTGGCCGAATGCTCTTTATGCCTGTTGTCTGCTTGGACATGGATTGGAGCCAGACCCAACATCAATTCCGTACTGCATTCAAAGTCGATCTATGGTCGGAAAGCCAGTTGAAGTCCAATCAGAACAATGGTGCTGTGCTGCCTCCCATTGCATCCGTATAGGATCTTTTGTCTATTTCTTATGGCCCAATTAAGCAGATTTCGATTTCCCCTTTAAGTGGCTTTAGTTACCGTGCCCCCTGCCATGTTGGGAGCATTCAAAATAAATATTTGATGCCCTGAAATGGATGGTCCTTAGATAATTGCTTCGATTTGCAGCAAATCAAGTGGAATTCGAACTCTCCACCAACTCGAATAAAAATAAATACAAGCAAACATTTCTGTGTGAACGTTAATCAAATTAATGTGTACTTAATAAATGCCATTAAATTTTTATTACATTCTCACCCGCAAACCGAGTGGAATCGATGTGGCTGTGTCTGGGGCTGGGGGTGGCGGCTGGGTCCACGGGCAGGTACATAAATTGGTTAAATCGTTTAGCCGCTTTCAGACAGTTCAAGTGATATATATGTCAACTGGTGGATAAACGGTTCGTTCGCTCCCGCATAATTTCAGTAAAGCAAGTTGCAGGAATGGGGCGGAGTTCCATCGTTAGAGTCCTGTGAAAACTCAATCTGGAGGCATTTTAATTAATTTTCCAATTCGTATTATTTTAATAATAACACAAATTATATCCGCCTCTTCCAGGAACTATTGGCACCCCCTTTTGCAAACTCCGCTAATCAAAGCTCCCCAATGTATCCCTCATGCAGCGTCGATTCAATTCGCAACAGAGCCAGGAAAAGCAACAACTAGAACAGACCTAATAGCTTTTCCACGGCCAGACACTGGTGCCTTTGTGGGCTAGAGCGGGCGAGTTATGGCCGCCATTTCCGTTTGGTTTTCACAACTCAACGCGCCGGCATCCTCCCACCTCTGGGGGATCTCCGGTCCGAAGACCGAGCCAAATCGCGCGGGTCCAGCTTCCAGCGGGTTTCAATTTTATCGCTACCAATTTACTGCCGCTTTGTGTGTGTGTTTTCTGTTCCTTTTGCGGCTGTTCTTTTCACTTTTTTAGCCACACCGAAGGAGGTCACTGCTGCTGCATTTTCCAGTGTGCTGGACGGATGATTAGTGTTGGGTTATCGGCTCAGATTTCCAATGGGTTGCTACATCTCAGATGCTAATCTGCAAATACTGATTCAATTCCCACACGAAAGGCAACAGGAAATGCCAAACACTTCAGACAGCAGCAGAAACCAGTCTACTCCGAGGCGGATGCAACACGGCCTACAATATTGAGTATACGTACGAGTCTTCTGTGTGCTGTGTTGAGTACTGTGTTATCATTGCCATTGTCAATGATAATAGCAACAGCAGCAGCAGAAGCAGCAAACTCAAGAGTTGCAGCAATAACAACTGCAGCCATGCCCCTACGAATAATTTCAAAACTTTGTAGGCGCGCCAACCGTGTGAGCTCCCAGCTGGGATAGGGATAGGGATAGGGATAGGAAGGGGGCACGGACCAGGCCATGTGCTTCAAGTCCTTCCATGATCAGGGCCATTGTTTGCGGCTCTTCCTTCAGTTGTGCATCAAAATGGGGCAATACTGTGGACAGTGTATGGAGTCCTTTTGTTGCCTCTGAGATGATATATGGAGTGCTTCAAGTATTATAATAGGCCCTAAGGAGATGCCAAAATGGAACAGCTTTTACCAAGAAGTGTTTAGCCGAAAACAAACGTTGTTAAGATTATAAATTATCTGACTTCAGCCCACTGTACCGTCTGGGGCCGTACATTCAAGTGCAACAAATGCATAAATTAAACCATGTTGAGAGTCAAGTTTAGCCGGGCAGGCGAGTGCGTATCCATGTGTATGCCGACGGTGGTGTGGGGGTGTTGGTGTGCGAGGAGCGTGCATGTTCTCCATTATCGATACCGAAAGACATTATCAGCACACATGCACCGTCGGGCAGGGCGGGAGGGTTGGGCAGGAGGCGTCGAAGAAAGCACCGGCGAGGCATGGGCATGCATAAAACATGTTTTGGTCGGTTGGCAGCAAATTGAATCAATAATATCCAATCAGGGGTTAACAATGCGAATTGATTTCTAGCAGCCATGCAAGCGATGCAAGCCAGGCGCCATCCAGTCACCTAGCCACCACACCCCACCTCACCCCACCCCACAACAGTCCCTGCTCCTGCCCGTGCAGGAAGACCGGCGCCTGCACATATGCAAACATGACAGCCCAAGAAGATAAGACCAACAACAGAAGTGGCAGCCATCGCCCCCCCCCCCCCAATCTACTACCACCTGGTCCTGGTCCTGGACCTAGAGCTCATGTAAATATTAATTAAGTTTTGGCTTTTGTTGCATGTGACTTCGGTTTTTGTAGCAAGCCTTGCGGCCAGCCGACTCCAGGCTCCTGGCTGCTGGCTCCTGGCTCCCAGGTGCAGGAGTGGCATCTATCATTGTATTAGCTGCAGAATTAGTTGGTTAGTTAGTCGAACACTCGACGTCCTTTGTTCCGACGACTTTGCCTAATCAACTCGGCAGTACAGGCTCTTGCGGCTTACCCGGGCCCTTAATTAGTTCACAAAGAGTCCAACTCGATTTGACACTAATTTGGTGTATATTCTGTGGAGCTGTTCAGCCGTTCAGCTGTTGAATGTGTCATTCGATGAAAATTGTTTGCCAGCCAGAAGGGCACGGCAAGAATAAATATTTCCACCCACTAAGTCGCCATAAATTTCCATTTGATCTGATATCTTTTCCAATTGTATGCTGAAATTGCACTGGCACTAAAATTTATCTGAGTTGGCAAATTAAATTTTGTACAATTTGTAAAACTTTCCCCAAATGGTGTCGCCAACTGCCGCGAACTGCGAGCCAGCCAGCAAACTTTCCGAATTTCCATTACAAGTTTTACTTGATTCGGTGCACCATCCTGCCAGGCACACACACACCCACACCCACACCCGCACCGCCAATGCGACCTCAATCCAGGCTTATGCGTTTATTTAATTTCGCTTGAACATTACGCATACGCCAGGGTGTTCAGTGAGCTTTTCTAATTGCCGCGTAATTGCCGGGAAGAACGAGTGTCAACTGCGACTGAGCAGCCAGGAAGCGACAGTTTGTGATGCCAATTAAGGATTAACTGACACTCAGGATAGCTCTCAACGTATGCAGAACGAAGTCAGTTACCCCCCACAACTGCTTCTCCTTCCTTCGCGTAGAGTCAAAGTTTCCTCTAGAGATCACTGCTTTAGATCATTCACCAGGCTACGAGGGTCCTCCCACGTTATTTCCACACGTTGGTTCAGCTAAGAATCTGAAGAAATGGCGGAGTTAGGGCTTGGAATGGGATACCCGCCATTATCTCCACATATGACCTCGCAAATCCATCTATCATTCAAATAGCAAGGCTATTTTAGCCCAATTCTGTTTAATTTTCCACTCTTAAGCTGCGCGAATCAGGCATGCAGTTATTCAGTAAGATTTCCCTCAACTACCGACCTGAAGAATAGATATATTTTTGTTTTGTATGACCATGACTTTCCCTTTATTTTTCCCATGAGAGTAGGCTCTGCCTGTACTCCAAAATTTGATCCTTGTGTTCGTGTCTGTGGTTATGGTTCATGAAGAAGCGTAAACTGGCTCCAAACAAAGAAAGAAAAATGTAAACTAAATTAAATTTGGAATTGCAATAGACGATGGCGGCAACTGCTGTGCCGTCCTTCGTCTTAGATGTGCACGCTGTCCTGGAGCAGGTCAAGGGGCGCCTGCTCCACGCCGTCGACGAATATCATGGTCATGCCCAGCATGGGGCGAAGGTTGTCGGGCATGTGGTAGTTGTCGACTCCGAAGATGCACAGGCACGGCTTGCCCGATGTGAGGGGCCGAATCAGTCTGGTGACGAACTGCATAATCTGAGTTTCGTTGGCGCGACGGCCCGGCAGGGTGGCCATGGCGGAGGGCCAGCGCTCCTCGTGGCAGTGCTCCACCAGCGTGTTGAGCAAGTGCATGGGACAGCCGCTGGCTCGCAGGCTGTTTCTGATCAGCAAGTGCATGTGGTCGTCGGGCGTGGAGATCACACTGCCCCAGTTGCTCACCCGGGCCTGGGGCAGGCCGGCGCTCCAGTGGGACACCGCGTAGTTGTCCAGCTGCTCCCCGACGTTGCGCATGACGGGACTGGTGGAGCGCAGCGCTGATATGTAGTACTGGAGCAGCTCCAGCTCGCGGATCTGGATCCCGAGGCGCATCTCGTTGCCCAGCTGGTTGTGCTTGAGCATGGATATCTCCTTGGCCTGGGTCTGCACCATCTTGCGCAGCTCGAAGATGCAGTTGTGGTCGGGCAGCTCGTCCTTGGGCACCTCCATGAGGCACCTCTTGCACTCGACTATGGCCTTGGGATTGAACTGGCAGTTGCCCACGTGCTCGCGGTACTCCTCCAGCGGCATTATCGAGGGGCACTCGTGCTCCGAGAAGGGGCACTTGATCTGCAGGCGCCCGAGCATGTTGCGCATGAGTCGCGAGGCCGGAACCAGGTGGTTCGGCATCAGCTCGGAGCGGTCCACGGGGCACATCTTCTTGACCTGCAGCCACTGCTCGATGCAGTCCTTGCAGAAGGCGTGCTCGCAGTGGAGCGACTGCAAAGGAGTCTCCAGCACATCGGTGCAAATCGGACAAATCAGCTCCTCGTCGATATGGCCGATAATGTGGTTAATATCGAACCCCATGCCTGTGTGGATATTGTTTCTGCAATAAGGGGGGATTGGATTTTGGGTTTATTTGCCGAATATTCTACGAAATTTTTTGACCATACCACAGAAAATGTTTTATTTATATTTTATATTTTCGTCGTTGTTTTCCAAACTACCCGAATGTGTACACTTTTGATTTCCAAATAGAGAAACCAACTCTCCAATGGTTGCTTAGCGAGTGATATTCGTATGATTCGTATATGTATGTGATGTTCGATGTGGATAGGGGAAAGGCTAACTCTGATCTGATCTGAACTACAAACTGCATTCATTACACTTCTTCCCTTCCAGTTGGCCCACTTCAATTTCAATTCAGGCGCAACTGAGACCGACTAAACGACAAACAGTAAACAGTAAACAGAAAGCCATCCCATCCATCCATCCATTTCCATTTCCATTCCCAGGGAGTACCCAGTGCAGTGGGGGGAGTATATAGGGGGAGCATATACATAGTGTGGCCGTAAACCCTTTGCATATTTATAGCCCAGTCCCAACTGCTGCGGAAGTATGCAAATTGGAAAACTTATGGTACGGAGACCTAGAGCCACGTTCACGTCCACTTGGGCAAAACAAATTTCTACAATTTTATTTATAAAGTGAAATTTTAACAAATTAACTGCAAATGCAGAGACATGGCCAAACAAACAAACTCTCCATCTCCATCTCCGTCTCCACCTCCGTCTCCGTCTCCATCTTCAGCTCAACAAAGACCAAATTCTGAACAAACACTCAGCAGACACACACACACACACACACACACACAGGAATGATTGTGACAACATATTGCCATGTCAAAATATTTACACTATATCAACTGCTATCGTATATCGTATATGTACTATATAAATAGGAAGAGACTGGGCGGGATGAGAGGCTGTGCTGCGGTGGGGCGTGGCAGACAATGGGTGACTGGAAATTCGCTTTTAAATTTCCTATGGCTGGGCCATCCGCTTGGATATTAAATTTCATGTTTTTCTTTGCATGCCATTTCCCTATTTTCCTATTGTCTGCTTTTCTGCACTTGTGTGACAACTAGCTCTAACTCTCCCTCTCTCTCTCTCTCTCTCTCTCATTCCTGTCAAACGTTGGCTTATGCAATATTCTTTGAATTGCAATTTTGGCTCGGTATGCCTGGAAAGTGACCAGAGCCGCCAGCTTCTGGCTGCTTATCTCCAGATGCAGCTGTCAGTCGAAACTTGCTTTCCAGCTTGCAAAAGAGTTATTTGAACTGCAGTAAATATTTCAGGGCTCTGCAAACTTCATAAATATATTGCCCAAGGTGCGGCCGTATCGAATAAATCAACATTTGTGATTTTTACATAACCATTCCGAGCTATCTGGTTACCAATTAATTTTCATCACTTTCATTTCCCAAGACTATATTTCCGTTTCACCAGTGACCACTAACGAATACCGATAATATTTCAGGCCCATTTCCGAGCTGATGAAGCGCATTAGAAATTTATCAACAATTTTCATTTGACTTGACTTCGCTGCGATAAAACGACAATCGAACAGAGCCACTGAACCAGGCTAATTTAATAAGTTAACCCACAGCCACTCGCATCTCTCGCCTTCGAACAATACAACAATGCAACAGCAACAATATTTTTCCAATTGAACTAACGAATATCTAATGAAAATCAACACTTCCGCTTTGCTGAGCGCAGATGCACACACACACACACACACAGACACACACATTCAACTAATAATACATAACGAGCTACAAATGCTAACCGCTGAATGTATGTGTATTTGCATATATATAGTACATATTTCCATCGTTGTCATTTCATTGCAGGAACCGTACGTGCCACATTCGCCTCAAGTTGTCTACCAGAACGAGAGCCAGGACTCACCGGATCTTCCTTTGCGATCGTTAGAAAATATAATTGATTCATATAAGGCTGATCTTATAGATCAGTAAATGTTCAATTAATATGTAGAATTGGCTATTATTATTAACAAAAATTGATATCGGAGTCGATGCCTGCCGCATGTCTGTCCTTCTGTATTTTCGGACAGCCAAGGCAAGCCGCGATCTCTCTCAATTTTGATTGCTCTTGTAATGAGACATGTGAAAAATATAAAGAAAAAGAAAGGAAACACGAAGATAGCTATGTATAGGTCTAATTCCCTTCTGGAACGGATACCCCGGGCAATGCTGGCTATTTTAGCATCGTGTCAACTAGTTGTACTGCCATAATGGTCCATTTCCTAGAGCAACAAGCAAATTGTCATCCGTGGTCCGTGCTTCGGGCCACCCGCAAAAAGATACAAAAAATTACCATGAATTACTGTAATTCCACTTGGGCTGCGACTGGAACGCTGCCGGCTGCCTGCTGGCCCTGAGCCATGGTCATTACATGGAAATGGGACATGTCACTGGACATCGTCACTGAGAGAGCCAGGCCAGGACAGGGCAGGAGAGGACAGGACAGGACGTGTGTGTGTGCATGTTGGTCCGATCTCTGGCCAAGCGGTCACGTTCGCACTGTATGACCGGAACGTGCAATTTTTCTGTGGCACATGGGTCGAGGCGGCAGGCGGGGGGAGGCCAGCAAAAGGAACGCAATAAGCACAAGTTTTATGCAATAAAATTAGCCCACTCTCTCGCACACACACACACACACACACACACACACGCACTGAGGAAGGACACGCAGGATGCTTCAGTGGCTGATAAGATAATTTTATTTGGATGTTATTGCATAAAGTCATGTGAGCGGCGGAAATGAGTTGAACTAACGGAAAGCGACTACGTGCCTCTCCGATCCGGCTGCTGGGGCAAAGGACGAGTCATTTGGAGTCGAGGCGCAGTTGGCTTTTAATAAGATAATTGGCTTGTTTGTAAATTGATGAATTTAGAGGTGAGGTTAAAGGTCGGCACACCGTGTACCCCGCTAATTACACTAATTGACAAAATGGAACTTTTTATTGCCGCTGTGGCCAAAAATTACTTTTTCTGATAGCTTTTTCTTACATAACTTAATCGTCTTACATCTGGCTGTATTAAGCTTTGCAGTTCTGAAAAGCTGATAAGTGCAGCTATAAATCGTATCCAAACACCTTGTAAATTCAGCTTACCGTCAAGATGTTATTAAGCTTTCAAATTCCAATTTAATCATTTTTTGCGGTATTTTTTACGGAAATTTTGACTTTGAAAACTCGGGAAAAGTCGAAAAAAAAATATTTCTTGGTCAACACTTCTGGTTTTAGATAGGTACATTAATTAGGCGTCGTTTGAGGTATCGTTTGTAAGAATCGATGGCTAAACGGCTAAGTCTAAAAGTAGTCTTTGGCCACAGCGAAAATGCCGTGTTGACTGGTGTTACACTCTGCGTATCTTCATTTTGAGCAACAACAATTTCACAGCCTGGAATTCTTCATAAACAAAAGCATCCAGCATTTGTTTTGAAGTGACCTGCTGACCCTGCAACCTCAGGCAGCTGCCATCATCGTAGCCATTTGTGGCAGCCCCGCCTCCGCTGCCCGCCCAAAAAGGAGCCGCACACAAATTAGGCAGAAAATCCAAACTCTGCTCTGACTTGGCCCTGGCTTTATTGTCCGCTCAAGCGACACTAAATCGCTGGCACGAGTGTGCCAGTGGCAATGGCCTTTGGGAAGCATTCGATACTTCCTTTCCACTTGGGGATGGTCAGCCGCATGATGGGGCTTGTACATTTCCATTTCTATACTTCAAGAATGCTGTCCAATTGGAAAGGCTTTGAAATCTGCTCTTTTTCATCTGCCTTTGTTTCTGAAAGATCCATTTGGAATGTCAAATGCTATGGCATACCGAAAAGCGTATTGGAGCTTCGTTTTCTGTGCCTCAAATTGTGTGCGGCGAACGTTTTGCTGGAATTTAACAACTGACCGCACACACAAAAATATTTGTGCCACACCCGAGGCGACAACAGACCCACAACGCAGCGATGGCAGGACGGGGAACACCAGTCGGGGGAAGGCCTCAAGTGCCGCAAGAGCACTTAATACTAATTAGCTTTGCGCCTACGCCGTGACCTACGACCTGCCCTGGCGTGCGGGTGGCATT
Source organism: Drosophila helvetica (assembly GCA_963969585.1). Taxonomy (NCBI): domain Eukaryota; kingdom Metazoa; phylum Arthropoda; class Insecta; order Diptera; family Drosophilidae; genus Drosophila; species Drosophila helvetica. The sequence goes on from OZ018402.1 coordinate 54,758,395, forward strand.
TCCGGCTACAGAGCCGCATCCTGCGGTAAGGATAGGCGGGGGCCTCGCTGGCATTGGCAATCTGTGTCGCGCTTAAGTGGCCGCAACACGCAGCAACATGAAAAGTCTGGGGCAGGTCTGGGGTGGGTTAACAGCTTTGGGGCGTCATTTTTATGAGCTAATTAAGTTGTTAGACCTGATGAAAAACTCATTTCGGCAGAGGTCCATATCTAATTTGCATTAATTACGACCTGGCGATCCACAGGCCAATAAATGACGAACGAATTATTTGCGTAATACTTTTACGCATTTACATTTTTGGTTTCTGTCGAGTGTCAGCAGTCAAAAGACTTTAAGCCACATTGCTGGACAATTAATAGTCCTCACAATTCCCAGCCACAGCCTTGGGCTGCCTCGACTCCCCAAATAATTGGCTGCCAATTTGCATTTATTGGCAGCAGCAAAAAATAAACACACATAAAGTTTCTGCCGCAGAGACTTGCAGAAATGTTTGTGCAACACTTTCAGCACTTTCCTGGCCATGTTGCGTAGAATGTTGTCGTTCGTCCTGCCAAGTGCAAATTTGCACATAGTTTATAATTTGCTTAGCAACTTGGGGCTTGGAGCCGGTCCTGGTCCTGCTACTGCTGCTGCTGCTGGAGCTGGTCCAGAGCAATAGCAATTGAAATGAGAGCGCACAACTTTTTAATGGCCACCGGCTCGAGCCTCGAGCCTCGAGCTTCGAGCTCGGGGAAGTTGGCCAAGACGTTCCACAGATGGGTTGGCCAGGCCGAAAACTTTTCGAATTATGAATGAATGGCTAAGCACTTTTTATGGGCGTTGCACTGGAAGAACGACGACATCAATTCCTCGCCATTTTCGAAAGGGGCACAAGGCTCTGGCTGTCGTCTTAATCGGAAAAGTTTTCACTTTCGGACAGATGTAAAGGGTTATCCTTCCTTAAATGTCGCTTAGAGATTGCCATGCACAGGACCAATCGTATTTAAAATATAACTTTAAAATAGTTTCAATTTGTAATTGGCGACTCATTCACTTGTTTATTTATTTGTCTAAAATCCACTCCATGGAAATCAAAAGCCAGAGTTAATCTTCCTAAGCCCAAAATCAGCAAGCAAAAACAGTATATATCTGGAATCTGGACAATTAAATGCTCCCTGGGGTGGACATTCTCAGATGTATAAATGGCTGTCCCCCCGAGGTCCCCCGAGTGCTGGGCTGGTGTCCCAGTCATCACAATAAATGCCAATTTATTATTTTTGCTCTTTTTTCAAGGATATTCCAATCGAGTTTCGGCGAGTTTGGACAGGCAAATCGAACAATGATTAATCATTATCGGGATGACATAATTATTTCGCCAGCCAGCAATCAAGCTTGAGCAGTGGCTGTTAATGAAATCGTTGACAGAAAAGAAATTCTCCCGGCCATAATGATTGTGTAATGAATATGCTGGCCAAAAGTTTCGTCCGACAAACTTTGAGGAGCGGAGTGGAGCGGATCCGAGCCGAGCCGAACAAAAGTGTTACCTTATTGAGCTGCTCAGCGCGGACTCTGGTGTCGCTGTCGTGATAAATTATGTTAATAATGTTGAGTAGGCAACTTCAGCCCTTGGCTGAAAGTTGAAAGCTACAAAAGTTTTTCCCGGCAGCAGAACAGCCAGGGCGGGCTCAGGGCTCAGGGCTCATGGCTCATCCCTTGTCAAGAATCAGGCCACGTCCCAGAGCCGCACTTGCTATGCTGCCGCCCCGTTTCGACCATTTTTCGACCATAATATTGTGTGCATATCATATTGAGTGGGTCGCCCTAAGTAGTTGGCCACACTTTCTGGCCAGCAAACTCGCATACTTTATTAATTCACTTAGCAAAGTGTAATCCTATCACGTCAATAAGATTATGGTTTTCAGAATCTTTAATATTTTTCCCTCTCGCCAGCCATCGCCCATCCGCCCCATCCGCCCATCCGCCCCGTTGGCACTTGTTGTTGCTGTTTATGGAAATCAGAACCCTCAACTTGGCTCTGGCTTTCGCAGTTGGCGTCATGCATAACAATGACTTACTTCTCCGAGGCATCGTCCTTCTCCTGCCGGAGGAGCCACCTACCCTACCCTCGCTTTTTAATATGTGAGGAGCGCCCATTTTTATTTAACTAGATTGTGCGGTGGGCGTCTCTGTTGGTGTTTTGGCCCTGGCTGTTGGCTTTTATGATTATTAAAATGTTACATATGTTTTTCCTAGGTCTCGCAGTTCCTGAGCACAGCTTTATTTTCAACAATGGCAATTGTTGGCTAAGAAACAGATATATTTGGAGCTGTCAATAGATTATACTCAGATTTATATAAAAGCGTAGACAAAGCAACCCTTTTCCCCTGTAAATGCCATAATAAATCTAGGTCTCTATAGCCTTTCGATCGCAGTCGAGGCCAAATGATATAGTTCTATATTCATTTCCACTTCACAACTGTCTCGGCACTCGTCATGGAATCTCCTGGAACTCCAGCTATTTCTGATCAGGAAGATTCCGGAGTTGCTGCCCCATCTTCCGGAAACGACTCTGTGAATCTCTGCGAGTTCAGAACTGTCTCGGCACTCGTCATGGAATCTCCTGGAACTCCAGCTATTTCTGATGAGGAAGATTCCGGAGTTGCTGCCCCATCTTCCGGAAACGGCTCTGTGAATCTCTGCGAGTGCAAGGACGAACGTTGCTGCCTTTGCCGCCTATCCGACAATGGCAACTTCGAGGACCTGGCCAATGTGCCCATATTCGGCGTTGCCCTGACACACTCGGAGAACAGCTCTATTCTGGGTGCCGCAATTCCCGAGGAACTGCACTGCGTGCGCTGCAACACAGTCCCCTTCGGTCGGATCTTCCAGTGCCACAAGGGCCACCTCATCTGCGACTCCTGCTACCAGGTGCAGGTGCTGGACAAGATGCGCTGCGAGATGATTGGCACCTGTCCGAAGTGCAGTGTCCGCATGTACCGCCACTCGCCCAACCGCAACATCGCCGCTGAGCGAATCCTGGGCCAGATGCAAATGGCCTGCGAGTTCTGCGGGGCCAAGATGATGCGTTCAGTCCTCCGATCGCATTACCGCAACGACTGCCCAGCGCGCTTGGCCTTCTGCCAGAACAAGCGCATTGGCTGCCCTTGGTACGGTCCAGCCCCAGAGGTCGCCGCCCATGAGGCCACGTGTGAGTTTCCAGAGAAGACGGGCGCCGAGCTGTCGGAGTTCCTCCGTCCCATACAAGCCAACCGAGATGCTCGGAAACGAATACTCACCAAGATCCTGGAAATGATGGGGCTACAACGCATGACTGTGCGCCTCATGCACGTCCTTCCTCAAGGACCGATTCGCCTGTTTCCCCACAACCAGTTCGTCCCGGTGAACCATTTCCTAGCACGCGGCCACAAATGGGAATTGCATCTCATGTGGCAGACTCCGGCTGAGGACGACGATAATCCGCAGCCCATGGCCTCGCTCCATCTGCGCATTAAAATTGATCCGCCGGCCAACTGGACTGACAGGCTGTCGCTTACCTACACTCTCGTCCACGGCACCCACTCCGAGGTGGCCTTCCTGCCGAACCTCTGCGAGCGCTTCATGTTCACCAGCACCCAGATGATCGGACCGCCGGCCATGATATATCGCCACACGATGTCGCACTGCAAGAAGCTGCTGGTCAAGCGCGGAATCTACGTCCGCCTCTACATGGCCGCCTTGAATCCCTAATTATTCCCGGGACGAAACTCACTGAACACTTACTATTGAGAACCCCCCAATATCCCGAGCAAGCACTCATGATTTATATTTTGTTATTCATTTACACAAATACCCTGGCGTTATTCACACGGCGGATCCCTACTCTATCGTTCACGTGTGTATTGCAATCCTTTAAGAGTGAGTACATCTAGGAAACATTTCTTTAACATTCCAGACATCTATTCCACATATTCTTCGGCTGGAGCAGAGCTTCAATCAGTTTGATTGAGGTAAACACAATTCTTATTTTATCCGGACAGCTTGCAGCGCTCCCAGGGAGGGGCAGAAACATAATCGCAAAGGAGATCTGCTGTACAAATTGCTGACCTCGCTCTCCTTCCCGTTTCCGTTCCCCTTCCCGTTGTCGTTGTCGTCCTTGGAGTACTGGCTGTTTACAGTGAAGCATCGTTAAGACAACAATGCGAGTGCATGCCGGAGAAACCAAAAGCAATTACGCAGTCTTGTTGACCAGAAACGACTAGAAAAACAGAAAAGCAGCCGAACCAGGATGAATTGGGGGAGATGAGATGAGAAGGGAGCCGGAGCGGGAGCGGGAGCGGGACAGAGAGCAAAAACATGTACATGTCCGGCGCAATAAACATTCATTACGAATGGGCCAAAGTGCCACAAACAGAGAAGGATACGTATATGTACGTATAAGGATACGGATACGGACAGTCAGATTGTATAGTTGGGCTGGCCTTAGTTTTTATTGCACAGCTGCCACTGGCAAGCAGACAGCCAGGAAATCAGAGCAGGACACAGCACACAGGACACACACACTGGCGCGCGGGAGTCCTGCGAGCAAAGACATGTAGCAGAGGAATACTTTGCCCCGGAATTGAACAATAAAATAAATGATATTTGCCCAAGTAGCTGGGCTTCGCTTTTAAATTCAATAAAATTTTATGAAAATGCTGCGATTAAGTCGTATATACCCCGGCACATATGTGCGAAGGGATCAGAGGAAAGCTGCCGGCATAAAAAGGGTCAAGGCATGTCGAAATGAGATTGACTTTTACGACAACGGTCCGAGATCGAAGCGTGCCCTGGAACGAAAAACTATATAATCAGTGCTTCAAGTGCAACAGCTGCTGCAACAATCCAAGCAATCCAGGAAAAACGCCAGCCAGCCAGCCAGCCATTTATTTATTTTCCACCAAACAGCCCAAAAAAAAAAGCAGCTCGTTTCGATTCCCCAACAAAAAAGAAATAAACAATTCTTCTTCGTATAATTGGCAGCATTTCATTTGATTTCTCTTTTGAAACACAATTAATTACTCACGTTCTCAAATTTGAAAAAGTTCACTTGAGGATTTTGTGAAAAAATTAATTTTTTCATTGCAAGAAATTTCCTTAACATTTATCCGACGAAAGGGTTTTGGGGAATGTCAGTTTCAGTGATTTTTTCCATCAGTCGGTACTAGAATGAATCAATTTTTAATTTCCACTAAATTAAGTTACTCCACTGCTCGATGGGATTTTTTGCGTGGAAAACAAATTGTTTCTGTTTTCCAGAATCATATTTCAGTCGTTTCCTTTTTGCTTTTGTGTCCGTATTCAAGAGTGCGTTTTCTTCATTTGAAATTTTAATTAAAAATACTTTTATTTATCGTATTTATTTGTATTGTTCCACCTCAGTTCTCCCGGGTGTTCCCCCGCTCGCTTGCTTTTTTGTTGGGTGTTTTTCTTTTTTGCCGCTGCGAAACGCGTGTGACAAATGCGTGGCCATAACTTTCTGCAGTGGCATGTGTGACATTTATTACAACATTTTTAAGGTGCTGCCTGCTGGCAGGGGTGGGGGCAGGGGCTGGGGCGGGGGGTGCTGGCTAATAAATTAGCCACCATTTCAAGCGCAGCGCAAATTGGCATCGGAAAGCATATGTGGGTGTCTGAAAGGATGCGGCTGATGCCAAATAAATCATACATCTCACAAATAATGCGACATTGCTTTGGACATTCATTAAATGTGCTGCACCGCAGCACCCACTGGCAGGAGGTGGCAATTCAGTTTTAATTAAATTTCTAGCAGCCGCAAGAATTAGGAAATGCCTGGCATTCGAGATTATTTGATATAATAAATGAAGATGTTGAGCAAAATAGATCTATTTAGATATTTAGCATTCCATTAACTGCGGCCTTGATGGCGAGCATTTTAATCGGGCTTCCACCTCAAGTGTGTGAGTATCGAATATTGAAGGAAATATCTTATGGACATACGCAGTCCCAATCCTCTAAAAATAATTGAATGGTATCCATTTCCAGTATGCAGCTGGACTGATGCTTACATCATTAACTCGCATTTACTTAGACCTACGAGGAGGCAGCTGCTGCCCTCAGAGAATACGTTGAAATTTAAGCAATTAGAAGGGCAGCCAGCACATAAACATGAACACAACAGCACACAGACACAAGCACCCTTACCCGTATGCATGTACATGTATGTATGTACATATGTATGGGTGGAGAGCATCATATGCTCCTCGGTATCGCATCCGGTATGGAGCGAGCACAAATGATGCTGCCGCACTCCACCTTCAATGGCTCGCAGCGTAAATTACGCGTATAAAATGAACATTAGATTCATATTTTAATATGTGGGTGAGGGCCGTACAGACACACCCCCCCATTCGCACACACAGTCACACATTACTCACACACATAAGAGAACATAAATAAAAGCAGAGAATTCCACACAGAGTCTCCATCCTCTCTCTCTCTCTCTCTCTTTCTCTTGGCGAATGCCAACGCCAGAGACGCACAAAAAAAGGTTATGCCAAATAACCTGCAGCTATGACAAACACAAATACAAACAGACTCGCACACACACACACACACATAGCTGAAAGTCCTTGCATGTGTGTGTGTGCGTACTTATTTCCATTACAAATGAGCTTATTATGCGCTCAAGTCACAAAGTCATTGCGACTTAAAAGGATTTGCATGTGATTAGCAGCCCCAAATGTAAGCAAAAGTCTTGTGCCAAAAGACAAAAACAACAAGAGCGAATCGAATGGAAATAGGGAGGAGATCGACTGGTAGATACCTCTTATCCAACGATTGAGAGGCCCCTTTTCTGCTTTAGCCTCGTAAATATAAACCAAATTATTATAGCATACATTTTCTATGACGAGGCCATTTGGAAATGCTTTCTTGTATTCTAAAAAATAACTCAATAATTAAATATTTATATTTTCAATTTATATATATTTATTTTGGAAAATAACTGAAAGATTAAATATTTGTATTTTCAATTTATATATATTTATTTTAGAAAATAACTCAATGATTTAATATTTTTATTTTCAATTTATATATATTTATTTTAGAAAATAACTCATTGATTAAATATTTATATTTTAAATTTATATTTATTTATTTTAGAAAATAACTCATAGATTAAATATTTGTATTTTCAATTTATATATATTTATTTTAGAAAATAACTCAATGATTAAATATTTGTATTTTCAATTAATAAATATTTATCTTAGAAAATAACTCATTGATTAAATATTTTTATTTTCAATTAATATACATTTTGATTTCAGTATAAGCAGGAATGAGCTGGATCAAGGAAGATTTTCCATGTATTATATCTCGAATTTGACTCCATACAATCGTCAGATGGGTCCTGTATACCCCACGACTGGAGGGTGCAAAGAATAAAAGCAAAAAGACGATTTGTAAGTACTTCCCAAGGAACAAGGAACCACGTGAGCACGAGGGTGTGCGTGTGCGTGTGCGCACGAGTGAGTGTACTTGTGAGTGTATTTATGGTTGTATTTGGAAAATTGCCGAAAGCCGACAGACGACAGCCGACAGCCGAAAAGCGGGCCGCATAAAAACAATGAACACATCATAATCATAATTCTTGTAGGCTAATTTCAGGGGCAAATGAGTGACTGGCGAAATGTGGTGCATAATTTAGTTAGCTAGCTCTTTATTCTCGAATGCATTAAATGGGAAACAGACGGTTCTGAGATCTGGCCTTGGCCCAAGTGGCGGGAATGGGGATTTCTATTAAAATCGATAGACTCGACACTGACATCAGGCAGAGGCAGAGGGGCCAGAGGAGACCAGAAGAGACCAGAGGAGGAGGAGGAGGAGGAGGAGAGCAGAATCTGGCACCAAGGATGAGGCTAGGACTGAGGCAGTGTCTTTGCGCTTCGATTACCTTGCATAATGGGCGACGTCTTCTTTTGCATAAGCGCTGAAAATTTGCACAAAAGAAGAGGGCAAATAGAAAAGCACTTATTCGTTTTAGCAGCAACTGCTGAAGTGGCAGTGGGAGACGGAGACGGAGACGGAGAAGGCGACTGTCAAGGCTATGTAATTGAAGCTGACTTGAAAGTGTTGCTTAAGCCAGAGCAACGAGGCTAAAAGTGGGAGAAAGCGGTGGCCCGGACGAGGCAAATATCGATTATCTGACGGGAGAAAAGGCTTCGGCTGAATGAGATATGCACTTCTCTTTTTTTTGGCCATATTTTCAATCAAATTCCGCATTACTCTCCGAGGCTTAAGCCGTCCGAGCAGCTACGAAAATGCTCTCTAAATAGACATTCCATACGAGTATGTCGGTATGTGTTTATCTTCGGAATTATAATGACGTCAAATGGAAGCAATGACTTGCCATGCCCATGCTCGCACCGCCCCCCCCGAGGACTGGCAAACAAGTCAAGAGTGAAAGACCAAGGAAATGCAGAGAAACGAATTATGCCAGACAGAGCATGAATGGCCCAAAAGAGCGAATGGATCGGATCTGGGGCCATTGAAATAGAACTTGGCACAAAAGGCTAGACCTGAAGTTTAGCTAAAAGCCAGATAAATAAATAAATAAACACACAATACGAGTACGAGTACAAGTACGAGTGCGAGTACGAGTACGAGTGTGAGTATGGGTAAAAAAGGAGATTTGCTTGTGCTTTTGAATGCATGAAATAAAATAAATCGCAAAGCAAATAAAGGTGAACGGCAAACAGACAACAATGAGCAATGATGAGGCAGAAGTACGCATAAGTGGATCCCTGTGCAGGACTTCATTTCCGAGCACTTGGCCAAGTTTAGGTTGCAGCTCCTCGGCTTAGACTTTGCTTAGAGATTTGTTTGCTTTAAAACTGGCTAAAAATATGAGCTAAAGACAGGCAGAGAGAAAGAGAGAGAGAGAGGTAGAAAGACCTGAAATTAAGGATGTATGGCACGTGTGCTGAGCCCGCTGGCTATTAAGCGACACTCCAGAGAGAGAGAGAGAGAGGGGAGAGTAGAGCCAGGGACTGGGACTGGGATAAGATTGAGAGAGCGAGTAAACTGTGCATAAAACTCAATCAAGTCGAGACAACAACCAGCACAGCACAGCACACATCAATGGCCTTTACATACCCGAGTGTTCGCCGTCTTGTTTGCCTGCCATTGTCCCTGCAGGCATGTCAGGCTCTAATGCAAACCCTGACACGCTCTCAGAGCAGCCCACCCGTCCCGTCCTGTACCTCCCCTCCCCTCCCCACCCCACCCTTCCACCCAACTGCACCACACTGGCTGCTTATAAAACGGGAATCACCGTGTAAGACAATGGCCCAAGCCAGAATCCATTGTTTTGGCAACAAGGCAACAAAAAAAAGTACTGCTCTCCCTGTCCTCGTTTGCCCTTTTGCTCCTCGGGGTCCTTGTGAAAGGCACCGGGTGAAAGTCAAATAACTTGAGCAAATGTGCGAGGGCCCACAGAGTGTGGGCCCCCGCCCGGGCCAACTGTCAGAGCATGGCCCGAAGCAAGTGTCGTCCCTCGTTGCAAGCGACTTACGCTGGGATCTTGCAAAAGGATTCGGACTGGCACTAGGACTGAGACTGGCTTTAGCTCATTTCATTTAGTGGCCATTGCTCTATAAATCGAAATGCATATAAAATATTTATATATTATTATTATTATTGCTCGCAGTTCTTTAATTTGCAGAGGTATGAGAGGGGAGATGATCCAAGGTATTTGATATATGTACCATCTGTATGTCAATCATTTATGGGGATTGTATGGCAAATGTTAAATTTGTAATCTCTTTGCAGTGGCAATCTCTTCCGAGTCCTACTTCAGACCAGAATCTTTAGCAAAAAAAATATTTAAAAATTGCCAGAAAATATTTGCAAGAAATTATAAGAGCATTCCCCACTCGATCAGCAGCTTCTGGAATTATTATAGGTGTGGCGATGGACCACAGCAACTGGTAGCTGGAGAAGGTAGCAGGTTCGGCATGTCTCCGGTTTTGGAATGCTTTTGAACACCCTCAATGGTTGAAAAATGGCGAGATATATGTATGCCTGAGGTGCCATTCCCACTGAAACATGCCTCATAAGCTCTGTGAATTGGAACGGAATAGAAGCAGCCATCAGTCCCGGGGTTTCCACTTTCAGCTGCCATCGTGACCTCCATTCCATGACCATGAAACTGCAGACCGGCGAATCGTCTGGACAGTGGATGAGGACAATGCAGCTCGTCTGTGGAGAAGGAGTAGGTGGAGGTGGAGGTGGAGGAGAGGATGTCCAAGCCAATCCCACCCAGTGGGACATGCGAGCTCCGCCTTGTCGACTGCAGTGGCAAGTCCTTTGTTCACATACTAAGCGCTTTTTAATTAGTATTTCTAGTACGGCCATTCAGGCATTCTGCAAATCAGAACCAAGGGTCCACCAACAAATTCCGGAGCAATGCTCTGCTCGAACTCAAGAAACCCAACTGCATCCTGTCGCCTGGAGCACATCCAAACGTTTAATCTTGCATCTCCAGGCCCTCACTTCACTTAAAGCTTTGGCTGATTTTTCAGTTCAGTTAAAGGAGCGCAGCTGCTATTTTCGGCCAAGTAATAAACCCTTGTAAATCATTTCGACGAATGCTGGCCACGTGATTTCCACCCGCACGTGCTTCACCTCCTCCTCCGCCTGCTCCCCATCCTCCAGGAACATCTGCCAAAGCAGAAATTATTGGCAAAGCGTTTAAGCGCAATAAATATGTTTGATTGCTGGCAAGTTGCCCAAAAGATATATAAAGATAAATATATATATGTATGTATGTGTGTTGGGGTCGGTCTGGGGCGTGGGCCAAGCGAAGGGCAGAAATCGTTGGCTTTAAGCCTCCTGCGATCACAGCCGAATCCTGGCAGAGCGCAAATTTGTAATTCATTTAAAAGCGCAACTAAATAGCTGCAAGCTGTTTGCTCTGCAATTTTTAATAGTCGCTGATTGTACTCTGCGTACAATACACTGAGACAAATTCACCTCTGAAGTGCAGAAATGTTGAAGAAATAAAATTGATTTTTCCATGGCTCCTTGCATGGGACTTTCGACTAGAGGAAATAGGCCTAAAAGTTTTCCGATGAAGAAAGTAAATTAATTAGCATAGCCAGAGAATAAAATACCTCAAATTGTTATTTTATAGATTTAAATGGCATTTGAAGCCTAGAAATATAAATAAATAGTCTGGAAATATTATAATTTTAGTCTTTTCGTCAACATTTTAATACTGTTTTTTCATATTTCAATTAAATATTTTTTTATATTTTTTTTACATTTAAGTTAAATAAATTCATTATGTATGCATTCTAAAGTGAATATTTTCAATATTTAAAGCCTTTAAATTAAAAGGCATTTTAATACATGTATAAATAAATTCTCTTTAAGTTTACTATGCTTGTATTTAAAACCCAAATATTTAATTTTAATTTACTGTGCCATTTTCCTCTCAGCGCAGCATCTTGAGAAGACATTCCTTTGAAAAATTCGCTAATAAACTAAATAAATATTCAGTAATATTCAGCTTTATATTCATTAATTTTTTTCACAGTGCTGTTTGCGGACTCGCTCTATACGCTGTCCGGAAAACTTCACGGACGGGATACTAGCTGAATTACCAGCAGAGCCGGCGGGCCACGGGCCACGGACAACGTTCGAGTAAATCAAACGAAAGCGCAACTAAAACGCTTTTGTGCACAATTCGATTATTTACGTTTATTCTTTTTAAATGATATTTCCTTTCCCCGTCTGGCCAACGGGTTAGCGGGTCAGCGCCAAACGGAGACTTGAGACGGGAAAGCGGCGAAGGAGAAACCAATTATTTGAGGATGGAGCCGGAACAGGAGCAGCAGCAGGAGCAGGAGCAGGAGCTGTAGCTGTAGCTGGAGCAAGTCTGCCAGAGGGCAAGCAATTTGTAAGGAAATGAAGCGTAAGCAGAGAGGAAACGGAAAATATGCTGCAGTTGAAAGGCAGAGGCAGAGCCAGGGCCAGAGCCACAGCCAGAACCGGAGCGGCAAACAAAAGATCAAATTAATGGCATCACAGAAGAAGACATCGATGCGGGGCTGAAACAGCAAACACAGCTGGTCAGGGGCAGGGGCAGGGGCAGTGGGGGCAGGGGAGTGGCTGGAGTGGCTGGCTAATGAGGGGAAAGGTGTTGCTGCAATAAGCAAACATTTGACATACCATACAGACATTTGAACAGATGCATCGGAAATGTTCTTCATATCAGATGGTGACGATGATGGTTGGTGGCATGCAGAAATTTGGAGAGTATAAAACCCACCGGGCGGCTCATGGAAAGCATCACAACCACTTCCGGAGTTCCACAAGCAACAATTTGTAGACTCTCACAGCATGGCAGCCAAGTACGCCCTGATCTTTGCCCTTGCGGCACTCTGTTGCCTGGTGGCCACCACCGAGGCAGCAGCCCAGCGCAGCCGAGTGCTCAGCGCTCGTCGCGGCGCCGAGCTGGTCGAGAGGACCGACAGCAAGGAGGAGACCGAGGTGGCAGCCCAGGAGCAGGTGCAGGAACAGCAGCAGCAGCAGCCTGAGGAGGGCAACCAGCTGGCAGGCCGCAGCGAAGACGATGAAGCCGAGCCCGAGAACAAGCTGGAAACCACCGACAAGGAGAAGGAGACCATTGTGCGCCCCAGCAAGGACGATGCCCGTGCCCGCCGCCGCACTCGTGCCCGTCGTGGTCGTCGCGGTGGTCGCCGTGGTGGTCGTCGCGGCGGTCGTCGCGGTGGTCGTCGTGGTGGTCGCAGGCGCGGTGCTCGTCGTGGTGGACGCAGGCGCGGTGGTCGTCGTGGGACTCGTGCCGGAGGTCGCCGTCGCACCTCCGTGAAGAGGCGCTCCGGCAACCGAGGATAAGGACTTCCTTCCTGCCCCGACATAATCTGGATTTTCCACTAATGACACGCCAATATACCGAAGAATAAATATACAATATACAACTAGAAACCCCGATGTCCTTTGGGCCCAACCTCATCTGAAAATCACCCTCATCGATCCCTACCATAATTATAATAATTTCAAGTATTTAACGCGCCCTAAATGTACTTTAAAGACCTTTGGCATCACTCCCAAAAACTTTTCAACGGCAAAATGCCAAGAAGGAGGCGGAAAATGTCATGCCTGTTTCACATTCTTTGTCCCGTTCCTGCCCCTTGGTTCAGCAGTGCGGCAGGCGACGTGACATGTGACAAGAAGTTGCCGCGGCAGCATTGCTGCAACAGCTGCTGTCGCATGCTGGCTCTTCCTTTTGGACTGTGCCACAGCTCCGAAAATGATGAATGTGCCAATGTTCCTGGCTCTCGGGGTCTCGGGGTCTCGGTCTGTGCCTGGGCCTGGGCCTGTTGCCACATCCAAGGGCTTGGCCAGGACCGATGCTACACTCCGGCAAAACTTCTTGCGCACTGAGCTGTAGTCGAGGCAAAAGTTTTGCGGCCTTCAAGTTTTGTGACCATTTCGGATTTTTAGACAGCATTTGGTGCAACATGGGGAACACTCTCGACTGCAGCAGGACAACAGAGCCCCGGAGTTTGTTGTAGTGTAGAGGGTCCCAAATGTTAAATGAGTTTGTCAGGCGGCACACGTTAAGCCGCAAATAGTTTGTGGCCTGCAGGAAATTAAACCCATGTGCATGATGAAGCCCCGCACCGCCCCTACCCGCCCCGCCCCAACGGCAGCCACGTCACTCACACGATAGATACATTTTGATGTGAATTTTCCATTGTCCAGCCGATGCAGGATCAGGGCTCCCGGGGGAAACCCAATCATAATGAGCTTTGAAGTGAATTCATTGGATCATTGGCCTTCTCTTAGCGTTTCATTAAGCCAGTACAGTGTGCAGGGAGCAGGGTGCGGGGTGGCGGGTGCAGGGTGCAGTGAGAGTTTTGTAATTTCCTATTCATCTGAAACATGTGTCTGCCTCCATCGGCGTTCCGGCAGCGAGGCGGAGAGGGGTAGGGAAACTCCGTCCCCACTCTGTCTTTGTCTGCGTTTATTCGGCAAACAATAGATGGCCATTGTTTGGCTTTTAGCAGCAACAAAGGCCAAAAGAGCCAAACAATTTAGATAGCAAAATAAGGCGAAAGGAAATTAAATTGGCTGCTCCAGCTTACACATTTATCTCGTCCTGGAAGAAGGCTATTTGAAATGGAATTAAATAGAATTTCAAATGCATGGAGGCATAATTATAATTATTATTTGTTGTCAACGGACCGCTCTCGTTTATAATCTGCTTACGGCACTTCGAATTGGGGCAATGGAAATTCGAGCAGCAGCTGAATAAATTATTTAGTCTTTATATCTTTAAGTTTTTGTTCCAGTCTTAAGATATGTTAAAACTATGAACCTGCAGCCAGGAACACTCCTTCCACTTGGAAAAATATTCAATAACTTCTGTGCCCGATTTACTTTCTTGAATCGAACTGAATACAATTCCTCGGAACAAGATGGAAAATGAAAATCTGTTATTCAGATTGACTGGCCTTGCCACAAAGGAAAACCTCCGAGCCTTGGAAAACGCATATTTGCAGTTTTCTTTTCTTTGTTAATATACTCGAATGTTTTTCCCTTTTGAGCCGCTTTTTACTTTTGGCAACAACAACGGCAACGACAGAGCAAATATTCGCATAAGAGAGGCAGAAGGAAAGAAAAATGGAAAAATCACACGACGATTTTCAATTGAGCGGCGGAAATGTAACGGAAATAAATTTACATAAATACAATATGGTGCGTGCTTGTTGGCGCCATTTTATTTGCACAATACATACACGCGTATATGTGCATATGTGTGTATGTATATGGGCGGGAGGGGAATGAACATATTTGCACAGAAGTGCGTATTGATTTGTGGCATATGCAGCATGTGGAATGCTTTTCCTCTCTCCGCTTCAGGGATGTGAAAATGCGAATTTAAAACGTTCGCCTGGCCGTGTGCTGTGTCTTGCCTTTTGGCCTACTCCGTGCCCACTTTGCTTAATGCCAGCAAATATTTTCACCACTTCGTGACCAAATTTCGGGCTCCACTATCTCGTGTGTAAATACGAGTAGTGCACACACCTGCCCGCCTATCTTGTGGAGGGAGGAGTGGCAGCCTGCACTATTTGCATACGATAAAAGATGAGGAACACACCCAGTCCCCGTCCCCGTCCCAGTCCCCGTCCAGCCCCACTCCAGGCACGGCTATGGAGGGCTGACTGAGCCAAAGCGAGCGGCTTCGCTAAGTTCTTGCCAGCAAAAATGTCCTAAATGTATTTCCTATAAAAGCCAAGCAAAAACACACCGACCCCGACGCCCCGCAGAGAGGGCACAGCGTCAGCGACGATGGCGATGCTGATAAAGACAACGCATACCCCGGGAACCCCGGGAACGTGGCCGCTGTCGCCATTTTGTAGCATTTGCAACTTATATGCATATGTGGTCGAGGAGCCAAGCCAGCCCAAGCAGGGAGAGCAAGGAAACGAACAAACCGAAGACGCAGACCACCAACGTGCACTGAAATTACATTTTCCGTGCACGAATACTCCCCACAACCGACTGCACGAAAATGCGCCAGGATTTTGTTTTTTTTCGCTGCTACAACGTTGTTTTTCCTCGAACAGGAACGGGAACAGGAACAGGAATGGCGTGCAGGCGTTGGGAGACTTTTCCCTTGTTCCTTTCAGAATCGACGCCGTGGCACAGTGGGCTATAATAGATCTATACAAAGGCATACCGGAATGTATTATAATGCCATGTAGGATACTGCCAAGGATCAAACTAGTGGTTTTTTATTAGATCATATTTTAAATGGAAATAATACTGTAAAAATACTAATAACTTACTTTATATGCATAAAACTATGATGGCTATGAGACCTTTAATTTTTTCGACCCACTGCACAGTGGGTCATACGGTCTAACTAGCTTATATAAACTAATAGCGTCGAAAGTAAAAGAAATATTGTCTTCCTGTTTTTTCCTGTGTTTATTAAATAAATCATAGAATTTGTTTGTAACTAATTTTTTTTTTTCAAATTATAAAATAGATTAATATAAGCTAGATGGACCCACTGTGCACTGTGGACTGTTAGTTTAAATGGCATAGAAATCGGTTTTACTGCTCGTACGTTTGGCATATTTTACAAATGCATTTGACATAAATTTTAAAGGGCTTAAGTGCCGAAGCCGAATCTGAAGTCCTTGCTGGCGGCAGGCCCCGTGCCCCACTGCTCCTGATAAGAAGATGCCCGCACCGCCATGTGGCGTGGGCAGAGGGGTGGAGGACCCTTAAATCTTTGTTGGGTGAGGACATAAAATAGAGCAATTACAGCAAAGATCATAAATTATGCAAAGCCCGGCAACAAGTGTGCGATAAGCCCGGGAACGGGGCTGTGAAGTGAGCCAGAGACGGAGACGGAGACGGAGATGGAGATGGAGCCCGAGGTGGGGCAGGCCTTGGGAGGACAGAAGGCAGCAGTCGCGGATGGGATGAAGTGGTTTTGTCTGACAATCATCACTCACGGCCAGAGCTCGGGACACATCGCGGATTGAAATAATACGTAGAGTGTCTTCCACTCCGGCATCCGCTTGCCATTTTCTACATATGCGCCGCGCCGGGCGGGGCAGGGCAGGGCAGGGCAGGGCAAAGCGAGCTCGACACTCTAAGTACTCGTACTGAGTGCATGTCGTTTATCAACTGTCAGTGAAATGCATTTCAACAATGCGAGTGCGCTGCTACCCCCTCCTCACAACCGCTCACCCACCTCTCAGGCACCTCTCGCCACTCCTGGCAGTCCCGGCAGTCCTGGCAGTCCCGGCAGTGGCAATGGCAGTGACAGTGGCAGTGACAGTGGCAGTGACATGCAAATCAGGTTTTCTTCCTGTCAAGGCATTAAGTGTGTGCGATTTTCTTTCAACAAGACAATTTAACAGAAAAAATTCATGCTCGACAGCTTGCCAATGCGTGTGCGGCTCACTGAAAGGAGCCACGCTCGGGCGGAGCTCGCAAGGAGCTCGGAAGGATGTGGAGATGGAGGGCCCCGCAATTGCAGTTATGAATAAATACAGATAGGAACTTGATTCCTCCCAGCCGCACTTTCAGGCTTGCCGCATAAGTGCCACACTGCCCCCGCACTGCTTCTGGGCTTCTGGGCTTCTAGGCTTCTAGGCCCCCTCGGCACCGCCTCCCTCCAGCCGCACTTCGCCCACACTTTGGCGTGTGGTGGGGCATGCTATCGCCGGATTTGCATGCCTGCACAAGGCCATAAATGTCAATTGGTATGGCCAACGGAGGCACGGGGCTCAGGACGGTGGGCGAGAACGTAAATGGCGAGGAAATGAAAAGCGGCGCACATCTGGTGTCATAATTATAGATGGATATCGCTTCACTTACCGCTAAGGAGATCCACTCAAACAAATACTCGGAAAAGTGGGAATAAAAAGCAGCTGGAGGCGGTAAAAAAAGATTGTATTGGGCATTTTGAGATGGAAAATTAGGCATTGAATGGTTTCCATCTTCGACTTGAAACTACATTACATATCAAAGAGGTACTGGGAAAATCTCTGCTTTCCACGAATTCGGATCCCCCATTGGCCCACTCCATGAAATGTAAATTTGTGTGCTCCTTGGGCACACACACAAAGTAAGGCAGTGGCAGTGGCAGGGGGTGGGGCAGTGGCAGGGGCATGAACTGATTTAAATGCTAAAGTGAACGATTATCATTTCGATTTTGTATAAATAGCACATGAATAATTCATTGGCACTTACTTATGCGCCATCAAAGTGACTTAGGGGTGGCTGCTGCTGCTGCTGCTTCTGCTTCTGCTGTGGGTGGTCCTCCCCCTCCCCCGGCGATATGACAATATGATGGAGAGCTGGCTTATTGGTTCTAAGTCGCAGATACAATATTTGTCGCCGACATTAACACCAGCAGTCGTTCAGATATCATAGTTTGATAAAGTCAACTTTTCGAATTAAAGTAATTTCCTGTTGTACAACTTTTCCCCACATACTCTACCTCTGCTCCGAGCAGACGTCGCCACGCTGGGTAGGAAAAGTTGTCACAATTGTTATTTCACAGACATACTCGAACTCGTACACAGGGAGGGAGTGGGGGGGAGCGGAGTTCTCGAGGAGGAGAGAGGCAGATAAACACAAATTACTGTCGATTTCATTTCACGCCTTGAGCATGAAAACTTTACTCTGTCCCCGCCGCACTTCACGCAAAATCTGCGCCATTGTCAGCGACATTTCTCCTCCAATCGGAGCCGGAGTCGGAGCCGCTTCAGAGTCGGAGTCGGAGCCGGAGTCGGAGTCTGCGGTATCCTTGTCCTGAAATTCGATAAGGCGACAGACACGACAGCGCTAAAACCTGGAAGCAATTTGTGCATAAACGTTCACGACGATAAAATTTGCAGTTTTGTTTATTTTTCTGACAGATGCCGGGGCAGGAAAGGGGGGAGGGGGCGCCCTAAGCATGGAAAAGCTTTGAAATCTTGTTTTCGGTTTGTTCAAGGATGTTCTTTCGGTGGGTCGGAATTAGTTTTTGATTTGTTCCTGTCTGCGATACATTCCGGACAGCTGATACTCGCATCTTTGGGTACTTGAAGCCTTGAAGCGATACTTAAAGCCCCTTATAAAAGAGACCATTAATTCGATAATCGTGGAATTTCTTTAATTTAGCAGAACATTAGTCGATCGTACATTTTCCCAGCTAATTGAAATGTATCAGATTTAAAGTGTGCCGCAGATATCCCCTATAATCGCTTTGCTTTTATACCGAAACAATCATTAGCCCCAGCTGGCTCCGGCTCCGGCGCTGGCTCCGACCACACCCACCAACAACAGGCCAATGTCCAATACGAGCATAATGATAAATCAATAAAGAAATACACAAAACATTGTATGGTAGGTTTTCTGGTCGTTTTTCCACGTGCTGGCAACGTAAATTAAATTCGAATTGAGGGCTACAATGCTACAACGGTGGAAAATGGTTACAGGGTAAATGGATAACAGACACACCACAGCAGCAGCAGCAGCAGCAGCAGGATACAACGTCAATCACAGAAAGGGGATCCTGCAGCAGACACCCAGGCGTATACACAATCAACGGAAGTTGAAGTGGCAACAGGCGGCAGGCGGAAAGGAGCGCGGGAAAAATTGCAACAAATCGGGGAGCTAAAACGCATTCGCTTGTCAACTGGAAATTATAATTGATGCGATATTAATACGAAAGCCATTTTACAGCCACAACATTCCCATCTGATGACGATTGATGCGCTGCAGTCGCGGAAAAAGGCTTAGGAAGCGGATCCCGACTCCCATCCTTCCTATTGGGATGTCGGGATGGATGTCGGGATACTGGGTTGCTGGGATGCTGGGATTCTGGGCTCTGACTGATGGCATGCGTCATTAATGTCAGCAATGATGTTGCTGACAAACACACACACCCACACACACACACATGCCACACATCCGGCCACACCCACAACAACAGCTACAAATGGGACACAATTGTCATCAGCAATGGGGCTTTAGCTTTTTGTTGGCTGCTCATGGCTGCTCCTGCTGCTGCTGCTACGGCTGTGTCGTGTGTCCTGCCCACTCTGCGGGTGCCTGGTAATTAGATGAATGTGCCATAAATCATTTTCTAAATCATTTGTTGCTGCTCCGTCACAGTCGCAAACTGCTGTTGATAGCTCTGATAGTTTTATATCCGATTGTTGCCATTTTTCAATTGAATCGCATCCACTTGATTGCTTTGGCTGGGCTGGGTTGGGTTCGATTCACTTCCAATTAATGCTATGGCATGAGGAATGTGGCTATTTAGGCCAAATTTCATTGGACAGATTGTCACAGAATATATATATATATATTTATTTATGGGAAAGAATGTATCGATTAATGTGCAATAAATAGCTTTACCCTCGTCTCCTCCTCTCAAAAGGCGCACTCCAAATTCTGTCAGTATATTTTTCAGAGTCCTTGCCCTTTTCAGGCTTCGCCTGTTGCCAGTTTGCCCCCTCCCCGACTCTCTCTAAACGCTTTCAATTGTTGATCTGAGCCACCCATCCAGTATCCAGTG
Source organism: Drosophila helvetica (assembly GCA_963969585.1). Lineage (NCBI taxonomy): Eukaryota > Metazoa > Arthropoda > Insecta > Diptera > Drosophilidae > Drosophila > Drosophila helvetica. The sequence continues at coordinate 54,778,496 of OZ018402.1, forward strand.
TTCACAGCTCCCTTCTGGGGAACAACGTTGCGGCTCGAGCCTGCCACAAGCCAAGCCTCAATGGCCTTCAACAAACATGTTACTCATTATGCAAGTCACAGTCACAGGATTCGAGGGAATACATGGGAAGGGGAAGAGGATGGGGATGGGGAGAAGGCCCAGCACAAGGACCAGGCCCAGGCCCAAGCACAGGGACACAGGCAAACGTACATGTATACAATCTAAAACGCATATTACATTGAGCCACGCCCGCAAGCAACTAACAAGGCTAACAACCGAGCAAACGGGAGAGGGCTCAGCCCACAAACAAACAAACAAACAGGCCAAAGGGGAAAGGGGAAAGGAGCAGGAGCCAGCCCTAAAGCAGGACGGCACGGTGAGGGCACGGATAGGGATACGGGACGGAGTCGGAGTAGGAGTCGGCGAGGGGCGAATCTGTAACAGCAATGGCTGTTAATTGTGTAGAACAACGAAGAAAATTGCAGGGAAAACAAAATGAACGATGCACGGGAATGTCAAAGGGACAGCAGCACAAGGGCAGGGCAGGGCGTGGCCGGGCGAAAGTTTAACTATAAAATACTGCGACACATCCAGCAGATACCAAAGACTAAGCTGCCTGACCAGAGACAGAGATAGGAAGACAACTAGTGAGGGAGACAGAGAGAGAGCGAGAGCGAGAGAGAGGTTAAGGAGCGGGGCAGAATGCACTTTAAGTGCTAAAAGTCGACGCTCGAAGCTAATCGCATTGGCGCTGACATTAATCGGCTTACACGAGTGCATTTGCAAGGGCCACGGCGACTGCTCTAAGGCGCAGCTTAAAGATGCCCCCTAAATGGTCACAGATACAGCATACATGCAACATGCAGCATGCAACATGCATCGGTAAATTATAGCCACACTTCATGTTAATTAAGCCGCAACAAACAAGCCGGACGGGGGCTTGGGCTCGGGCTTCGGCTCGGGGATTCCGTTTATGCAGATTTATGGGCGGCACCGCACCCAAAAGGCCCAAACTGCTCGAACAGCAAAACTTTTGCGACATTTCGACTATTGTGTCCATCTAATGGAGACATAATTAATAGTTGCTAAAAGGTGAGATACTCCAGCAAAGGTCGCACCGCACACAGCATCCCCTCTCCCTCCCTCTCACTCCCTCTGACTGTTGTTGTATGCAAATGTGGGGGGAATGTTTGGTGAGCTCGTTTGTCTGTTGCCCCAATGAAAAGTTGCCCAGATAACATAATTATATTTCAGTTTTAATTGTAATTTATGCCCTGGCATAGTACATGATTTATTAGACGTATGTGGCGCACCTACAGGCCGGAATTTACTATACTGAGATTTTAAATTATTTCACCAACAGCAACCGAAAGGCAGTGCTGAATGTTTAGTTTGTGGAAGGTCTTAGAAAAATATTCTGGCATTTGTTCTATTTTTAATAAATAAAAGCATATTTTATTTAATTATATCTATCATGTATACACAAATATATATTAAATCCAAAACCTTTTCATTATTTTAAGACATCGAAATTCCCAAATTTTGGTTCTTCGGTCAATTTATTGGCAATCAATTCGTGATTGAAGCTTCACATCGCGCCAGTTGCCAGGGACATATTAAGCAAGCCAATTAATAGACTTAAGCGGGAAAATATTCGCCAGCTGTCAGGCACAGCCACTGCCAGAGCCACAGAATTGTGATCCCTATTAACCTACTGGAGCATAATCGGCCAAGTGGCCTGCTTAGAGACTGTCAACAAATCATTGGGAAATACAAACATGACACAAAAGCATTGAACTAATTAAATGGCGATTTGTGTCAACGATAAGGATAATAATTGCCAGGCAAACAAATCAACACAGACCCAATGAAATGTTCCCTGGATTTTCTTTTATTTTCCTCGCCAGCCGGATGTGCGGGCGTCGTGACCTAATGATGGGCCCGATAAGAACACGAATTGGGCAGGCAGACGGCATGACTACGAGTATATACTGGTACGTCTTCTGCTCAGAAGGAAATGACACGTAAATGACGTTGAAAATATTGAACTACTCGTCGTCGCTCACTGAACCAAGAAATGACAAAAATAAAAGAAAATAACCGAGAAATTAGAAATATAAAAGAAGGGGAAGGCGGGCCACCAAGCAAATCAAACAGCACATCGTACATATATTCAGCCTTCCATGGAGGGAAGGCCTTGCCTAAGGCCCTTCCACTCCCACTCCCACTCCCACTCCCACTCCCTGGGGCCCCTCTCTGTGTCTGTGTTTGGACAAGTTATCTTCAAGATGTTTCGAGTCACTGAAACAAAGGCCAGGCCAAGTCAATCAAACAAAGGGACAGTCAACATCCCATTTCTCATCTCTCTCCCTCTCCCTCAACCTCTCCCTCTCCCTCGCCCTCTCCACAGGCCTTTTCAGGGCTCAGCGCACTACCTACAGATAAGAACAATAGATACAACAAACACATTGATATTTTGATGCCCATTGAACTGTGGGAGAAATGTCAACATTATGAGATGATGATAGGCGGGGCTAAAGAGCAAAGGAATTCGGTCAAAATATTCGAGTCGGAGCCGTGGACATGCCGTGCAGGAAGAGGATGCCGGTCATTCGTCCTCGTATTCTTTTATCATCAATCTTTGCGCTTCAACACTTTGCGAGAGCTGCGAGCTCCGAACTGTTGAGTCCTGATGAAGTTATAATATTTATTTGGTTTATTATCCCAGCTGCTTGTGGCTCCCTCGTTGTGGATGGCCCTGTTTAGAGAGCTCTTGACAGCTCATTTATTGTGTCACCCAGAGGACATGGTGGTACGATTCGTGATGGAGTTGTGGCTGCCTCCCTTAATGAGCGCTGAAGGTTTACGAGCTCATAATTTGTTGGTACGCTGTCCATTTATTTTCTAATTTTGAATCAGAGTTAGCTGATACGCAGACGAAAAGTAATTTTGATCTCCATGAAAATATATAAAGTGGCTAGGGGTTTTTTATGTAGCAACAGTTTATTATGTACTATGAATCATTTTCCATGGGTTAAAATGGAAATTTCCATCGATAAGTCATGGACCATGACAATGGACCCACACACATCCTTCCACAAGCTCATTCATTCCATTCAGCCAAGACTTTGGCTGTCTTGCCAGCGCAGAAGGGTGAACATTTTTATCTGCCTTGGCAAGCAGCTAGCCCAACAAATGCCCTGTCAGAATTTATAAAAATGTATTTCGACAAGAGTGAAAAATCATTCGCATAAGCGACACAGTCACACGGATACCATACCTGAGCAATCGCACTCACACACTCGCACACTCCCAGACACCCAGCATCGGCACGCACACTCCTCCTCATTGTCAAGGCTTTGACAAACGTGCAAAAAATGGCCAAAATGGCAGCCATGGCAGCTTTAGCGCCATTCTGCTGTTGTCGCCTGTAGCTCTTCGCTTGATATTGTGCTGTGGCCCATTGTTATTGCTGCTGTTGCGGGGTTGTCATGCTGTTTTGGCCACATTGTTACCTACACATACACGCATACACGTGTCAGCTAAATCGGTCCGCGCACCTGCCTGCCTGTCTGTCTGTCTGCCTGTTTCCTTCATTCAAACTCGCATCACCAACGAGGTGTTAAGTAAGCAGCCGTGTGTGGGTGCAGCAATTGTATTAACCTTATCGCTACCCTGATTTATGTATGTAAATACAAGGAGTCACAGTGCTGTCTGTCAGGCCAGGAGCCTTTGCTAGGGCTGACTAATGAGTTTACTGAAATGTTTATACAATGCCAGTCAAATCTTGATACGATTAAATAGGAAATATTTACCTTCCCCGAACCTTATTGCAGCAAGTATATTAGATACAAATTTGTGTGTTTTTAAATATTTAAGGTGCCCAGACTTCCGCTAGACTCTATATTACCAGATATGTTTTTCCCATAAATGCTACTGCAATAAATAATTGCGATTGAACAATGTTTTTTTTATTAAATATATATTATATTATAAAATAAAAATTTAATACTATAATTAAAATAGAAGTTTAAAAATCCAGCAGCATTCCTAAAAAGATAAAAACTCCAGATAATGATACCTGTTAAACCATATGTAAATATGGGACCCAGATACTCCAGGTAGGTCTCAGAGGATGCTTGCAATAATCGGACATTTAAGTAGGTCACACAATGCGACAGTTCTTTTGCATTATCGCCCTTGTATTAACTACTTAGGCGCCCGATTATCTTGAGATGCCCTAACCACTGTATATTTATATAATTGAACACCCTTTTCGCACAGTTTCGTTGACTTTGACTGCACTTTTTAAAGTAGTACATCAAAAGGTCGATTCGAGAAAGATCACGACCTTGTAATGGTTACTACTTAAGGAAGCTGCAGCAACTATAGAACTAAAACACTATTCGGAGTGGATCACTTTACTGACTGCGCGGCACTGATGGCAACTAGTGGCAAGGAGTGCATTTTATAGTCAGATCGAACCCGAAAATTGCCTATCTGCGAGGCAAATAATCTCGACTAATGCTGACCGCCTTTGTTTCGCACCCCTGCTGATTCCGCTGATTTATCTGCGGGGCAAATAGTGCCTAAGTAAATGGGAAACTGTTTGCCGAAGATACGCAGACACCCACTTCTGAAAATAGTTTATAAATTACATTTATTCTTATCTAATGTTTGTGGAAAAACAGTTCGAGTCTAAGCGAAATGAGTGTGATCAATATTAACAGAGAGTTTTGATTGTAATTTTTGATTTATTCCAAAATCAATAACATACAAAAGTGGTGTAAAGTTGGAAGCTCTGGATACTTTAAATATGCCCTCCACATAATCCCAGCAGCAATCAACGGGAAGCCATGCCAGAAGCCCAACCAATCTCAGGAAACTCACAAAAACACATCCGAGCCGAGTCCCACTCCCACTCCCACTCTCGGTTTAATAAAACAAAATCCTGCGGCGATAATTTACAACACGATTGTGCTTGGCAAATTGCTTTGATTTAAGCGTGCCAACGTGCCAGGACTCCTCACACAGTCGCACATTCCGCTCTCGAAAAAAGGAATAAAAACAAGCAGTCAACATTGGACGAGAAGGAACCAGTAAGAGCGCTCTAGTCGATCTACCGACTAAAGGATACCCACGGACTAGGTTCTGACTGAGTACAAAATAGCATTAAAGCAAATTCTTTTACGAAATGTATTTCACCAGAATTTTCTATCCTCAATTCCAGATGGCGCAGAAATTTTCTTGATTTTCTATCTGCATCTGTATCTGTATCTATCCCTACTCTGAGTACAATACTCCCATGTCTGCTGCTAGTACCAGGTATAACCAGCCACAAGATGCTTCTTCACACAGACAGGCGCACACATCTTTACACTTGACTGGCAGCCAGAGCGAGGACGAAGGCAAACCAATTCAACATCCGTTTGCCGCTAATTCACACGCACACACATGCACAGGAGCGGAGGAGCTGAGGAGCGGAGGAGCAGGCATCCTGGCAGTAAGGATATATGAAATACGCGCAAATAACGTGTTAGGAAAATTGTGTGAAAATTGTTATATATATTATATCCGCACGCTGAAGCGCTTGATATGATTTCTTATGCTCCATTCCCCACTGAAAAAGGTGTTGAGCAGTTCCTGCTTACGCTCACTTGGAGCTCCAGTTCGAGGGGGTGGGAAATGGCGGCGTGCGATGGAACACAAGGGATGCCTAACTGCGCAGGGGCGGTAGTTTTCCTTAGAGCTTTCCCATTCAAATGAACATGTTTGGACAGCGATTTGTAAGCCAGGACGATAAAGAGAGGTGCATGAAGAGAAATATCGTTGTATGTACAGGTATATGGATGCATAAGAAATGATTCGAATTATTGATGAGCGGATATCATTCTACATGCATATACTCTATGTATAAACATATAATTAAATAAACTTAAATTTTATTCCAATAAACAGGGGTGTAATTCTTAATATCTATCAATTATATCCACCCAGATATTTTTATAATCTTTTGTGGATATATAAATACTTTCATGGATTCTATCCTATTACTATGTTTTCCACATGCTAAAGCTAACACCAGCTAACATATTGAGCCTCAAATGGATTTCCAAAGGGCCATTTGCACAAGGTGTTCATGAAAGTTTTGGGTTCCTAAATTTCAATTACTGCGCAAGAAAATACTACCTGAAAAAATCCTTTCCTACATTTGTGTTTCCATTTAAGTTTTCTTGTAAAATTATTTTTAATATGCCAAATGGCGCGGAACAAGAGAAATATTCACTCCGGTTATGAAAATTGTTTTGTGGGCAAAAAAGGAAAAGGTAGTGGAAAATGTGCAAAAATTAAGGGAACTTCAAGTTGATGGAAAATGTTTATATTTGAATTTTAATTTAGATCAACAAGATGTAATATTTATTTAAATCTCTTTGGAGGCTGTGGAACAAGAGGAATTAACTGCACACCTGAAAAATGGGATTGAAAGACACAGAAAACCCACAGAGAGGAGAACTTGAATGGAACTTGAATTCTTCAATAAAGGTTTCTTGAGCCAACTAATAGAGAGCAGCCCATGGCTAGTTTAAAGGGTTGTGGAAAACGAACAGAAACCTGCAATCCCGTTAAAGGGTGCCAAGTGCTAGGACATCAGGACAAAAGCCCCAGGACCAAACCGAATGTCTGTAAACTTGCACGTGACTTTGGCCCAACTTGCAATATTTGCAGCCAAAGCCAGAGCCGGAGCCGGAGCCGAAGCCAAAACTAAGCTGCCAACAACAATGAGAGAGCGGGCAAACTCTTGAAATCAAAACTAAAAATTGTGAAAGTCACATAGCAGAAAGTTTTCCATGCAGGTATCGTAGATCCAACGAGAGACTGCCAAAGTCTGCGACTGTTTGCTTAAATGATTTCGCAGTTTTCCTACTTTTTTTCTCCGCCGACTTCACTGGTTTTTCTTTTTGTTTGCCAGCTCTGTTCTTGTTTTTTCTTCTTTCCATATTACCCGTACTCGTATTTTCTTCGTTTGTGTGCTGCATAAAACTAATATTGTGCAGTGAGTTTATTGGAATTTCAGCGCAGGGAAACTTCTAACAGGTAGTAGTGGTATCTTGTAATTTTATGGAGTTGGCTGCTGTCTGGCCCAGTACACACTGGAACCGGACGGAACGCCGTGCCATGGCCATGGCTTATGGAAATCGCTGCCAAAAATGTCGTAAAATCAAGGCAGACCACGCATACCCAAAACGCTGCTAAACTCCCCGACAAACTTCGCCGACGGGATTTTGTCTTGCGGTTAGTTTCTGGCAATGCTGCGGATGACACACCACAAAAATCCACAAAAAGTCTCCCAAATGGGCGACTGAAATTGTTATCCACATTAAACAGGTCGCTGCATGTGCTCGGCGGTTGCGTATCTGCCGGATCCGGCTCCTACGTGATGCGTATTCGGCATGCAGGACACGTGGGCCCTGGCCCTATCAATGGGTATTTTCGTTGGCTGCGCATCGATGGCTCTAATTAATGTTTAAACTGTGACTTTTATTATTCAGTGGCTTCCCCGGTCCGTTCTGCCCGGCCGTAAAACCTAAGCATCGCACGGTGAAATGATTTTGTCGAGCACAATGCTGAATGCTCAACATTTTCCTGCATTATCTGGGGCCAGGCGGGGCAGGGCAGGACATGCTTTAATCGATTTTGAGAGTGATCCAACTGCCAGAGGAATACTTATATTTATTTACTTCATATGAACTATTTATTTATCAGGATTAAGCAAGTTACTGAGTAATTTGATAGCTGGCAAAAATATTTGTATGCTCAAATATAAAAATAAATTCATAAATGACCAGGTTGTGCATTTTGCAATGTAGCGATAATGATTCACACAAAAGGGTAAGATGCAAGGATAAGCTATCAGGATGATCAGTTTCTTTGAGTTAATTAATACATTTTAAAGTTGTTCTGGGTTCATTTCCGATGACCGCAAAAACGCATTGTGTATACTCGAGTCCTTCTCGGGTTCCCATTGACGAGTGGATGCTCGAAGCTCGTTAGTGGAGTGGCCGCCCACCGTGTGGTGGGTTGGTTGGTTGGTCCTCTGGTAATCCACTCGCAGCGCTGGGCGTGGAGCAGGGACCCGTCAAGTGGCGTCGCCGGCTCTGTCAAAAAGGAAACGGTATCAAGTGCCTCAATCAAGTCAAACTTGCAATATAAATTCAAACATTTTCAATTCAATGCATTTTTGTGGTTGTTGCCATTCAGGCATTGGCAATTCTATGAATATTCCTCTTTCATTTCCATCCCCGAGTCTGTCCCTATCCATCTCCATCTGGGTCTGGGTCTGGGTCTGGGCAAGGGATGCAGTCGGGTATTCGATATCCTTTCTCTGCCTCCATCACTGCCAAATTGCAGCGTTTCTATCAAAATGCTGCTGCTCCATCTTGCAGTTGTTGGTATTTTTGTTTTTATAGCAACATTTACCTGAGCAGGTGAATTGCAATTCAATGCTAGACGGACCTATCCCCTATCCCGCCCCTCCCCAGCCACACCTTCCGACCAACCAGACGCGGTTTATGCAATAAATTGGATTGCATTCGGTTTTGGCTTTTGGTCCTTTGCAGAGCAGCAAATTTTCGTATTTTCTATTATTATTATTCGGATACGAGCATTTGAATGATGAAGTTGTAACGTATTTAATTTCATTGTATTTAAAAAATATTTGAAAAGCCATTCTGGCTTGAAAGGATTCATGGAATTATAATAAACAAAATAATATTGATTACATTTAATCCTTGTCGTAAAATTTAGTTTCAGTCTCTACAATTTTCACCATTTCTCAATTAATTAATACTTAAATAAAAACCCCAAATCAAAGTATCCGTATCCAACTTCCTATCAGCTCCAAGGACTGAGCATTAAGCGAACCAAAAGTCTTAAATTTCCTGTGCTGGCGCATCCTTGGAACTTCCCACTCAGCGTCCTCCCACCGCCACACCACCCCCTGCTTGGCTGCCACAACTTGAGTTAATTTAATAAATCTTGAACAACTGAATAAGCTTTAAATTAATGACCCTGTAAAGTTCATATAAATTATTACGTTATCTCAAGCATTTTCAGGGAAGCACTGGCACCCACCTACAGACCCCAGACCCCAGATCCCAGACCAGACCCCAAGCGCTCAGCCCCTCCACCGACTGGCAGCTGACACGTGGTGGCACAATATGCCAGCCATACGAGCTTGCCGCACACACACACACAGACACACACACATGCAGAGCCTGCCTGCCGCTGCCCCACCAAATGATTTCTCATTTCCAATCCCGTCAGCAGCAGCGGCAGCATCAGGCTGGGGCCGCATATTTTTTTATTCTTTCCGAAATCAAATTTGTATCAATTACAATTGCATTAACATATAATTTGTGATCGTCTCGGATTTCTGGGCAGCATCTGGCTGAGCCCCAGAAATGAATATTTAAGTGCCTTCGAGTGGGTCGAGCTTTAACTCTGACATTAGACCCAGAATACTTTACTGGCTTTAATCATATTAGTTAACCACTTCATAAATACAGGACACTCTCTTGAAAGAGTAAATTAAATCTGCTAGTGTTGGCCAGTCTGAGGCAAACGAGATTATTCCCATTCGATTAGGCCTTTAGCAAATTATTTCAAGAACAAACTGCCATATGCATGTTCCCTGGCATGCTGGGCCAGGGCCCAAGCCCGTGCCGAGGGCAAAGCAATAACAAATTAACAAATCAAACCTTTGGGGCTTTGACACAACTTCGCACCAGCTGCGTCGGAAAATCAACAAAGGAGCCTGGCCTTCCTCGAAGAGTTCGGCTATGTGTGAAGAGCTCAAGTAGATTACTGGGCAAACAACGGCTGACAGGAAGGCGACTGCCTGCCAAGGAGTGGATGGGGCTGCTCTCCTTCGGCGACCCAATTTCCATATACTCGCACGAGTATGCGGTGCGGCAGATGGCGGTTTTTGGCTTAACTAGCCAAAACTTGGCTTCAAGTTTGCGGCCAAGTCAAACAAACGAAACCGATAGAGATGCAGATGGAGATGGAGCTGAAGAAGGAGAAGGAGAAGGTGTCTCAAATGGCAAGGAGGAGGAGCTTGAACCGACACTCTACCATTGGGGATTCAGACTCCCAGGGCAGGGCCCTGGCCCACTGCGGTTGCAGCCGAACAGGGACCAAAGTTGGCGACCGCAAACTGGCGGAGCCAGCAGCTAATATTATTGAATAAAATTGAATTTTCCCAGCGTTATTGTTGCTGCTGCAAAATTATTAAAACATGACTCCGGGATTGTAGCCGGGATTTTCGGTTTTCCGTTTTCGCTGTTTCTCTTCTCCTCTCCACTTTTCTTCTCTTGGCAACCCACTCGTCCTGTGGCTTGGCAAGGATTTCGCAACGACTGCAGCATGGATAATTCAATTAAATTCTGAAGTAGACTCTATTCCAAAAGCGGAAGACGCCAAATTGCAATACTTTGGCAATTATGCAGAACAATTTCGCCCTGCCACTGATTGCAACTTGCGATATAAATTCTCCTAAGTAGAAGCCCTGAAAAAATATCTTACCCACAGCTTCGACCTTCACACTTACTTTGGCGTGAAAACCCCAAATGAATTTCCAGGCGCTATCCGAAGTTTTATAACAAATATTTAGCCACACACTCCATGCCACGCACACTTGCCATTTGAAACGAATTAAATTGGAATTATATTCAAATATAATATCTGTAATATTTTCCCACTAAATCGTAAATCTTAGTACATAGAATCGGGCTTGTTCTGCATAATTATGTCTTCTTAACTTTGATACTGAGCGCCGGGTTTTCTTTCTCAAACGGTTAACGTGTGAGTACTTTGGTAAAAATACAAAAACTGAATATTATAATATGAAAGATTAATTCCCGGGTTGCAGGGAAATCGAAAGGCATGTCCTAAAAATAGATCGAATTATTTGGTGGTGGACTTCTCCAACCCGTTAGTCTGTTACGAAAAAAAATTTGTTTGGCTAAGCGACGTTCCATAGCATTGGACAAATTTAAAGAAAAATTATTAGAACTAGAACCGTTTGCAAACTGCATGGATATATTTATTTATATTAAATAAAAATAAACAATTTATATAATCAATATATGAAAATTATTCATTCAAATGACAAAGGAGAAAATGTGGACCTCAAATGTGTACTATAAATACGGATGAAATTATTTTAAATAAAACAAGTTCTTAGCCAATATCTGGCTTGTTGCTATGGCCTTTACATTCTGAAGACTTACGTCAGCTGTAACGAATGAATTCGATTCCAGGTGTTGCAAGATCCATAAATGTGGGATTTGGCCAGTTTACACTGAGAGTCAAAGTAAATGGAACAATGCTTTTGCTTTATAAAATTCTCTTTTTAGCATTGATTTTGAGTGCTGAGATTCGCTGTGATAGTAAGCGAAAGGGTAAGAAAATAATACAACATCAGAACTTTTTATGTAATAGACATTTAATGTGCAAATGTAATTTCCAGTTTGCAGGGACAACAGTGGATATTGTAGCGAGAGCTGTCCCAAAAATTGGCGTTTTATACGTAGCAGACATGAGTGTATGGAGGACAACAACCAGTCCTTGCTGTGTTGCGTAGAAGATTTTTTTGGCTAAGTAACGTCCCATGGCAGAGCAGTGTCCCTCATCTCATAGCCATGAATCTAAGTTGCGGCTCTGAGCGTAGCTCCCTTATTTTGAGCCTGCGGATGTCTTGAGCAGGAGCCCAGAAAATAAATCTATTTAAATCGAACATTAAGCCATTTACACATCTATTGACAAAGCTCAAAAGCGAAACAAAGTACTTTAAAAAAATACTATACATAAATCAATTTCTTACACAATACTTCGACCGTCACACTCCCTCGCAAGAGTTATGTCAACTGCAACGAATGGGTTGGATGCGAAGTGTTATAAGTACTATAAAAGTGGGACTGAATCGCCGCTCTTCAAAGCAAATGCAAGTATGATTTTGCTGGATAAATATATACTTTTATCCTTGATGTTGAGCGCATTGCTGCACTTCTCAAACGGAGGCCAGCGTGAGTAAACAATACCCAAATTAATTATTTTTAAATTATACAATTTTAATCACCAGCTTGTCAAGAAAGAGGAGGTGCTTGTGTTAAAATCTCAGATGTGGCTAACCAATGTGCGAATAAGGATCAGCATCCAAACCTAACATTCGAGTCGCCCAATTGTTCGAGCGAAGAACTGTGTTGTATTCATGTGGCTATTTAAAGTCAACAACTAATTCTTAATGTTCTTTAATTTGGACTGCACCTGGACACATGATTGATTGAATAAGTTGTATAAGTCAATTAAACAGATCTTCAGCGCCGATTAAGAGCGTTTTTCAATGTCAGTGAAAAGGCTAAAATTCCCTGGGGTTTTCCTACCATAATGAAGACCACGTTTCGACTCATCAAAGAGCCAAAAACTACTTAATCCTCCATTCAACAATAGTCATTCCACTCAATGTGATATGTACGAGGATTCACCACTTTTTCATTGGCAGCTGGCTGCTCTATTGAATTTCGAAAGGCTTCCGGAATTGTTCCCATTTCCATTGACATTTCCCTTTCGGCTGCAATCCGCTCCGCATCAATGGAACGCCTCAAAGTAAATATCCAGCTGCAAATCCACAAATCAAATGCAATCAATTCAAATTTCACACTTCAATATTCATTAGAAATGTATTTTGCATTTTACAATTGCAATGTAGATGAAACCGCCAGCCAGAGGCAATCGCCTGCCTGGCTGCGTGGCTCCCCATCTCCCTGTCTCCCTGGCTGACTGTGGCTGGAGGACTATGTGCCCGTACCCTGGCAAGGACCCGTCTCAGCGTCTCAGCATCTCAGTCCGGGTATCGTTACTCAGTTGCACAGAACGAGCGTAAAAAATGGAATGGAATTTTCAGCAAAATTAGCTGCCAATTGTTTTCAATGCACAGCGTCGACATTCAGCTGATAAATTGAGAGCGAACAGACGAACGGAAATTGTGCCAAACCAAGCAAGAAATTTCCACAGCCAAATTGCCAACAGCTGGGCGCTGCAGTTCGGTGCTTCTGCGCTTCTGGTTGCCCCTTCTCCATCCGATCCCTGTTGCGGCCACTTAAAGTGCGATACTTTAATGGAGCCAACTTATTTATACATAATTTATAACAATTAAAGCGGCATAACCTTGCGTCGGTTCATGCGGCGTATGCGCAATGAAAAACTACGGGCAGCCGCAAAATGTCAGACCAAAGGTAAACCCCACCCCACATACACATACAAATACACATACATTGCATATATCTGTATGTATATACATATGCTTTTGTGTGTTGTAGTGCCGTGCACATAACTTAATTATGCAGAAGTGTAAATGTTGCTAACAAACACTCACACACACCCAGACGTACTCGCACTCGTGGAGGGACAGGGACAGGGACTGGGACAAGGACTGGTATAGGAGTGGTTCCAGGACTGCCAAGTTTGTCCGTGTGGCAGACGATGCGCCGCTTGAAGTCTTTCCATAAGCTCAAAGTTCATAATAGGATTTAGTTAGTATAGCTTGTTGGTGTAGTTTTTGCTGCCACTGCTGATGCTCCTGCTTCTCCTGCTCCTGCTCCTAGTCCTGCTGAATATGATGATGATGATGATGCATGGCAGTTCTAGTCGGTTGCTCCTCCTCTGCCTTTCTTTTTTTTTTCTTTTGTCATCTGATGAACTGTGGGAAGCCCCAGCAGAATTGTCCACATAATTTGATTCAAAGTTAGACAATTGGGATTCTCTTGCTAATTAAATTAGAAGAGTGTGTGAGTGTCCAATGGACCCTCAATAGTGAATTGATTCAATTATTATTAATTTGGTTTAAAATAAATTTTAGTTTAATTTTAGCTGGCACAGTAATGCAATTTCCTTGAGCTTTAGGTTGGGAAAAAACCGAAAATAATACTTATTAGAAGTCGCTTGGATGAAGATGTCACCCAGTGACAAGAGGCAAGTATAGGTATATCCATTGCAATATTAACGATTACTTTCCCTCGATTTTCAATGGAATTTTTCCACTGTGCTAGCGCAATGTTAAATATGGTCACTCTGGTCTGCCTTCGCTGTGTGCAGTGCAGACCAGACCAGACCAGAGCAGAGCAGAACAGCTGAACCTGCTGTGTGGCATTTGCTAAGACTCGCTGCCCCTCGCTGAAAATATAAATTATGCACACAAGGCGAGAAATTGCAGGACGAGGAATACTTAGCAGAGGAGCTCCTCGGCTCCTCGGCTCCAGCGGCTGAGCAAAATGGGCCATGACTGTGTATGGTGCATCTTATGATTCTTGCATGAAAATAATAGCGGCCTAAATGTTTTGCATGTGAAAATGTAAATTTATGAGTGACAGGCACGGCAAGAGGCCTACAACTGTGCGAGTACGGTGTACCAGTTTTGTTATCGCAGTGTGTTATCACTGGTCATGCATATTTAAAGGGCACTCTCTGTTAACCGCAGCCATCGGCTGTGCCTTGGCCATACCTCGCCAGCCTATTAGTTCATGCCACAAACCGCATGCCCTATCTATCTTCTGTTCCTCCTCCACTTGCTGCATCTCCTCCAGCAGCCTCATCATCGTCATCGTTTCTGCTGCCGCTGCTGCTGCCGCTGCTGCTGCCGCTGCTGACTGCGTAATGTATTGATAAACATTAAAAGCCAATCAGCGTAATGGCTTGTGAAGTGAAGTTGGAGTCCCATCCCGCCCTCTCGTCCAACGTACTTCATTTTCAACAGCTCATAAAATCGCAATTGACTTTGAGCTGCCTCTTCTCCGCTCTTCTCCACCCCTGGCCTTTTCCTTTCCCTTTGCGAAATGTCGCAGTCACATATGTGCTTAATTAAGTGAATAAATTGATATTTGGTGCGAGTTTATGACTGCATTGCAGTCATTGCAGTTGGGCCCCGATTATATACTTATCCACACTTACTTCACACATTAACCCCTGCCTGGCAAAGTGCCTGACTTTCTGGGGCGTATACTTAATATACTTGGCTTGCAGGGATTACATATTCTTAGTTACTCTGGCTGCCAAATGAACATGGAAAGCGCAAGATACTTTCAAGATATAATAATATGTTGAATTTTTCCAGTTTACAAATTTAGCTAGAACCAAGCTGATTCAGCAGGTAAGTTAACACTTTACCCAGTTTATTATTAATACATAATTGAACATTAATACCATTCAGGCGTACCTACTGATGCATTTTCCAGGCCTCGTTAAAATTGTAATTTAATCCCTTCGAAGCTAGCTCGCTCGAGGCCCGACCTGCATTGAAATTTATTTATAATTTTCGCCAAATGCATACGAATCTTGGAGCCCATCATTATTCGAGTCTATCAAGTTTCATAGGTTGCAACCCACCTAAATAATCCATCTTCTGGTGGCGAACCCTGGCCAACAGCCACCACAGCCTCAACAACTGGGATAACTGGGAGAACAGCAACAACAACAACAACAACAACAAGAACGGCTGTTTAGCATACCACGTAGCCGGATAGGAGAGGAGAGGAGAGGAAACTTAATTAATTTACACCGCCGCCTCGTCGTCCTGCTGCACACATTTGTCTCAGGGCCTGGACAAGCCATAAACTGAAAAGTTACGAGTACTCGTATTTTCAGCAGCTGCAACTACTTCATTATGTGACTGATGATGTACAGCGGACGACTGCTACTCAGGAAGTTATCAGACTTTTCCGCCCGTTCCATGAGGCGAACCTCATGACGACGGGCTTTGTCTCGGCGCGAGAGTGGATGGATGGACGGATGCAGGGCCAGCCACCAGCCGAGGAGGCATCCGCTTGTCTTTATGGCAGCCAAGTAGCTGCAAACTTTGCGACGTTAAAGGCAAAACTGCAGAAAGGCAACCAAGTGTCGGTGGGCAGCCAGCGGGCGGAGGGTATGGTAAAAACGACAAAAAAAAACAAAAATTGGCATATAAAAAGTTTTTTAATGAATGGAATTAGTGTTTGAGCTGCAGCGACTTTGTTAAATCGTCCGAGCAGCATCTCGGAAGTCCTCTCAAAAATCCCTCTCCGCCATCAGTCTCCAGTCAGTTTTGGCATGCCATCAGCATCAGCATCAGCATTGGCGGAAGCGGAAGCGGCTTCCCACCCCCACTCCCACTCTCACTCTCACTCCCACTTCTGTTCCTGTTCCTGTTACAGGGCTAACGAAATTAGCGCTTATTAGTGCCAGTTGGTCAAACTTTTCAGAGATTTCTCCTTTTTGTTTTTCACTTTTCCACTCGTCATAATTTCCCCAGAGCACGACAACTGAGAGCCATACCCTAATTGTTTCAAATTGACTTTTATAAGACTTGATGTGCCGCAAAATGATTGCACTGCCGCACGGAACTTGAGGCAAGGACTGTGTGTGAGTATTTGAAATACTTGAAACATATTTGCAGTTGGAGAGAGAAGAAGGAATCACGGAACCCAATGGGTTGTGGTACACAATGTTTGGGGTATTATTTAGTTCAAGTATGATATGTGATTTGGAGGAACAGAACCATAATTATACATACTTTCTTTTTATATATAAATACGCTTTTTGTATTGTGAATTGAACATGAAACATGAACTACATGACTACTAACGAGTATGTACACTATATATGTTGATATCCGTATATTCCCTTGGCAATTTAAAGCCGCCTGTCAACTATAATTCACTTTGTTCTGCAGCCCAAAATTGTCACAGCTATCCTTGGCCGAAATTTCAATGCGGCTTTACCTTATTGGAATACATGCACACATGGACACGACCTGCATTATAATCCAAGATGTAGCTCCCCAGAGGCAACGGCCACAGCAACAGCAACCACAGCCAAATAAGGGAAAAAGACTAAAAGAAATTCAACCAAAAAGCCGCAAAAGATATCAATGTAGAACAATCGATGCTGCTGCTGCTGCTGCAGACTAACCACAGGCCCCAAGTGCTGCCCTCCGCCCGCCAGCACACCTCTCCCGATTGCGGCAAAAAGGCAACTATCTATCGATGGAGAGGCGATACTGATACATGCACGTCCCACAGTCTTACAGTCTCACAGACACAGACACGGATACAGATACAGTTTCACTCTGCTGGGGAGGAGAGAGTGTGGTCGTCGCAGTGAATTTGTAAAATACGTGACAAACATTTTCAATTTGGTGGCTATCTCTTGCTCCCACTCTTTAGCATCATCATCATCTTAGCATCCGCCCTCCGCCCTCCGCCCTCGACTCAACCCATCCCCAAACTGCTTTCATCTGCTCGACTATTTACAATTCAATTGTTCTAATTTCGTTTCGTTTTGTTCGCTGCAACGAAAAATGAACTTCAATTGAATTGACAGCCCTGAAAGTTAAATGCTTTGCTACTATTTGGCAGCTAGTCCGAGTCCTTTTAGCAGTATATTTTCCTTGTCCGAATTGATTTATTTATGTTCGCTGTCTGTTCGGTGTTTTTCCGCACTTTGGCCACTCGTATCTGAGAGAAACTTTTATTGTCTGGCTGGCCACATTTTGTGGTCGTGGCGGTTATAAATTTATTGTAATTTTGTTTGCCATTTTAACTGGCAACAAAAAACATAAATTTATAAAGCGTGGCCCCCCCAGTCGACTCGCATGTTCAATGAATTATAGAAAATTGCATTACTGTACTGAGCTTACGTTTTTGCAGATAGATTAATTAATATAAAGTTGGAGTATGAATATGCTGCTTCTTGGGTGAATCAGAGCTCCGACTGGGTCCCCTTTGCAGCTGTCAATGACACATTGGCCATTCAGCCGCTGAGTGTGGGTTCCAAGAGCTATTAATTGATCAGACCCATGGAACATGGGAGCCTTAAAACAAAGGCTCAATAAAAAGTTGCACCGAAGTACGTATACGAGTACCTACGCTTCAGCAGCAGCAACAACTGCAGTTAAATGGCTACGACATCTGCCATATGTTTCGCCGTATGGGCTTAAAAGCGTTTGGCGGCGTTAAAAAAAACCGTCTACAAAAGCATTAAGTGTTTGTGCTGGGAGCCGGAGCCGGAGCGGGAGCCTGGCAATTGTGTGCTGTGTACGCCAAGTGCATTATTGAGTTTACTCGCTTATTTCATTGTGGCACTGCAGAAAAAAACATACAAAAAGTTTGCTTTTTTGTGCGCGCTTAAACGTAATATGGGTCTTAAATGACTGCCACCCCAAGCGTACGTACATGCACTCCCTACGGCCTTTACAGCCCGTGGCCCGAGGCCCGTGGACCGTGGACCACCTGCGAAAGCGCTTAATGTGCTTACAGAGCCAACTGCAGCTGGGTCCTCTCGTGGCGAGGCGATGCGCTGCTCGTGTCCTGTCCGGGCTCTGACTTGGCTCTTAACGACTGAGGTGACTTAAGTAAAGCATAAGCTGTTAAGGTATTTATGGTCATCAGGAGGTGCCTCAAGAAATCGACCAAAAAGGCGTCCAAAACTTTCTACGACCTTGTCCGCTTCCTCCGGATTTGCGGCGCTTTTAACGCAAGACTTTCACTTGGTTCATTTCTCTCTCTCTCTAGTTAAAATCGAAGAGAGAATATTTAAGCAAAAACTAATGTCTGCTTTAAGCATCAGAACATCAGCCAAATACACCATTTAATATAGAAAATAGAAGCAGTTTCCAATTACATAAGCAAAGCTGGTATCTAAAGGTTTGTTGGTCAACTTGATATCGTCATAAATCTGCCCAATCAATCTGACTTGTGCATTAATTATTGAAATAAAAAAAAAGAGACCACAAGCTATCAAAGTCAATAGAGAGGTAGCTATCTCGAAACACAGTTCTCAGGCAATCAAGGAACCTCTCGTCCTTCTGCACTGCCCCTCCTTTGGATAGCTGAGACCTGCACTGCTGCCATAATTTGATTAGTTGGTCGACTTTTCAACTATTTTTTATGTTTTTTTTCTGCTAACCACAGACGGCTTTCCTTTGCTGAGTTGCCTCGGTAAATTTATATAAATGCCCACAAAATTGACCTGTGGCATCCCCCGGCAATTATAACAAATTATCAACTCGCTCACACGAACGAGCCCAGGCTCACAGACACACACAAACACAAACACACACACACTGGGGGCTAAGACAGCTTCCGCCCACACGGTCACACGCACACACCTAGACAGACATTAATTATTCATAACTTGAACTCGCCCAGACCCAGGAACCCAGGAACCTAGGAACCCACCACCCAGTCCCCTCAACCCGAAGACTCCCAGACTCCAAGTCGTAGGGTCGAGAACTGCTGTTCAGGCGTTGTCTTTGTCTTTGGGGAAATCTGCTGCTTTCAACCAGGCCAGACCAGACCAGACCAGAGCAGACCTGCCCGGACCCAGACCCGGCCAGGCCAAGCCCTGCTGCCATACCGACCCACTCCATTTGCCTGGCCTGCGGTCTGCCAGCAGTTTCAGTTTAATGTCTTCAAAATGTCAAGGCAAAGCGGCCTGGGGCGGGAGGAGTTGTCTTTTTAGCTTTAACCTTGCCAACACACTCCTCTGTGGGTCACCGAGAAGCGTTTAAGCTGCATTTTTCTTTCTTTAATACCTTTCACTGAAGTTTCCACCAGTCCGGCACTTCTGCTCCAATTAACAAGGACTGACGCGCATGTGTGTAATCCACTTAAAAGCTCGACCCTGATTAACTTATGCCCTCGCAAGTTGCAGTTATCTTAACTCTGCCAGTCCACGCGGCGGATACTCAATTTGAATCGGCCTGCGAACTGTGTGGATGTGGATGGCATCCTGGAATCGGATGTGCTGGTATCCCAAAAATATGTAATAATACTCTCCTTTGTCGATACACATATGATAAAGATACAGATAAATCAGCAGATACGAATAATGATTAAGATACAGAGAGATACAGAATAAATCTAAAAATATTTTGAAACCAATTTTGGCTCACTTTAGCTTAGTTTTCCTAATGGTTTCTCTTTCCGTTTCTGTGTCAATAATTATTCTGACTGCCCGGATCCCATGCGATAATTAAGTTGTAGATCCGCAGCTATTTTTGGCTCTGTCGTATTATTGATAGGCTGCTCTGACGCTTTTCGCAACTGAAAGTTCTTTCTGCACCCGAGCACACATACGAAGAGGAAGGATTGGAGGAGGATTGGGGGACATACAATCCATGGGGCATTTATGTATTTTTATTTTGGTTTATTTGCGCTAGAGACGCCCTTCTGGCGATGAAAGTTACACAGATTACCATCCCATCAGTACTATCTTCAAAAACCGTGGCGAATGGGGTCTGTTTTGTGCAATACATTTGACCGAATATGCTTTATTCGACCAGGGGTACTTTACAGAAGGATCATGTGCCTTAGGAATCACAACTTTATCGAATATTATAGTGTCAGGTACTCGTATTCGTAATACAATTTTAAACAGAGTATAAACTCAAACCAAATTTTTATGTTTTGGCCTTGTCATCATTTGCACAAAGGTGAGTGAAGTTGTGTAGTCCTTTTTCCAAGTGAACCAAGAAATTCCATTATTCCCATTGGCAACACCATTTTTGAAATACTTTCCGTTTAAAGAACTGAAAACAACAAATGGTCACTAAAAGCAAAGATATCAAAATATAATAATCATACCTGCTTCCACAAGCACTCCCACCGAACCAGCAAGGACCGTGAAATTGTTCAACGCACTTTGATTCACCCTCTCGATCGGCAGTACGGAACTTTAGTGTCTTATGAACACTAAGTGAATACCCTGCATTTCCCGAATAGTCCCCAAGAGACTTGAGGTTAAACCCTTCTTCCTCGCTGCCCACAACAAAGTTGTCATGTCTGGCATGGCGAATGGTGCCATTTACATCTTGGAGTTGGATATACAATTCGTGACGGCGGGAATTCGTCATCGAGTGCAGCTTCCCTAGGCCTATGAAAAACTCACACGAAAGATTTCCGAAACCTTCTTTATAAGCCCTCCAATTTCGGTTAAAGTCCACCAATCCGTTCACTCGTCTCTGGATTACAGACCATCCAGATCCGGAGGCACTGGAATTGCAGGGCACCAGGAACAGGTCTGTTCCGTGCAACCTTATGGTATGGATGTTAGTAGAATTGACGAAGGGTAAGCAGCTGCTGGCTTCGTATTTTCCTCTAAGCGGCTCTGTCTCTGAGGTTCGATTCTTGAATTGGGAGTACTTTTCGCGAATTGTGATTTCGAATGCTGTCACTAAACCCTCTTTGATCTTCAGCTGGTCCTGGCAATGTGTGATCTCTGTCTCCTGATCCTTTATCTTGGCATGATTTACTTCGATTTCTTCCTTCTGGGTGTTCATTTCATCGCGACACCTTTTGGTTCCTGTTTCTAATACGTTTATCCTGTCTGTAAATTGCACATCAATCATCCCAGATCTTATTACCTCATTTTCCTCGATCGTAGCATTCAGCTTGTCTAGATAATGAGTAATCTCTGCTTCCAAACTATTAATTATAGCTTCATACTCTCCTCTTTGTTGATCATATTTTTCGGAATTTAATTTAGTGACCTCCCACAGGCTTTGTAATTGTTCTTCTTTCATCTTGAGCTGCGTCTCCAATAAGTATATTTGGTTTCTCAAATCCTTATTGGCATGGGCTGTCACTTTAAAATTGTTGCAAAGATCATAGAAGAACTTTATATCTGAAATGCAATATCCATTGCACTCGTTCGCGATGCCAACTCCCTGCGACAAATGTGTTTCCTGATCTCCACTGGCCAGGGAGGATTCCCCTTGCAGCAAAAGCCAAAGGATAAATACCACAAAGCCAGTGCTCTTCATTTTTCACTTGACTCTCGTACTGTCGATGCACAACCAAACTGAATGGAATTGAGCCGATAATCGTGTATAAATATAAATTCCCGTAGGGGTATTTCCCTTCTTTGAATATTCCGAAAACTGATAGCACATTCATGATAAGAAACGTCCCTGCCGCCATGGTGTGATCTCAAGCTATCAGCTCTGTGAATAATATTCTCTGTATTTGTTGTGCACCGCTTAATTTGTTATAAAATTGGCATCTGTGCCTCGTGCACTCCATAAAAAACTGCAACGACTTAAAATTCCCGCTACTATTGTGACTTAAGCGATTTTTAAAATGAAACGCAATGAGACAGATTATTTCATAATAATCCTGAGCTAATGTCAATGTAATTTCTTCAACTTTTTTCAACTTCAGATTTACTCCGTTGCTGTTTCTGCTTAGCCCACCAAAATGTGTATTAATATTAAATTTTCGGTTTAAATTTAAGGAAAGTTAAGAGATCCTTGCATGTCGAAGTATCTGCTTATTCCCTTCGTCCACTCCCCCCATTCGATTCATCAGGGGCCTGCCTTCAGCTCCCTGCTCCCAGTTCCTTCATGCTTCCCATTTGACCCTGTTCGAGGGAGCGAGGACTTTTCTGGCAAACGGCAAACGACATTTTTCGCCTTTCCATGACACATTTTCCATTCATATAGTTTATGATCCTTTTTAGAACCCGGTATTCGAAGAGTAAATGGGTATGTTCAATTTTTGGGGAAAGTGGATGGATCATATTTGCGTGAAATTGCAATCGACATCTGGGAAACATCCATATATGTATGTACATATGTTTAATTACAAAATTATTGTATCGTTTATGGAATTTGTTCAAACCGTCTTTCAGCATTGACACCGCTACTAATAATCAATTAAGAACGTACAATTTTATATAACTTTTTGTCTTATCATCATTTGGGAAAATTTAAGCGAGATCGAATAGTCATATTTCTTCCAAGAGCCCCAATGAATGCCGTAATCTTGATCTTTACTTCTTTTACCATCCTCATAATATTTTCCATTGAGGGAACTGTAACAATAGGAAAAATAATATGATAAATCAAAGTTATTAATAACATTATTTCTGCATAAAATATGTGTACCTGTATGCGCATTGATAAAACCACCAACCTCCCCCATGATGTGACGCGCAATTACCCTTCTCAAAAGTGTCATTATCCCGGTCCAAAGTGGAAAACTTCATGTTAAGGTGGCCATCAGTTAATGAGTCCCCGGCTGTTCCTGAATATTTTCCCACCGATTTCAGTGTGTAGCCTTCCTCTTCGCTTCCTACTTTGAAATCGTCATAGCGAGCATAGCTGGTCCTTCCATTAACATCTCGAAGTTGGATGTACAACTCATGTGGCTGGTTTTGGGTCATTAGATGGATTTTTTCCAAACCAATAAAGAACTCCCCCCGGATGTCGCCAAACCCATCTTTGTAGGCCGTCCAGTTTCGATTGAAGTCCACACTTCCGTCGATGCGCCGTTGAATGACCGTCCAACCAGACGAAGGCGACACGCAGGGAACTTGGAACGGCTCTATTCCCCAGACCTTTATCTGGAAAATTCCATTTGGGGTGCCATTGGGACAAGTGTCGGGAAGATTCTCCGCCGTTTGATTAATTTTCGATAGCTGATCGCTTTTTTCGGCAAGCACTCCAGAAATCACTTTCATCTGCTCTCTGAGGTCCTTGATTTGATCATCTTTTTCCTTGATTCGATCGTCGTTTTCCTTGATTTGAATTGCTGATGGTGACCTCCAAAGCGTGTATTTTGTCCTTCATTTCATTATTGGCATCGGCTGCTGCTTTCAACTGAGTGAGGTGATCCAGGAATGGCTGGACAACTGAGAAGCAGTATCCATTGCACTGCTCCTCGACTGTAGCTTCCTGCGCCAAATGTATTTCTTGGTCTCCACTGGCTAGGGAGAATTTTCCTGGCAGCAAAAGCGAATAGATAATCACCAAAAAGCCCAAGTCCCTCATGTTCCACTTGTCTCTCGAACTGTCGATGCACAACTGGCGCTGCGAAAAAATCACTTCTCCCTTTGCCTTTGAGTACATCCATACATACATATGTACAAGATGCTACAATACAATATATATTTGTGTATGTTTGTAGACCGATAAGACCCAGTCATGATAATTAATTGCGTATGTATTCGCGAATGGGACATATTGGTTTTAATCTCCTGGGAGCACCGCAGAGTAAAAGTAGTTTTGGGTTTGTATATGTAAGTTGTTCTCCTCTTCCACCATTAATTTCAGGCATGCTAAACATCTTATAGTTTTCGTTCTTTTTTGTATCTTAATAAACGTCTCGACGTAGCCAACAAATTAATTGGAAGGTGTACCTCTACTTATTAATATGTAGTGATAAAATAAGTATCTGCTGAATGTCCTAAGTTTCCTCAATGAATAGGCCCAGAAGCACGGCTGAATCCTTGAAATAGATGCAAGACAGCCGCAAGAATTTAGGGAATTAATTTGTCATATAATCAATAGTCCGGCAAGAGTATCTAAATGTTGTAGAAGTGCATTGCATGGCTGCATCCATGCTGTAATCTCTGGAATACTGACTCAGAATATAATGTGGCTTACTCGGGTTTTTTTTCCTCAAGATTATTTTATAGTAAATAATCTATTTCATGTTTATTCATTACAATTTCAATATTTACTTCATATCTTGAAATTAATTTAAGCCGAATAAAAACAACAACGGAATGTTATCTTTCAGGTCCCGATTCTTTTGCCTCTATATATTTATTCCAATTGTTTTTTATTTGGCTGCAAAGAAATCTTCTTAGTTCAATCACCTTGAGAATGGGTTTCCTTTACTTTTTATACCCGGTACTCGAAGAGTATAGGGGTAGAAGGAAGATGTTCCGACCCCATAAAATATATATATATTCTTGGTAAGCATCAATAGCCGATTCGATATACATAGCCTTGTCTGTCATTCATTAGCGCCTATATATCAGAGACTAAAAAAGCTAGAGCAATCAAATTTTGTATCCAGACTCCTATGATATTACACTGTTACAAGTGTATTTCAAAATTGTGTCAATTTTTTCATTTTCGGGTATATTTGATTTTTCGGGAAAGTGGATGGATCTGATTTGCATCATCTTTCAGCTAAAAAAAGATCATTAAATAATACACATTTTATAGAGTTCTTGGCCGTATCATCATTTGAGAATATGTAAGGGAGATCGACCAGTCATAGTTGTGCCAAGAACCCCAATAAATGCCCTTTTGCGTTAATACGTTACTTTTACCATCTTGGTAATTTTGCCATTGAGAGCACTGTAATAGTAAGAAAATAAATATGAAAAATTCAAAACTATTAAAATCGTTAATTCTGCAATAAAAATATGTATGATTACCTATATCCGCAACTAGGAAACCACCAACCCCCTGCATGATGTGACGCGCAACTAAATTTGTCAGAAGTGTCATTATCTCGGTCCAAAGTTGTGAACTTCATGTTAAGGTGATGTTTAGTTAGTGAATCTCCGGCTGTTCCTGAATATTTTCCCACAGATTTCAGTGTGTAGCCTTCCTCTTCGCTTCCCACTTTGAAATCATCGAAATGAGCATAGCCGGTGGATCCATTTACATTTTGGAGTTGGATGTACAGCTCGTGAGGCTGGGCCAGGGTCATTTCATGGATTTTTTCCAGTCCCAGGAAGAAGTTCTCCCGAAGATCTCCGAACCCTAGTCTGCAGTCACTCCAAGTGCGATTAAAGTCCTCGTTGCCGTTGACTCGTCTCTGGATGACAGTCCAGCCAGATCCGGAAACACTTGAGTTGCAGGGCACAACGAATGGGTCTTTACCGTTCACCCTTATGCTATGAATACCAGTGGAGTTGACGAAGGGTAAGCAGCTGCTGGCTTCGTATTTTCCTCTCAGCAGCTCTGTCTCTGAGTTCGATTTTCGAATTGGGAGTCCTTTTCGCGAATTGTGGTTTCGAATGCTGTCACTAAACCCTCTTTGATCTTCAGCTGGTCCTGGCAGTGTGTGATCTCATCTTTGACTCATGCACTCCATAAAAAACCCCAAAGATTTCAAATGATCGGTACTATAAAGACTTCATAATAATCTTGAGCTGTTTCTGCTTAACCCAAAAAAATGTATTTCATTTTACTGCATTTCTATTTTCCATCCCTTCCCTTGTCCTTCAGTTGCTGATCCCAGCACTTCTGCCTAACATCCGACTGTTTTTTGAGATCCTCCATCTGTATATTTGCCTGAATTTCCATTGACTTGGCGAGCTCAAGGTGGCTTTTCAGTTCCGCGATGCTAACTTCTTTCTGTCGGATTTGGTCCTTGAGTTCGTTGATCGTTGCATCCTTGCCCTAGCTATGGCAGCGTATCGGAGTAGCGGCTTAATCGTCCTCTTCCCGGATCATCTCACAACTAATTAGTTTATTTCATTTACAATTTATCAATGCACTGAGTTCGCACAGCGCTATGATCGAAATAAAAATGTAAAATATGCGATTACTACTCGTATTTATTACATAGCCGGGGTCGGCAGGGGTCTTGCCCCCATATGTAGCTGTATGTATTATTATATTATATATTTAATCTTACATTAGTGTAGACTTCTGCTGATAATAAGTATTAGGCTTTATTGTGAAAATCATTCGATTTACAGAGTAATGTAGAGTGCAGAGTAATAATGTAAAATATGAGGCTTACTGTTAGGGATTACCACTAGCCAGAGCGTCTAATCATTTATATTTTTTATTTTTTGGGGTCAGCGAATCTCTTGTCCGCTGCCAATCTATGGGCTATGATTTATGAGTGCATTCACAGCAATCCAACTCGAAGTTGCTTTTCTTATTTTACACTCCCCAGCCTTCCCAGGCAATTGTCGTTCTCATCTGTTTAGCGCTTAATAAACTCGTCGCTGATTTAATAATATTAAGATCAACGCCATAAAATGCTTGCGTTAATGTTGTTCAGTTAAAATTTTTATGCTTGCACCATAAGACCCAAGTGGCAAACGGGCATAACGGCTGCTGCCGGCTCCTGCCAACGTTAACGAGTGGCGGCGGGCGGGCTCTTCGGTGGCCAAAAGAGAGAGAAGGAATAGAGGCCAGAGAGTGGGAGGGTTTTCCAGCTTCGACCCACTTTTGGCATGTCGGAGGGAAAGGGCGGAACAGTCGGGCGGCTGACATCTGTTGTTTGCAACATAATAATCATTACAATTTATTTTAAAATGCAATTTACGCGGCAACGAGTTGGGTCGAGTTGAGTTGAGTTCAGTTCAGTTCAGTCGAGCTGCTGCTGTGCATGCTAAGCGCGGAAAAACTCACTGAATGACCCGAACGCAAATGAATGGCAATGGAGTCTGAAGTCCTCCACAGCGAGTTAATTAGCGCTGATTTTGTCTTCGTTTGTGCACAAACTGTTGAGTAAATAGCATTCTGCGTGCTATGTGCTGCCTGATGGGTGCGTCGCCCTCTCTCATTATTGGCCACGCAGATCACGTAACGTGGCTCAAATAAAAATCGACACCGAAACGGTTTAGTGATACAACGTATCTGCGCATCCACTATAACAAATACCTCGCCCCAGCGGCAGTTGCTCATTTACAATTTGATCCAGTCCCAGTCCTGTGCCACCCACCACAGCCTTTGGCTATTCCCAGTAGATGGTACAGATGGTCCCCCTGCAGATGAAGGCCTGTGGAACGCCGAAAATATACCATAAATATACCAAGCATACTTTTTGGCTGCCCAAGCAGATCAAGCTCCAATTAAATCTTACTAGAAGTTCTCCCAACTCCCAAATGAAAACTATATCCCCCTCAAAGCCCTGTCATAGTTCCCATTGTAAGAGTATTGGCCGATAGTTTCCGAGTAGCGGGTATCCTTTAGTCGCAATGGCGACAGTGTGCGAGTGAAACGTTCTTACTTGTTCCAGTTTGTTTTGTTGCTTGCAAAAGCGAAAAAGGTAAATAACAGGAAACATTTTACACTAATTAGCGACGCACGCAAATGGGCGGCTTTTGGAGGGGTGTGGCACGGAGGACTGGCGAGCCATGGTTGGGTGCCTCCCTGTGGGTGGTGGGGGGGGAGGCGGAGGCTAAGGGCTGTGTAAGTGGCGACGATTTCGTTTGGTTGCTTGTTTCGCGCATAAAATTCACTGCCATAAGCCTAATTATGTTGTACTGCGAGCAGTTCACAAAATCTTCTTTAAACCAATGGCAATGGGTTAAGAGACGATGGAGGAGGAGGAGGAGGAGGAGGAGGAGGAGGGGGAGGAAAGCGGCTGTATTTGCCTTAATTAGACCAGCACTTGTACTAGACTACATCCATTGATGCTACCAGTGACTCTTAGGGTTTTGACTCAAAAGCTTGTCCAATATTTTATTTATTTTTGTCATTCATGAAATCTTTTGATGCTACAAAACTTGTCAGAATTTCTGTTTTAATAGTTTGATTCTGGGACTAATTAAAATGTTTAAAACCAACTTTGAACCGCCCCAATACGAATATATTTTTCTTTTCTTAAAAAATAAATGATTCCTTAATTCAAAATTCACTAAAAACTTCAAAGCACCCAAATCTCGGTAACATTTATGGGGAAAATCGCAAAAGGCAAACGAAGCAAAGCGGCATTTTGTATTTCATTTGGGTCCGAATCGGATCAAAGCCCAAAACCAGACCGTGGCCACAGTCCACGGATTCGGTTGTTCATTTTGTTGTTTTTGTGCTGCTGTTACCGCCTAAAAGGGAACTTTAAACCAGGCTAAATCGGCCACAATTCGCTGGTTGCTTTTCCATTGATTTTTGCCGTCAGGCGAGTGCATTGACGGGACTGTTTCCATTCTGCTCGTTTGCCATAATTAACGTATAAATCGTTTTATATAACAAAATGCAATACATGCACTGCTCAGGGAGGGATTCGTACTGTTTTTCCTTTTTCCACTGTCGTCTGTCAATTTAATTACAATTTATTCGGCATTTCACTCGTGAAATGTTGTGCGGTGCCCGGCTTTGGCACTTTGTTTTATTTATTTTAAACATATTTTGTTTGTGGCAATTATTTATGGTGTTTCCAGTCCGGCCACCTCCACCGGTTTGATTTGTGTCGCGGTTTCACGATTGGTTTATCCGATTTTCATGCGTGGGCGCAAGAGATTTAATTTTCATCGGGGATAAAATAAATCAAGATATTATTCTAACAGATCGACCTGCTGTCTGTTATCCCGCTAATAGATAAATAAATACAAGTGAAGACATCAAAGGGGTTAGGCGTTTAAAAATGTTTATCAAGGAAGCTCTGATGTTGATTGTTGATGGAAAGCAAAGGGAGTGAATCGCTATTAACATCAAGTAAAGTATTTAAGTATTTAAATTGAATATTCGGTTAAATAGAATTAAATAGAATGGAACTAGAATTAAATAGAATTCACTTTCATTTAAATATAAAGATCTTTAAAAACTGTTTTAATACAGCCCATAACCTAAATCTAATCTAAATAAATAGCACTTCAAAATAAAAATATATTAATTTTGTTGGAAATTTAATTTAATTATGAAATATTTTTATTTTAAATAAGAAATATATTTATATATTTTTGTATTAAAATATTAGCTATAATGCATTTGTACAAATAAAATTATAACTAATACCTGAATAGAGGTACCGAGTAACAAGACCTTGGACCTGAAATATATTTATATTTTTTATTTTTTAAAAATAAATATTAAAATCTAAGGATAATCATTCGGGGCTCCGGGCCTTTTTTCTCTGGGTGTGTAATTTAAAATATGTACTAAAAATATCAATCTGTTAGTTCGGCAGCCTGTAGATGACAGAATGCAGATGTAAGCTAAGAAAAATTTCGAGTTTGGGCATAATTTAAACAGAATTTTCACTGTGAAGGCTCTAAAGGAGCACTAGCCCTCCCCTATTCCACCCCTATACCCACACGCACACCACTAAACCCAAATCGCAGTCGTGCAATTTAACTGAAATAATCCCCATGGCATAGTTTCATAGCCTAGACCAGCAGACTAATTTTGAGTGCTGCTGGCATTGCTCTGCAGGCCTATGAGAGCAGCAGCCCGGGACTGACTCAACACAGACATAAACATATTTTACGAGTCCCTATCTCGATCTCACTCTCTCTCCCTCTCTCTGTCTGTCCCTCTCTCACTCGTCCGTCATCGTGCGTCGCTTTGAGGAACTGTCGCTGTGGAGCCGGAAAAAAGAAGGACTAAAAGTTTATTGCCACACGACCTCGAAAAACTGTAAAACTGCTGCTGTCATTCCAAATTTATGTGACTTTTGTGACCAACTGTACACTGAGAGTATGAGCACACACACACACACACACACATACACATGTGCCCAGGCAACGTCCTGCTGCAATTCCTTTCGCCAGCCATGTTTATGATATGGCGATGGTGCAAATAGTTTGCTAATTTTTCCTTTTCGGAAATTAGAGCATAAACTTTTGCTGTTGGCGCTCTTAAAACTTGGTACAGTCTCCCCCACTGGCACACTCCACTCCCCGAAGCATCCAGCACGCACATGCATATGCCAGACCAAAAACCAACACGCTTAACACTTTGGCATAAGAATCGCAGCTGCAGCTGCAACACCAACAACACCAACAACACCAACACCAACAACACCAACAACAACAACAACAACAACTGAAGCAAAAGCAATTTATTTGCTTTTCGTTAAAAGTTTTCCTTTTTTTGGTTTGGTTTATTATTAACACCACACGCATATAGCGTCAGAGAGATAGGTTTGGAGAAAGAGTATGGGTGTGGGTATGGGTGTGGGTGCGGGTGTGGGTGTGTGAGTGTGAGTGTGAGTGCGGATTCGAGGGAATTTCAATGGAGAAAAGTTTTACTCTTTGGGGGTTATTGTTGTTGCACTTTGGCTCCATCTCAAAGTAAAAGTTATGAGTTCCCCAGCAAAGTTTCCAGCACTTGCAGTTCGGGTTGTTGTTCCTGTTCCTGTTCCCGTTCCCGTTTCCGTTCCTGTTGCCTTTGCAGTGCACTTGCCAGGATGCTTTAATTACAGTTCAGCTTAAAATCATATGCAAAACTTGTTTAATTGTTATCAATGTCAGGTGGTGGCCCCAAACTTGCTAAGCTCTCCAAAAGTGTGCTTACATGATCGCCCCAACTTGGAGTGCCCTCAAAAGTTTTTCCGAATTTCACCTCAAACGCGTGCCTGCATCAACACGTCAATTGACAGTTCAATTTGTTATATTAACTTTACCGACCGCAGCATAATCATCAGGACACTTCAACAACAATAATCAAGCGGATATGCTGAATACCATTGCATATTTTTTTCTCATTTACTCTCACATGTCAATCAACGAATTTAAATTACAAATTTACATCAAATAAATTCCACCACTTAAATCAGTTTATACATACATATTTTAAAAAAATATTTAAGAGTAACTTTATTCGAAAGTCTGAAGCGAAAACCATAATGTAAATAAATAAGAAATTTAAAAATAATTCAACACGAGCATATGACCATTTACATGCCATTATATAAAGGCTAAAAGATTAATTCTTAAATGACCACTAAAATTACCAATAAAAACTAAAAGCTAATAAAAAAAACAATAATAAATGAATACAAAAAGAGAACAAATTATTAAAATAAATTGTAATAATAATGATGGTCATAATATAAATATATAATATTGTTTTAAAGCACGTAACTGCATATGGGTATATATGACGCTAGGAGTAAATATTTTAAATAAACTAAACTAAAATATATCAAATTCATACGAGATCTCAAAAATGTCCTGGGAACTAGAAGAATATCTTTGCTTTATTGACTTTACTATTTATACCTTGAATACGAACCCGAAATTGTATTTAAAGAAGTCTCAAATCTTAACCAAAAAATAATGCGCAATAACAAATACTATTTCTCTCTCAAAAAAACAAAAAATAAATGATCATTGATCTTAAAGAGAACCCTAATTAAAATTCCTAGTGGTACCTTTGAAATGTTTCAAATAGTTTATTGATGGCACTGGCTCTGCTGACCAAAAGCTATATTTGGTAATTTCATAACATTTTCTCCACTTCAAAATTCGGTTTCCACGAATGGCGCACTCGACCACTTCAATATGCTCTGACCTGAATGAATTTTCATACATATTTCGGTAGCCCAGAATGCCGATCGACCCATGTGGAGAGTGGTTTTCTTTTTGGGCCTTCGCCTATCGAGTGTGGCAAACAACACAATAAATTTGGAATGCCCATTTTTATATTTGCACACCGCGGACACACAGCGAGAGCAGTGGGAGTGGATATTGCGTATACGACGTGTGCATGCGAAATTCACGATATGCATTGACGGGAAATTGGCATTTGCGTTACTTTATTATTTTTCCGTCACCATTGCAGGGCTGCTTTTTCGTTGTTGCTGTTGTTGTTGTTGTTGTTGTTATTGACCCGAAGTGGCTGGCATTTGCATGCGTGGCTTTCATTTCCCGCATCGGACGCGCAAAAAGCAAAATAAATTAAAAATTTGACCAACTCAATCAAAATGCTGGGTAAGCCGAAATAGCGACAGCATCAGCAAGTGCCACAGCTGCCGCACTGCCACACAGCCACACTGCAGCTGGGAGGACTGGCATTGGAAAGATAATCACTATAAGGAGTAAGTGGATTCGCCTGTTACTGTTACTGTGCGTGTGCCTGTGCGTGTGTGTACGTGTGTGTCTGTGTCTGTGCAACAGTTTGTGGCCAGATTTGGAGTAGGTTCTGGAAGCGATCAAAGCCAGTTCGGAAAGCACAACAAACTTTGGCACACTTTAAACTTTAAACACACTCAATTAGATAAAATAAAATGTTTAGCTAACTTTTATTTCCCCGTCCCCGTCCCGCAACTCCCGCACCTCCCGCCCCCGCCCTACTCCCTTTTGGATGGGGATCACGACACAGCTTGACCCAACGGTCCAACTTTTTGACTAGCTGAAAAATGTTTGGGCAGCAACAGAACAGAGAAAAAATTCCGGGCAAAAAGAGAACACAAAAGTTTTTTTACAACTTTTGGCAATTATCTCGTGAGCCAAGCCCGGCCATAAGCATATACCATATAGACCCATGGCCTATGGCCATTTAGTCCTACGGCTTTTGTATGTACATATATGTATGTATGTATATGTGTGCACATGGCTGGAGTCCTGCTCGAACAGTCTGTCAACAAAGAATTGGCCCGACAGCTGCTGTTGAAGCCCACTGTTTTGGATGATTTTTTTCGATGGAAATCGCGCCATGCCTTCCAAAATATTTTCCAAAAAACAATTGCACACTTTCGAGTGCTGGATCCAGCACTTAATTGTGCCAATAATGTGCTGGGCTTAATCCTTTAAGTGCTCCTCAGATGACAGTTTGAAGTTTTTATAAATTTGAATAAAAGCTTTCAGAGTACACTTATAAATTGTATGGACTATAAAGTTAATCAAACGTGTTAAAACTCTTTGAAATCACAGTGGCAGCTCCATCTTTAAGCTGTGATTCGTACGTGTCAAAGGTGAGCGGTATTTATTTCAGCCATTTGTCCCCGATGTTAAGAGTAGAGAGACGTTGAGTTTTTCTCTTTTTCATTGGAAGCTTCCAGTGAAAGACGAAAAGAGAGGAATGTTGCATTCATTTTCGAACATACCCGTAAACAACAGGCCGCCCCGCACGTCTCGTCACGTACGGAGGCATGGCCAAAGGCAAAATAAAAGGGCCCAAAGCGCAGGCAGAGCAACAAATGGGGTAAAGGACCAGGCAGACAGGCAGGCAGGCAGGCAGTCAGTTGGGCAGTCGGGTAGTCAGCGATAGTAGCGAAAATGTCGCCAAACAAAGCAAAGGAAAAGCGAAAAACACGTTTTAAAATAGGTCACCATGGCGTATGCTTAATGTCTTTGCCACCGACTTTAATGAGCCCGACCCAAGGACGGCAACGAGAGCGACAGACAGACAGACAGAACTGAATAAAAAGCGAAAAGAGCAGCAGCCAGATTCTAATCAAAGAAAGTAAGTGTCTGGGAGCCATCAAAAGAGAAAATACACAAGATGCTGCATACTGCTTGGCGCATTTTCTCGAGGTCCTTTTTTCTTAACAAGTCTACTGTACCCTGCTGGCTTGCACGGCTTACGTAGTCAAGTTTTGTTATGCCAAAAAAAACACAAACTGAAGAAGAAAAAAATATATGGGTAAGGGAAAATGCGAAGAGCGAGAAGAAACGCATAAAAAACTTGTTGAGATTTATCTTGCCACACGCGAAGAACGCTGCAAGTTACACACTCAAGCAGCACTCCACCATGCCACCATGCCACAATGCCATCCCAGTGTCGTCATCATCTAACTGCGTTAGAGCATCCGTTGCATACTTCACGGCGCATATGCCAGTTTATTTATGGCCCTGCCAGCGACTCTCAGCGTGAGCATTTAAGCGCCTTAAAGTATGCACCGCGCCCTGCTTGTGCACCGCAACTTCTTGCCACTTGTTGTGGCATATGTATGTATGTTACTCTTGTGCGTGGGCTTACATTATGAAAATCTGTGGCAACGACAGCACTTGACTGACTGAGTAGATACAATAATGTGCTCAAGTGCGAGGAAGTGAGCACATGAGGCCAGCTGCTCAGTCACCAAGTTTACAATGTGGGTCAAAGGTTTCTCAGCCCAGGAATGCGCGAGCTACAGGAGTCTTTGGGTCGGAGGCAAACTGAGACTCCATAAAAGAGATATTATAAAATATTAAAATATTTCCAAAAATAATTAGAAGAACAGCTAGGAATTATTAATATTAAATTATTCCAGCCAATAGTGTAATACGAATATTTGAATATGCACTTGGACCAACCTTTTGAAGAACTCTGTGTGTACTCGTATTGTGACGAGCTCTAAGCGTATTTGCGTGTCCACACAAAACGAGGAGTGTCCTCATTTTGCCATCCAATGAATGTACAATTCCTGTGGCAGCTGTCCACAAACAACACGCCACGCTCTGTGGAGACAAAACAATGGCGTACTGCACACAATGTGGGCAAAACAAAGCGCCAACAAAGAGCAAATACAAAACCAAAATCACACAAATAAATACACAATGCCATGAAGAGCACGGTAAACCGAGCGATAAAATATTCGCCAGCATCGAACAGCATTCACGAAACTATAGCTCGCCGGGATGCTCCGATATACTAGAGATCCCAAAGTGAATCCCCCCTCTGGACAATGGTCAGACAAATATTTGGCTTGGACTGGGTAGAAGCAAATGTGTGAAAGGGTGAAGCCGTTAAGAGGATATCCGGCAAGGATAAAAAACAAGGTACGTTTGGATTTATGATTTTTTAAAAGTTTCTTCACTGCTTTTCTGAAAATGTAACTTTTTCTGATAAATTCGAGGATTTCAAAATTGTTAAGCAATTATGGTTTTTGTTTTTTGGCACAGTTTTTTCTTAGAAATTTTTGAAACCGGGTCTTTTTTTTCATACTTTTCTCAGAGGTAGGGCTTCTGTTTTTCAGATTACCTATGTGCAGGGATCACAAATAAGAGTTTTGCGATTTATAAAAATCAAGGCCGAAATAATTTGTATATTAAAAGTCAGAAATAAGTTTTTTTTTTTTGATTTATATAATAAAAATCATAAATAAAAATCATTTTGTGATTTATAAAAAAAAAATCAAAAATAAAAAAACAGATTTTACAAAAATTCCTTGAAAAAAAACTATGCATAAAAAAAAACCATAATTGCTTACAAACTTTTAAATCTCCAAATCTGCCGTGTAATCTGCTCGGTCTCTGTTTTGCAAGACAATCGTTAATATTTTATTAACTACAATTATACTAATATATGTATGTCCCTCGTTTAGACTTAACTCCTTGAGCCCCCCTTCCAAAGGGTCATCCGCAAGGCCTCGCAAGCATTCGAAATATGACCGAGATATGCAAAATATTTCCTAGAAGTTTGGCCAAAAAGCATGTGAACACCCATGCCATGGCCAACAATGGGAATGGGAACGGGAAGGGGAACGGGAATGGTGTCAAACAACTGTTGAGTGTGGTGTGTCCCAACATGGCTGCGTACTAACTGAGCAGCAAACGCCCAGCAATTTGTATTTGTTAGAATTTAAATAACCGGAAGCGCTTTTCGAGGCAACAGCGGATCTGCAACAGATTCAAGAAAACAAAAACAACTAAGGAAAACCCTGAAACAAAACAAATGCGAAATGCGAAATGCAAAATGCAAAACGGAAAGCGAAACAGAAACAGGAACGAATGACAAAAATGCTGTTCCAGTTGGTCCTGTCCCAGTTCCCCCCTTGCCTTGCCGTCAGCGAAGCTGAACTATCAATAACACTTAAAAGCTTTTTCAAATATTTTCCACCCGTTGTTTTGTCTGTTTGCTTCATTCTGTGCATTTGTTAGTTTTCGGTGCAGCATATTTATTATTTCTCCTTTTATTTATTACTCCAAATGGTTTCCTTTCGCCTCTCTTCAGCTCGCTTCCATATATATTTAAAAATGCAATTTTGCTCGTGTTGAAATGAAAAATATGCTACATTTGGCTAGAGCCAACAGGGAGAGTCGAGAGGACCAACGGCAATGCAGGACTAGCAGCATCATGAAATATTTGCCGAGCTGCATAAGTATTTCAATATTTATTGATAAATGTATCCGATGTTGTGTAGATTTTGGTGTATTTGGTGAATGTGTTTGCCGTGCAGAGGGGCTGGCTGGGAGGGGGGCTGAAATCGTTGGGGAATTGCCCTGCATCCGATGATGATTGTGAATGCTTGGGGAAAATATTTAAATGTCTAAAAAATATTTACCCACCCAATTCATAGGCAACCAGAACAAATTTTAGCTAAAAAGGTAAATGTTTTGAGGCTTTTACCTTCCTTGGGAGGTTGAAACAAACTGAACCCACAGTGGACAATGCTCGACAATAACCCTCTCATTTTAACAGCCATATAAAGCCGATTAAAGCACCGAGAAAAGTTATTTTAATAAAACTTAAAGCTTATAATTAATTTTAAAACGAAAACGTAATTAGTTTATCCGCACACACATGCGGCACAAAAACCCCACATACATACGAGTAATTTTAATTAATTTGAATAAAATAAAAATACAACAGAATGTTAAACAACCCAAACAAACGCCAAAGCAGGGGAAAAGCTGCGAAAACCAAATGTTTCTACAATTTCCATTACGTAAAAGTTTGGGCCACTAAGTGGCCGCAAACAAAATTTGTGTGTTTGATGCCACCAACAAACGCAGACATTAAATCAAAATTAAATCACAGTTTGAAAAGCAATTTGAGTATTTTTTGCGAGCCAAAATTCCCAACAGATGTTGTTCGTGAATAATAGGGGCATCCAATCAAATACATTTGTATGCATTTATAGCTGGCTGAATTCAGTTAATGCAATAATTTGGCTAACAACCAGACAAACAGATACCGATAGCAGCAGGGCTCAATTAGAGAGCACAGGTCTAAGACCAGTAAATAATCTAATTGTACAAAGCAAACCAAATGCAAACCCAATTAGGCCCAGCCAGGCAGTCCTCGGAGCTCGCCGATCATATCAAGACGTCCGAGTGCAGAGCGTGTGACTGTCAAATTTAGCACAAGGTTTTTTTTTTAATTTTTAAGAGAACTCTAACAGTCAAAAAATTGCATTAAGATCTTGCCTACAATCTATTTTTTATTAATATATATTACAGATGCTGTATATATGTTAAAAATTCTATCATTAACTATAATTATAAATACAAATTAATTCATTTTTTAAACTTTTTTTTTAATTTTTAAGAATGCTCTAACAGTGAAACAATTGCCTAAAGATCTTGCTTACAATTCGTTTTTTATTAATTTAATTTAATTTAATATTCGATTTGTTTACAATGCTGTCTTTAACTATAATTATAAATACAACTTAATTCAATGAAGTTTTCTTTTATTTTATTTTCACTTTTTTATTCTTTAACATTATCCAGTTTTATGATTATATAGAAAAATATACACACTTTAAATATATTTCACACATGCAGCCTAAGTTCGACCACAAAACATATGGATTTATTTATTATCAATACCAATTCTATTCAACAGCTTATTTAGTTTTTGAATTAAATTGGATGGCTACATAAGCCTGGTCATAAATAAAACATATTTGATATCGGATTAAACCACTTTTAGATGGCACTGCGCTACTCTCTGTACTTTGCTCGAGACAAAAATTAGGGCTTAGGCCTGGATGAATAGGTCACTTTTTCATACTTGGATTTAGCAATATACATACCACCAAAATCTTTTTTAAAAATTAAAAAATTCGATTTGATGACTTAATTATTCATTATTTTATTATTTTTACTTGACAGCTGCAGCGCGAATATCCACAAAATGTGAAGGATTAAAAAGAGAATTGGATGACCTTTCATAGGATTTTTAATTCGTGTCGATGGTTTTTCACTACTTTTATGGTTTTTTCATCTTTGCCATTTTATGGTCCTATTTTTAGAAATAAGTTCTGGATCCGAACCATCCTTCAGAAATAATAGGCCTGTTGTATGTAAAGGCACAATTACCCGCAGATGCCCATGGCAGAGCCAGCGCCTTGCTGAAAGTCTCTGCACTCGTGCGTATTGATGTCGGGGCCTTTGACAAAAAATATTTAGACGCTTCAAAGACTCCAGCAAAATGTCATCCTTGACTGGGGCGGGGCAGTGGTGTCCAGGGAAAAGCCATCTAAAGTGTTGCGGCCAGCCCTTCCATGGATGGATATTTTCTGCCTATCCGTGTGTATCTGTGAGTACTGGTGTGCATGTCCATGTCCATGTGTGGGGACCAGACGCTTTATCTGACCGAGCGGGTCAAGCATCAGTTCATTTTATTGACATAAATGTTTATGTTTATTTGTCTGTGTTTAAGCATTAATGTTTATTGTATTGTTGATCCCGCCTGTGCCGTGCGTCCTTGTTGCTCTTATTCCTGTGTTATTGTGCAAATAAAGCCCAAAAACAACAATCAAACAAATACACAAAAGTCGAGTGTGTTTTACAAGTGTTTGTATGATACTCCCTCCCCCTCCCCGCACACTGCTTGTCGTATGATTTTTAAATTGATTTAATTAAATGCTTTTGTTTTTGCAGTAAAGCGTTGTATAATTATATTAATTCCTGACAGTGTAAATAATACATACATATTTACGCAAGTAATTATAGTGATGGTATTTTAATTATAATTATTAATTCAAAAGTCCGTAGTCCTTGGTTCGTTATCTTTGGTCTGCCACCCTTTCAGGCATTGCCATTTTTCGAGGAATCTTTTTAATCTTTAATTCTGTATATATAATCTATAATCTTTAATTTTATATAATATTTATGTATATTTCATTAAAAAAATAATATAAATTCATTTTTATTAATTTTGAAGGGGTCTTTAAAAAAAGCTTTGACTGATAAAAGCCTGCCAGAGTAGAGAACTTTGAAAGACATTCGAAAGCTTTGTGTTCTAAAAGCGTATAACAGCTTTTTCTGATAAGCTTATAAGCACTTTGAGAAGTCTTTTAGGGTGTTATACACAAACTTAAAAAATATAAACTAAAATATTTAATTTATTTAATGTAGAAGGACTTCCAAGAAATATGCCAAAGATAAAGGACATATGTACTTCCCCAAATCTGAAAATATTGATTTAGGTATCACACATAACTAAGAAAACTTAATAAATTAATAAATTAATTCATAATAATAAAATTAAATTAATAAAACTAATATCCTGCTGGGAATATCCACTTCGAATATCCGAAAAAACACTACTCCTGCGCTGCATTTAATTCTAAAATATTTGTATGCATACGTATACTTAATCGAGTAATAAAAATCAGAGTACGAGGTCTGCCTGTAGGTATGTATGTCCCATCCCAAGAACTGTTTAGTCGACGAACATTTATTAATAGTAAAATGATGAGCCGTTAGACAATTACAATTAAATTTCGAATCGCAAGAATGTCAGTGTATTAGTAAGTTAGTATACGCGTGAGACTGTGAGCCTTGAATGTGCATTAGTTAGTTAGTACATATGTATTAGTATCACTTTGATTTAACTCATAAACTTACTAAACGGCCGCTCCTCTCCGCTCCTCTCCCATCCTCTCCGTCCAGCTGCCAGCTGCCAGCTCCTGCTGCTTCGTTGTGGTATAGCCGTATTAGCCGAATCCTTGCACGCATCCTCCACTCAACCCATGGTGTTGGACACGTGCTTGTTGGAGCCGACAGTGCCCGGGGGCGGGGCGTCGTTGGTGACGCACGTGGGTATGGCGCTGGACCACTTGCCGTTCTTCATGCACTTGAGGACCTTGGAGCCGCGCAGCTCGAGGCCGGCGTCGCAGGTGAAGGTGATGCTCTCGCCGATGGCGTAGTAGAATTTGACCGAGGACATGCGGCCGCTGATGACGGTGCCCGGATACGAACAGGCCTGCACGCACTTTGGCAGACCGCCCGACCAGCGCCCGTTATCCTGACAGGCAATTATTGGCTGACCTTGCATCATGTACTCCGGGTTGCAATTGAACTGGACCACATCGCCGGCACGGTAAGGTGCCGACCCCTGGGCGTAACCGTTTTGCGGTGCACCGGGATTATCGCACTGCACCTCCACACATGTGGGGAATGGCGCCGACCATTCGCCCGTCGGGTTACAGATGGCCTCCGAGGGGCCCCGCAAGCCGTAACCCGACGCGCACGAGAACGCCGCGCGCCCACCCACCTCGCGCGACAGCACGGAGACGCGCGGCGAGCTCACATTGTTCGGCAGCGGTATATCTCCGCACTCGACGCTCTCGCAAACCGGCAACGGTGCGCTCCAATTGCCACTCGGCAAGCAAAACAGCTCCGATGCGCCAATCAACGAGTTGCCATTGGCACAGGACAACAGCACGCGAGTGCTCAGCTTCGTGTCGTTCGTGTTCACGATCAGGCCCCTTCGTATCGGTATCTCCGGGCAGTTGATCGCCTTCACCACCACCTCGACGGCGTGCTCGTGCCGCGCCGGGGTCATGCACGAGTAGAATCCGGTGTCGTCGTGGCTGGCATCGAATATGCTCAGCCGATACTCCAGCGATGAGTCGCGGCCCGCATCCGCCTCGGTCACCCAGCCCTCCGTGTAGTTCCTGAATGAAAAACCCAATTGAATTATCCTTCTCCTTTACCCAATGCTCCCGGGGATACCCACTTGTGCACGTGACTGACATTCCATTTGGGATTGCCGAAGCGCCGCATCCACAGGCACTCCATGTGCAGCGTGGTGCCCGGATAGACAATCAGTTTGCCATCGTTGCTCTGGGCAATGGGTCCGTTCTGGTGGCGAAACAGGATAGTGGGTGCCTTTTCCACTGCAATAGAGGGGATTACGATTAACTGGCACTCGGGGGCTGGGGGGGGGGAACCTACTCGCATAGTCGTTCTCCTGATTCAGGCCAGAGCACACGGGCTTTGTGTTAGTCCACTCCGAATGAATGCAAGTGCGCTCGTGGCTGCCAGTCATGGAAAACTTGCCAATATCGACACATCTGCAGAGAAAAGCTATAATAATAATACCTATAGTAATCGAGTAGTATATAGATATCACCTCGAGATGATGGTAGCGCCTGGGGGAAAGTCCACAACATCTTCACGGATCTCCAGATCATTGTAAAAGCTGACCACATTCGCCTCATTGTTCTTGAACACGCACGTGCCGTTCTCTGGCAAAACAATGCATAAATATGGCACTCAGATCAAAGATCAGAGATCAGATCTTACCGCAATTGTAGGATCGTCCTATCCACAGTCCGTTGTCGCATATAATGCGCCAAGTCTGACGATCCCCAGCCGCATTCGGTATGCAATTGAAAAAGATCTCTGTGCCGCTCTCGTACATTCCGTCGATATCAGCGTGAATATCAGTATTTCTGGAAGAGATGAGGATAACCTGATGGCCTGATTGGACGGATTCTGATGCTCACTTGTAGACCAGGGCGCCATCGGTCAGCATGGGCGGGCCACACATCTTCAGGTCGTCGTGGTCGTGCTCTTCCGTCGTATTGTTGTCATGATGGTCGTGATCGTTGTCCAGCTCGTTGTGCTCCACCTTCGGATGGGGCGTGGGTGTGGCGTGTTCGAGCTCCTCGCGCGACCTACGCATCCCCGACTCGCAGGGTATGCTGGGTGGCGTGAGGACGCCCTTGTGGCAGGACATCTCAATGGGATTGGCATTGGTGGAGAGCTCGCACCGCACGTTGACTGTGCTGCCATGGCCGATGGTGAGTCCAGCCCGGTAGCCGCCCTGTGGGGATTTCACGGATAAGTTAGTCGGAATTCAATTGGTTGACGGATCACTCTCACATCATAGATGACTCCTGGAATGTTGGGCAGTGTGCAGGGCACGGAGGTGCACTCGGAGAATGCGGCCACCGACCAGGAGCCATGGGCACAACGCAGCTGGGCCAAACCCTGCAAAGAGAAGGAACCCTCAAGTGAGCTGAACCCCTCCTCGAATCAAGGGATAACCCACCTGTATGTTGAAGCCATCTTCGCACTCGAGGGTCACGAACTCATTGGATTGGATCTCCTCGTAGGTGGAG
Organism: Drosophila helvetica; assembly: GCA_963969585.1. Lineage (NCBI taxonomy): Eukaryota > Metazoa > Arthropoda > Insecta > Diptera > Drosophilidae > Drosophila > Drosophila helvetica. The sequence goes on from OZ018402.1 coordinate 54,821,014, forward strand.
AGCGGTGTCAGAGATGGCTTGTCGCTCAGCTGCTTCGTGTGTGGCTCCACCTTGTAGTACTGGCCATGCTCCACGGCTGGCACCAGGCAGGGGGCCGACATGCATCTGGGCGTCTCCGGCTTCCAGATGCCGCGGATGCAACGGGCCGTGGCATTCTCTCCCTTTATGTTGAGCTTGAATCCCGCATTGCACTCCAGCTGCAGCATGATGCCCACGGAGTTGCGTCCCGGCACCTTGCCCGGTCGCACCGTCGTAATGTTGGCAAACGAATCCCAGTCGAGATCCTCGCAGGGACCGCGAATGCGCTTACCCCCAGCCCCCCCCTTGCCAGCCTCGGCCCCGTCACTGGTGTCCACGTCGGCATCGGGCAGCGTGGCGGACGGCGGAGGGGAGCCAGAGCCAATGCTCGTACTGCGCTTTCGCCGGCGGCCCACGATCTGGGACTTTAGCTGTTCGATGAAGGAGAGTGTCGTGTCCGGGTGGTACTGCCTCGACGACGCCCTGGGCGGGGCTCGGTTGGCCAGGGGTGCCTCATTGGAGCTGTGGTCTGTGGCCTGGATGTGGGTTCGCGAGCTCTGATTGATGTCGGGCAGCGGCACCACTCCCCCAGCTCGATAATCGTTTCTGTCCTCAAAGTGGTCGGCCTCGTGGGGGCTGCGCCACTTTTGGGTGGTCTTGCCGCGCATCAGGACCATCTCGGGACTGTTGGGAGTGTTCTGATGGTGCCAGAGACCATCCTGGGCGTGCAGCTGCTGATAGATCCTGTTGCGGCCCAGCATCTTGCGCACATACCGCTGATAGCGCTCCTTGATCGTCTGATAGTACTTGGAATAGGCCAGATCCAGGTCCGTGGGGTTGGGCTTGGGGCTACGCTTAACCCGGTGCGATGCAGTCCCAGCTGGAATAAACACTGTCTCAAAAGAGTATCTACTGTGGCATCGGAGCTGCTTACTCTCGGCCAAGTGGCTCTGGTGCTCCGCCAGTTCGCGTTGCAGCTGTCGCTGTCGCTGCAGCAGGTAGACGGATCTCAGCTGGCGCAGCTGCAGGGAGCGACGGCGACGGCGATTCCAACGGAGTCGAGGATGCTGGCCCAGTAGACACTGCGGCAGATCCAGGGGCCGCCATTTGCCACCCACGCAGGTGGCGCCCGGCGGACCAACCTGTTGGAGAAGAGACCCACCTCAGCTTCATTTAAAGTTCTTTTTGGGGGTGACTTACCTCCAGGACATATCCCTTGTCGCAGTCATACATGATCTGCTTGTTGTTGACAATCTTCTTGACGTACGGCCGGTAGTCGTAGAGGCCCATGTTGCCCACGAGCAGGACCTTTCCGTTGGGTATGTAGCCCGGAAAGGAGCAGAAGACCTCATCGCACTTGGGCGTCTCGCCCGTCCAGTTGCCAAAGGAGCAGGTGAGCACATAGTCATGCGGATCGGTGACATCCTTGCCCTCCGGGCTGACCAGCTTGAAGCCATCCTTGCACTTGAAGCGCGCCTTCATGCCGTGCTCCGTCTTGGGCGCCAGCACCATGCCGTGCTTGGGCGGACGCGGCATGCTCTTGCAGCGGGCCGGAATGCAGCGCGGTATGATGCTCCAGGTGCCGTTGTTGCAGGTCGGCGGACTCAGCAGGGAGACGGGAAACTCGTAGTTCTCGTCGCACTTCACCTCCAGCGCAGTGCCGTGCTTGACCTTCTCCACGCCGCCCAGCGTCTGGGTGGGCGACTGGGTGGTGGTCGTCGTGGGCGTCACAATGGTCGTTCCGTTCTCGTCTGTGGTTATCTCGATGGGTATGACATAGCCCTGGGATATGGTGGGCACCACGCAGGGGGCCAGACACTCGGGCAGGGCGTTGCGCCAGCGCCCGTCGATCTGGCAGACACTCGACCCCAAGCCGTTGATCATCATCTCGGGCTGGCAGCGGAAGATGATGCTGGCCCCCAGGCCAGTGCCCGCCTCAATGTTCTCAATCCAGCCGTTGTACAGGACACCAGGATGTCCGCAGTTGATCTCTGACAGAAACAGGGTTCCAGCATTAGCTAGGAGAGGATGGATCAGATGGATAATCCCTTACCCTTGCAGGTGGGCAGGGTGCCGCTCCACTTGCGATCGGCCCCGCAGCGACTGGAGCTCTCGCCGACCAGGGTGTAGCCGTAGCGGCACTCGTAGCTCACCACCGAGTTGTAGGCCAGGGTGGTGTAGGTGGCCTTGCCATTCTTGGGATTCTCCGGCGTGGGGCACACCACAGAGGTCACCACTGTATAGGGGGATAGAGAGCGGAGTTAGCAAGGAACTGGGGCAAGGGGGTAAAAGTTACCACAAATCTTCGAGGGAAAAAAAAGCCACTCTTGGCTGGATCCACCAAATAAAACAACTTTGGGCGTTTTGGTTTCGTTTAAATGTTCTGTTTTTGTTTTTTGCTTAAGATTTGCGGTAACTTTTATTTATTCAATCAACATTAATAGGCCAACAACAACAACAAGGTTTTTGCATTAAAATTTGAACAATCTGTCGGTAACGCTAGGATCAATAGATAGTTGGATATTCGGGAAGAGTTTCAACAAGACTGAACGGAGCCCTGATCAAAGTACGACAACGGTTTAATTTTTGTAAATCTTTTTTTGTTTGTTTTTGGGGACGTCTGCCCAGATCAGATCAGATCAGATCAGATCTCTAACTGTGGTTACTGCTTTACGGAAATTCAAAAAGGTGTGTCTGTGTGCCTCGTGCCTCGTGCTTAGGACAAGGACGCTTGGGTGGTGGTTACATTTGCGCTATCCGCTTCGGAGTGGGAATGGAATGGAGTTCAAAGGGAGTTCAAATTACAAATCACCACCGGATCCAATCGAGTCTCAATCTCAGTATACTCACAGACACAGGTGGGCAGCTCCTTGGGCGTCCACGAGCCATCCGACTGGCAGTAGCGCTCGTGCTTGCCCACCAGCTCGTAGCCGGTGCCACAGTTGTAGGTGATCTTGCAGCCGTACGTATAGCACTCGCCGGCATGCCAGCCATAGGCCGGATCCGGTGGCTGGCCACAGGAGCGGGCTGCGAAAATCCAAGCAATATATATGGTTCTTTTAGAGGTAAAGAACTGCACTTACGTTCACACTGTATATCGGGTCCATACCAGCTGGCCTGGTTGTCGATGGCCAGGCACTTGGCTCGGGGAAATCCATTGGTCACATAGCCCGTATGGCAATGGTACTGCACCGTCGAGTCCAGGTCGAAGGTCTCCTGCTCGGGCAGGGCCGAGTTCCGTGCATGCTCGATCTGTGGTGGCTTCAGGCAGTAGACTGCCCGAGAAAAGCGAATCAAAAAAAGGAAATTAAATACAGATTTCTTTACTTACTGTTCTGCTTGCAGGCTGGCTCGGCGCCGGCCCAGTTGCCATCGGCCTGGCACAGACGGCTCTGCAGGCCCACCACATGATAGCCGTGGGGACAGGCGTAGGAGGCGCGCGCCCCAAAGTGGCGACCGGCGACGGTGACCTGACCCAGAGTGGGTTGTGCCAGCTCCGGACACTCGCGGTCTAAGAACAAAAGGACTCGGTGAGTAAGGGAAGCCAGAGGGATGTCCAGGTCCTTGGGGTACCTGGCTTGATGCAGGAGTTGCCGCAGACGCCGTCGCACAAGCACTTCTTCTTCTTGCTCTTGCAGTCCTCGTCCGAGGAGCATTTTCTCAGGCACTTCTGGCCCAAGAGCGTGGCCTGCTCCTCATCCCTGGGACACTCGGTGGATGGCGAGTTGCGCGGGTTCTTGTAGACGCGTCCATCATCGTCCGATTCCAGGGAGTCATCGTCCTCATCCCAATCGTCGTCGTCGTCGTCCTGCTGGGGTATCTCTGTGGTGGTCTGGACACTGGTAGCCGCTGTGCTGGTCGGCACAGAAATCACTGAAAGCAACCAAGCCACAGTTCAAAGCAGATCAACAAATGCCCGCGGACAGCTGTTGCCAGCACCCACCCCCACCCGCACCCCACCGCAAAAGAAAACAGCAGCAGCCACCCCCTATCGAGTGTTCTGTTGTGATTCCGGATTCGCTCCGCCTTGCCTGGTGGCAAAAACATTGACCTATTTCCCCCGATGCCTGCTCCAGATGCGAGTCGTTTCCAGCATCATTCGGGACCTGCGCATTGCCCGCCTGCTTATATAACCCCAGCAGCATATACATTTTTCAGCCAAGCCACATAGAAAATTCTACAATTTCGAGCCAGTTTTTCCTTCTCCAGATTCGGGTTTTCCTTTCCCACACTTCCTTGGGCCATCGTTAATTAATTAATTAATTAATAGTAACCTTTGTACACCAGAATGGTGGCCACCAGACACTGCAGCAGCAGACGATTCATTTTGATTATTTCCAATTAGTTTTGTTTGCCTTGGATTTTCCTCTTTGCTTTCGATCTATAGCATTTTCGCACCGATTTTCTTACAGGAGAACTTTTTAAATCTTTTCTACGCTTGTGGCTCTGAGCCACGAGACCACACACTTTGGCGGAAAAACACGAAATGCAGCCAGCCCAGCTGCTGCTGCGAGACGAAAGGCTTTTCCAGCTCTCCGACTTTGACAGATCAAGAGAGCAGCAGCCAATTTGTGACAGCTCGCGATGGTCCTGTCCTGGTGGTGGGTGGATGCCTCCAATGTGCATTCTTTTGCGATTTCCTTAAAGAGCAATTTACTGGCTTATTTTATCCAAAATTATAGCATACCTATGAGGGGTAAGTCTTTAACAAAAAAAAATTATTTTAAAATTTAAAAATAATATAATCATTTGATTTTGTTTCTATGGGTTTGAATCATATATATTTAAATTAAAATCTTGAAAAAATTATTTAATTGAAAAAAACCAAAACAAAATATTTTTTTTTATTTAAATCTATAAATTGAATATTTCTAGCATCCCATTATTTATTTAAAAATAATGCTAGCCGCAAATTTCCATCTTATGTGTAAACATATCGACTTTCTCTAGCCCTACCTGTAACGGTAATTTTCGGAAAGCAAAAACAAAATTATTTTAAAAATTAAAAAAAGAATATAATTGTCTATTTTTGTTTCTGTAGATTTTTAAAATTATTTAATTGAGAAAACCAAAACGTAATATATTTTATATCTATAAGTTTAATATTTTGAATATACCATAATATAATTTGTTTAAAAATTAAAGCTAGCCGAAAATTCCCTTTTTCTATATAAAACTATCCACTTTCCCCATTACGAACCGCTGCATATTTCTCTAGCCCTACCTGTAACGGTAGTTTTCTGAAAGCATTTTCAACTGCTTTTTATGGGGCTTTTTCCAAACGGAACGGGGGTTGTGGTTGTGCAGCCCTCGCCGCAGAGCTTTTGCGAGAGCATTGAAGAAAGCTTTCACTAGACGCTCGTCGCTCGCTCGCGGGCATACAATTTTCCATCATCGCTCACTCACTCACGGGCAGAAGCAGTGAAAACGCACAGCACCGAGCACCGAGCACCGACGACGGCTACGCACAGAGTCACGGGAAAAACTATCCAAAGCGCGCACAAGCAAATACAAAAAAAATACAAAAAAAAAAAGAAAAACACGCACACACACTGAAAAAACTAGACTCTTTTTTAGACGAAAATGTCTTTGGGGCAGCAAGAGTGTAACAAACATTTTGATTAAGCAATTAATTGAGCAAAGTGCAAGTGCAGTGGGTGGAAAATGTTTTAGATTCGGTTCGGTTACGGGTTCGGGTACGGGTACGGGTACGGGAACGTGCTTGGGGGTACGGATACGGGTACGGGTACGGGCACGATACGGCGGGGGCGCATGTGAAAAGCGCGTAAAGAAAAGTAAGTGCCAGAAATTTGTGTATTAAAATAAATCAACTAACCAACTAAACGATGCATACACACACACACACACACACACACGGCGTTTAGTGTATGCATATAGGCCCGTCTGTGTACTTATGGTGGCTCAGTGTGAGTGGGGGCATCTGCCAGAGAAAGGGGAAAAGCGAAAGGTTTGATACATTAATTGATATTGAACCATTTCGAAATACATCCGCGACAAAATGTCGAACCAGAAAAACATATAGAAGTATCTCTCGGTGGTGTATATAGGGAAATGTATTTTTAGCCACTGTGAAAGAATTTAAATTGAATGCGAAAGACACGAAATTATGTGTGTGTCTGTCCGAGCGATTGAACATATTTTGATATCCAATAAATACTTAAATACAAAAAAAAAAACAGGAAAAAAACGAACATATTTAGCATCTATAGAGATTTTGATAGAAGGAGAGACAGAGAGCGACAGTCGAGGGTGAAAGGGAGAGAGGGAGAGGGAGAGGTAGAGCTCGCGCGTCAACAATTTTCAAGCGTGTACACAAAAATCCAGCCAAGCGCATTGCCCGCAATAAATCCGAGACGAGACCCAGACCCAGACCAGCCGACAGACCCACCACCCAGCCACCCAACCAGCCATCAACCCAACCACCCATCAACCCAAACCAGGCCAGTCCGGCCCACTTGGCCAATGCCAATTCAAACGCAGAAAATCTCTATAAAGTTCAGTTCCAGCAGAGAGCAGAGAGCATGCGTTCTACCTGCCCGAGCTTTCGCTCTCTCCGCCGCTCTCGCGGGCTCTCTGGCACTCTCTGCGCCTCCCGCACAGGAAGTGCTCCGAATGCCTGGCAGGACTTTGTTTTTGTCATTGACCTGTTGTGGGAAAAGATATGCTAATCCATCAAATACCACATATATGCAAGCAAAAAGGGATTTTCAATGAAAACTTGAGATAAATCTGAGGCATGCCAGATTTATCAGCAAGGACTTAATCGATATGGCTAGAGCACCATCGAAGGCACCAACTAGATCCCTTAACAGCTGTTGCCGTAGACCCATTAATCAATCGAAAGTGGGATTATATCTATGAAAAATGTTTTATAATTTATCCTTTAATGCATTTCAGGACATCCATAGTCAATTTTAAGTTAACTAGAATCAAACAGAGGCTCCAGCCACCTCACATCATGGGCAACGTGTGCAGTTCCGGCCAGAAGAAGAAGAAGGACAAGGACAGTGGCTCCGAGAAGTCCGATGAGTGAGTTCCTTTCAGGGGGCCACGAGGAAACCCAAGCTAATTGATTATGTTTCCAGCTCCCCACCTTACCAGGAGGCAGACAAGAAGGACACAATGATATCCCATGATATGGGCAGTGAGAAGCGAGCCCCACTGGCCGCTGTGGAGGCTCTGCCAGAGACGACCCCAGCGCCAGAGGCCAATGGCAATCAGACACAGCCTGTGGCACCGCCGGCCCAGGCAAAGCCCGCTGCCACGGAAAAAGGTGAGTTGGCAGGATGATCCCTCCGAATTTATACTGAAAATGGCTCTCTCGACAGACTCCAACACCACCACACCGCAGGGGGCGCTGGCGCCCAGCGATGTGGCCAATGCCAATCCGGGCATGGGAAATCTGAGCATGCTGCAGGGCAAGCCACCGCCTGGCCGCAAGATCGAGCGGGACAAGAAGATCGTCATCTATATACTGGCCGACAACAGCACCGAGTACAAGAAGCACAAGCGCGTCATCTACAGCCTGTACAAACATTTCAAGAGCAAGTGCCAAAGCCGGGGATTCGACTTCATCATCGCCGATGTCCATGACAGCGAGGAGCATGTGGAGCAGACCAATGGCAATGCCAAGAAGGATTTCACCCGCCTGCAGGAGGTCAAGAGGTGGACCCAGACCCCGCTGGAGGCCCAGGGCGGCCATGAGGAGGCCGCCAATTGCCTGTGCGAGATTGCGCGCCATTCGGCCGGAGCCTACATCATCCCCGTGCTCTTCCTGGGCTCCACCCTGGGCACACCGATGCTGCCGCTGACGATCGAGAGTCAGGACTTCACCTCGGTGCTGGGCACCGCCAGCGATGCGGAAAAACTGCTCCTCGAGAAGTGGTACACCATAGACAATTCGTATCAGCCGATGTGCCATCGCCTCTACACGCAGCAGATCGACCCGTACTCCACTCAGGTGAACGGGGAGCTGAACGAGCTGCTGGCCGTGCTGCTGCGCCTCTTCTCGGACGACGTCAAGGACTCCTATCTGACCACTGTGGTGGAGCAGGAGATCAACAACACGGTGCTGATGAGCCAGGAGCTCGCCAAGCGCTGCATTTGGATTCAGACGGGGGCCCACTACTCGCGGGCGCCGGAGAATGCCAGCCAGCTGGAGCTGGAGGTGCTGCGTCGCATCACCCGCATCTATGCGGAGCTCAAGAGCCAGCTGTGCGAGAAGAATCTGATTCGCCTGCTGCCCACCATGAACATCCTGGACGAGGAGCTGTCGGCCGTTATCGAGAGTCTGCTGGACAAGTCGCTGGCCGCCATCTTCGAGGAGCATCAGCAGAAGAGCAGCATACCCTACAACACGCTGGGCGTGGACAGGGTCCTGCTCGAGGAGCTCCAGCTCATCGGCCACTACTCGAAGCTGCTCGCCCAGAACTCGGCCAACTTTGACATCATGAACGATGTGAAGCGCTACATACGCGACTCCACCGCCCAGCCCCTGGTCGTGTCCGGCGATCGGGGGAGTGGCAAGAGCGTGCTCGTCTCCAAGATAATGGAGAACGTGCATCGCTGGAAGCCCGAGGCTCAGCTGATATTAAGGTAGGCCAAGTGCCCAGATCATGAGGCTCCTGCTAACACATTTCCACATCCCTTAACAGATACGCCAACCTGAGTGCTCGCTCCTCGGATCTCACCTCGCTGCTGGGCTCCATGGCCAATCAGATGTCGGTGCTGGAGACGGGCCAGCAGTGCCAGGTGCCACACGTAAGTGAATGCCATGAAGCAGCCTCCGGCATCAGCCAGATTAATGCCCTTCCCTCCACAGACCCTGGAGGGCTATGCCGGAGCCATTCGGGATATTCTGGGACGCCAGCAGCGGCTCTTCGTCCTCATAATCGACGGCGTGGACGAGCTGCAGCGCGATGCGGCCTTGGACTGGCTGCCACAGCAGCTGGGCAACTCGAAGCTCATCCTGACCGTCAGCGAGCTGGAGGAGGAGCAGAAGGGGGAGGAGGCGGTGCAGGATGAGGATTCCTTTGATATGCTCGGCGCGCTGGCGCAGCTGGGCATACCGCAGCGGTGCTTCCTGCGCCTGCGCCAGTTCACTGAACGCCAGTGGCACGATATACTCAGCTCCGGCGGCGGCGACTTCTACGCTGCGAATGGGGCCCTCAAGTTGCCCGACGAATGGAAGTCGCTGCACGGCAAGACGCCCTACCATGCCAAGTCGCTGTGGTGGCTGGCCTGGCTGGGGCATGTGGCGCAGCCGATCAGCGAGATCGGCGACATCTCCAGTCGGATACTGCAGGTGCTGGAGACGAAATTCGCGGCGGATCAGGTGGAGCTGCTGCTGCTGATAGTGCGGCTGTCGCCGTGGGGCATCAGGGAGAGCGACTGCCTGGGTGTTTTCCAAAAGATGACGCAGCTGGAGGCGCAGGTCGCCTTCAAGGTATGGTCCAAGTTCTGCTGGCTGATGGGACCAATGCTACTAGGTCTTAAGAATATTAGGATAGCGGACAGGAGCTTTGGACGCGCCGTCCTGGCGAGGTATGCGCAGAAGCAGTGGCTGGTACATGAAGCGCTGCGGGACTACTTCGACCGGCAGGACAGCGAGTTCAAGGGTAGCCAAGGTGCCAACACGTAAGTCTCCACACTCTCTCTCTCTCTCTCTCTCTGTCACCGAGAATCTACGAAAAATCTCCTGTTTGCAGCTACAATTACCAGAAGTACTTAAAACTGCCTTATCATCACTTCTGTGCCGTGATCGAGGACAAGCCGGCGGCGCACAAGATCGACATACTCTTCAATTGCTTTTACTTTACGGACCTCCAATGGATTGCCAACAAGGTGCATGCCACGGGGCCGGACCATCTGATGCACGACATCCTCCATGCCGAGTGGCTGGCCGCCGTTGGCAGCGACGGATCCACCGGCTATGTGCATATCAATTTCCTCAAACAGTTTCTCGTCCAGTATCTGCACGAGCTGAGCTACGACGGCCAACAGTTCTATACGCTTATGAAGTACTATCTGAAGACGCGTTTCAGGGAGTCGTCCGCCCTCAAGGACGACCAGAAGATACGCTCCTGGTGGGAGTACACCAACGAGCTGGAGTTTGCCTTCCTCGAGATACTCAATGCGGACCTAGACGCCGAGAATGGCAATGGGCAGCCAGAGCGGGCCGATGCTGCTGGCGATAGCGACGCCCCGGCCGCCGCTACTGTCAAGGGCTACGATCTGCTGATGAATCTGCCCCAGCCGGGCTGCTATGTGGCCTCCCTGTGCACGGAACGGGCCGAGATCTGCATCTGGGACGTGAAGAACTGCTGCCGCATCAGAGAGCTCCAGGGCATCCAGCAGCCGACGGCGATGTGTCCCGTTGGTAGCTACGAGGCGGCGGTGCTTTGTCGCCGCGAGATTCGCGTCATCAATCTGGATGAAGGAAAGTTTAAGGTAAGTCTTTCAGCTTAAATCTGCACTCAAAGCTAAGAGTCGTGTGATTGATGATCCTTTCCTGGTTTAGGTCACACTCAAGGGCGTGATGAACCAGAAGATGCCCTACTTCGGTCTGCATGACCAGAATCATTTGGTCTGCCTCTCCCGCAATCGGATGTACGTGAATCTCATGAATCTGGATTCGGGGGATTGTGTGACCACCTTCAAGGCTGGCGAAGATCGTTTCCTCAACTCCTTGCTGGTCTCTGGCGATGGACGGTAAGTGAAATTGGTTTGAATCGTGTGAATCTGGAGTGGAAACATTATCATCATTATCTGCAGCATCCTTGTCTGTGGCGATGAGACGCAGAAGCCCTTCCCCTTGCTCGTCTGGCATCTGTCGCAGCGGAAACTGCTCTACGACCTGCGCATACCCCACCATGACTTTATGACCTCACTCTCGGCCATCACCCATGAGGGTTCCTACGTCTGTGTGGTGGCCAAGGAGTTGAATGAGCCGACAACACCGAATTTCATCGTGGTCTATGACCTTCAGAGCGGAACTCTGTTCAAGAAGTGGAAGCCCAGCTGCAATACCGTCTCCCTGGCCATCTCGCAGCTGAATGCCTGTGTTATAGCTGGTCTAGAAGATGCCAAAATAGTCATCTGGGATCTGGTCACAGGCAACTGCAAGTCCACCCTGATTGGCCACAACGCACCGGTGACGTTCTTGAAGCTGGATCCCCTCGGCAAGGTGCTGGTCTCCTACGACAAGGAGGGGCGCGACAGTGCCATCCGCATGTGGGAACTGAACTCAGGTGGGTCTTTGTCTTCACACTTTCTTATGCAGAGTTTCTCTAATTTGTTCGTTCTTGTGGCAGCCAAATCGCTGGCAGTGTTCAAGCCACCCGCGCAGGTGAGCACCTGCGAGATACTGCCCAACGGAGCCTACGTTGTGCTGGCCCTCAAGGATCGCAATGCATTGCTTACGCTGGCGCTGAAGAACTACGGCGGCGGCTCCGGCGACGCTCTGGAGGATGACTGCGGCACATTGTATGGCAATCCCGATAATCAGCACAAAGTTTTCGACTTGAGTAATTAAATTAAATCAATTAAAGTTAGTTATCATTATTCAAATTATAAATGAAGCTCTCCTCCTACAAGAAAGGAAACCAAAGGAAAAAGGAAAAAAGAATTTTGAACTATTATAAATACGGCAAAGAAATTTCTCATGCATAATTCATTAGTTGTATGTAAAATTCTTTAAACAAATCTTACCAAATGTACAAACAATGCAAAGAAAATCCAAAGAAATTATTAATTTAAAAATCCACTCGGTCCGGCGCATGTTTCATTTATGGTTTCTCGATTTCTGGCTTATGTGGTAGCAAATAGATACAGCAGATTCTTAGCAAATTGAACGATCTCGGTGCCACCAAGCTTGGATGTACCATAGATGCGGTCCACGAATGTGATGGGCACCTCGGCAATGGTGTAGCCGTGCTGGCGCGCTCGCACCAACATCTCCATTTGAAAGACGTAGCCCTTGGACACACAACTCGCGATGCACTTCTCTAGGACATCCTTCTTGTAGAGACGGAACGAGCCCGTCAGGTCACTGGCATTGGGGCGCAGCAGAACCTGTGAGAGGTAGTTGGCGCCGCGTGAGATGAGCTTGCGCTTGAAGTCCCAGCCATAGACACCGCCGTCTCCGGCATAACGAGTGCCCGAAACTATGTCATAGTCGCCCTTCTGCTGCAGCTCGATGAACTCCGGTATAAACTTGGGCTGCGTGGGGTTAGATTCGGTTACACGTCACACGGTGGGTGGTGTTATCTATGCTCACATGATGACTCAAATCCGCATCGATGATAATTATAAAATCTCCGGTGGCATGTTTGATCCCATGAATATAGGCTGTCCCCAAGCCCAGCTTGGAGCCACGTGGACGCAGGATAATCCTATCCTCGCCGTAGATGCCCTGCAGATCCTTGGCCACATCCAATGTTCCGTCCGGACTGCCATCGTCTATCACAATCACCTCGTATTCGTATCCACTAGAGAGAGAGGGAACTTTGTAAAGTCATTTCTAGTCTGCTTTGGAAGCGCTACTCACCTGGCCTTCATGTATTTCACAATCAGCCATATTATAATTGGTAAATTGTCCTTTTCGTTGTAGGTGGGCAGCAAAATGCTGTATTTGTGGGCATTTGTTGGCATTTTTAAGCCGTGTAAATACAATTCTTGAGCCAATTAGAGCAGTGTTGGTAACTGCCCGGGTCAAACAGCTGACCGCCTCAAGATGTATCGATATAGTGTTTTAAAAAAACTTTTTCAATTAAAGAGAATTACAGCTTAAAATAAAACATGCATTATAATATTAAAAGTAAAACATTAGCAGAAGCTATACAAATTTACATACAAACATACATTTTTTTCAAAAATTGCAAAAACATCGTGTGTCGCTGGCACCATCGATTGTTTTTGCAGATCTGCAACACTGGCCGTCTGCTCTGGGGTCGTGATTGTTTTAAGTTTTTTAAAAGTTATTTAACGTTATTTATAAACTCTGTCGTGTGTGCGAGGTCGTGGCCGTGTGCATGTCCGGCAGCGTAATTTCGTGTGTTTTTAAATCTTCAGAATGGCCAAGAAAATACCATTTAATGTAGTATTTGCCTCAGGTAAACAAGCGGCGCCATGGAATATTCCACAACAATACATTTTACCTGCTTTTAATTCTTGATATAATTTTGTTTGTTTTATGTTTTGTTATATGATTTTTCTTTCATTTTGTTTTAGCGACTGCTGCTGTTCTGTTCTGCATGTAAGCATCCGTTCACCGTCCCCCCTTACCCATGTCGTATTCCCTTTTGGGTGCACTTGAGAAATCAATACAGCACGCTAAAATATGTACAACGTCTGGTGCAGCAGGACGTTAGATTTTAAAGAGCATTTCGGACAGACTTAAAGCTAATTTATTTACGGGCATACATTACATTTGGGGTTTTCAATTTGCCTCAGTTTCAGGTAATTTGTTATGGAACATTGCACAGAGAATCAAGCAAACTACCTAGCAACGACGCTTTAAATACCCTAGAAGATCAAGTCTAAATTGATTACCCTTCTCCTTGAAAGGGTGTACAACCCACTGCAACCTCCATATATCATGGTAATTTTGACAGATTGTCATAATATGTCTGGACCTTTTTGGGTGTCTGCAAATCCAATTAGAGATGCGGGCATAGATTTACTATTGGCAGTGAGCCAAGCGTTTTATTTTGCTATGTACACCCATATACTCCTCCCGAATAGCCTCCGTAGCCCTTGGCAGATGTGACAGAGTTATTTACTTGGCCTGTTCCTGCTTTCTCTGCCGCCTATACTTCAGCTTGCTCAAGAGCGATGAAACGGGGGAGATGATGGTCAATACATAGACCAACGATGTGACCAGCATCATGCCGGGAATAAAGTCGTTGTCCACATGTTTCGTGAAGAACTTCGAGTAGTAGCCCAAGTAGGTGGCGCCCATGCCTAGCGAAAAGGTGACCAGGCCGAACAGGTTGTGGCGGAAGCGCAGCTCCGAGGGGGGGAACAGCTTCAGGGCCAACTTTGGCTGGAAATAGTTGGCCAGTCCACCCACAATACTGGCGGCGCAGAAAAAGGAAGCAGTGGCGCCTGCAACACAAGAAATTTACATAGATTAGCATTAGCGTCAAGGAGCCAATGGGCCATAATGTGTATCCGAAAGACACTCACCCACGCGCCCATGCCAGGTGTTGAAGTGCACCTCCTTGCTGGAGAACTTGCTCAGGCCCCCCAGTAGGACCATGGAGCCGCCAATGATTTGCAGGATGCCATGGAAACGCGACTTGTTGCGGTGCGACAGCCAGCGGGTGATGGGGTTAACCTTATAGTGTGACATCATGGCCTGGGCTATTAGGACGTGGAACTGTCCCAAGGGAAGGGAATTACCGTTTAGTGGGATCGATAAGATAAACGCTGTGTTCACTCTGACAAGTGGGCATTATAGTGTTCAGATTCTTGTCAAGTCGCTACTCACACCAATGCCGGTCATAAACATATGCATGGCCGTATCCTTGAAGTCCAGGCTGCGGGCCAGGACAAAAAAGAACGTGGCCACCAAGAAGATCAGCATATGATTAATGCTGTTCAACAGACTTTGTATCTGCAGCCAGACGGCACCTCCAGTTTGGCCTTTTGCCATGATTTCGTGCTTAAATTTGATGCGCAGGGCGACTAAAGAGTGACTAAATTCAAGCAGAGCTGGCACGTCACTTAAATACAAAGCAGTATCACAATGTGAGAGTCAAAGTAAAAAGTATTGTGGTCATTCCGACTACTGGATACCCTCTAAGATTAATAAGTAGAACAGTGCCCACGCGGACTAAATAAACGACGTTTATTATATATATTTTCCATGGCTACAGTACATAACAGCCAAAGTTATAATATTAATAAGATTCAGGGAAAAACAAAAGGGACATTTGTGACCATGACTATACTCACAAATACACCCTTTTTCTCCATTTGTAATGGGTATAAAAAGAGCAGAAACGAGATACGCGTTTTTAGGTGCGCGTGGCTCACAGTTAGAGAGAGAACGTCACAGCAAAGAGAGCGCGCTCTTCGCGATCAGCTGTTGAGCTGCTCAGCCGCTCTCCCGTTAACAGCAGCTGTTAATTAGTTTGTTGCTATTTTCAGATGAGGATGTTAACTTTCCGGCCAGCGAACTGAATACACATGGACCCACTGTGCATGGCTGGAGGAGCACGGTGGACGGCACCCTGACCACACATGACATAATTCTACGTTTCCAGCAGCCGGCCAAGATCTACCGCATACAACTCCTAGCCCACCAGTATCTCATCCGTAAGTCAAAGTGCAAAGTTCACGTCTAAACTTATTTGACGATAATTCTCTTTCCGTCGACAGCGGAGAAAGTTGAGCTCTGGCTGCACTATTCACCCAAGTCGTTGCCCAGCACACCGTCCTCGCAATACTTTGATTTTCTTGGCTTTGTGGCTCTGAACGATAATGCCAACTCAAACTACAAGTCCCGGGAGCTACAGAGCGTTACCGTCACGCCGAGGCGGGGCACACATCTGAAGCTGCGTCTCATCGGATCCCAAGACAATGAGTACAACAGAACGGGGCAGATCTCCCTGCTGGCGGTCAACGTGCTGGGGGAGGATCTGGACGTGGGCACTAGTAGCAATGGCAATGGCAACGGGAATGGCGAGGAGCACATTGCCAGCGAGGCCCCACCCTTGGACACGGCCACCGGGGAACTTGCCTTGGCCTCCATTTGTGATGACCTGCTTTTCTCCATGTACGTGGAGGAGTCCATTGTGAAGTACATCAGGGAACTGGAGCAGCGTAAAACGCTGGCAGTCAGCTCGGAAAGATTTGAATACGCCCGGAAGCTGAAGCTCTGCATGACAGCACTGCGGACAGCGGGAGAGCGTTTGGGCCGCTATTCGCTGGCCAAAAGACAAGCGGTGCAGCAGGAGGACTTCACCACAGCCAAGCTACGGAAGGAGCAGATGGAAATGTATCGAGCGTCTGTGCTGAGGCAGCTGCAGGTGCAGCAGCTCCTGGAGACGCAGGGCGTCCAAAGCTCGAATGATCAGAGCTGTGAGATCTATGCAGGAGGAAAGCCAAGTCTGCCGCCAGCTCCGAGTCTGCAGGAAGTGGCTCACGCCTTGGCTGAGGCGGCCTTAAGTCCCAAGAGCATTACCAGCCTGAGTCAGGACGATAAATCTTCGACAGATGGTTCTTTGGGGCAGGCTAGCAATGAGAGTGTGGTGGCCGTGCCAATGTCATCTGTCCCAGTCTCCACAGTACCATCTGGCCTGCATGCCACACCCACGAATACTGGTGGTTGGAGGAAGTCGCATGACGAGATACCTCAATCCCCGCGCCTACCATCGCGCCACAGTTCGCCCATGTGCAGCCGCCAGGGATCCCTGCGGCGACGCAACAAGAGTGTCCCGCGCAACTCATACGAGGACTACGAGGAGCGCGCCATACCCACATTGAGACAGTGAGTAACGCAGTCCAACTTTCATATAGGCAATCCATGTGCGTAGATAGGACTTAAAAAAACAACTGTCAATAATTTAGATATCTATCGATGTTTTTCCTCATACAGTGTTGCATGATAGACCATCGACAGTCGATAGTTGTAGTCATCGTTTGGGCTGTTTGCCAACACTAACAAGCATTTTTCCATAGACCAACACTAACCAACCGTCGAATGTTTTGAAATCTTTTGTTGATTGATGTACGTTTTACTTTCTTTTTTCCTAACCCGTTAACCGTAACCGTAAACGTAAACGTTGCCATTCCGTAAACACAAAAACAAACAAATCGTTTAGTTCAAATACCAATGAATTTTTAAGGGAGTGCCAAGGCAATGCCCTGCTGGAAGCAGATCCAAACCGGGGACGTTCGCGCCTCAACGATCGCGAACGTCGCCAGGCAGCCCTTCCCATTCTGGTCTTTGGCAGTGAGCTGGTAAGAACACTATTTTCACCCACTGTAAATCACAAAACACCATTTAAACTAAATGTTTCGATTAGGTGGAGCAATTCTATTCGCGGCAGTTTCAGGATCGCGAAGATGGCTTGATGCGACTGCGGAACTTTCTGAAAGAGCTGGAGGTGGTGGAGGTGGCTAGCAACGAGCACGCAGCCAGTCCCAATAAGGTGGCACGCAGTGCGGCCCTGCTGCTACATCGAGCCGTGCGGGACGCCGTCTATTCCGTGTTTAGCCAGGCCACGGAAACGGTTCGCGTCCTGTTCCTGGAATATGTGCCAGGACGTGTCTCACCCAGTGAAGTGGCACGTTGTGTGGACCGCCTGCTGCCCGAACTGCTGGCCAAGTCCGGCGATCCTTCTGCCCGCCTGCACACCCTGGCCCAGCACACCATACTCAGCATTGCCGCCTGTCCGGAAGTAGCCGAACAAAGTCTGGTCGCTCCGGCCCTCTCGCGAAGCGTGGGCTCCGGCACCCACCAGCGTCTGGCCATGAGCCGACTGCAAATGCTCGAGCAGTTGGTGCACACCCAGGGCATCAGCACGGACAAGCACAGTGGACTGACCTGCCGGGCACTCTCGGAATGCGGCTGTTCTGGCATCCACCATCCAGCCGAGCCCGTGCGCAAGGTGGCAGAGCGTATACTTCTCCTGGTATACAAGATCAATCCTCGCATGGTGCGCAAGCAGCTGCCTCCCGACGATGACATCACTCGTCGCAATCTCCTGTACAGACAACTGTTCACCGAATTCGACAAGCTGGACCTGGACCGCAAGCAGGAGCTGCTCGAGGCCAGCAAATATGTGGGGGGACACAGTTCCGGGGATGCAGCCACTTCTCCGCCAGACAAGCCCACAACCAGTTCGGATGCCTCGCGTCTGCTCAAAAGTAAAAGCGGCCAGGGACTGGGTCTTGCTGCCAGCTCCAGCAACGGGTATGCCAGCTGCAATGGTAAACAGCAATACAATGAGCAGCTGAAACGTTCTATGCTGTCCGCATCGAATTCTCGCAAGGGGTCTGCCTCCAATTCGGAATCCACCGAGGACAACACACCTAAGATGTACGTAAAGAGCGACGATGTTCCCTTTTTGAAGGTAGGAATACATAAATGTGATTCTTTCAGACATTGTCCTTTCTGTGACTGGTCGTGTTCTGGAAGTGATGCCACCCAGCTGGATCGACACTACTGGAAGGCCTGTCCGTTCCTCACCAGGTGCCCCCAATGCAGTCAAGTGCTGGAGGTAGCCGCCCTCAACTATCATCTGACCAGTAAGTAAACGACAAACATTCCATCAGATTCAATGGATTAATGTTCGTTTTATTGCACAGCGGAATGCGATGCCAAGGAGAGCTATGTGGTCTGCACCCGCTGTACGGAATCGGTGCACAAGCAGCTCTACGAGCTGCATCAGATGGAGGACTATTGTCGTGGTAGGAGTGCAATCAACGAGGCGATTACGATCGTTTATTACTGATAATGTTTCGCTTTTTAGAACTGAAAACTGGCGCGGCTCGCTGTCCGCTCTGCCATGACGATGTGCACTTACCTCTGGATGGCGGCTGGAAGTTGCATCTCCTTAGCGCCGCCGGATGTCCCGGAAATATACGCAAAAAGAATCCAAAGAAATCAAACTGAATCAAAGTCAATCTACTCGATTAATCGGCATATGTAGCGAATTTACTAGAGCAACTATACTAATCAGGATGCCTAAAATATATATATAAAATAATATATATATATATTATATGCAACATTCCGGCTGCAGTGGCGTTAAGCGTTAATTAAATCAATTTGTTTTACACTCTACATTCCTTTTAGACACATTTTGTTATGCGAATTAGTTAATTCAAAGATACGATTAGTTTATGTGTAGTTTCTTTTGTATGTTTTTTACGCAATGTGATTTGTTAAGTATGACACGAATTTTCGAAACGTCCTTACAATAAATACGGCCCATCCAAACAGTTTTAAATCAAACATTTGAATTTTCCATTTGGCGGTAAATCTCTAACTGCCCAGCCCTGGTAAACCGTAGCACTGGCCGTACAACTCGCACGCACGGAGACAGATCCTCGAGCTATTGTTGTCAGTTTTTGGTCACCGGAGCCTCATGTGTTTACTGTCAACCCAATAACAGGGCTTTGAGGATCCATTTGGTTAGTCTCAAAACGACATTCATAACGACAACAAGTCTATACAAAACACGTACAAAAATACAAACAAATATTAGCAATGCCGCCCTATTGTTGTGGTGGACGGCGCTGTGCAAAGGATCTGCAGGCGCTGAAGGATGGCGATGGCGATGACGCCAACACCAAGGATACCATTTACACGACAGCCTCCGACTATGAGCGTCCGCTGACCCTCAAGTTCTATGCTCGTCACGATTGGCCGTACTTTAATTGCACTCCGGAGGAGATTCGCAAAATGCGTGAGAAGCTCGATCCGGAGTCACTGAAGATAGCTGCCAGACTGACGGACCTCGGGAGCCAAAGCAGCAGCGAGTACATTGTGCGGCTGAAGAAAGTGGAGCATCCCACGGCACAGCCGATGACGGAAAATCAGATCTATGGCTGGTATCAAGATCGCGCTTACCGTTACCTAAAGCGTGATCGTGGCATCTTTGTCTTTCCACACGAGAATGATCCTTATATTCAAAAGATTCTATACTGCAAACTGAATAACAATCGTGAGGCTTAACACGAAATAATTTCACAAATTTAGTTACGTTTAAAGAATAATTAAAAGAATTAGCTGTTGTCCAGGCCACAACATTTGTTCATTGTTTTTCACACTCTCACTCTTAATTACAGTGCCTGGCACTGACAGACACCCTCCATGCTGTCTGTGCGTTCCATTCTGTCCGCAATTCTCGAAAGTATAAAACGAATTTTCGAAACGTCCCATCCAAACAGTTTTAAATCAAACATTTGAATTTGCCACTTGGCGATAGTTATTCGATATTTCGCACGCAGTTGAATAAACTGTCGGCTTGGCATTCTGCCAATTAATGTGAATAAAATAAACTAGCCATTGCATACAAGTGCAGCAAACCAACTGCATCGGCTATAAATAACACAACTATGTACAATTAATTAATTAACTATTGCGCGCAGTACCAGGGCTGCAAAACAACCCCCCAGAGGCAGCTGTGCCTGCTCTGACGGTGTGTCTGTGTGGGCTTGTGTACGTGTGCGAAGCGTGAAAAAAACAGCCGGCGGCAGCGGCGGCAACAGAGGCGGCAGCAAAAGAAATAGTTTTTTTATTGCAATAAAAATAAATGTGAGCTGTAGCAGAGCCCGCGCCGTATTTATTCCAATCCATTTTCACTCGCTGTACGGTGCAAATCTAGACAAAAATGTGCTAAAAATCATTTAAATTACATCAGGCGCTGCTATTATCAAACCCCACTCCACTCCGCCGCCCTTCTTGAGCGTCTTGGCTCGCGTGTTTTCCGTGTAGATTACAATAGTTTAGATTCCCGATTCGGCAGTACCCTGGCTGCACGTGCGTCACGCCACCCAAGAGCCTCAAAATGCAGGAGCTATTGAAGAGAATTAGGGACTACAAATACCTGAGCCGGGCGCAAATCAATGGATTCGACAACTATAAGGTAGGTGGAGAAGGCGAAGAAGGATGGATCCAAGCCAGTTCTTCAAAGACCATCTATTTATAGTTTGCGTACCTGATGAACATACGAATGCATTGTTAAATTAACCATTTCTGTACGCTCATGTACATATTTCTTACAGTACAGCGCCATAGACACCTCCCCGCTGAGCCAATACGTAATGCATCCGTTCTGGGATTGGCTGGTCAAGGTTTGTGGGCCAACAGGCTTTGCTTGAGTGCAATAAAAATCAATATTTTTAATTGACAAATGCCTCTCGACGGCCTATTTCAGTTCTTCCCGCGCTGGTTTGCGCCCAATTTGATGACGTTCCTGGGCTTCCTGTTTAGTGCCATGAATCTGGTGCTGCTCTCCTACTATGATTGGAATTTCGAGGCCAGCTCGGGGGAGGAGAACACCACGCCGATACCGACATGGGTCTGGCTGTGCACGGCCGTGAACATCTTCCTCGCCTACACTCTGGACGGGATCGATGGCAAGCAGGCGCGCCGGATCGGGCTGTCCGGGCCACTGGGCGAACTCTTCGATCATGGCCTGGACTCGTACACAGCCATGCTGATACCCACATGCCTCTACAGCATATTCGGTCGGAGCCGGGTCTATTCCGTGCGACCGATGCGCATGTACTATGTCTGCCTGACGGTCTACTTCAATTTCTTTGTGTCCCATTGGGAGAAGTACAATACGGGCATATTGTACCTCCCCTGGGGCTACGACCTCAGCATGTGGGGCAGCACTGCTATGTACTTGATCACCTGGTGGTTGGGTTTCGAGCGTTGGAAGTTCGAGCTGTCGCTGGGCTCCTACGGCACCCTGCCGTTGGGCAATGTCATGGAAGCCGTACTCCATGTGAGTGCCATGGCCAATCTCCCGCTAGTCATCGTCAACGTGTACAAGTGAGTTAAACCAGAGATCTTCTAAAGGCATTCAGTAATTGTCGTTTGTTCCACAGCTCCTATGCCCAACGCACAGGCCGCCTGTTGTCCCCGTGGGAAGCCATTCGGCCCATGTGGCCATTTGTCTCATATTTCATCATCCTGCTGCTCTGGCCCTACATCTCGCCCAACAACATCATGGAGACGGATCCCCGGGCCATATTCATGCTCAGCGGCACCATCTTCTCGAATGTCAGCGTAAGTCATTCCGCCTCCACACCTACCCCACTGCCTCTTATCGATACGTATCGCGTGTTCGCTGAATCACTTAGATAAGGGTCGAACGACGGGTGTGTCAACATCGGTTGTTGGTTGTTAGTTGTTAGTCACTGGAGCCCCATGTGTTTACTGTCTTTAATGAGCCATTTGATTTGTCTCACAATGACATTTATTCCGACTTCAAGCCCAGACAAAACACGCTAAACACTCAAAAACACAAAAACACAAAAAACACGAAAAACACGAAAAACACACATTTCCAATGCCGCCCTTTTGCTGCGGCGGTCGGCGCTGTGCAAAGGATCTGCAGGAGCTGAAGGATGGTGACGAAGCCAACACTAAGGATACCATTTACACGTCGCCCACCGACTATGAGCGTCCGCTGAGCCTCAAGTTCTATGCTCGTCACGATTGGCCGTATTTTAATTGCACTCCGGAGGAGATTCGCATAAGGCGTGAGAAGCTCGATCCGGAGTCATTGAGAATAAGTGCCAGACTGACGGAATTGCGGAGGGAAAGCAGCAGTGAGGACTTTGCGCGGCAGCGGAAAGTGGACCATCCCACGGCAACGCCGCTGACCGAAAATCAGGTCTATGGCTGGTATCAAGATCGCGCACAGCGTTACCTAAAGCGCGATCGTGGGATCTTTGTCTTTCCACACGAGAATGATCCATTGATCATAAATATTCTAAGTAGCAAAATTAATAAGATTCGTTAGCGAAACAATTCCACAAATTTAAGTCTGTTTAGAGAATAATTATAAGAATTAACTGAGCTCCAGGCCAAAGCATTTGTTCATTGTTTTTCACACTCTCACTCTTAATTGCAGTGCCGCTTGATTGTCTCACAAATGTCGGTGACGCGCTGCGAGGCCTGGCACTGGCAGACGCCCATGTTCGCCTTCTCCCTGCTGCTCAGCCTGTGGATACCGCTGCTGGAGAGGCCGCTGCTCTACCTGCTGCTGATTGCGACCACGCTGACCCACTGGCACTACGGGGCCAGTGTTGTCAACCAGATGTGCGAGCACTTCAATCGCGTCTGCTTTACGGTGAACAAACGGTTGCCGGAAGAGGAATTCCTGAAACGGAAGAAGATGCTCCTGGAACCGGAACCGCAAACGGAAACGGAACTGAATCGGGAACGTGAAGAGCCACTCAAGAAGGAGGATTAGTTGTCGGCTCCTTAGGCGCGTGCTTATTTCAAATTGTTTGCTCATTTTGTTTTCGGTCAAGAGTTCTTTCACACGTTATTCTGTTCATCATGGAGGCTGTTTAGTTAAACGATTCTTATGAGATTATGTATATTTTTTCATAGCTAGAACTTAATTTTAAAATGTGCTTGATCCTAGTATTATCCATCCGCATGTTCCAGCTTGTTCTGGCCTCTTATTCAGCAATTATTTGTGTAATGCTCTCTTCCATAAATCAGTCCCTCAATTGTAATTCTCCCATTCACTTAGAGTAGCTTTAGCTTTAGCTAGTGATCATGACAAGTGGTCTAATCCGCTGATAAGATTTGACCCGAATGTTACACCTACACGGATATTTGATAAGCCAAACAAGTTCCAGTGCATTAACTCCACTAATCAAAACCCTAACGCAACACCCCGAACAGACCAGTATACAACATCATCTAGGCTAGGCATTTACAATTATTTTATTTCACATCTACTACTACTTAAGACCCAATTTCAAACATAAACACAGAAAAGAAAAGACAATGTATATCTAAACACCAAACTCGCTTCTGTCAGGTGACCGATATGTCCAGTCCAGTGTCCAGTGTTGTTTTATTCGTCTAGACATCATCGTATTACTTCTATGTGCTATGCTTAATTTATTTCGATTGTATTATTTTGTATTCTGTAATTGTTCTACCATATCCACTATACTGTACACACGCCACACCACACCACACACAGCTATACATATGTACTATTTCTAACAACAAATAACCGCAAAGACCTCTAATTACTTAGACAAACAAAGGTATTTATTATTCTTAAAAAAAAACACAAACCTCAATGTCATTCAACTGTAATGTGACGTCGTCCATAGCGCCACAGCACGCTTATGGAATGAAACCCACAACCCCACCCCACCCCACCACACGCCCCCTCTCTATCACATTGTGTGTTAAAAAACAAAAGACAGTAAACCAAAATAAAACACAATATTTTGAAAAATCCCAAGCTGTGTTTTGAGTTGGGTATGAGCCATGATATATGTCTGACTTTTATCTATATTCCAGATCACAGAGCTAACAATTTGAGAGAGTTTTTGTACCCAGCAATGCCAGGGCATGACCCCATATTTCGAAGCATATTTCTTATATGAATCAGAGTGTTTTTAACTTGTATTTTAAGGTTTTTTAGCCAGACATTAGATGATGAGAAGTCAGTTTATTTACAAAACTAATCGAGGCTAAATAAGTTTCCAGACATGTGCATATTTAGATGTATACCTACAACATATATATGTAAATTGCTATCCATCAAATCGGATCCAAATAGTGTACACATCGCCTAGCAGATATCCTATGATCTATTGCGTTCTCTCTGAGTTCCAATGTAATTTTTAAGCGGGGCATGTGATATGAATTTGAAGCTTGACGCAGCTATAAATATTTATTTTCATTTTCTATGATTCTTTTTGATATGTACTATATGCTGCACCTATATTTGTAGTTTCCATAAAGCTTCTTTTAATAGAACCCCCACGTTCGGTTCGGTTCGGCTCGGTTCGGCTGGAAATAGTTTGCTCAGCTGACACTGACCAACTCGAGTACGTGCCTGGCCTATTAGCCGAAGCTTCGGACAGAATGCTTCCTCATTAGCTAATTGGCGTGAAAATTGAATTCACGTCCCACTGTGCGGGAACCAAGAGACGCCTCCACCGCCACCGCATCGCCCCCACCTTTGGGTAGCGGCTGACCGCTGAGCAATATCAATAAACAGAGAGCAACCAAGTCACGCAGCCGAAATGGGCACGGCAGAACAAAAAGAAACAAGGAATAAGTAAGTGGAATGGACAAAAGCAAACATCGGATCGAGATCGAGAATCGAGCGAGAGAAGAAAGCCAGCCAGCCAGCCTCAGTAGCAGCGAAGCCGGCAGAGCCAGATATGAAAGTTGCGCCTGCGCTGACGTCGAAGCGCTCCCGACGATCGTGGCATCAGTTGCGAGGCAGAAGCGCGAGAGTTAAGAACGTGAGACGGAACCAGGCACAGAACATCGAACAATTCGCACATCCCAAGATGATCTGGAAGACTTTCACGCCGCTGCTGCTGCTGGTGGCAGCGACGACTGCGTCCCACTTAGCCTCCAGCACCACAGAGGCGCTGTCCCCCACCACCAGCACCACCGACGCCGCCAGTGTGGTGGAGCAGAGCACTTCGATGAAGGAAGAGCAATTTCCGGCCATGGCCCCTGCACAGGCAGCCGAGTCGTCGCAGCCGATTCTGCTGCAGCCGCCACCGATTGCCGCCGGCAGTGGGGACGATGAGGCACTGCGTCGTCGCACTGTCACCTACGACCAGCGACAGGAGGGGCAGTACAACATTCGGGCCGATCTGGAGAACTTCATGATACTGCTGATACCCCCAGGACCGCAGGAGAGCCTCAGTCTGCTGGACTTTCTCAGCCGTGGAGCAGCGACCAAGAGCAGCAAGCGCAAGAGCCCGCAACGAGGCCCCTCGCTGAAGTCCTTCTACCAGAGGAACCAGCTCCAGAGGCTGCAGCAGCAGCAGCAACAGCAATCCGCGCAGCCAGTGCTGACCCTGCCCGAGTTCATTGAGGGTCGCACGCCCTATCATGTGGACATCTCGGCCAGCGACACGGAGCAGGCGCAGCGTCTGCAGCGCCAGCAGGTGGACGTGTTGCCCCCGCAACTGATCCACATGCCGCAGCTGATCAAGCCCTTCCACCTGGAGGCAGAGCCCGAGCTCATCCAGGCTCTGCCGCCGGTGCCAGCCACGAGCAGTGCTGCAGGATCGAACCTACTCGAGAGCTACAACCAGCCCGGATCCCAGTACTTTCGCAACTCGCGCGCCCTGAGAGGCGACACCTACTTGGAGACCAATCGCCTGGCTGGCGGCGAGTACGCCCAGCCAGCCGCCGCCCATCCACGCTCCATCAGCGTGCCCATCTATCGCAGCGAGCTGAGTGGCCAGGCCAATGCCCTGTATCCGCCCATCGATGCCCCGGCCTATGTCCTGAACGAATCTCGCAGCTGGCAGCTGGATGAGGAGCCCACCCAGGTGGAGCCGAAGCACTTGCTGGAAACGGACATCATCAGCTTCGATCTGCTCTCCGACGATCTGGGCGACTCCAAGACCCTGCTCCGGGACGGTCTGGCACGCTGTGCCCGCGGCGAAAGGCGCGACAGCTACGGGGCGTGTCGCCAGATCGAGGGCTACTGACGCGAACGAGAGCTTCCAGACTGCTGCTAAATGAAAGCCTAAATGTTAGTTTTAGATTACATACATACTACATACTTTTGCACACTCTAGAATTAAGCTGAGCTGAGCCTATCAACCTAGCAAAATAAATACTTAAACGTAATCCCGAGCTGCTAATGACATTTGCACATCTCCGTGATGATTGCGGAAGCAATGGCTGGGCCACCTGTCTAACGGTTCACTGATGATGCGCTGAAGGATAAGTCTAGATATGATCTTGACAGCCCACAGCCCCCAGCCAGGGGACAGGGACAGGCACAGGCCGTGCAACAGCAATTACCCAGAGACAAAGGCCAGCAACTCCATAATTTTTGCTGGTTTTTCTATTCGAAACCAGTTTCCAGTTAGAAAGAAGCTCCAGCCAAGCCACCTCTCCACACAGCCTCTTCCTGTGGGGAACAGTGCACTCTCCAGGCAGACTGGGCCTGCGATTGATCATTGGTCATTGAACCTGGTCCAAGAGATCTACCAGACGACACACCTGAAACACACACTAACTGGAAGAGTCAACAGATATATTACATCTCGGCAATTAGTATATTTTCGATGATTTCCGATTTCTATTGAGCTCGGCCCGAAACGAGGTTATTGGGTTAGCTACTACTTTCGGAATGAACCCATTTGGATGGGGTCTGAAATGTGATACCTGCATAGAGTCTAAGGTATGGTATCGTTCTATCTGGAAGCAAGGAAGCATTAGATGTGCATCCCAGCCCAGCGTCAGTGAATATTCCCACAGTTCCCTTGCAATGCGGAAGTCTTTGGGCGGCTGGTCGACGGACATTGAACTGTGTCCAGTTTTTTCAGGTTTTTTCTCCCAGCATCCCAGCATCACAGTCCAGGCTCATTCTGGCCTATGTGGTAGAACCACGACTCATTCGTCGCACGCTGTCAGAGCACAACGGTCCTGTCTGCGCTGAAAAGCACTCCGAGAGTATGTGCAAATTTACCAATCGCTTGTTCGTTTTTGCCCTGCTGCTGCTGGCTCTGGGCGAGGTGCTGGCCCAGCCCGTATCGGCCAAGGCTCGTCCCGGTGGTCCCCGAAATGTGGTCAGCGATCTGCTGGAGGTCTTGTACGACGACTACAACGATAACGGATACCAACAGGAGGATATATACTACGATCAGCGGCAAAAGGGAGCTGAAAATTTGCAGCTGAAGATGGACGGTCTGGTCGTAGCTCTGGCACCCGAGATGAGCTACCATTCGCTGTATATGATGGCCGAACAGTATTTCAGTGAGATTTGCCCCAAAGCTACACCCCAAAATATTTGTACATTCCTTTAAACTTGCAGATATGAAGGAAATGCTTCTCCAAAATTCTACTCCAGAGACAGATGAAAGCCAATTGTACGAAAAGGTGCCAGTCAGAGAGCCAGAATCAACCGCGTCAGAGGAGCATCCTAGAATTCCAGATCCAAAAACTGACTTGGAGAGCAGACAGCAGCATGTTGTGCCACCACAGAACGCCAGCCGGTTTGTATCTAAAAAACAAATACATTTCCTTCATAAAATAATATATGATGTTTTCAGTTCACCATCTCAATTGCTGGAAATACTGAAGAAGCTTAAAAGCAGAAAGATCTAACTGTTTTCTTAATAATACCACATTTTTAAAGATAATTTAGGCATTTTGATTTATAAATAAATATATAAATCAACGAAACTAATACTTTCATCCGATAAATTGAACAATTTTCTATGAGATTTGGTAGTTGAGAAGTTTTATTGAATTATTTTTGAAGAAATGTTTAAATAAAACGGTTATAAAATTTGAAAATGGAATGGCGCCTCCAAATGTCACTTTCTACATGACATTCGACATGACAGTACTAGACCTGTAATAGCCTTTTGACACTGCCACGCGGTTTCTATCGATATCGGAATAGACGCAATGACGCAGAATAGTCGTTTATACTGGCAGGTGCAGAGGCACAGATTTGTGCGTTTGTACAGAGTCTCTATGACCTCAGAGGTTCACAAAAATGTCTTATCTAATGATAAAATTAGTTTAAAGTATTGGTTGTAAGGGTTCTATGTATAATTATGTCATTTCCCTTAGCCACAATTTTTACGCGCCAAAAAATTAATTTTGATCTACGTTTAAATAGAGGGGTGTTAATTGGGTTAAGTTCGTTTCAGTATTTTTTAGTATATTTACTCTATAAAATTTGTAAACAGTATGTAATCGGTGCAATCCATACTCACTTACGTTTTCTTACGTTTTGTACCGTTGCCAACATTCATTTCTATGGGCCAGCAACATGTGCCGCGAAATGAGCGACATTCTGCACACCCTAGGAAAAGGATATTATAGACTTAAGGAAATGTTTGTCATCGCACCAATGAATGCAGAAACGAAATATTGCAGTTGATAGTCTTCTTTCAGAGAGCTATATCGAAACCGCGATCAAGATATATATCCAGAAAACAAATCAAATGCATGAATAGGTACAAAAATGTCAATCTGTGAAAAAGACACTACTAATTACGTTTTAAAGAAGCTTGGAATACAGAGTTTTAATATTAATTAAACGAAAAAGGGTATCCAAATATCACAAATGACGTGATAATCCACTTTCACTTACGTTGCATTCCATGCTCACTTACGTTTTATGCTTTGGTACTTTTTTGTCTAAACCTAATTTTATAAACAATCCAATAAAAAGAAGAACTTAAAACTAGCACATCTTGTAGAAAATTGATTCATCAATCGGATACAATAATGATTTCAGCGCAGAGGGTCTTAGCTAGGTAGTAATATTAGACGGAATATCAAAATCTAGGAATATGATTTCCAATCCTTGACAGAGTACGATTTACCCATTTTAGACCATTCAAATGCACTACGAAATTGATGAAACTTTATGAATTTTAGCGCAGTTCAGGTAAAAGATATCATGGTAATTTTTTAAGTAAAAAGGATAGGATAGATCTAAAAGAATAATTACTATTATATTATTATAAAAGTATTATTTTCAGCGATTTTACTCAGGTTGTTCACCTGCTTAAATAAAGGGGGGTTAGGAGGGCTAAATTCGTCGGTATATTTGTGGTATATTTAAGAAGAGACGATATATTTTGGTATATTTCTGCGAATCAAAGACCAGCTTTGGCATTACTCTACAAAATTTTTAAATTAAACTCCACATCAGGCATCAGCAGAGGCGTGATTTGCAAAATTTTAGGCCCCGAACCATCAAGAACATTCCATCAACCAGTATAAAAGTCGCCCGCCGGACCACCTGCAGTTTAAAAACAATCGAGCACCCGAACAGCTACGACGCAGTAGAAGTGCAGAAAAAAGGCCAACTCGACGCAGCAACTACCAGAGCGAAATAAAACAACAATAAACAGAAAACTAAATTCACTGTCAGAAACAAATCAAAATACTGTGAACATGGCAGAGAAATTGTTGAAAATCACCTATCAGGGCCCGGACGTGGCTGGACCCCAGAAGAAGCTGAATGCATACTTGAGAATGCCTTCTCAGAATTTCAACATATTGCGTCGTGAAATTGAAATGTATCTGTTCCAGGAGCGTCAGCTGGCCAAGTGTGAGATCAGGACCTTCTGGATTGGTGAGTGCTGTTATATAATGCAACAAGTTCATTCGTGTTCGATGAAAGTGCATCTAATTTGCATCGAGGGCCCTGTTGGCCACAGATCGAAATTTCGCAAACGCATATTGCTCAATGTAATTGCAACCGATACGGCAGTGTTGACAATCTAGCCATTAATGCTAGCTGTTTTTCTTTGTTGTTTTTGGCAAATGTATGCCCCACTATCCTCAACGTGAATCACCTAGAAAATACCTTTGATAAGAAAAAACAAACCAAACTACACATACATATATATATATATATGTATGTATGACTCATTATAATTATTTTGCTATCATTTCCTTTGTCCCTAGATCACGATCACGATGAAATCGAAATTATCAACCAAAACGATTATGAAATCTTCCTGGCCAAACGCGAGCAGAATATGCATCTGCAGATTGCACCTCTTGCCGGTGTAGTGGAGGAGCCGCAAACGGCCAAGAGCGCGACTGCCAACACGGCTGCTCCTCCCTCGGCCGATGATCCGAGCAATTTCACCATCCATGACTCCGTTGAGTGTGACGGCTGTGGCCTGTCGCCATTGGTTGGATTCCGCTACAAATGTGTCCAATGCCCGAACTATGACCTTTGCCAAAAATGTGAGGCAGCTCACAAGCACCCAGAGCATTTGATGGTCCGCATGCCCACCAATAACGGACCAAGTGTTGTGGAGGCTTGGATAAGTGGCGCGAATAGATGTGGCCGACGCTCGGGCCACCGTTTCCGTGGTCACTGCCCATTCGGAGAGGCTGCTCAGACAGCAACAGCTGCTCCAGCAGCAACAGCTGAGACGCCCAGGGAGGGTCGCCGCGAGCGTCGTCATGCCCGTCGTCATGGCAACGTATTATCCCAGTTTGTGGACATGATGATCAACATGCCGGAGAACAACACTCCGGCCACTAGTGCCTCTCCAGCACAGCCGGCCAAGGAGGCGCCACCAAAGGCTACCACTGCAGAACCAACAGCAACAGCACAGAAGGCCACCGCGACCGAATCAAAGCCAACTGTAAACAAGGAAACCAACACTGCTGCTCCAACCCAGAGTGCCCAGGAACAACCTAAGACCGAAGAACCAGTGGCTGCTCCACGCTCCAAGGAGTCGGAGCAATCCCAGACCCAGGCCGGTACTCCAACTACTCCGGTTATTAATCTGGACAGCCTTTCGCAGATGGTGCCACCTGAGTACATGCGTGCAGGCATTGAAATCTTGAACAATTTCAGCGAAATGTTTGCCAAGATGATTGATCCCACTGAGTCGCCCAATTCCGGAAGCTATGCAGCCTCGACAGCCTCATCATCCACTGAGGCAAAGAAACCAGAAGAGCCCGCAACTAAGCAGCCAGAATCTGCTAACCAATCGACAGCGGGATCCTCAGTCTCGTCGTCAGGTCTGGCTTCCCTTGAAACAGAACCTTTGCTGCCCAAGCCTGCTGAGACACCAGCGGCCGCCGAGCCGGCGAAGGAGCGCCGCTCAGAGAGCTTGGATACCGATTGGCAAGTGATTGATTCGCTAATCGCTCTAGACCCAATCGAGCCCACTGCTGCTCCACAGCAGCCAGTGCGCGATTTCGGTCAGTTGGGGGAGATGCTGCGCCAGCATATGCAAGAGGAAGAGCAGCGCGAGCAGACTACAGCCAACACCCAGACTTCTCAGGTTGATACCGTGAGCACTTCGACTTCCACATCGGTTTCCACCAATAGTGTCGGCACCTCTCCGTCAGCCCCCGAAGAAAAGCCCACTCCGATAGTCTATCATACCGGTAAGTCTCCAAACGAATATTATTATATATTGTTTTGTATACGAATCCTTTTAATTGTTCCTAGATGATCGCATCAACGACTCCATACACGCCATGATGGCCATGGGCTTCAGCAATGAGGGCGCCTGGTTGACACAGCTACTGGAGTCGGTCCAGGGCAATATACCAGCTGCTCTTGACATTATGCACAATTCGCAGCGTCGTAACTAAATATACATATATTAAATAAAGCTTCATATATTAATTATAATCGTATATACTATATTCAATAGCTGTAGCATCCATTCGAAAAGTGGCAATTAAAAAGTAGTTCTAGGATTTGATCCTTTGGTGATTGATTAACAAAAACAATATATATATATAGAGAATGTTATGTATTTTATCTTTCAAATAATCAAAAGTATATTATCACATGCAGCACTATTATGTAAAATACCAATAAAGGCACAACAATAATAATAAAAAAAAATGTTTGCTCTTGAAAGATTGCTAAAAAAAATGTAATTATTATTAATTTCCTGATGATTTACAATTCTATTTCTATTGGTTCTATATAATAGTTAAGTATTGAAGAATGTTCTACATTTCCTACTGCACCCTTAAGATCGTTTCTTTCAGAAAGTCCACTTAAAGATCGTCCCTCGCCTGCACTGGCTCTGCCTCGAAGAGACTTTTTGATATTAAGACAAAAATGTCCCGAACAAATCTTCTTAATTCATAATTTGAGGTAGTTATGGTGGCAATAAACGTAAAGAACTTGAACAGATTCTGGTGGTGGGGTTTCCATTGGCGCCGCCCGAAGCCCGTATTGTAGCCGAACATTTGCGAGACCATCAATGCGAGGAATCCAATCAAGCCGAAGAAACGATGGAGGAATTTCAAACTAACGCTACTGCTGATGAAATACAGAGGTAGACCACTTAGCACGCTGCCAAGCAGAAAAGCACAGCCGACTATGCCTGAGGGGGGACAATAAATTAAACATTTGTACACGAGTCTCGGGCGAGTGCAGACGAACTTACCGAAGAAGCCGTGATTGCTGCGGAAGTGGCGTACCGTGGCGTTGGGATCTTCTCGTTTCCGTTCCAACTTCTGCCAAGTCTTGATCGCAATGCCTCCGACTCCGACCAGGAACGCCAGCAGCCCCAGGACCGCATGCAAGCGATTCAAGTTGTTCTGTCCGATCCATGCCTCCAGGCTTCTGCTGTTTCTCACCAACAGAGCCTCGCCCATAAAGAAAACAAACTATGGGGATAATTGGTAAGTTTCAATACAAATATATACACGATCCAAGCCTGTAATACTCACACCAATTGTGCAGTAGAAAGCATGTCCTGCCGTGTGTTTCAGCTTCAGGACCAAGCACTTGTAGACGATGGCCGCGGTGATCCCAGTTAGCAGAACGTGCGAGATGAGGCTGCAGAAGTTAAAGTAAAATCCTGCATAGATACTGGAACCATTCTGCTGATCTCCCGTCTCGCAGACATCGCCCAGACAGCCTTGTAATTCGTTGATGGTCATGGCAGTTGATATTAGTCCTTATCTGGTACGTGAGATGCGCACGTTCGGGTGATAAGTTGAGTGTGGCACTATAAACCGAGGGAAGCAACTGGTGGTGCTGGCGTCCGATCGCTTTGGATGTTAGGCAGCGTTTGACTCGTTCACGCCACGAAACAGCTGGAAAAAGCAAACAGCGAACAGCGCGTGCGGACGCTCGCTGTTCTCTCAAAGAAATCCCAATTTGCGAAAAAAAAAAAAAAAAAGAATTACACTTTCAAAACAAGTGGAGCGCGGTGCTTCCATGGTGACTCAGCTGTTCGTTCACGTGCTTTACCTTGGCGCGTAAAAGGCGGCAGCGGCAGCCAGGTGTGGTGGCGATGATTGCCATTGCTCGATTATTGCGATTATTGTTATTTTTGGAACATTCTAAAACCAGTTTGTATAATTAGCCCTGCCACATGCCCGGTATTATTCATGCGAAACTTTCCAGCTTTGGCCATCAAAAAGCTTTTTTGCCTAAGTGGAAATAATAGTTTGGGTCCAACCTAAGAAACTGTCCAAAGCGAGCAACGAGTGTTGTGAAATTGCATGCCAAAGCAATGGCCTGATAAATGAGTAGTTGATGGAATGGAAGAAGACTTTTTGTCTTGGGGAAACCGCCTCTAGGTGTGGACACTTAAGTGCGTATCTGTAGTTGTTTGTGTGGATTCGGAATTGTTTCTGTGGCGATAATAGCTCTAAATATGTACATACATGCACAAGTATTTACCGTTTGGGTGCGCGATAACCCATGTTTGTTGAATAGGGAAGTCTTACATTTACTAGGGCTACATCCATATCCATCTAGATCTGAGATTCTCGGAACACGCCGCTTCCATTTACATATTTACAAATGCATCTTTGTGTAAGTCGAAAAAGGTATAATTATACAAGTAGATTATCTATACCACAGGGGGGTTCACAATCCGGTTTAGCGAATCTCTTTTATTTATTTATGTATGTTTGTATGTATGTGTATCTTTCGTCTGTTAGTCATACTGTCTATATACTTTTCTCTTTTGCAAAGCAATGTGAAATACATACCGGTGACGTCATTCCTTAGCTTAAAGAGAGAGAGAGAGAGAGATACAAAACAACAACAGCTGACGCTGCGCTGAGATAGAGAGCGAGAGAGAGTTTGATATATTTATAAGTCCCATGGCAAAAGCGTAGAACGCTGTATTTCCCATCGGTACGCCGGCTTCGGTTGTTGTTTGTTGCTAATTAATAATTTAAACAAAGCACAGCCAGACGACCCATCTTTTCTACTGAGACTTTGATGTTGGGATTTTCCAAATATTAAAAGCAAAAACAAACTGCGGAAACTAAGTATTCTCAGGAATTCCCAAAACTGTCCCCAGCCCATGTACGTAATGTGTTGACTTTTAGCCATATTCAAAGTGTAGAATCGTGTCCACGGGCCTAATCAAAGCGAAATTCGATAAAAACTAACTGTTAAAGCACGAAGCGACAGTTATTAGAGACAATTAAAGTGTTAATAACTGAAAAAAAATACAAAGATGAAATATATAATTTCAGAGATACATATACATATGGTATATCCACATGTACATAAATTAATTTGAGTTTCGCCTGACTAAAGTTCTGTGACCAACACCTGCAATATCGCACTTTGAATTCATTCATAGAACAATCTGATAATTCAGGGGCAAACCCTATTTGCGTGTATATCATTTGTTCTAAAAGCTTGCAAAATGTTTTATGGCAGTATGATATCATGAACAGTTCAGTCATTCCTTGCTATGACGAAATTCTTTGCTAGTCCAAGCAAAATATATATAGATGTACATACATACACTCTTTTTCCAATTTCTATCTATAAATATTTCAATTGATGTATGTATATAATAACACAAGTATGTACATGATAACATTCTAGTTGGCTGGCCCAACCTTTTGATATTTAAGCTGCGATTGCCGGCGTTTTTGTGTATATTGTTATTATTATTTCTGGTTTTGTTTGTTTGTCTGTTCTGACTTATCATCGATTTGCTAATAGATTTGTATGTACTGTACACAATACGTACACCTATGCACTCACACAAGCTTACATTTATTTGCTTATAATTTTTATCAGTATTCATTTTTGTACAACTCGCGCCACTGTCCACGTAGACGTCCACATCGGCGTCGGCGTCGCCAGGCCCGGCTTTGAATCTGTTGTTGGTTGTTTGTTGTTGTTGTTGGTGTTGTTGGTGTCGTCGATGCGATGCTATAACAAATCCGTGAGGCTTCCCACTGAACGAACCAGTCTCAGCTCAGCTTTGAGACCCGTCGGTTGTGGCCGCGCTTGCAATATTTGTTCACAATAATCGAAAGCCCCCCGCACCCCGTTCAAAGTGTAATTTTTGTATTTTTATTTTGCTCTTCCTTGTCCCCTTTCGGCCGCCACACACACAAAATGCGTCGCGCAGACGCCTTTGCTGTCACCGTCTGTGCGTGTCTCGCTCTGCTGCAGATGATGGAACCGGTAAAAGGCGAGGAGGGGTAAGTCCAGTCAATTTTCGATATATGGTATGGTATGGTATGGTATGGCCAATGAGATCGGTCAAAATACGTGATAATTTAATGAATATGTATATGGGCAGGTAGGGCATCGTATCATTAAATTAGGTTTCAAGGCAATTAAGTGTTTTCTATATTCATTCATATATGTATGTACATATATGTACATATATTTATTTAGTACCTGCTTCGTTAATTAGTTGTTTTTACGAGTGCAAAGTAGTATACTATATTTATTGATTTATTGCCAGCTTGCCCTTGAATGAATAACAGGATAAAGCTCTAATTTGAATTGTGAATCAAATACAAAAATTACCTATATTTTTCTCGATCAATATAAAGAAATAGACAATTAAATATGGGATTTGTAAATACATATATCATCCCGATTTTCCGATTCTCTACAATGTTTTTTTTTTGTTCAAACTTGTGCTGCTAATTGAGTTTTTAAGTAAACAACCATTTTTATATTGTTTTTTTTAAAGTCATCTTTTGTTCGGTCTAATGGGGTTTTTTGTTGATTTAAAACTCATTAATAAGTGACACGATCATATTTCTCATTCAAGACCAGCTGGATAATTACTGATAATTAAAAGCGAATATAAAGGCTAACTATGGAATACGATATGAAGTTGAAAAATTTCAAGCTTGAATGCAATTTAATTAAAACTAAGCAAAACCTAAACAGCGGAGATGCTATCCTGGGGGCCAGTTCGCTATTCGAGCATTTCGTAAATAAATTGCTGGTTATATAATCATAAAGCCATCCGGTTTCGGGCACTGTTCTTCGTAGAATCAGGTTCTTGGAACATTTACCGTTATCTCCGGTATACTAATGAAATTCATGTATAAATACATATACTTATTTTGGTTGCGACACCGAAACCCATCTCGGAATTCGGAGATTACCTAGGGAGAATTGAAAATTGATAATCCTGAGGTTAGCGGAGAGACTAATCAAGAGTTTGTGTTATCTAAGCAGAACATAGTTCACGGCTCCAGCATAAACATTCAACTCTGAGATCAGCTTTTGTCATTTACCGAAAAAAACAAACATTAACGATTCCGTTCTTCGATTGCAGTAAATACACCATTGTTGGCCCCGGAACCATACATTCTCATCGCGACTACAATGTGGCCGTTGCCGTTCACCAAACCAAGGAGCCGGTGACCCTCAAAATTGGCATCACAGGACCCTCATTCAACGAGACCCAAACGGTGGAGCTTGCCAAGTCAGATGAGTTCAAGCAGATCACCTTCAAGCTGCCGCCCCTGGAGACGGGGGATTACAATCTAACGGCCGAGGGCATTTCGGGGCTGACATTTGTCAATACAACAAAGCTCAACTACGATGAGTTTAAGCCGTACATTAAGATACAGACCGATAAGGGAAAGTACAAGCCCGGCGATACGATCAATTATCGCGTCATCTTCCTGGACGAGAACCTGCGACCGGACACAGCTGAGGACGGCGTCGTTGTCTGGTTCGAAGACTCCAAGCGCAATCGCATCAAGCAGGAGAAGCACATCAAGACCACCACTGGAGTGTACACCGGGAAGTTCGAGCTGTCCGAGTTCGCCACGCTCGGCACCTGGACACTTCTGGTTCAGAATGGGGAACGTCAGGCGGGACGCTCATTCTATCCAG
Source organism: Drosophila helvetica (assembly GCA_963969585.1). Classification (NCBI taxonomy): domain Eukaryota; kingdom Metazoa; phylum Arthropoda; class Insecta; order Diptera; family Drosophilidae; genus Drosophila; species Drosophila helvetica. The sequence goes on from OZ018402.1 coordinate 54,858,363, forward strand.
GCGGACGACACTTTGGCCACTGGCATCGTTCCGATGAACGTGTCTCCTTCGAGGTGGAGAAGTATGTCCTGCCCAAGTACACCATCAAAATGGATGCAACACAGCAGGTGTCTGTCAGAGATGGCGATATGAACATAGTTCTGAAGGCCAAGTAAGCAAAATAGTTTCTACTCTGAGAATATTCTCGTAAATAATCGATGCACTTCTTGATCTGTAGCTATACCTATGGCAAGCCCGTCAATGGCAAGGTGCTAGTGAATATACACATGGATGATACCAGTATGTGGGAGAACGTCGATGGCAAAACCGTGCGCAAGGATTTCCCCGGCCACGCGCTGATTGCCACCGCGGACATGGTCAATGGCAAGGCCAAATTGGATTTGAATCTGAAGGAGTTCGCCAGTTATTTGCCGCATAAGACGTCATCGTCATATGCCCAGATTACGGCCACTCTCGAGGAGGACTTTACGGGCGTGAAACTCAACGAAACTGGCGGAGTACATCTGTATCCGTATCGCTATGAGATGTCGTGCCCGGACTTTTCATCTTGCTATTCGTTCAAGCCCGATAAGGAGCAGGAGCTGGTCTTCAAGATAAACCTGGTCGATGGCACTCTGCTGACAGACACCAAGTCGGTTGTCAAGGTGAGCACAGATTAAAAATCGTCTTTGAATTGCAGCTTATCCAGCTTATCCCGCTTCTAGGCAAAGTTCACCGAGGGAATACGACGTACCTATGGATTCTATCAGTATGGCAGTGAGGAAAAGCAGCCAGAATTACCAGAGATTGAGAAGAAAACGTTCGAGTTCGAGAGTCATTTGAACGAGTCGAGTCTGGTGCCCTTTAAGGTCACTCTTCCCGATCTGCCCGACATGGAAAACTATACGCGCTACTACAGTATCGAGCTGGAGTATGCCGACGAGAAGCGGGAGCTCTACACCACCTATCCCTATAGGGAGCCGAAGAAAATCGACACCGACCCCAGCGAGGAGGAAAAGGAGAAGGAATGGTTCAAGGCCGAAGTGAGGAGACCAAAGGACACCTGGAAGTACGTGGGATACTTTTCATGCTAACTTATCTCCTAACCCCCCACTCTTTTGCAGCCTGAAGATAGGCAAGGAGTACCAGGTAACCTTGAACTCCAGTCGACCACTCAAGTATTTTGTCTACAACATCATTGGGCGTGGCAATGTCCTGCACACGGAGCGAGTGGATCTGGCCGAGCCCCAGAAGGTCTACAACATCACACTGAAACCGACATTCCTGACCGCGCCCCATGGTCGCATCTATGTGTACTATGTGGATGAGACGGGAGAGTTCCGCTACGCCGAGGACACCTTCAGTGTGGAGGTGGAACTGCAAAACACGATTGAGATCACGGCCCCGGAGGAGGTGAAGCCAGGTGCCGATGTTGAGCTGGAAATCAAGACACCGCCCAAGTCTTTCGTTGGCCTTCTGGCTGTGGATCAGAGCGTTCTGCTCTTGGGCAGCAATAACGATCTGGACAAGGATTCTTTCAACTGGCGCTTGGGCGGCTACGACACGTCCACACCTTGGCAGGGGGGCTACTCCTACTATCCCGGCGAACGCAGCGGTGTTGTGACCATGACCAATGCCTATTTCTTCTACAATCGCACCGCTCCCATTAGCTATCCACGTAAGTAGCTTGTACATAATATCAGCACTTACTTTTGACTCCTACAGAAATCTTATCATCGACAGACGCTTTTGGGGCTGGTGGTGGAACCGTTTCGGCCATGCGGAAGACGGCCATCGCGCAGGATGCTCCTGTCTACCACACAACCACCGCAGCATTAGGTGCTGTCCCAGCTGCAGGATTCTCCGCACAGTCCGCTTCTGCTGCTGCTCCAGTGGTCCGTAAGAACTTTGCAGAAACTTGGATTTTCGCAGATATTGAAAGCACGGAGACAGAGATCTTCAAGTGGGTGAAGACCATACCCGACACGATCACCAATTGGGTGGTCACTGGATTCTCCCTGAACCCTGAGAAGGGACTGGGTGTGACCGACCATAAGACGAACATCAAGACGTTCCAGCCCTTCTTCGTCTCCATCCGTTTGCCCTACTCAGTGAAACGCGGCGAGCTGATCAATGTCCCAGCCCTGGTCTTCAACTATTTGCCCAAGAATCTGGATGTGGAGCTGACGTTGGACAATCACGATGATGAATTCGAGTTCGTCGATGCCTCCAACGAGGTTATTGGCGACCAGAAGCGCACTCAGGTCATCCGTGTGGGAGCCAATGAGGCAGCCGGTGCCTCATTCCTGATTCGTCCCAAGGTCATTGGCAATATTCTGCTGAAGTTCTCCGCCATCTCTCCTTTGGCTGGCGATGCTGTCCACAAGTCGCTAAAGGTGATCCCAGAAGGCATCACAAAATATCAGAATCGCGCCTTCTTCGTCAATCTCAAGGATGTAGGAGAGTACAAAAACACCTTTGAACTGGAAGTGCCGGAGGACATAGTCCCAGACTCCCAGCGAGTGGAATTCGGACTTGTTGGCGATCTGCTCGGCCCAGTGATCAAAAACCTGGAGAACCTCCTGAGATTGCCCAGCGGCTGTGGCGAGCAGACCATGTCTAAGTTGGTTCCCAACTACTTGGTGAGGGATTACCTGAAGAGCATCAAGAAACTGACTCCTGCCATAGAGACACGCATCAAGAGAAACCTACAGGAGGGCTACCAGAATATGCTGCACTATCGTCACGACGATGGAAGCTTTAGTTCCTTCGGCCCTGGCAAATGGAGGGAGGAAGACCCCGACCGCAACGGCTCTACTTGGCTGACATCCTATGTCTTGCGCTCCTTTAGTAAAATCAAAGACATCATTGATTTGGATGAGAAAAGCTTGGAGAGTGGCTATGACTACCTTCTGAGCCATCAAGCTGAGAATGGCAGCTTCACCGATGCAGGAGAATATTTCTACGGGTCGCAGCGCTCTTCTCTGACTCTCACAGCCAACGCCCTGCTGGCACTGCTCGAGCAGGACAAGAAGAACCAGACTGCCATCGACAAGGCTGTGGCCTATCTGAGCGCCCACACGGACGAGTCCGAGGAACTGCTGCCTAAGTCTATAGCCACTTATGCCTTGCAAAAATCAAAGGCTCCAGACGCCGCCAAGCACGTGGCAAGCCTGAAAGCCCTGGCACAGCAGGAAGAAGACCGCACATGGTGGACGGAGGACGCAGAGAAGCTGCGAGCTTCCAGCGGCTGCCGCCGTTGGTGGTGCTGGGTGTGGAGCCACGACGTGGAGATCACTTCCTATGCTCTGCTCACGCTCCTGGAGACGGAGCAGGAGACACCGGACTCGGTTTTGAACAGTATCCGCTGGCTAGTGGCACAGCGCAACAGCTTTGGAGGGTTTGCCTCCAGCCAGGACACAGTTGTAGGTCTGCAAGCCCTGATCAAGTTCGCGGAGAAGTCGGGCTACGAAGCAGCCAAGTGGGAGGTGAGTGTCTCCAACAAGGGAAAGCGAGAGAAGACCGAGAAGCTGAGCGCCACGGAGGAAAACGATCTGGTGCTGCAGACTGTCGAGTTCCCTCAGGGTACCAAGTCGCTGGAGTTCGAGGCTAAGGGCACAGGAGCAGCTCTGGTCCAGATCAGCTACCAATACAACGTGGTGGAGAAGGAAACGAAGCCCAGCTTTAAAGTAGAGACCATTGTCAAGCCAGAATCCTCGCCAGCCAAGCTGGAACTGACGGTGTGTGTGGAGTACGTGGAGGAGGGCAAGGCAAAGGCCTCCAACATGGCCATCCTGGAGGTATCCCTGCCCTCTGGGTATACCGCCGATGAAGATAGCTTCAAAGACATCAAGGACATTGAGCGTGTCAGGGTAAGCAGTTCGTCATTCCATTTGATCCATTCTGATCCATTCTGATCCATTCTGATCGCCTGTAACCCAACCTGTTTCGTTCCCTTTGCAGTTGGTGGAAACCAAGAATGGCGACTCCGTGGTTGTTGTCTACTTCGAGAATCTGCTGAGGGGTGAGCTCAAATGCATACCATTCGAGGCATTCAGAACCCATGCGGTGGCCAACCAGAAACCCGCTCCCGTCGTCCTCTACGACTACTATGATACGAACAAGAAGGCCACCGAATATTATCAAATAGATTCGAAGCTCTGCGACATTTGCGAAGACTCTGAGTGCAAGAGCAAGTGTTAAGCTATATAAACCAAAATTACGGATTACTTTTTCTGTCTAATAAATAAAGAATGCAATAATGTGATTATAATGTGAAGAGGGTTGCTTTCTGTTTGGTAATTAGTTTCGAACCAGTCCACGCATGGAGTGCTAAATGTCCGCAGTCTTCTTTTGTTTTTACCAACATAATTTCCTCAATTTAAATAGAAATGATCTATTGTTTATACATTTTTTATACCGGGTACGCAAAGAGTAGAGTGGATGAGCATTGGATGATTCGTGTGGATTCAGAGACTATATAAGATACTAGCAGACTTTAGCGCTTCTCTGCTTACAAAATGAATGTAATTAAATGTCGTATAGACATTTAACTTTAAAAACCATACAGGTTGTTTTTAAACAAACAAACAAAAGCAACAAATATACTTACACATATTGAAATGAAATAGGCGTTCAAACACAATGAGTGTTTGGCTCAAATTTCAGATTTGTTTTGAGACAAAATGGAGGAGTACCACCACCTGCAGAATCTCGAGAACCATGTGCTAGGAGCGCAACGGAAAACTCAGTCACTATCTACTGCACCTACTGCACCACGGAAGGACTGCAGACTGCTAGTGGGAATACTTACAGGTCACTGTCTGCCTGCGGCGCATGCAGCCAAGCTAGGAATCACCAGTATAGACAGCTGCAGGAAATGCGATGATCCCGGGGCTATTGAAACCCTGGAACTTCTCATATGCAACTGTCGGGCTCTCTCACGGGCAAGGAGCAGACACCTAGGCGCACCGGCTCTGGCATCAATGGAAGACGCCTCCAGGAGGACGCCAAGGGAACTCCTAGCTTTCACGAAAAATACCTCGATTCTCGAGGAATCCCGTAAAGGTCCATACACCCCATCCGGATAACTAATCTAATCTAATCTAACCTAATCTAACCTAACCTTGCCACATACTCTGACTATCATTTAAAAAAATAGTAGTGATGATCACTTTCTATAGAGTCCAGGGAATTCGCATAGATTTTTTCCCTGTTTCCTAATTCATTTCGCAGAATCTACATGAGTCTAGCCCTACTAGTTTGCATTTCTTTCCGTTCTGTGTCCTTGCTTGCGTGCAAGCTAGAAAGAGCTAGTCGTTACTGCATTTGTATGTGTATTTATAAACAAGAAGAACAGGAACGACTGGTTCAAGTGCATACAACAGGATGGTATGCCTTAATGATCATGAGAAGACTTTCCAGTCGCAGCTAAGCTGCAAGTGCCATCGGTTGCCGGTTCTTTATACAATTTACAACACAACTAAACATAACTTAATGTATAATTAAAAATTAATTGATTATGTTTTAATTGCTTAACTGCAATAATATTATAATCAAAATGCTGTTCAATGGGGCCGTTGGTGCACTTCTGAAGCTGCTGCATGTGGTGGGACAGGTAACAGCCGAAGCGTAAGTCCTGCAAAACTATGAATATTCCACACAACTCCTTCCCTCTCCCTATCTCTCAACGGCTACCCAGTGAGACTGGTTATTATGATTTCCCATCAAAGAGATCAAAAAGTGGCCGACTAACGAAGGAATCGCAAATGTTATAGCCTGTGCTCTTAATTTTGAGAAATTTTATTTACATTTCATGAGGTTTAAAATTAAACCTCTTATTAGACTAAAATATATACGCATTCAGTTTTAGCAAGTATTATGCAATACCAAGACGTGGAATGAGGGACCAAAAAGCTGTTCTATGTCGGGCCGCGCGAGGTTTAAATTATATTTTCACCTATGCGTCGTCTCTGACCGCGACCCCCTGCCTCCTCGGCTTCATCTCTTCGTCAATGCCATGGGCAGCTGAGTCGGTCCCAGAATCCAACAACAATGTGCACAGTACAGTCTTTGGGTTTTTTTTTTTTTAACTTTTAAAAAGTTTATTTATTTATCATTATTCCATCCCAACGCGACAAGAATTCTAAATTATGGCGCTAGTCACTAGTATTTGATTTTGGTTAAAGCTAGTTACAACAAATGATTGATTTGAATGATTCCTTTGGCAGAAAATACACCGTTGTTGGCCCTGGAAGCATTAAGTCTCACCGCGACTACAATGTGGCCGTTGCGGTGCACTATACCAAGGAACCGGTGACTGTGAAGATCGGGATTACTGGACCCTCACACAATGAGACCCGAACTGTCGAGTTCACCAAGTCTGACGTCTTCAAGGAGCTCTCCTTTGAATTGCCCCCCCTAAAGCCAGGCGCCTATAAGCTGACGGCTGAGGGCGTATCGGGCTTGGTGTTTAAAGATTCAGTGCGACTACTTTGGGATTCGCCAGTTCCAATACTCTTAATGCAAATTGATAAGCGTAATTACAGACCTGGCGATACTGTCAATTATCGCGTATTGGTCTTGGATGAACAGCTGCGACCGAATCTGAAAGTCGAGGACATTGTGGTCTGCCTGAAGGATCCAAAGGGTGTTTACATCCATAAAAATAAGCCAGCAAGGACGACAAATGGGGTCTACACGGGAAGATTTTATCTATCCCAGCTTGCCAGTCTGGGCGAATGGGATATTGAGCTCGAGGACACGAAAGGAGAATCGTATACATCCGATCTTTATACATTCGCCTTCTTTAATGTGCAGCGTTATGTTGAGCCCAAGTACATTGTGAGGATAGATGTTCCGAAGCTCGTATCCGTCAAGGACGGTGTTATGCAGATAGGTGTATTAGCAAAGTGAGTACGGCTATCCTGTCTACTTGCTTGGGGCTTATCCACCTTGATCCTATGCGTTTTCTTCATCTCTTTCAAGGTACAGCCACGGCACTCGTGTAGAGGGAATGGTTGTGGTGACTATTGAACTATTTTCTGAGGAAACTGAGAAAAAACTAACGAATCACACTATAAGGGTAGCGGGAGATATGGTCAATGGAAAGTCCTCTTTTGGGATTAACCTAAATCAGTTTGCTAGTTGGGTAACCAAACAAACATCCAACTATTTGGTTGAAATTACCGCAACGGTGGAGGACCACCTTACGGGAAAAAAGGTTACGGAGACTGAGAAATTGAAATTAGTTCCCAATCGCTATGCTGTATCCTGTGTGGATTTACATGACTGCTATACATATGTAAAGGATAAGGAAAAGGAGGTGATCATCAGAATAACCAAATTAGACGGCACCCTGCTAAATGACACTGGATCCGTGGTGAAGGTATTTGATGTCAAGAGCTACTATTTACCTGAAGCTAGTTTGTATGATATTTTATTTATAGCTCAATTATTCAGAGGGAAACGGGGACATTTTCGGTGCCTATAAACGTCTTCCCGAGGATAAAGCCAGAACCTTCACCTTCGATGGCCATTTAAATGCCTCTGGGCTGGTTGCTTTTAAGGTAACCCTTCCTGAGATTCAAATGAAGTCTCCGTTTTGGCCCTATGACATTACTTTGTTATATGCCGACGAACAGTATGAACTCAGGCAAGCTTGGCCCGGTGATGTTTGGGGGCTGGAGCCAGTGCCCATGGACCTGGGGACAAGTGGTCCGTGGATAAGGAAAGAACGGTTCTCACTTTATGTATATGGACCCAGGGACAGCAAGGGGTCCCTTGAGGCTCTGCGAATCGGAGATGAGTACGAGGTAACTGCAACCTCAGTTATCCCTTTCAAATACTACATCTACACAATTATTGGGCGCGGAAACATCCTGCACACCGAACGCATCGATCTCGTGGAGCCCAAGACGGCGCATAATTTCACATTGAAAATACATTTCCTAAACGCCCCCAGACTATATATATACGCATACTATATAGACGAAAATGGTGTATTACATTACACTCAGACAAACTACAAGGTGATTGTGAGTTACTCAAACGAATTTGTCATTTCTGCACCGTTGGCTGGAAAACCCGGAGACAAAGTCGATGTGGAAATCAGAACAGAGCCCAATTCGTTCGTTGGCCTCTTTGCTGTTGATCAGAGGTTGATTCAGAGTAAAAAAGTACACAATGAACTCCCCCTCGAGGATCTAGATTGGCGCCTGGACGGATTTAGTTCGAGAACGTACTGTGATTGCCCCGGATCACATTCTGGCCTGGTGACTATGACCAATGCCAATTTTTCCTTAAAAAGCGGTACTCGAGCCATCAATTCAGGTTAATATTTATCAAGTCGCTGTCAATTTCTGAACAATACAAATAATCATATTCTTTTCCTGACCTTTACTCACCAGAAAGGGCCTATCCCACGGACACTTCCGAACTCCCTACCCCTGCCTCTAGACAAGCAAAAAGCACCCCCAAATTTCCATGGAGGGCGGCAGAGTATTGGCTCTTTACGGATATTGAAAGAACGGAGACCGCAGTCTCAAAGCTGAGCCATACGCTGCCCGACACATTGGGCACCTGGGAAATAAATGGCTTTTCCCTACATCCCGAGAAGGGTCTAGGCGTGCCCGACAAGAACAAAAAGATAGTGATCTCGACATCCATCCCGTATTCCATCTCCATCCGCCTGCCCCACTCAATGACACGTGGAGAATGGATCAGAGTGCCAGTGATCGTCGACAACTTTGTTTCCCAAGAGTTCGATATGGAGGTGACATTGGACAATCAAGAAGGGAAATTCGATTCCGCAGCTCCCTCCAATGAAGGACAGAATCTTACTCAGGTTATCCATGTGGGAGCCAATGAGGCAGCCGGTGCCTCATTCCTGATTCGTCCCAAGGTCATTGGCAATATTCTGCTGAAGTTCTCCGCCATCTCTCCTTTGGCTGGCGATGCTGTCCACAAGTCGCTAAAGGTGATCCCAGAAGGCATCACAAAATATCAGAATCGCGCCTTCTTCGTCAATCTCAAGGATGTAGGAGAGTACAAAAACACCTTTGAACTGGAAGTGCCGGAGGACATAGTCCCAGACTCCCAGCGAGTGGAATTCGGACTTGTTGGCGATCTGCTCGGCCCAGTGATCAAAAACCTGGAGAACCTCCTGAGATTGCCCAGCGGCTGTGGCGAGCAGACCATGTCTAAGTTGGTTCCCAACTACTTGGTGAGGGATTACCTGAAGAGCATCAAGAAACTGACTCCTGCCATAGAGACACGCATCAAGAGAAACCTACAGGAGGGCTACCAGAATATGCTGCACTATCGTCACGACGATGGAAGCTTTAGTTCCTTCGGCCCTGGCAAATGGAGGGAGGAAGACCCCGACCGCAACGGCTCTACTTGGCTGACATCCTATGTCTTGCGCTCCTTTAATCAAATCAAAGAAATCTTTTATTTGAATGATCAATTTTTGGAGAGTGGCTATGACTTCCTTCTGAGCCGTCAAGCTGAGAATGGCAGCTTCACCGATGCAGGAGAATATTTTTACGGGTCGCAGCGGTCTCCTCTGACTCTCACAGCCAACGCTCTGCTGGCACTGCTCGAGCAGGACAAGAAGAACCAGACAGCCATCGACAAGGCTGTGGCCTATCTGAGCGCCCACACGGAGGAGTCGGAGGAACTGCTGCCTAAGTCTATAGCCACTTATGCCTTGCAAAAATCAAAGGCTCCAGACGCCGCCAAGCACGTGGCAAGCCTGAAAGCCCTGGCACAGCAGGAAGAAGACCGCATATGGTGGACGGAGGACGCAGAGAAGCTGCGAGCTTCCAGCGGCTGCCGCCGTTGGTGGTGCTGGGTGTGGAGCCACGACGTGGAGATCACTTCCTATGCTCTGCTCTCGCTCCTGGAGACGGAGCAGGAGACACCGGACTCGGTTTTGAACAGTATCCGCTGGCTAGTGGCACAGCGCAACAGCTTTGGAGGGTTTGCCTCCAGCCAGGACACAGTTGTAGGTCTGCAAGCCCTGATCAAGTTCGCGGAGAAGTCGGGCTACGAAGCAGCCAAGTGGGAGGTGAGTGTCTCCAACAAGGGAAAGCGAGAGAAGACCGAGAAGCTGAGCGCCACGGAGGAAAACGATCTGGTGCTGCAGACTGTCGAGTTCCCTCAGGGTACCAAGTCGCTGGAGTTCGAGGCTAAGGGCACAGGAGCAGCTCTGGTCCAGATCAGCTACCAATACAACGTGGTGGAGAAGGAAACAAAGCCCAGCTTTAAAGTAGAGACCATTGTCAAGCCAGAATCCTCGCCAGCCAAGCTGGAACTGACCGTGTGTGTGGAGTACGTGGAGGAGGGCAAGGCAAAGGCCTCCAACATGGCCATCCTGGAGGTATCCCTGCCCTCTGGGTATACCGCCGATGAAGATAGCTTCAAGGACATCAAGGACATTGAGCGTGTCAGGGTAAGTAGTTCGTCATTCCATTTTGATCCATTCCGATCCATTCTGATCGCCTGTAACCCAACCTATTTCGTTCCCTTTGCAGTTGGTGGAAACCAAGAATGGCGACTCCGTGGTTGTTGTCTACTTCGAGAATCTGCTGAGGGGTGAGATCAAATGCATACCATTCGAGGCATTCAGAACCCATGCGGTGGCCAACCAGAAACCCGCTCCCGTCGTCCTCTACGACTACTATGATACGAACAAGAAGGCCACCGAATATTATCAAATAGATTCGAAGCTCTGCGACATTTGCGAAGACTCTGAGTGCAAGAGCAAACTTACGGATTACCTTGTCTGTCCCTAATAAAGAATGCAATAATAAACAATTATAATGGAAGAGGGATGCTTTCTGTTCGGTAATTAGTTTCGAACCAGTCCACGCATGGAGTGCTAAATGTCGCCATCAATATTCGTCCTTGAATGGAAAGGGGATAGATGCAGTGCTGGAATACTCGTATATTGTGTGAGCTACATAAATCGTTTAGCTTGTTGTGACTAGTGCATTAAATAGAAGGAATATCTTTGTGGCTCTAGGAATATTAAAATAAAACAAACAAGCTTTGAATATTTCTGTATATGTAGGACACATTATGTGCACACAATTTCTGTGCCCTATGTTTCCCAACCAGTTTTAGGGTTTCCTCTGCATCTCACTTAACTGATCATTGCAGGCAGTTTGGCCGTTGGCCTGGTAAAGTAGATCACGCTCTGTTTGTCTGCTGTCAGAGCCACCAATATGTTCTCCGATTCGCATTGGGAATAGTAGAGATAGGCGTCCTTGAACACCGTCGGGGTCTGTCCTTTGTTGGTATACTGTTTGGGAGCGTAATTAACCGTCACCAGCTCGTAAGCTTCCTTGCAGGATTTTTGATCAATAAAGTTTTCGTTACAGTAGCCATATGGTATCAGATTCGACTGGACTCCAGGCCAAGTGATCTTCCCGATCAGCTGGCGAGGTATTTTGGGGTTGCTAACACCGCCTAGATCTTCTTGGGGCTCAGAGATGTAGCCCCGAATACTAGTGCCATCTATTTCCACGTCCAGATAGTATATGGCGTTGCTGATAAGAGGGAAGCCGTAGTCGAAGCAATGGTAGCCGACCCCCTCTCCCCCAAAGGTGGAGCATGTGAAGCTCTCCCCCGCTTCGGCACTGGTGGCATCCCAGACGGAGAACATCACCGCGAACTTGGAGCTCTTGGCGTATTGCTGAAGGCCGATGTAGCCTACGGCTTGGTCGGAGAAGAATTGCAGAAAGTTAAAGACGCCGTCGTTGCGCTTGTTCTCGCCGGGCATCCACTGGAAGATGCTCCGGAAGCCGCTGAACCCATTGCTTTTGAAATTTATGTTTACCGCGGAATTACCCAGGACTTCGTTCCCTCGAGTGGAGTATGTCTGATTCTGTCGGAGCACCTTCAGGAATCGGGCCCTGTCCGCTTCGGCCTCCTCGGGGCTTGGATGTGCTCCCAGAGCCCTTGTCAGGCATAAAGCCAAGACGAGCAGGCAAAACAGGTGCCGTTTTGGTGGATTCATGGCTAACTCTGGCCCTCCCTCTGCCAGGCGCTCCACTTTATATGGGGCCCCGAGGCGGACTACGAGTGCGCTTCAAGTGTACGATTGGGCCAGGAAACGAGTGTTCTTAGAACACTCTTATCATTGAGCCACCCGCCGCAGTTGATAAGCCAGTTCCATAAGCAGATTTGCAAGTGCTTTGTTCAAATTTGTTTTCAATGAACTCGAAGCCTGAATGGAGTGCTAGAACAGTGAGATCACCCACTTTACAATTACCAATTACCCAAGTGCCGGCTGGGCAATGGACACTGCATTATCCCGAACAAGGGTAATGCATTGTCGCTTGCTCTGTCCGAGGCAATGCAGTGTCTAGCTCAGGCAATGATTCAGCGTCCTCTCAAGCTCGAGTCGGGGGAGCCGGGTCAGGGCCATGGTTAGAGGTGCCTGGCGACTAGGCCTAAAACGCTAGAGGGTGGTTCCCCCGAAAAATATCAACTTTATGGACCTCCGGGCCAAATATGGAGGCTAAGATGGAGCAAACTAGGGCTGGGATGTCAGCCCAAACGTCGGTGGGAAGAGTGACTGCTACCACCGGCGGGCACGGGGAGGAGCAATCCTCTCTACAACGTTTACCTGCGCCTAAAGAAGCGCCATCCCAACTACGAAGTCGTGCATACCCTGCAGGCAGGCGAGGTGGAGAAGGACCTAGGTCTCGAAACCATCGTGGAGGCCGCCCAGGGGCTTGCACTAAACTCAGACGCAGCAAGAGAAGAAGAGGACGGTGGCCCCGCTCATGGCCCTGAGTCTGCTGTAGCTCAACTTGCATAAAAGCTCATTGCCATGGAGCAAGGGCTCGCCGATACAGCTCTAGTCCAGGAGCCCTGGGTTGCATCAGGCAACTCAGTGGCCGGACTAAAGTCCTCAAACTACAACTCATTCTACCCATCATCGGTAAGCAGGAATAGATCCGTCGTACTCGTACAGAACTCAATACTGACTCATTACAGAACGGATGACCTGATAGTGGCGATGCTAGAAAGTGAGGAGAAGTGCCTCTTGGTAGCCTCCTGCTATATGGCACACTACAGGCGCGGCCACCTGAGGACCTTCCGGGTCAACTTAACCTAACATAAGAGTTCTACGAATTAAAAATGCATTCGCCTTGATTGCCCCCCATGCGCCCCGAACTGTCCTAGCGACTATCCCTGCGCTGTCCAAGCACCCGAGTCCTGCTCATAAGGGGCGGGCAAGCACATGATCGGTCTGAGCAAACTCTAGTTTAGGTGTCGGTTTTCCGGATCTTATTTTTCGCCATTAGAATGTGGGTAACTACCCGGTAAATACACCTTTTGCTACAGACTGCAACTACTACGGCGGAAGCGGGAAAGAGTTATCCTTTTTTTAATGATTTTTTTGTTCGAAATTTTTGGTAAAATTAATTTGTTAATCTCAATCGATTCTGATCGCGAATTGATTGCTAGGGCATGCCTCTAAATGGAATATCTACATGACTTTTACATGGGTTTAGTGACTGATGATAAGCAGATAAGATAAGTCATAAGAAAGTCAAATTCTTTAAATTGATTATATTTTCCTAGATGACTTGATACCCTTATTTTGATTATATATACTGCTTGTTGGGCCAATCACATTACCCTAGGAATACAATATATATGTATGTAGCTGTCAAAATCGTATATCGTAGTATTTCCGACTGCCTTATATTTTCAGTTGCTCATCACACTCCGACTAGAACGGAACAAAAAATTTTGTTTAGTTTAGAGCTCCGGTTTGGTTTCAGATTTTAAGCTTCAGGTATTTTGAAATTTCTCACAAAATTCGTAAAATTCAAGTTTTTTTTTTGTTTTCCAGAAATTTTACGGATTAAAAATGTGCTACCCTTGTGGAACAACCTGCCCGTGCTGTGGCCCGCACAGCCCGCCCTGCGGAGCTCCCTCGCCCATACCATGCTCTCCGGCGCCGGGGTGCTGCTGTCCCCCACTGCCCGAGGGTGGAATACCCGATCCACGGGTCTGGAACTATTGGAACACCCCGCAAACCTATCCATGTAAGTTCTCCCCTGCCTTGGCCATGGACCTCTTCCTCCCTTCCTGCTAGGGCCAGCATATCCAAGCGTATGCATATCCGGCATTCGCTGTCGTATTCATCTATGCTTATCCTTCTCTTCCCGCAGGTGGCTTCTAGGATTGGACTAGCTCTGGCTCTGGCCCTGGCCCTGGCCCTGGCCTGGGAGTGGCTAGGAGGGAGCACACACACACACTTCGATAAAATACTACATCCCACGTCCTAAACCATTCCAAGCTTTGATCAAAACAAATTAAAACAGTTTGTTGGGCACATTTTTGGTAACTAAATTGGAAGAAAGTTGGATCCAGAAGGAACCCAGTGGCACTACTCGTCAGGGATTCGTCGAAAAGAGAAGAACATCGAGGGGGAGGAGAACGCTGCTCGTAGATGGCTTCGTAGATGAGGGGAAGATGCCCCATTTCGAGTCGTTCAGAATTCATCTTCTTCTACATTTGCCCGAATGTTTCTCAATTTTTGGCAGAATCAATATGTCAAGTGTGGGCAATTTTTCGGCAATAAATTCACTAAACAGTTATAAAGTTCGTTGTTTATTTCACGTTAGCATATGAGTATACATATGTACATATGTAATACATATGATGTATGCCCAAGCGGTTATCAAAATCGTAATCTACGACGAATAATAAGATTAGCCGAAGAAATCATGGGTTTAAAATCGATTGGGAGCTTCCGGATTTTAAAGAGAAGTTGTTCGTATTTTATACAGTGAAGTCCCGTTAAAGCGAATTTTTCGCAGGTATGGTAAGAGCTATAATTTTTATAATAAAAATCATGAAATAAATTAATTAATATAATACAATAATAAAATAATTCATTTTTGATTTTTATTATACACATCTGAAATAAGTTGTATTTTTAATTTTTATAATACAAATAAGTTTTATTTTTAATTTGTATAATACAACTAAGTTTTATTTTTAATTTTTATTATACAAATCAGGAATAAAAATCATTTTGTAATTGTGATCGACTAACAAATTCCACTGTGGATTGCCATCTTCGTCAGAAATTAGTTTGACGTTTTAGTGCGACGGAACAGAAATAGTTCTGTCGTGCGTGTGTTCGTGCGAATGTGTTCGATAGTGTATGCTGGTGTTCGCACGAATATCATTTCTGAAACCTAAACACATGCCAAAATGAGCAGAAAATTTTCTCAACGATTATTCAATAAATAAATTCAATAAACCTGAAAAACGAGCCTTCATTGTGGAAAAGTAAACACAAGTATTTGCGAAACAAATTCTGGGAGAAGCTTCTGAAGAAATAAAAGAAATTCAATATCCACGCCAAAAAAATATATTTGAAGACGGCACAATATTACTTTCCGCTGCATTTTCCAATGTTTACCGTCTGAACATCTTTCGTTATAATTTTCATTATTTACGTTCGCTTCTTTTCAAGTTTCTTATATGATTCAATACAATTTTAGAGTATTTAAAAAAAAATCCGTGGAACCTCCATGAGTCGAACCATAGAAAATATAGAAAATTCAAAATTCGAGTTGGGGAGCAACTTCTCTTTAAAAACAGGAAGCTCCAAATTGATTTTGGACCCATAGTTTCTTCAACAAACCTCCTTAGAATTCGTCATTGATTATGATTTTGATCACCGCTTGGTGCATTTTTTTACTCCATACAAATTGACCTACACTAATGTTTATACATATAGAGAGTATTGTTCAAACTGGATAAAAGGAGCTCAAACCTTAAAAAGGCAATACGTGACATGGCTTCCTATGATCGGAAAAATTACCAGATTCGAATCGAACTGGAAAAGGGGCTGTCACACTCTCGTTAGACTGGCAAATCTAGTCGGAATCGAGGTTTCGAACATAAACAAACAAAAATATAAATAAATTTTTGTGTAAAATCTCCGTATTGTGTGGCCTTTTGCTCCCATCTTCCTCGATGCTGCGTGCGATCGGGGACCAGCAAAATCAGCAGCCGCAAAGCAGTATCCTGGCGCGGACTCTGTGCACCTGGTCACGCTGGTCTCCCGCATTAAGATAAGCCGCAACCACCGATGGTGGACCATAAAGAGACTGGGCATAGTTTCCGGTGAAGGACAGCCTGCTGGATAAGGTACACTTCAAGAAACTCAGGGACGTGGTCAAGGATCTGCGCTACAGTAACTACGACGAGCAGCACCTACCCATGCCACGTGAGCCGTAGCTTTTCGGCCAGTTTGGTAGATCCATGACCGGATTCCCGGACAAAATACTGGTCCACCACCAGGACACACAAAACAGATTTCATACTTTTTTTGTGCGTATTAAATTTTGAGTATTTCAACAGTCTGCAAATTTCTCAATAAGGATTGCGGGTTTTTTGTGGCACCTCGAACAGGATATGGCCACGAATGGCCGATCCTTAGAGGGCAAGATCAGCTTGATATTGTTGGAAAACACGCAGGATTGTTGAGGATTCCCTCGGCAAATCTTGAGAGTGACTGCAATCGAATTTGTACGATTTAGTGGATGTGAAAGTGGCCCTCGAGAAGATAGCGGTAGCTCGAAAAGCGCCATCTCAGAGATACACAAAAGTTTAGTGAGACATTAAAAATCATGGTACTTCTTGTCCAAGCCAATGGCGAGCGATAAGACGACGCCCCCTTGAGATTGTTGCTGATGTATGTAGATGTTTGCCTATGCTAACAGATACATTTCACTGAAACGATGAGCCCCCCAACTGATAGGAGTATCTGTGTATCTGTATCTGTTGACTACTGTGCCATGCCGCCTAATTGTTTGTCTCTCAATTGATAAGATTTGTTTATTTAAGTTCTGTTTTTATGTTTGCCGCAGCGCCTTTGTTAGTTGGGGATTGTGATGCGCGGAGGGACTCTGTCGGATGAAGCTGTGAGAGTGAGTATTTCATTGACTTGTCAGACCTTTCCACTAATTGATACAGACGAATATATATACATATACATATCTGTATATGGCGTGAGTTCCAATTAGGACATACTTCGCGAATCGCTAAAAATAGGAATATTCTTTCCTCTATGCGAGAAATTTGCATGTAAACAAGTGTTTTTTGTGCTCTAATCTGTAAGAGTGGAGCAGCTTCTTTTTTTTTTAAATAAGAAAACACAAATCAACTATTTGCGTGTATAAATGCAGCATCTGTTTTGTAAATAACCAGTACAAATCTTTATTATTCAATGAAGTTAGTATAAAATGAGTAGTTACAACGAAAATAAATTCAATGAAGGTCAATAGTGTATGATAAGAAATTAACAAGATCATTTTAGTAATAGTCTGCATGCTATGTAGTGAAGCAATGACCGAGGTTATAAGAACATCGGACCCAGATACGAGAAGCAGACGCCCGAGAATATGCCCGTAATCAGCATTGCAGCCGCATACATGCCAGCGGTCGTCTGATACTTGGCATGGACCGTCTGCGGTGCATACATCATGCCCAGCGAACTCAAGTAACCCGAGCTGTAGGACATGAGGACGGCAATGCCCCAATAGACCCACTCATTGGAGAAGTACACTTCGAGGGTCCTGGTCGTATCTGGCGGTATATAGTTGCACATGATGAACAGGGGAATGAACACCAGGCGCAGAGAGACGGGAACGACCAGGTACCTCGGACCGGGCCATTGCACCCACGAGGTGGTCAGGCTGCCCAGCATGGCGAACACGTTGAATGTGAGGAAACAAGTGAACACGGTGAAGTAGTCCTTGGAGATAAAGAAGTCCTCGTCCGTGGGTTTAATGTTCGCGTGGATGGCCGGAAAGACCGATAGGGTCACAAAGAAGGTCAGAAAGATGTTGAAGAGCTGGGGCGAGGCCTTCTTGAAGATCTGCCAGTAGGGAACATTCAGCTCTGTCCTCGAGTCGGACTTCTTCTCGTTGCTCTGACAGAGCTGATCGTAGTGCCTAAAGAATCTGTTCACGGGCAACGCGAAATAGGTGTCGAAGCACAGAAGGAGAATCACAATCGCCGTGACGAAGTAATAGATGGCCGATGTCCTCTTCGAGTCGAAGAAGGCGGCGCAAATGATGGACATCACGGAGGTGAAGACCCCACTGATGTTGGAGCCCAGGACGACGGCGCCCGTGTACTTGATGGGCAGCGAGGCAACGATGCCGTAGATGGTGTTCTGGTAGATACCATTGCAGATGTTCAGCAGCACAATGCTTACCATGGTGACCCAGAAGAATATGCCCGGCCACTGGGACGAGTCCAGCATAGCCAGGACGATGGTCACCAGCAGGATAACAATCTCAAAGATGATGCTGTACACTATCCTGCTGGTGAGGTCGCCGCCCAAGTTGACGAAGATGTTCAGCCAGTTGAAGAGCAGATTGGGAATCTGCGAGGCAAAGCCCATATTCTGCATGAAGGTCATTCTGTAATTCACATCCGTGGCCACCGTGTTGTTCGCGCCCAGCTTGAAGTCCTCGAAGTAGGACTTGGCTGTGATGAACATGTTCCAGGGCATCAGTGTCCCCAGTCCGTGCAGCATAAAGATGAAGAACACAATCTTGTACCTATCCTTGGGCGGCAGGCCCAGCTTGGCCAGCACCGAACCCTTGCCATTCGAATCGGCCGGCGGCAGCTCGGACTCCCACGAAGGATTTAGTGTCACCGGCTTTGGTGGCTGCTTGCCAATAAAAGGCAATTTCTCTGATTTTCCTTCGGCCATTGCTGCGTGGCTTCTGTTCCGTTCTGTTCTGCTCGACGCGGCTCCGATTATGCGGGCGACAGCAGTTTTTGGGGCGTATACCCAGCACAAAAACTTGCACGGTCAGTTATTTTGTTGACTAGCGAGCGAGGGACGCCAAGCCAGTAGAAGGGCGGGAAGGTTTGATTTTCCCTTTTCCCCCTTTGGAATTATCGACAGCTTGTCGTTTGGTGTTCTGCCCGGGGGGTTATAGGATAAGTCGTCACGTGGTGTCCACTCTTACGGCGGCAATCGCTATGCCTTGACAACTATCTGTACCTGATTTTCGTGATTACAGAACAGATTGGAGTCCCAAAGGTTACGTGCTCCCCGCTGTAGGCACGCGTTTCGAGTACTCGCAGTATCGCAATTAAAGATTATCGCTGATTTATTAGATTATGGAACCACTCGATCGGAACGAACTACAAGCGAATGGAGCTGCCACATCCGTGAATAACAGTAAAACGCTCTATATTTAATACAAATAATAAAGTGTTTAGTGTAACGCAACACTGCCGCAACAGGTAGCAAGGAACTAGAGGTGGGAAAACAACAGTGCTTGGCTCTATCGATGTTTCTAATTTATTCATTCATTTATTTATGCACTCCAGCGTTGTAAGCAAAGACTATACTGATTAATTGTTATTGTTTATGCAATTAACGAATTTTATTCAAAACATCGACGACATTAAAAGCATATCGATTGGGAACCATGACAGGGCTGCCACATCAGTGAATAAAGGTGCAGCTGCTGCAACAGGTGGCAAGGCCAGGCTACTCACTTTGGCAGCTTCACAGCACTAGCCTAGTCTTCCTCTTTTGCGCGGCGGCGTTTTTATTTGTGCAACTAAACACGTTGTTTATTAAAGAAAACGGTGACAATGAGCACCGAAGGGACCACCCCCACCATTCAGCTGGGCGACTACATCGTCATACAGCGCCAGAAGTACACAAAATTGCAGAAATTTGGCAATCTTGACACGACGTGCACATTGGGCAAGGAGACGCTCGAGCTGAAGGCGCTCTTGGATCAGCAATACGGCTCCACGTTCAAGATGTGCGTTAAGGAAACAAAGACTGGAAAGCGTGGCGCTCAACGCCAGCACACCCTGGAACTTTGCAGCGACACCGAGCTGAGAAGCACCCGCGAGGTCCTGGGCATCTCTAGCAGCGGAGCCGACAATCGGGATATATGCGACAATGGGGAGGCGCAGGCCCTGAAATCCTCCGACATTGAGCAGCTGCGCGAGGCCTGCAATGAGTCGAGCAAAATCATTGAGAAGCTCGTGGAGAATTCAAAGACGTTCCACACCCGCACCGAGTACTCCCAGGAGAAGTATCTGCTGAAAAAGGAGAAAAAGTACTTTGAATTTGTCCAGATCCGACAGCCGACGATACGCCTGATGGCGGACATATTCTATCGACAGGATGCAGAGAAAATCATGGGCATACGCGTGGACACGCTCTCCCAAATCATCTCCTACTCGGGAGTCTGTGGCTTTGGCAACTATTTGCTGTACGAGAGCGGCACGAATGGCCTGCTGCCGGCGGCCATGATGAACTCCATTGGTGCCGGCACCGAGGGCACCCTGGTGCACATGCACCCCGGCAATGTGCCGCAGAAACAGGCCCTGCTCGCTCTGAAACTACCGCTGGAACAGCAGCAACGGTGCGTATCCGTGAATCTATATTCGGTGCTCAGAGAGTTTTATCAGGGCGAGTCGGCTACCACAAATGTCGCTCCCTCTGCAGACCCCACTGAAGTCGAGGCGGAGGAAACGCTGCCCGAGACGCCCACCGAAGAGCAGCCGGAGGCCGTTGAACCGAGCACCAAGAAGCCCAAGCTAGACGAGGCTCCTCCAAGTGGTAAGGGAGTAAATGTTTTCCATTCAGCGACTGATTTGTCATCCATCTACCGTTTGCAGGCCACAACAAAGGCCCCCTGCGGTGGCAGCTGGAGAACAGACGCGCCTCCGCGCTGATGCACGGAAAGTTCGACAGCCTGGTGGTGGCAGCTAAAGAGCATCCGTCGAGCATACTGCAGGCCCTGCTGCCACTAGTGAGGCCCTCGCGACCCGTTGTGATCTTCAGCACCTGCAAGGAGCTGCTGCAGGAGACCTACATGGAGCTGAAGACCTCCGGCAAGGTCACTGCTCTCCACGTGACCTCGAACTGGTTGCGCACGTATCAAATACTTCCGAATCGCACGCATCCGGAGGTGAATATGAGTGGCAATAGCGGCTACCTCCTGACGGGCTTTACCCTAAAGTAAAGTAAAGAGTTATGCGGCTGGCGAAATATACATGTAAGCATTTTGTTATTGATAATATCGTGTTTTATCACTGTCTTTAACTGCTGCGTGTGTGAGAGGACCCGCGTAAAGTTGTATGGGAGAGAGAGAGAGGAGCTATGAGTAGAGATTCGCGAGTGTGGTTTGGCGAAGTGGAAGGAGTGGCTCGTGTGTGTGTGTGTGTAAGGTTGTTTCCCATTAAATGGGTGGCACTTTCTTCAGCACAAAGTAGTGCCCGCACTCGCAACGCTTCGGTGGTCCCGCCTCCAGCCACATCCACTTGGCGAAGCGGTCGTCCAGGCACAGGCAGCCCACGAGGCGACCATCGAATGCCGAGGGTATTTCGGTGGGATCGTTTTTCCTGCCAGAGCCCCGCTTTAGGATCTTGCCTATGCCCCAGGGATCGCTGCAGCCCTGCTCCTTCAGCTCCATCTCACGCTTGGCGATACCGGTGGCCAGTTCGATGTCATCGGCCATTTCTGCTGGGTGGGTTGTTGCTTGAGCTCCGTTATCTCAGACTGCACCTGCAGTTCCACTTACCCGCCATCAGTACTGGAGTTGTGGAAATTGCACGTGGGGTGGCGGTTTCCGCCCACTTCTGCAGTCCCATGCGACGCAGCAGGGCACTGAGTTTTCCCTGGCGCTGCACCAGTTGCGAGACGAGTCGCTTGGAGGCGTTTTGAGCCTTCAAAAAACGTGCCAAATACGATGACATTCTGACGAAAATTTCTATTTTCTCAAGGAATATTTCAAAAATAAATACTTTTTTTCGTTATGCTTGGGATCGAATGCTATCCCTTACACAGTTTTGAATGGAATGATTCGAAACAGTCGATACGACCTTTGTTTGGCTGTAAGGCGAGGACTACTGGGATCTACAATTTCTCTCTGGTTTCATTGAGACTCATTTCCGATTTACTTTCGCTCAAAATCACTTTGTTGCCTTTATTGTTCGTTTATCTGATATACATACTTAAGCATCGCATCGCTCCTTGGATTAACGTGGACTGCGGTGGAAATGAAAGATCTAAAACTGAAAACGGGAAGCTGCCCCTTGATCGCCGCCGAGGTTGGATATTTGGTTGTTGTTTTATCTGGGTTTGATGTCTGTTTTTATTTGGACAGCTAAGGTGTTGGTTGACTTTTAGCTTAGTAGTTGTTGTGTGGTGTGTTCTTGTTATTAATTGGTTTATTTAATTAATTAATAATAACTTTAAACAGCTGCCTTCTCCACCAGCTTGAACCAGTGTCCGCACTCGCAACGCTTCTGGTTGCCCTTCTGCAGCCACATCCATTGCACGTAGGTCTGATCCTCTTCGCCTGCATAATAAGATTGGAAAAACGTTAGCATGGGCTTCCTTGCTCGGGGATTGCATTTACTCACAGATGCAGCCAACAATTCTGGCGTCGAAGGCCGATGGAATCAAGTTGGGGTTCTCCTTGGTGCCAGCACCGCGCTTGAACACCTTCATGTCGAAGGGATTCTCATTGCCGGCGGCTTTGGCGAGCAGCTCACGCTTCTCGATACCCGTGGCATGCTCCAAGGGGTCGTTCATCACTGCAAAAGGAAATGGATTGGCAATTAACTGATTGTGTCCTCGATTGATAAGCGTCTGCGACTCGGATCAGCTGTGCAGCTGTGATCCGTCCCGAGGTTACATAAACGGCAAACGCCCGAACCTCTGCGGCTGTGTCATCGGCCAACTATTAGACCGAGTGTCATTAGCCCTCGATAGAGTTCCAGTGCAGAGTCGAGGTGCGAACTACGTATCAGTGCCGTTGCCTCGGCTTTCCTCCCCCCCACCGGGGGTACATAAAACACATTTCCCTGCGCATAGTTATTACATAACCTCCCCAGCGAAGCAGGCGCATTTTCATTTGCCAAAAACGGCTGCTCCAGATGCATGGGGCTGCCGCAGAATGTGGACTGGCATTGCATTGGTTGTCATATTATGCAATCCTAGCCATGAAACTGGGATGCAGAGGCGCCTTCACACCAAAATCCACACACCACGACGGGCGGACGTGACGGCAGCGCAGGGGATTTCGCTTTGATTTCTGCACTTACTTTTGCAAAAACGCACGGGCGTGTATGTAACATTTTGGCGTGCAGCGGCACGAAGCGCCATGCGTCCACAGATCGATGCCATAGTTCGTTTAGCGAAAATTTGTGGCTCCTAAAAATTGAACACCAAAAATTCTTTCGTAATTTTTCACACAGCGAGACTTAAGGACAGTGTGCAGCAGTACCGCGATGGCAGGTGTTGCAAAGCGCTTCGCAATGGTCCGAGGCTACCAGACTGGCGGGTCACGGTGCTGCCACTTGAACCGCTAGATGGCGCCTACTGTTGCCCGGGCAACTGAAAAATGCAAAACAAACCAAAACGAAATTAATTATAATCTGAGAGTAAAGATGTCCAATAAACCCATAATCTGCTTTGATACATCCAAAAATGAGCGATTTCAAGTATCGGACAACTATAAAATGCTTCACCGCAAGCTGAAGGCCAACTGGAATGTGGAACAGTCAGTACAAGGGAAAAATATTCGAATTTAAATTCTAAACAAACAATATTGAACATCCTTAGAAGCGATGCCGAACTGCAGAAGGAGCGGCTTTCGCGTGTCAAGATATTCGTCCTGGCCGGGCCCCAGGATCGCTTCACGGAGGACGAGTTCGAAGTGCTCAAACACTACGTGGAGGTGGACGGCGGGAGTCTGTTGGTTCTCCTTGGCGAGGGCGGCGAACAGGAGTTCAACACGAACGTGAATTTCTTTCTGGAGCAGTACGGGATCTACATAAACGGGGACAATGTGGTGCGACCGCACTACTACAAGAATTTCCATCCCAAAGAGTGCATTGTGGGCGGGGGAGTGGTGTGCGAGTCCATGTGGCGGCATCTCATCAAACTGGACATTGAGAAGGTCGACTACGACTTCAGCGACGAGAAGTACAAGATACACTTTCAGTATCCCTACGGGGCCACCCTGAATGTCTCCGAGCCCGCCAATGTCCTGCTGACCACCGGGCCCGTGGTGTATCCGTTCAATCGTCCACTGGCGGGCTACTACACCAATGGCAAGGGCGGAAAGATCCTGGCCATTGGCTCCGGCTACATCTGGCACGATAAGTACTTGCAGGACAAGACGAATGATGCCATGCTGGAGTACATATTGAAGCTCTTGGGAGGCGATGGGATAAGCTACACGCACTTGGACTTTAACGATGTGGAGGTGGGTGGAGGAAGCTGTGTGTGTGTGTGTGCGGCGTGTACGCCTAGTTCTAACTCTTGATTCCGTCTGCAGCTCAGCGACAACAAACACTTTACGGATCTGGCCTTCCTGGCGGACATGCCCAAGGCCTGTCTGATCGACTCGATTGGCACCGAAATGCCCACGGACTTCAAGCAAATGTTCGACATGGAGATGTGTGCGCTGAGCAACCGCCTGCTGAAGGATGTCATCGATACGTACGAGCAACTGCACGTGAAGTACGAACCGCTGAGGATCATCAAGCCCCAGTTTGAGATCCCATTGCCCAACCTCCAGCTGGCCACATTTCCGCCCATCTTCAGCGAACCGCCAGCCCCACCGCTGGAGCTGTACGATCTGGACGAGACCTTCAGTGGGGCACGCTCCCAGTTGGCGCACATGACGGGCCAGTGTCTGCAGGCCCTCCAGTCCAAGGAGCCAGCGCGCCGCAGCCTCAACCAACGGGAACTGGAGAACTACGTGAAGGAGTGCGCCAGGATAACGGCCATTGTGGGGGAACAGCAAGACATGCCAGCCCGCGAGATACTCAACATCGTGGCCCGACAGATAGTCAGCTACATGCCATATGCGGAGGATTAGGAGCCGCAGACCAGACAGCGGTGATCCAATTACCCATCTGCCGACCAGCCAGCCAGCCAGCCAGCCAACCAGCCAACCAGCCAGAGCGGCACATTCCGCACAACGACTGGACTGGACTGGACTGTGCGCATTTCGGGCAATTCAGCAGAAATTTTGTGAATTTTAAATTATAAAATAAAATAAAATAATGAAAACCAAGTACGTTTTATGTAAACATGTTGGCGACTCGTATTCAAACATGGCGGGCTAAGAAAGCCAAGAACGTTCCTGCAGAACGCTCCTCCACTGCTGCCCTCCCCTCCACCTCTTGGCCGCGATTCCTACTTGAATTACACCAAAAATTTCTAGAGTGGGGAAACACTAAACCTGTGGGAAGTAAAGCTATATACATAGCTATATAGCCGCTCTCCCATCATTTTACTACAAAAATCTGTTGTTTACTTAACACAATTAATTATATTTATTAATATTTCCCCCCTCCCAGGAGGCCTCCATAGAGGCTCTGTTGCTCCTCTTCCGTTTTTAGGTGTCGACAATTTGTTTCCGTCTGCCAGAGGGGACGGGACGACTCTGCTAATTGAGCGAGGGGATGGCCGTGCAAGGAGGGGAAGGCCGGGGAAATGAGTGTGTGAAACCACTAGTTAATGCATGTCACAACAAATGTTGTCATCAATCTGGGCTGCGATCCCCAGGGGCCGCCAGAGCGAAAGAATCCTGTAAAAAAACTAACTATATGGCCCAACTGGCGGCTGTAAATTCTTTTTGCTTTTCCAAATGTGGACATCAATTCTCTGGAGCTTACGAGGATGTGGCAGGAAAACTAGATCTGAGAACAGTTGCGGAACTGTAAAGAATCGGGATTTAATGGTTAAATTTATAGAAATTCATTGAAGATGTTTTTTGATTTCGATCAATTGGGGTTTGTACTCTTTTCACTGCATTTTCCATAGGTTTCCCCATTTATTAACTCTGTTCTGGACCTGTTCTGGCTCTGTTCTGGCAAACAACGGGACGGCTGTTCAATCAATCAATATTGGAAATTCCCACAGCACACCTCAAGCGGATGGGAACTCCATCTGCGGTGGTTCGCCATTTTGTTTGCTATTTCTGTTGACCGCTAAATATAACGTATAACGTATTACGTTGGACAGTTAAGCCGTGGAACTGCTGCTGCTGCTGCTGCCGAGGAGCAGTATGGTTCGGCTCGTAGCTTCGGGGCTTCGGGGGTGCAGTAATCTGTCAGTGTAAAAGAGGTTACGCTGAAATCCGATATGGGGCAAGTAGGAAGTTACCTTGAGTGCATTTCTATATGTTGTCGCACGTATTGACAGTGACAATGCCCGTCGCAAGTCCAAGTTGCAGTTCATTCATGGTTTCAGGCCACCAAAGCAAACAGGTTCACAGGCTCAGAGCCAGAGACAGAGCCGGAGCCGGAGCAGAGCCCACTCTCTCCGCACAGAAGCCGCACAAGTATTTCCACCAGCAAAGGTTCCCAGTTGGAACTCCTCCCTCAGCCATCTGCCTGCGGAATGCATTTCCATTTAGTGTCTGGGAGAGGCGATTTTCGTCCATCGATCGATTTTGTTTATCCAGAAAATCCATTGGCCAACCCAAAACGAAACAGCTGTATTTGCGGCATCACTTCCGTTCCAGCCAAAAGACTCGGCAAATACGTGAACGAGGGAAAAGTCTTGACTTTTCAAGAGGTTTGTTTGACTTTTCATCGGCGCAGGGCAGGGCTGGGCAGGGCATCCCTTCGTTTTGTGTCTGCCGCCCTCCAGCTGGGATTTTTCTTATTTTATAAATTAGTTATGTTTCCAAAACTGTCCAACATTTGTCACCTGTGCATGTGTGAGTGTGTGTGTGTGTGTGTGGGGGGAAATTCCGGGAAAACCCTCATGGTGGCTTGATGCGGGTCGTCGCGACATCATTTTAATTAAATTACAGCAACCAAAACGTGCGACACTATAATAATTTTTATTCATTGTCAAAAATGGGCAATCATAAAAAACAACACGTCTGCATCGCAGCTGCTTAAGACACAAGGGGAAAGGGAGGGGGGGATGTCTGGTCAGCAGACGACACCCAAAGGGGCACACACACACACACTCACACATGATGCTCCCCATACCACACCCCACCTCCCCCTGAAAGAGAATGTAACAATCAATTAAGAGGGCAGATAGGTTAAGGTTGCAGACTCGATTTAACCCTCGCGTGGGGCCCTGTGTGTGGCTGTTGCTGGAGGGATTTACTACTTAAGATGCTCGAAAGGTTAAAGCGATTTATGGCACCATTTTGGACATGGGCTTAGACGATGCTAATAGTATAATCAGAGATTCTTGTGGTAGAAAATGGATTCAATTAAGAATTTTGTTTTACTATTGCAATTATAAATGTTATAGATATGTCCAAATTCCCAATTGTTTTCTGAATCTTGGAGAATTTTTGTGCGTTATACTATTGTATTATAAAGTATTGAGATATTTTTTCCTTTTGATATATTCGAATAAGTCATATTTGTAGGTACATAATCATTATAAGTTATATCTATATATACATTATTCACGTTTTTCTTTAATAATCATTATCTTTGAGTAATATTATAAAAATTAAGCTTATCATTATTTTTGGGTAAAAAAAAATAAAACTTATAAATTATGATTATTTATGAATTTTATTTTTGTAAAGGGACTGCAAAGCTACCCCACGTGCTAAAATTTTACCTACTAGGTCCATATATCATTGTCATTATATTCATTATTTTATCTCTTATTATTATCATCTTTATAATATGACGTACATATATTACATTAGGATATTTTATTTTTATTTTTTTATTTATTTTGAATTATGCCTAGAATTACAAGAAAAAAACTTTGTTTTATGGCACTAGTCACTAAACAGTAATTATTTAAATATTCTTTTAATCTTAAATCTAAAAAATATTTTCCATTCCTTAAAAATTAATTTAAGTTGTTACTTTTAATTTATTTATTTTTGTTTATTTGTTTTTATTTTTTATTGATTTATTTTATAATTTTAAACTTTTTTTTATTTCTCCTTGTTTATTTATTTAGTAAGTATATTAATTTTTGAATAGTTCTATTAAATTCTTCATAGTTTCCTTTTGTATAATCTTTCTTAGGCCTTAAGGACATTCAGAGCCTTGAAATCACCTTCTATATCTGAGTTTCCTCTAAAGTATTCCAAGATCTTGTGATCTGTCATCTTTGTTTCCCCTTCGACCCATGCGAGGGTTAAGGAGCTTCAGAGCAGCCGTTGACCCAAGTCGTCTCTTGGCACGCTTCGTCGTCGTCATCGTCGTCGTGGTCGTCGTGGTCTTCGACGTCTGCTTTTACTGTTTGTGTTTTTTTTAGTTTGGTGTCGTTGTGGGGCCCTGTCAATGTCTCTATGGCGGGGGACATCATTGGACTGACCATCATTGAAATAGAAAGCTTGTCTTTTATGTTCTGGCTTTGTTGTTAATTCATCATTAAGTCGGTGTTGTACGACAAGCTCTAATGATGCGTGTAAATGCTAAACAAATGACAAGTCTGTCCCCAGCCCCAGCCCCAGCCCCATCCCCCTTCCCTTCAAGATCAAAGCCAACCCCCATGGAAAATCGAAAACCAAATCCAAAGCAAATGCTCAAAGCGCGTGTACAATTTAAAAAGAAATAAAATCGGACAGACGGCGGGGCAGCTTTCGAAATTTTATGAGCTTGTTGTGCTTATTAGTCGCACCACGAGAAATGGCGACAGGCCACAGCACCACCAACAACCAGCAACCAGCAACCAACAACCAGCAAGAAACAACCAACAGCCGAAAGCAACAACCACAACGACACGAAGAACAGGAACAACATGCATTTCCACGGCTAATTTTTCACGCGCACTCCATTCCCGTTGCCAAAGTCGGCAACCGACAGCGACAGCTCCTGACCAGGCTATCACTTGCCAAACCTCACCCGCGGGTATCCTCACTATTGGGTGGTCTTTGCGGGGGTTAAAGCCATTCTCTAGGGCTGATCTTTGGAGTTCGATTCAGAATTCCAGATAGAAGCAGAGGAACATCGAGAGGTTGCTACCATCCCTCCCTTCGTTCCATTGCAAATTATCTTCCCCATAAAAACCCCCTAAATACCATCCCCAAAAGTGCATCCGGAATTCGTTCATCTTCCCCATGGACTGCCAGTCGACTGTGTTTTATTTTTATATTTTTTGGCACGCCAGACACGCACGAGAAATTCCAAGAGATAAGGATCGTGTACGACAAGGTGTATTATGGACCCCCAATCCGCAATCCCCAATCCTCGAGCCCCAAAAGCCCCTGCCTCCTCCTCCAGGTGCCAGTGTCCCCCGAGTCGAACGTTGTGCCGTCGAGTGCCATACTGTTGACTCTGTTAAATTGCCAATATTTATGGTTTTGCCTGGTCGGGTTGACTTGTTAAATGGGTGTTCCAGCCACATGGCCGAGAGGAGTCCCCAGTCCTTGTGGCTGCCTCCGTGGCTGTCTCTGTCTCTGGCCCGAGTCCCTGTCCCAGTCCGAGTCCGGGACCCCTTTCGAATTGGTAGCTGCAAAAACGTTTAAAGACAAAACGTGTTGGCCCGATAAGGCAGCAACAGCAGCAGCAGCAGCAGCAGCAGCAGCTGGCCAGACAGAGCCCCATGGCCCCATGCCACATGCCCCATCAATTTTGACGTATGTTTGTCAAAGTTTTAACAGCAAGACGCCATTTTGAAAGTGCCCCCACATCTTTATATCCCTCTCTCTCTGTCTCTCTCTCTCTCTCTCTCTCTCTCTCTCTGTGTGTGTCTCGGTTTCTATGTGCAGCTAAGCAGAAATGTGCAATGTCGTTGTTGTCGTCGCCCATCGCTGAAGCTATAAAAATGTCAAAACCTGCAACAAATAAAGAAGAATTATAAAGAAATCTAGTGAGAGCAAAAATCATATAAGACACACACACACACATATTCGTACTACATATAAGCAACATCAGTAAGTCCATCCATCCGGCTGTCCGTCTGTCTGTCCGTCTGTCTTTCTGTTGTGTCTGTTTAAGCACTCGGGCAACAAAGTCACTTCTCCTCTCTCTACAGCAGATTCATGCAAAAGTTGTTCCCTCTTCAGATGATCTTTTGTCATGAGATGTAATTCCGAAAAGATCTCTTTAGTTTTTTATCCAGTAGAATATGTATGTACGTGTACATACGTATTTATATATTTTATATAATATTTTATATATACTGATATTTTTTATATATGTACACCCTGGGGAAAAAGCAAACCAACTTTGTAAATTTATTTAAAAATGTATTCCACTTATTTGGAAATTATAAAAATAAAGAGTTTCACTGAACTTTGGACGTTGATATGATAATATTCGATTAAAATATATTTAAATCTTAAACTAAATATATTACATATTTTAATTAAATTTTTGATTTAAATATATTTTATTTTTAAAGTAATTATATTACATATCTTAATTAAATATTTTCATACTTGAATTAAATATATTTCCTACCAATTTTATATATTTTATTAATTTAAAATTTATTTAGATTTCGATTTAAAATTAATTATATTTATTATTTATTTATTTTAACCAAGTTAATTTAATTTCGACATTTTTGTATTTAAAATCCGAATCATTCATAGAAATATGGATTTGTTTTTGTTTTCCGAATGTTGGAAATTATTTTAATATTATTCTTAATAATATTTTTAGTATTTTTCAACGCTAGGTTTGAAATTAATTCGAAAACTATACGGTTTGCACCGACTTCCGATCGTATTAAAGTTTTAAGTCATAAACAGTAAATCCCGAAATATATCCAGACATAGTCCAACATATGACAATAGTTGAAACTTGGATATCCGTAGATCTTTATCTGTCTGAAGAGAGATCTACTTGGTCAGGGCATCAACAAGTCCACCATTCTCTCCCTGTCGCTGGAATCTCGCTTGATATTTAGTTTTCTATATAAAATCCAGCAAACAAAAGAAAAAATTGTGACTTTTTCCATCCACTGGGCCCTGGCTTGATACCAGGTTGATGCGCTGCTGATTTTGCGGTTTTTATGGTTTTATAACTCATTTATTTTTTTTAAATTTTACCTTTTTTTGCGATTCTTTTTTTTTTTTAGTAAAGGAAGAGGAGGTGCATGCGAATCTTTCGTGATGCTGACATTTCGAAAACCATCTAGCAACCCTTGAAACTGTAGATGTGTGAGAGAGGGAAAACTTTTCGGGCTTATCGCGACTCTCGATCCGAATGATCGTCACCTAAAATGTTATAAGTCACACCTAGCAATTTGTCAGATTTCTAGCAGCCGCCCACAGAGTGCGATGAGGGGGGGAGGGGATGTGGGATCTGGGGTCTGCGACTTGTTCGATAAATCAAATCGCTGCACGTTACATTCGAGGCTAATAAAAATGCAAATTGTATGCATAAAGTATAATTTTTATAACTTAATTAACTTGAGCTTTACTCGGTGAGGGGGGGAGTGAGGAAAACAGAGAGGGGTTGGGGGCGGCAGCATGCTGCGTTTGTTGCTTTTTCCTCATTAGGCTGGCGCCACGTTCCAAATTGATTTTTGGCCCGAACAGACGAACCATTTACATGACAAAGCTGCCAAGAGAGAGGGAGGCTGTGGGGCAGGAGGAGACTGGGGTCCGATTTGTCTCTTATCATATGACCACTGACTGACCAGAGGAGAGACCACTACCACTGCAGAGGTAGCGCTCCTCCGCCATCTCGGGTTAAGTCATTTCTTGGAAGGCATCCAGATAAGGGGCCGAATGAGCGCTGCACACGACACGAACCCCTCACAGACCATAAAATAATCTCCTTCTAATTTGGGTGTCGTTTACACGTGCCAAGATCTCCTCTCCCAGACACCACTCGACTCCAATCCAATCCAATCCGAACCAATCCAATCCAATCCAATCCAGAGACACTCTCTCGACACTCTCTGACACTGATGAGGCTCATCAAGATGATGATGAGTCGAGTGTTGGGTCTTGGCTTTATCGCTTCATCTCGGAATGTGCCATGATATGCATTTCCACAGGGAGAGAGAGAGAGAGAGAGAGAGAGTGAGAGAAAGAGCGGGGGTGGTGCTGCGACTGTGACAGTGGCGGAATCCGAAAGTTTACATATTTGATTGGGTTTTATACTCCGCACCGAAAAAGGGTTCCCTGATGATCTTGGGCTCAGGAATGCGCAGATGGAATGTACCATTAAATAACTAAAATTAATTTTAAATTGAAACTTTTCTTTAATTTTTCCTAATTTCTTTCTAGTTCCCAAAAGCAAGGAAAACTGTTTGAGAGCAGCTATAAATAATAAAATATCATCTGGTATAAGGGATAATAAATAAATATTTAACTGGTGAGTACTCTATATTTCTTTGTGATTTAAAATCCAACTAAAAGTAGAATTAAAGTCGAAATTCCTCAGTGCTCTCCCTCTTTCCCCCCGTTTCCTAACTGAATAACCATAATAACCCTCTACCTTTGAGCTGGGTTGAAAATTGATTCCTAAAATACGACTATCATATGTCCCCAATTATCCTTCAAGCAAGCCACTAATCTGCCATTAATTAGATGCCTCTCCCCCTCAACCCACCCTCACCCATTTTTTTTTTACAGATAGCACCTCTTCGATTTGTCATTGTTATGTCTCCAGACATTTATTTATTTATTTATACATATTCATGTGTGTAATTTGCTACATTCCTATCTATGTATATGTATATGCCGCCCTCTCCCCGTGACGCTCTGCGTCTCTGATTTTCTACTGTCTGACACTTGACCCTATCAGAAAATAACCAGTTGTGCTGGCTGGCTGGCTGGCTGTCTGCTGGCTGGGCGCATACTTGTGTGAGAGACTGTTGACTGTTGACGGTTGATGGGGTGCATATTGGTGACTGGACTGTCTCGAAATCGAATCGAAATCTGGCGCCGTTTACATTGCTCGCGGCCAAACAAAAAAGAAACATCAGCCAAATGGGAATAGGGAATGGGAATGGGAATACTATATACAAAAGTCAATAAACTTGGATACGATAGGATAGGTATTCGTATGTGTACGACCACGGGGGGCGTATCGCCAGAAAGGGATAAACAATGGGAGTTTCCTTACAGGTAGCGCAGCCATGGAGTTCGTATCAACAGATGGAATATACTATTACAATCCAGCAAAGAGAGTGTTTATATTAAATGCGATATGATTGCCTATTGTAAAGGGAATATCGTAAGGTATGATCTTAAGTATACAACAATTCATCGACTTGCAAGGTATATGTCTCACTTTACAATCTAAACTGTAAACAAAGTGGATCGGAGAATAGTTCTGGGTACAGCTCTGTACTTTCTCTATAATTTCTGTACACAAAATTCGATTGAAAAATTAAATAAATTTAAGATTTTGAAAGATTATTCCCTGATTTTCTCTATAACTGTTTTCCCATTAGAAGTTATCTTCAAAGTTTGCCCTCGGCATCTGCTTCACACTCGCACCTCCCAGCCCTCAGTACCCTCATTCCCCTACCCCTTTACGTGTCCTGCTTGAACCCTTTGGAAACCAACCCACCACTTTCCCAGCTTCGGCTGACTCATCCGGCCAGGACGGGCCAGGACAGCTGGCAGGCAACCGAACCTCCTGCCTCCTATTTCCTCGGGCTCTGCCCGCTGGTGACTTACTGTCAACTGGCGCTTGGAGCGAACCCGTTGCCCATAAATTATATAAGCACACACACGGCTCGGCGCTTGGATCGCATCGCCCATCGCCCAGTGCCCATTGCCCATCGCTTGGATCGATGCCATGTAAACGCGGGAGAGCTGGAAGAGCTGGCAGAGCGAACCCTTCGGTCCGCGGTCCGCGGTCCTCGGTCCTCGGTGTTGTATGCCCCGTTCGCGGCCTCCTTCTCACTGTCGCCAGCTCCGATGCCAAGTGATTTTTTCTTAACGCGCTCCCAGCGGGCGCCCATTGTCCCGGCAGTTAAACAAGACGCTTTTCAGCTCGTAAAACAGGCCACCACAATCCGTACGAGGGGGAAAGGGACTGTTTTTATAATAAAGTTATTGATTTGTGTTTAAGTGGCGTGGGTGACCCTCCAAGAACCGAAACAAAGGTGCCCCGAACGAAGGAAGGAAAGTCTTTCCCATGCCTCGCCACTCATTGGCATTTATCAGTTGATCGATTTATTTGTTTTTATTAAATGCTGAGCTGTTTAAGGCCTTAAGCTGACGCCTGTCAGTTGCGACATGAGCAAGTCACGTACGCTCCTCCGCCCAATCTCCGCAGCCACATCCGAGTACCAGTACCATGACCAGTACCCGTTTCAAGACCACTTCCACATCTGATCTCGGTACGGTTGGGCGTGGGCCATGGTCCATGGGCCATGGTCTGCGTGGTCCGCGGGCGGCGCATTTAAGTAGCTTAAACAGACGCGGTGGTCCCGTGCATAACTTTGTCTAATGACTCGGAAATCCGTCACTAATAATAAAAGCCAGGCCAGGGCTATAAAAGGCAGCGAGCATTCGAGACGTCCGCGCTGGACATTCTGCTGATGCATTTCTGCATTTACCCATTTACCCTGCCCTGCCCTGAGGCTGCAGGGCAGGGGCGGGGGCGGGTCTGGGGCACGTGTGAGCTGCCTCAATAATCCTATTACCCAGCAGATGGGGGATGGGATGGGGGTTTTTGTGAATGAAAATGTTCCGACTCGACCGCAAAATAAATGCTTGTTGAAATTAAATGGAGAACAAGTCCCAGCGAAGGAGGCAACAACTTTGACCTTATGGAATGCCCGGAATATTTGCGGAAATGCACAAAACAAATTCTAAAGAAATCAAAGAGACTTTTGTAAATATTTATAAGTCTGGTACTGGATGGCATCTCTTCTTTAAACACAAATTGTATCCAATTAAATACTCTCTAGAGTCTAGACCAACTAGTTTGCCTGCCAATTAAACGTAATTATTCAATTCACATAACTGTGAAATTGAAGTCGCGCACAATCCTAATTCACTCCACAAGGACCCACAAATGCCTAACCATAACGATTCCCCCCCCCCCCCCCAACGCCTCTCCCCCTCTCCGTTCGCCCTTCGCCCATAAATCGCCAATCAGCCCGAGGCCATCAAATACGATCTATCTCATTAAAGGAAGTCGAAGGAAACAATTTAAAGCCATACTCTAGTTTAGGGCTTAAAGTCGGCTGCGGATGGCATTAGCAGAGGAACACGCCCCTGGGGGTGCTAGAGCACACACCCCACCCCCACCCCCACCCCCCATCCTCCACCCCCCAAAATGTTTGAGTGCTTTTTTGCCCACGCATGCGTCTGGCATGGGGGAGGATTGCCCTCCCTTTTTCGGGCAGGACTCCAATTCAAAATGGCTGCACAAATATTTGCCAAGGGAGTGGTGCAAGCTGCTGTGGAGGGTGCAAGCTGCTGTGGCTCCTCTGGCTCCTTTGGCTGTGGCTGTGTTGTTCGGCCTAACTGTTACTGTCGCAATTCATTGAATTTGCAGGGCTAATTAAACACGTTAACAACTGTCGCGATGCGGTGAGCCGTGCAGGGATAACTTGCTCCAAAGATCGTTGTCGTCGTCGTCGTCGTCGTCCAGACGCCAGCCAGTCCCCAAGAGACCCGAAAAAAACCCAGCAACCCAGCAAAAAAAGAGGAGACAATATTTCCTTTGTGTCTCCTAGTCTGGACTGTGATTCTTTTTTGGCTAAAGACCAGCGGCTTGGTAGCTGTCCATGGTATCAGAGTCTGGCCTGGCTAATGCGAGTCGACATTTTGCCTGGCGCCCAATCAAGTGTTTCCAAATTGGGTTAGCCCCGGGCCCGGCAGTCGATGCAGTCCAGGGCTGCTTCGTGGAAGGAAGGGTCTCCGAGAAGAGTCCCCAAGCAGAGTCGCTTGGTCGGTCGCCTTCCAGGAAGCCCTAGCAGGGCTGCCAACTCCGCTCATTGCCGCATTGCCGCTCTGCCTTCCTCTTGCCAAATGTTCCGTTACGCTCGGCGGAGTGGAGGGCTGCGAGATGGAGTGAAAGTCCTGATGCGCCGCCCTCTGAGTGGAACGAAAAACTCACTCAAAACGGTCTGCCTGCCCTAAGGTTAGAGCGAGAGCCAGACACACATCTACATACATATGTCACTGCCGAAGGGCAGCAGACAGCGCGCGAAGCGAGACGGCAACAGGGCACCGCGATCTCCAGTTCGTGGGGGAGCAAGGGAGAGCGAGCGAGAGCCCAGAGCCCAGAGCGAACGACGGCGACGACGTCGACAGCTTTGCGGGTCCGAGGCGATGAGCACCGAGCACCGAGCACCGAGCACCGAGCATGCAGCTTTAAGTCATATTTCGGGCGAGAGCCACTGTGGACCGCAGCGACATTCGACATCGGTACGACGACAGAAAAAGCTTCCGACCCGTCGGCTCAGAGAAACCGCAAACAGAAACAAAACCCAAACCAGAACGAGACGTAGTGCTCCAGCGTCAGAGCAAAACACAAAATAAAAAATATACATTCATTCATTCACATCGTAAAAAATTAATTTGGCACAATTAAATTGCGTAACGGAACTGCTCGATTAACACAATTTAATGCCTCATTCGACGAGTGTCGTGCGCCGTGCGATAAAACGGATTAATTATTCAAACGATCATATTTTTAATTGATCAGTGTCCGAGTGTGTGTGAATTATATGCTTAAAAAGAAAACAAGTCCATGGCCATGGCAAGGAAACTTTCAATTTGTGAATTGTAACATTTTCCGATGTGCAGCTTTCGACAGTGTCCCAGCAGCAACTACAACACCTGGAATATGTTGTATAATGTACCCTGTCAGAACTTTTCAACACTGGATTACTACAAAGTGAGTGGAATTCTTCAGAATTTTCGATGCAACCAGCAGACCCACGCGCTTCGCTGCTTGCTAATTGTATTTCTTCCACAAATTTTTAATTTTTAAGGAACTTTTTTATAGAAAAGTACAAATATTGTTGCATAAAAACCTAGCCACACACTCTGGCTATCATTGAAAAAAAACGCATGCAATTTGTTGCACGCGTTGCGGAGATAGCCCATTACACACATATTTATTTCTACAAATTTATAGTAAAGATTAAACGGTATGTTCTCTCAAGTATGAGCTCTATCCCACCATCTCTGGAAGTAGATTTTCCACAGACCACACACACATTGCATAACCCACACGTTCTGGCCAAAGCAGAAGCCAAAAACTAAACCAAACCTGACTCCGAGTACTCTCCAGACTCTAGACTATAGATCATATTTTCCGCCTCAATTATTCATAATTACAAAACCCTCGAAAGGCTGAAGGATGCTTCTGGCTGAAAGATGGCTTCAGATAAGTTCCACTGTACAGTGAACTGTAAGAAATCAAAGATGCTACTGCGCATTTGGCCATTTCTGATCCTTTAAATGCCAGGAGCGAGCCGCAGACAATGCAGGACAGTAGTCAAAAGGGAATTTTCAGCTTAAGTGCGCACAAAAGGCACACACAGCACAGAACAGCATAGAGATATCCTGTCGATCGAGTGGGAATCATCTGACCAGAAATAAAACCACAAAAAGGGATCTGGAGACTGAAAAGGCAGTAGGTCAAGGGCTGCACAGATTGGATATCTTTAGATCGGAATTTTTTCACGTATCCATGAAATCCTCCGACGTCTTTGATTGACAGTTCTGTCTGTCTGTCTCTTTGTGCGAGTCCTGGAGCTGTGTCTATTGATTGCCAGGGTTGCCAAGGCAGCTACAGCTCCAGAGCCCTCTCTCTCTCTCTCTCTCTATCTGGCCCCCCGCCACCCGCGTAACTTGAGAAAAAGTTTTGGAGCAAAGCAATTTGCGAGGAGGTTGTTGGCGTTGCCAGCGTTGTCTTCGCTGCCGGCGTTGCCAGGGACAAACAAAAGTTTTCCTTTTCTGCCACAAAATGGCTTCCATCGATGTGGAAGGCACTAAGCCAAAGGAACACACAAACACACACAGACACACAAAAAAGCGTCACTTGCCGCCATTTTTGTTTATCTATGTGACGGAGAACAGAGACAACACAAAAATCTCATAAATGCAAATGCCAGAAAGGACGAAAGGACAGCAGCAGCAGCAGAGGCAGAGGCAGAGACAGCGCCAGAGTGTTGGTTGAGGCCATTAGCAAATAATTTCAGCGAAAAATGTTATTCGGCATTGTTCCACACACACAGAGAGACAGAGAGAGAGAAGGAGAGATATAGGGAAAAGGTATAGCATGCCAGAGAGAGAGGGAGAGACGTGAAATGCCGTGAGGATAATTTCATTGAAATTTGAGTAGTCGGAAAGGAGCAGAGCAGCAAAATGTACAAAAGGACATGCCGTGCAGATGCCTTGCGCTTTTCGGTGCTGCCGCTGTTGCTGCTTCCATTATAACAACAAACAATGCAGGATGGATCAGGCAGGGGAAGGACCTCAAACAGGCACCAGGGAGCAAAAACATTTCAGCTGGGGGTCCCCGGTGCCCCCCCATCCCCGGGCTATATGGGCGTGGGCCCGCAGGACTTTTGCCTCTGCGGGTTTTTCAGATGAAATAAGGATTTTAATTCGTTTTCCGCTGCTCATTTTGTGGGCGCTCTCCATTACAGCCACGCCCAAAACTTAAATTTAAATGTACCTTTTTGGGGCAAGTCCTGCGACCTCATTATACGGGCATGTGATCCGTAAATGTCCGGCGACATTTTTACAGCATAATCTGTGAATCTGTTTATCCGCTGGACATCTCTCCCTCTCCGCCTGCTCTTAATCCGCTTTGTCCTCCGCTGGAAGAGGACACTCTGAGCGCTGCGCTGCCTCCGGCTTAAGTGGCAAATGTTTGCCTGGGGCGTGGCACAGGAAGTGCAGAATCTCCCTTTCAATATCTCCGGCCCGGGCTACCTGTTACGACTGAGACCGATCCGAGTATTGTCCCAGAGAATGAACTTGTTTGTTTGTTTATTCGAAAGTTTCGCCAAGCTGCGATCTTCGCAGATCTGCGCAATATTTCGGTAGCCATGGTCAATGCTCTGCCCATAAGATCAATAAACAAGTCTCGGAGATGGAGATGGAGAAGAGGAGCTCTGGCACGAGTTTTGTATTGGATTATGATGATTGTGCTCGTTGTAGACCCGATTTCAGGGACTTCCTTGCATCTGTTCTCTGTTTATTTGCACAAAGAAGAAGGACCGAAGAGCCCAAAGAACTGTCGCACAAGTTGCCCAAGGAATTCCACGGAATTATCAGTTTGTGGATACCGAAAAGAAGTTACCTAACTTTCGGCCTAATCTTGTTCTGCTCCGGGACTGCACTGACTAATCAAAGTGGAGCTGCCCCTTTGGGTAACCTTTGCATGTGGCAGCTTATCGCCTGCTTTACGCATGACATAATTCCTGATTCCTTGAGAAAAACCACAAAATGTATGGCATAAATTTGCATGAATAATACTGGAATTACATTCGAAGCCGAGCCGAGCCGAGCCGAGCAGCAGGTTTATCCTCTGGAGAAAGAGAGTGATTCCCTTTGTTCGTAATCCGCTCAACTGGCGACGCTGCTTAGTCCTTTTTATCCTGTTTTATGTCGCCTGTCAGCAGCCTTTTAGCAGCGAAAGATGCACAGAAAATTAGAGCAACCTGATGGCTGATGGTTCGATGGTTGTCCTTTCCCTTCCGCTGGATTCCGATCTCTAATGCTCACTAATGATTGCAAATATTTGTACCTCAAGAGAGGGATTTGCTTTGTCTGTGCCCCCGGATCCCTGGTCCCTGTTCCCTGGTCCTCTGGCTCATGACTCATTGTTCGTCTGTTGGCTTGGTTCGGTTTGGTTTGGTCTAAATCTGAATGGCTGCTGTCCAGAAATAAACCAGAAATGACAAAAGGTCTGTACGCAATCAATTGTCACTTTCGACAGCATATTTTGAGCCGTTCGTTTGTCTATAGATAGCCCAGCACTTTCCTATATATAGAACAGAACTCTTTACGCCTCCGATATCGATGAATAATGAATTCCGAACGGATCAGCAGGCTATCGACAATCAGAGGGGAATACGTAATATTCAAACACTTCTAAGAGTGCCAGGATATTGCCGTTTAGGCAACAAGCAGTAAAGGTATCTAGGCGCTTGGTATTTATGTAAAATATACCCAACCTTCCTTGATTCATTCGCTATAACAATTGCATTTATTGGATCCTCCATAAAGCCTAGCATACTTTTGAGTAACAGCCGAAAACAAACCCCCAAACCCCCAAAGAACCAAGAACCAATACCATCTATAGAGCGGCTAAGGCACACCTCATAGCCGATACGGCGACGCATCTGTCACATCAAAAAGCATCACGGCCGGAATCTTACAACGCTCCGGTAATTGGTGGAGAGATAGCTCTGCTCTGCTCTGAATCGGCTGATGCTTACAGGGAAATTCTTGTTAAAATTGTGGAAAAATAGATATAAATGCGGAGCTAAACAAATGAGCAAAAGTGCGACGAAATGAACTTGTCATAATTATTTGACAGTTGGGGTAAAAGTGATGCCGGTGCTGCTGCTCCTCCGTGCGGCGGCACTTTAACGGAAAAAGCAAAAAAAAAGAAAGAAAAATTAATGTAAAACATTTTGTAGGAGAATGTCGGGCTATATATAAGCGATGGAAGAGAAAGGGGGAGTTCCGTGGTATCCGATTCGGTTCACTTTGAATCTCCTTTACAGTGTCACTGCCAGAGGGTTGAGCGGGGTCAAGTGGTCGCAGCCTGTGAAAACAAGACTCCATCTTGCGTTTGCTTTTGCGTTTGCGGCTCATTTCCGGTTCAATCAAGTGGCAGACAGCTTGGAGCATGATAAGATTCCCGATGGGGTCTCCTCCACGTCCGCGTCCGCGTCCGCGGGTTCACTTAGGTGTGGCTGTTGTCAGTCAAAGGCGCAGACAGGCAGCTGCCCCTTCCCACACAGCCAGCCAGCCCGACCCCAGCCCCAGCCCCAACCCCAACCCCAACCCCTTCCTTCAGCCCTATCCCTATCCCTACCCCATACCCCTACCAATTAAGCGGTTTTTTTCTGAGACAAATTTGTGCGACCTTTGACTCGACGGGTGGAATGGGAGACAGGAGCGACGAGCGGATGGGAGACAATCCTAGGGCCGGGGAAGGGAAGCCATTGCTCGTTAGCAATCGTGACAGTTTTTTCTTTTTTCTGCTTTTTCTTTTTTTCTTGAATTTTTTCATAATTTTTACCACGAAATGCATGGCCTGCCTGTTCAGGGGCCTGGACCCGGTCCCGAGCAATTTTCCGGGCCCTCTAAGCAGCACAAAAAAAAAAAAAAATATCAGATTTCCTCCGTTGCACATTTTCCTTCCATTTCCCGGGGCTTGGGAAAAAGTGCAGTGGCAGTGGCGGAGGCAGTGGCAGAAGCAGAAGCAGACTTTGGACAATTGGCAGCCAAAATGCCAACAAACAAATCATTCACATTTTGCCCATTGATTGGCGAGGCGGTAAAACGTAATTCGATATTCCGATATTCGGGATCGTCTAGAGGAGAGGAGAGGACGGGAGAGTGCTGAGAGCTCAGAGAGTGAGGGGTTGGGGAGGGGTTCAGCCTCCGATTTCGATAAAGATGTCGATTCCGGTTCAATCCCAGGGAGCAGAGCACCTGTTCGTCGTAGATGGAAAGATGGAAAGTTGTCCCCTCAACAGTTGGCTCTGCTTTTCAGCTCTCAAGGAGATCCAGAGGAGATTTTCCTCTGGCTTTTAGTTTCTGCAGCAATTAAGTTTAACGGAAATAATCAACTAGCTTTATGGATAGTTTTTTTATGGCATTTTCTGCACAATTGCGGAGCAGAACAGAAGCAGCACAAAAGTTAAATGTGGCCAAGGTCTGCTGGCTGAAACCGATCCGATCCGTTGCAACTTTAGGGCTGCCACATACGTTGAAATTGATAGTCGTTCCGGGGGGAGGGAGGGGCTGGAGGCACAAGTATTCGGTTGCCAGTTGCCAGTCCAAGTGTTGCACATAGTTGGCACAGTTTGCGGTTCACAAGGGAATCCCCACCCCTCCTCCCCTCTGCTCTCTCTTTCTGGCTTTAATGGAGTGATTTCTGGCTAAGTTGGGCAATCATTTGGTTGGTTATTCAGCAGGTTTTTCTCTGGCTTTGATTTAAATTGGGAAATAAACTTAAAGAAATAATATAGCTCTATGGAATTATTCACATGGTACTTACTACCCTTCGTAGCTCCCTTCTTGTCGGATGATTATCCCCCGAAAGGGTTGCAATGCCCTCGGAAGGGTTGAGACACACCTGAAGGACAGACAGCTCAAGGGGTTGCAATCAACGTTTTTAATTAACAAACAAAGAAACCGAGTAATTCGGAGACTTTCTGTAATAATTTGCCAAGATTTTTCCAACCCAAAAAATGTTGGAAAATTAAAAGAAACTTTTGCAATCGCTGAACCTGAACCGTGACATCTTGGGAACAAGGTCAACATTGTTGTTTAATTAGAAGACAATAGCTGTCAATAGGATGGCCTGGTCCTGGTCCTGGGCCCCTAGCAGATCTGGCAGAAAGAAGTTGGCAAAAGTCAAAGGTTGTGGGCTAATTGCAGGGCGGCAGGAAGCGCGGGGACCCGATGGGGTGTGTGTGTGCCAGCTGTGAAAAATCTTATCCACACTCACATCTTAATGACTACTTAAACAAGGACAGAGCCCGGTATACGGTACGGGGATACGGCACGGGGACTCCTGCCCCATGTGGCTGCTGCCAACCCCCTTTCGGCGAGGATCGAGGCTCAAGTGCGGCACTTGAGGCAGCTGTTTGGCACTTGGGATGACTTTAATTTAAGCCCTGGGGTGCCATATACACTGAAACCTCAACAGTAATAAGTGTTAATAATTGTGTGCTGGATGTTGTATTTTTTCCAAACTGGATTGACACGCCCCCCCCCCGCACACAACCCACCCAAAAAGCGGGTCTACTATAATTTGGCATCACTTTCGGATAAGCGAGTTTGAGGGAGGTGGAGTGGAAGTGGGCGGCGGGCGAAGGGCGGGCAGTAAGGGTGCAATGATGACGATGATGGGAGAGGTTGGAGATGGAGAACTCAGCGAGCTGAAACCGAGTTAGAAAGTCCATCCAGAGGAGCGTAACATGGATAGGGTACGGGTACTGGTGTATGAGTATAGGTGTAGGATTACCATCATCCATAACATTCGCAGCATACGCATCCGCATCCGCAGCAGCAGCAGCGGCAGCATCCCTGGGGGTCTCCGATGATTTGTTGTTGTTGCGGGGGCAAGTTTACAAATTCAATTTGTCAGCGATGCCTCATCGTGGCCGTCGGCGTGGCCGTTGCCGTTGCCATTGTCGTTGCCGTGAGGATTCCATTCCGATTGGGATGAGAGCACACAATTTCCATAGGCTTGGCAACGCTTAAAAAGGGAACCCACACAATATTGTTAAGGGTCGCGCCCAGAGGAGTCGACAGAGGGATACTCTGTAAACAAAAATATATAGAACTTCCTTGAAGAGTGTCACTTTTATGGCTTGAAAGGCTTTAATTGTGGCTTGAGGTTTAGTAGAGTCTAGGCATTTAAAACAATTACTAATTATAGTCGAACGTCTCTATAACGAATCGCAAGGGGACAAAACAACAATGCGTTATAGGGAAAATTCCTTATATAGAATTCTTAATATGAAATTGTTTTAATATATATATTTTACTTTAAAATAATTACCTTTTTACCTTTGTTTTAGTAGGAAACCATAATCAAAATAATTGATAAAAAAGTGCGTATGAGCATTCGAGTTACGGGGCGTGGAAAACTTTCGTAATAGAGAAATATTCGCTATAAGGAAAATCAAAATTCGTTATGAGGAGAGCAAAACGTACTGAAAATGTAACGAAATTGCAGTGTTCCGGAAATTGA
This sequence comes from Drosophila helvetica, assembly GCA_963969585.1. NCBI lineage: Eukaryota > Metazoa > Arthropoda > Insecta > Diptera > Drosophilidae > Drosophila > Drosophila helvetica. Next base: position 54,902,226 of record OZ018402.1, read on the forward strand.
TTCGTTATATAGAAAACTTGATTATAGGGAAGTTCGTTATAGAGAAGTTCGACTGCATTAGGAATCAATGATGGCTCTTAATTGTAATAATCAGACTTCCAGCAGATTGTTAATGGACTGCTCAAAGGCTGTTTCCGGAACCATTGTTCTGGGATTCAGTTCTCCTCCTGCGAATAATATGAATAATGGAATCTGAATATGTCTTTATCTGTTGAAATATTCTGCAATTCCTGCAAGAGATATCTATAATATCTTCTATTCCTCTGGCTTTCGCAGAGCACCTTCAGGGACACCCTTTGGTAGCCATCCGAGTGGGTGTGCCCATACACCCGGCCAACCCTTGGCCTCCAGGGTGGCGCGGTGCGGGGCTTATCCATAGCATATGTTCGCGTTGCATAGTTGAGGGCGCATTTGATTAGGGCTCGGCGAGGCGTGAGTATTTAATTTTGTTGTTGGTTGTTTCGCGTTTTGACACGCGCTAGACGAGAGCGCATAATTAAATTAATTAGAGAGTCGTTCCCACAGGTAAAGCGTACCTACACCCGAGCACCACCCCTTGCTCCACACCCCACCGCACCGCACCACACAGCAATCGCCACTCTCCTCGCCCCTCCACTCTGTCCCAATCCCAACACTCTATCACGTACTGCTGCTGCTCCCCCCACACTCCTCTCCAGTCCACTCCACTCGAAGAGTTTTGATGCTCATTCCCAGTGACAGGCGACACACTTCTCTCGGTGGGTGGGCCAGCAGGTTGTTGGGCGGCACGAGGGGAGGGGCGGGGCAGCAGTAACGAGGGGTTTGGTTGCCAAGAGAACGCCACAGAGAGTCGTTCTGCTCCCGGAGCAGCCTTGGAGTGTGGGGGTCTGGCTTTTAATGAAATTCCTGACCAATGTTTGTTTTACTTGGGTCACCATGGCGATTCTCTCCCACTCTTACCCCCCTTCCCCTGTGGCCTGACCTCCAGCTGTAACACTCCCGGATCGGCACGTGCCCGGAGCACAAACACAGGTTCCGCATAATATTTTTCTCTAGAATGAAAGCATAAACGAACCGTTTCTGGCTCTACCCTGGTGGCCATCATCATCATCATAATCAGCTCAGCCTCAAGATCGGGCATCGAGAATCGGGCATCGCGCATCGGGAATCGGGCATCGGGATTGGGGGCAAGTGAATCGTTGAGTGCAATTCCTGATGCGGTTTATTTTCGTTCTTTATCGGGGAATCCAGACCCAGCAAAACGCCCACAGCTCAAGTCTTTGTTTTCATTCTACTCCTCCTGCTGCTCCTCCTCCTCCGCCTCCTCCTCCTCCTCCTCCTCTGGGGCCTTGATTCATAAAACCGCAGTTTATGTTCATCTTTTTTATGGACGGAGCACAGTAGTTGGCGGGCCCAGTGTTATGGCCACGCTTTAATGATCGCCCGACCATAAAATAGTTGTCTCAAATCGGAACTCTCAAATCTATATATTTCACAGCTGGAAGCGGTCTCTGATGTATGTGATATTTGAATGATTTACGATCGGCTGATTGGCTGATCGGCTGAACAGCTGATCGGCTGGGATTTCGCTGGAGAAATGAGTGATTTAAAACAAATATTTACACAAGTGGAAAGTCTGTGTGTGGTGTGGTGTGTGTTTTCCAAAGGAAATACAATATGTAGATATGGCTATGGCTATGGCTATGGCTTTTCGCAAGTTTCTGGGAAACTGATGATGGATCTGCGTGTGTGTGTGTGTGTGTGTGGAAAGCGGATCAAGGGGAAGTGCATACAGTATTCTAGTATTCTAGTATTCTGTTGATTCTGTCCATAAAGCGTTTCGGTTACACAATCTTTTGTTCTTTTCATTGAAGAGAATTCCCCTGACAAAACGAAGAAACCCCAAGCCAAAGAATCAGCATAAACGTTCTATCCGGAGGAGGAGGAGGAGGCGGAGGAACAATTCTTTGCTTCGTGCCAACATGCTAATGAAGTACTATATTTATAAAGTATTTTCTGTGGCTCCCTGCATTTTGTTCTCTATTTTTTTCATATTTTTTTGTGGTCAGCGATTCGCCTGGAGTGGAAAATGGCCCAATGAATGGATGGGCTGGATGGCTCACAGCTTTGGCATGTGCTGACACATAGTAAAATGTCTGTGCAATCAGCTAAAGTTGACCCACTTCCTAGGACCTGGGGCATGACGCATTCCGGCGATGACTTTTGAACTGGGATTACACCAGCAGAAGAGCAGAGGAGCAGAGTAGGGGGGGGCCCCAGCAAAATGACAAGAAACAAGCCATTCAATGTTTTAGAGTCTGAAGTCCTTATCTAGATGTGGCACAGGAACAGGCAGAGACACAGAGCCACAGCCACAGCCACATCCATGGGGCCCAGATCAAGTTGTAAGAATGCGAACATGGCAACAAATGTGCTCGACTCAGGTGTTAAAACTTTGGCATTAAAATGGCGCCCGCAACAGGCCCAGCAATCCCCCCAATCCCCCCCATTACCCACCAACCAATCCTCTGTGCCTCCTCCTTCTCCGCTGGGGTCGAGAGCTGTGTAAAATTAATACAACACTCGGGGAGGTCCAGGCCGATCAAAACCGAACGTAAATCTTAAACACTTTCGGGCCAAGCAGCCACCATTGTGTGGCAGTCGCACGATCAGCACGTTCAACGGAGCCAGAGGCATGGGCGGGAGGCAGGGGGCAGGGGGCAGGATGGAGGATCGGCAACCGGTCCACGACAAATGTGCAAGTCTCAGCAACATGCCAGAGCGAAGCCCCCGAGAAATATCTGCAAATGCAGCAAATTGTGCGCAGATTTGTTTACAGAAGATGCTCAAAGTGGGGGCATCTCTGGGTGGATCGGGGAGGGGGGATACCAAGGCTCTGGGCAGGAGCAGCAGCAGCAGCAGTGGAGGGGCTGCTGATCATCGTAGATATAATTGACGGCATGTTGTCTCACGATCGTGCTAAAGCGATTAAGGCTAATTTAATGCCCCAGTCAGCCGACCATTTCCTCAAGAGGTTGGTCCCTGCCGCCATTTAAGCCAAGGATACGCTTCCAGCCTGAAATCGATAATTAAGATTGCCCTCTGTCGCCCTTCGATTCGAATTACTTTCGCCCGACTTTTGTTTTCACTTTATATCTATTTTTCCACCAGTGAGCCACTGAGTGGGTGGGTGGGTGGCGGTGTGAGTAAGCTTTTGGCCAGAATTCCACAGCATATGAATCGAATTCTGTTTTTGCAACTGCAATCTGCCCATCTGCCCATCTGCCAATCTGCAATCTGTGTTTACGTGAAACCTCATCTGCAGACGCCCCAAGCCCCAGCCCCCAGCCCCCAGCCAAGAGGCTCAGACGACGCCCCTCCCCCCCTGCCTGCCTGCCTCCCTCCACGTCAATGTTTGTTTAGACGATTGAGCAGAGCAAAAATTAAGTGTTAAATCAATAAAAAATCGTTTACAAGTTGTTGGGAGCAGCAACTGGCGTCGGTCGTCGGTCGTCGGGCTTTTGTGTATAAATAAACGTGCAATTCCAATTGTCGATTGTTTCTCGATTCTCGATTCTTGATTCTTGATTAGTAATGTAATATTGAACCCTCAGGTCTAAGCCCAAAGAGCTCTAAAGTGTACCCGGAATTGATTATTAGAAGAGTCCATTTTCAGCTGATGATAACCATGCCTCAAGGGCAAATATATCTTCAATTATAATCCCAAATATTCCGTGAAAATTAAGACATATCCCATCGTTAGTGGAAAACCATTAAAGCATCCCAATCACCAGCGAAAGTGATTCACGAATGATTCGCTTTGATTTTGATTGGATGCCAGTTCGGTTTTGTGGCACTCGCGGGTCAGACATCAGACAGATCCCCGACATAGTAGTACGGGGGAGATATCGTGTATCGGCCATATCGGGCTATGGCCAGCACGCTTCGTCTCGCCTTACATGAATGTATTCAATACTATTCGTATAAGTATAAGTATTCGTATTCGGGGAGCTCCTTTTCTAATACCAAACAAAAACATACCGAAACCAATAACTTTTTGGAGCGTCTTGGATTACCCGAGATATATATATATATTTATTTTTTTGTTGCGGGTTTTATGATTGCCATAAAATGGCTGTCGGTTGCCATTGAGAATGCGACTATTCGAAATACCCATCTGATTAGTTTATTAATTTGTATAATATGCCGCAATGGATGGCTGGGCCACCAGAGCATCGGGTCATCTGGGGAGCCGGAGGAACCCTCGAATTGGTAATTAATTTATGCGGAACTGGAACACGGTTCGGTTTTCGAATGGCGTTGGCCAGCCAGCGGCAAATCCCATTGTTCGCCCGCATCTCGCAGATAGAGCGAGCGAGCGAGAGAGAGAGAGAGAGAAAAATCACAAACTCCAAAAAAACACAAAAACTTTTTACGCATGGAAAAGTGGTTGTTGGCCCGACCACCGACCGCCGACCACCCCTGTTCCGACGGGGCGGAGCCTGCCCAGCAGCGTGTGTGCGGAAAAGAGCCGGCCATATGCTCTGCGACTGCTCGCACGAACTCGTTCCGAGTGCCCGCCGCCATCCAATGCTGGGATTTTCACTCAAACATCGCCAGTGAGTGGTTTGAGTGCTCTGAGTGTTGAGTGTTTCCCCGGGGCTGCCTGCCTGACTGCCGCATTCACATTCATTCGATTCGAGCCATTCAAAGCGTACGCTACGGGAACCGGTCGAGTCTGGTCGTCGAGTATCTCTCTCTAGAACCCGAAAATCGAATAGATATTTCTCGTGATTTCTCCTTCTCCCGTGCTGTGTGTTTTGTGCCTCACTGATAGTCCACTGAAAAGGCATTCGATATCAAAACATCTTTATCAGCGGATCATCGGGATCCTCCAATCATTCGTGTGTGTGTGTGTGTGCCTGTGTGTTCCTAGTTCCTAGTTCCTAGTGAAAGCTCTTCAGGATGGTCACCCTTATGCCCTACAACTATGCAGCCCCGCGCTGCGGATTAATTGACAAAATGATCGAGCCAAAGGTAAACCAAATAAACATATTGCTGAGATTTTCCACGCATCTCTATCTCCATCTCTATCTCTATCTATGTTTAAGAGAAGCTCTACAAGTGAGGTGGAAAACCACTTTCAGTCTGTGGGTTGTGGGCTGTGGGCTGTGTGCCGTCGGTTAATGTTAATGTTATTGCCATTTTCCTGTTGCTATTGCTATTGCTATGGTTATGGTCGGAACTGTCAGCTTCCTTGGTGGTGTGATTGTGGGGCTTCTCCTGGCCATGGAGAGACGAGGCCCCCCAAGCAGGAGATGTGGATACTGGTTATGGTTATGGATCCAAGAGTTTGAGCTGGTTTATTGGGGGTTTTAGCGATCTATTAGATGGATAACTAAAGACATAAATCAAAGCAAGCTTGAATGATCAAATATTCCTGAATATGCGTTAGTTTTATAACTTTTTTCAGAGATAATTCCCATTATAATACTTATTAGAGATCAAAAAAATTCAAATGCGTTTTCCTCTTTAAACCATATAATATTTATTACTCTTTGAGCATAATCCCCATTATGGCGAGACAAACATTTAATAGACTCCCTAGATGATGTGCCGGAATACCTAAATGGGGCTTAAGATTATGAGACATTGGGCACCTGACCACAATCCTAATCGGCTTAATTTTGGGTTGTAAAAACTGTAACAAGTCAAGTCAAATTGGGGAGCTTAGGTAGATCTCCCTCTGAAGGAGGTTCCTTAACTTTTGAAGATCTATCATGTGTTAGTTGTAATTCTTGGACATTCCTTACAGAAAGTTCATTGGAACTCCCATTGAATAGTCTCTCCCAAATCAGCATCTCAATAAGATTTAATGGAACCACATACCAGACCTACTACGGGTATCGACAGGCTTTTATGGCTGCCTGAACCGAACCTCTAGGTCTAAGACAAAGTAAAATCTTTGGGAAAACATCACGAACGTCCAACGTCGACCATCGATGACTGCCATGGGTTGTGGCTGGATAGGAGGAGTAGGAGTCGGTAGGGACTTCCACAGAAAGTACAGCTGGATGTTGAATGTTTAAGGAGAAATATTAATAGAGCATAAATTACAGCACTCGCACAGGTCTCAGCCACCAGCTCTGCCACTCTCTCCTCTCTGTGTTCCGGGTCTGGTACTGGGACTGGGACTGGGTTTATGAGAATTTAAAGAGCCTGGCCCACAAAGCCGGACACTGGGCTTTGGCTCGAGCAGCGACATTAATCACATTTTAATTAAGTTTAAGCCGTAATCGTAAAAATTAACACGCCATAATTCAACTGCGACAATACGCGCTGCATGTAATTTATGACAAAGAGAGGAGCTCCGTCCAAGATCTGGGCTTAGGGTGGGGATAGGGGAAGGAGGGGGGTCTTTGGAGAGTCAAAATATTGATTATGGCCCCAGCGATTGACACTTGGCGATTGTTGATTGTACGATGGTTCGATGATGCGATGATTGTGGCCCCCAAAACGTAATTAACGTGCCAAAGTGTTAAAGGATGGTCGGTCAGGTTGGGAGGGGGCGATGGGGGATGGGGGATGGGGGTTAGGGCCAGGCCACAAGAAGAAACAAATTTTGATGCTTATCGAGCAGGCGGCCCTGAGGATGGGGGTATCCCCCGAATCGGAATCGGAGTCAGGGCAGGGACTGGGACTGGGACTGGGACAGGCTTAGGGCCAGGTTAATAAAAAATTTGTCGCCGTCTTCTTGTCGTCTTTTGTTTGCCTGTGCTCTGTGTCTCCCTCTCGCTGTCCCTCTGTCTCTCTGTCCCTCTGTCTCTCTGTCCCTCTGTCCGTCTGTCTGTGTGTGTTTTAATCTTCTTCTAAAGCAGCAGAAGAGACAAAGAGATTACGATCACAGGAATTTCGTTAAAGATGCTCGAAAACAGGTCTACAGCGAGCTCTACCTCTCTCTCTCTCACTCTCTCTGTGCCTGTCTCTCCCGCTCACTCCCGCTCTCCGGCTTTGACCAGCCCCCTGGCACACTCCCCGTCCCAGTCCCCGTCCCGGGGCTGCTGCTGCTGCTCTCCGCTCTTGTCCGTTGTCTGTGTTAATGTTTACGTTGTCAGCTTGTGCCATAAATTAGTTTAGTAAAAGGTTGCATTTGGATCTTTTCTTCATCGCCTGCAAGCAGCCCCCAGCCCCCACCCCACCCCTTTCCTCTCCTCAATTTTTGCATACGAAGGAGATTGAGATTCGAATTCGGATTCGGATTCGTATTCGGATGCTCGTGCAACACGCAATGCTCAATGCTCCGATGCTGCGATGCTCCGATGCCCAATGCTCTCGGGGGTTCGGTCTCCAGGCGATTCGCGCTGAAACGCTACCGTTGGAGCGGTCGTCGCGCATGCGCGTGTTGCCCGACGACAAATTTGCACACCCGCAACCCCCCATCAGCCACCAACGGATCCCCAGATGATGGACAGTGCGTGCGTGTGGTCATCGGAAGATCTGCTCGCTCCGGAGCGGAGAAGCTGTCAACCAAAAAGGAGCTCAACTTTTTTTCTCGGAGTGCTGCTGCCACACTCGGAGGGTGGGGTGGAAGGGCAGGACACATTCCAGCACCTGGTTGAGGGTACGGGGAAGGGGTGAGGGTGAGGGTCTGTCGATTTATCTGGCTTCCGTTCGATTTGCATAAATTTGTTTGCCTTCGCATTTGCCTCTGGACTTCCTTTCGCTGTATTTGGCATTTGTCAAACTTACTTAGCCGCTTAATGCGCGGGGCTTTTAGGGATGGAGTGGTCATCGTTTTAGGGTTGGTTCTTTTCTTTGAAGGTTTCCACTCCACTCCATCATTATCTTCTGCCTTTTCCTACCACTCCATTCCGCAGTTCCCATAATCTAAAGCTCCCTCTTTTCCCTTCCCAATTGGACATTTTCCTTATCGAAAGCCCTGCCCCTACCTACTATCTGTCGCACCACCTGCTGCTCCAGCACTTCTGCTCCCCCTCCCCCACCCCCTCACCACTCTTTCTCCTTAAATGGCGCCGTACATCCGACATTCAATTCTGAGCCCAAATAAAACTTTTTCCCACGCACGTTGGCCCGGAGTTGCGTTCGAGCAAAATCGCTGTCGCTGGGGAAAATTATGTAAAATTCGCTGTTTTATTCCGGACAAGACAGTCAGTCCAGTCCATAGCATAACATAATAAAACCCAAATAAAGTTTTATTTGCGGGAAGTGCAGGAGTCAGCATTTGCGAGGAGCGACAACAGAGGGCAGACGGCGGGCGGCAGACAGCAGACCAGACCGATCCGAACCGATCCGATCGGTGTCTGAGGTGGAGGAATTGTTTATAAACAAATGATACCACTCCGCGTTATATAATGCTATATTCCTTCATTCCATATATTTTCTCAACTAATTTTGTACATTTCTTTTCGTTGGATTTGCAGGTTAAACGTCCCAAGACAGAGCACACGGACACACATGAGCGCAATCGGTAGGTACTCCAGCCAGCAAGTATTTTCCATACGCATCCCACTCGAGGACCTCCAGAAGGACCTCGCAGCTGTAAGCGTAGACAATTTGTAACAGAACAGAAAGGAAATCCCTCTCACACTTGGTCAGGGACGAGGACGGGGACAAAACCATCTTCAATTGGTTTCAATTGAAACGAAGCGAGAGGCAGGACGGGGCAGGGACAGGGCCAGGGGCAGGGGCATGGACAAGTATTTTGCATGTGGCCCTCACAACCTGACACATGCCTCGTTGGGAACGATTCAAAGAATTCGGTGCACGCTTCAGATGTGACGCAGAAGAGAGCCGAGCCGAGCCGAGCCGACCCCAGACACAGAGGGAAGATGAGCGGAAAAGTGTCAGAGCACTTAACACTTGCCAAAGGGGCCTGGGCCTGGGCATGGACAGAGCAGAGCGGAGCGGAGCGGAGAGCAGGATTTTCCTACTTAAAGGGGCTTCAGGGCGGCGGCAACAGTTGCGGCTTAGTCTTAAAGACCTCATCTCCCTCCCTCTCCCTCTCCCACTCGACACTCCCCACTCTCTCTCACTCTCCGCCCCTTTAATTATGTTCATTATAATTTGTGTGTAAATCTCCCATTGGCTACCAAAAATTCGTGCGGCCAAAATCCACTCAAAATGTTGGATCACTCAAAGCCCCCCCCAAAAAAAAAACCACCATCGCCCCTTGGGCGCACGCGTCGTTTTTCACTGAGAAAATATGATTTTCCCCCAGCTGCTCCCCCTGTTGTGTGCGTCTTCTGCTCGCAAGATAAATGTCTGCCTTCCCCTTTCTGCCTCTTCCCCAACCAAGGGAAAATCATCTCGAGGTGTCAGATTCCTCTGGAAATTGGGCACTTAATTTACCTTCCTATTAAAATTTATGAAAAATTGTTAAAAATCTTTCGAAGGCGGAAGAAAAGGGAGAACCCAAGGGGTAAAGAATGGAAGAGACAACGAATGGGAGATGATGTAAATCTATAAGAAAGGGGTTCCAAATTATCTCATTATTATTATATAAAGAATGCTCTTAAGATTGGGGGGAATATTTGGAATATTCAATTAAAACAGAATAAGTTTTGATTGAAAGAAATTGGGGATAAGCAGATATATTAAAGATATTTGTGGAAACATTGAATAGGAAATATTTGGGAGCATTTAAAATTAAGAAACTATTTGACAGAGCTCTTTAAAGGATAAAGTCGTTTAACATTTTACAGGGAATATACAATTTCATCAAACGCATTCCATACTTTGTATATAAATTTATAGAAATTTATTTGAATTTATTTAAATATATATTCCCAAAGAACTGCGCTAGAGATTCCCTGCCAATGACAAGAAGAGGTCACGGACACCGATAGACAACAGGACTGGAACACACACACACACTCCCACATGCTCCCTCCCTCTTTCGGGGCCGCCCAACTGATTGTTGTATAACGGTGTTTTGTGCGGTATGCGGGTGGGGTTGGGGACTCCATTTAATTGCCAACGAAAAGGATTGTATTACCAGAAATACACCCCCATTTGTCCATGGCTCCCCTCTGCCACTTTCCCACTTTCCCCTCTGCCCGCTGTATTTTTCATTGTTTTGATTTTCTTGTTGTTGTGATTTTTTCGATGATTTATTCTTCAGTTTTGGGATTTTTATTTGATTTTTATTGGGGGGCCCTTTAGGATTTTACAATTAGTGAACTTCTCGTTTGTCCGGCAATTGTTTCTACTTAAATAATAATACGAGGGGAAAACACACACAGAACACAGAGAAGAAACAACAACAAGAACACGAATCGTAAAATATAAAATAAAATAAAAAAAGAAAATATTTGTCGCCGCTCTTTTGGGCATTTCGACATTTGCTGCACACATGTCCCCGTGGCAAGGGGCGGGGGCAACGGGACTTGTCCGCACATGCCAGGGGCAAGCAAGAACGATCCTCTCAAGTGCCCCGAAAAGGCAGCCCAAAAACGATTTCCTCTCTGCCCAAATCCAAGTAAACAAAGCAAAACGCAAAAAGGCCAGAGAGAGAGAGAGAGAGAGATCGTAGAAAAATATTTATAACACTTGACAAGATTTTAAAGAGCTCTTTAGTCTGGTCTGGTCTGGTCTGGTCCGGGACTCTGGGTCTGGCTCTGCGACTGAGACTGGCACTGGGACACACTTGACTTCGGTTATGGGGCAGGGCACGGGCAGGGGCAGGGGCAGGGCAGGCAAAACCCATGGGGAACAACGAACAACGTGCCGTTAATTTTATGGTTGTTTAAAGATTATTGGAAATCATTTTATGAGTTTCCTTAACGAGCCAAAGGTTCACTCTCACACTCGTCCTCCCTCGCTCTCTCTCTCCCTCTCTCTCTGAAATGTGCATTTGATGGATTCCACTTGGATATATCCCCAGCACTCATACGACTGGGGGTATGGGTTAGAGTTTCATGTTTTGAGAGGTTCTGTGAGTCATTACAGGATATTTAGCAGCTCTGTTTGAAGTAGGTCTGCTCCAAGATTATCTTTCACTCTTTAGCTCGAGATTATAAATTAGCAACAGATCTGCCACTTATTTTGCATCTATCAATGGCTCTCCCCACTCATCATCCATCTCCATTATCTTTTTCACAGACTCTGCAATCTCTCGCAACAGCAACAACAGCAGCAGCAACAGCAGCAACAACAGAGCCAACAGCAACAACAGCAGCAGCAACAGCAGCAACAACAGAGCCAACAGCAACAACAGCAAACACATCCCGGCACCGTGTTGGCCAGCAATGGACCAAGTAGCGCCGGGGCCACCATGGGCGTCGGTGTGGGCGTGGGTGTGGGCGTCGGGGTGGGTGTGGGTGTGGGCGTGGTAGGACAGTGCAGTCCGCTCGGACTGCCGCCCCAGAGCCAGCCACTGCAGCCGACAATCAGCTCCCTGGCCTCGCTGAGCGGCCACTATGCAACCAGTAATCCGCATGTGAACGGCAACCCCAATCCGAATCCGAGCAGCTGCAGCCTGGCGGCCGCCTCCAGCTTCGCCCAGTCGGCCAGCAGCAGCTTCTCCACATATCAGCAGGCCAGCGTGGGGGCTGGCGTCGAGGATGGAGTCAGCGGAGGATCTGTGATGTCGCACTGGACGCACGACGGCAGTGGCTCGGGAGCGGCCGTCAAGTCGGAGTCCCGCAGTCCCGGCCAAGTGCATGCGGCGCTGGACAACGGCGTGGTGACGTCCGTCAGCAGCGGCCCGAATCTGTACGGATGCGCTGCCTCCAATCCGCTGGACAGCAGCACGGCAGCGGCTGTCAACTCGTCGGCAGTGGCCGCCGCGGCCGCGGCCGTGTACGACGGCAAGCACGACTACTACTACTACAACAGCATGCAGCAGTACACGCCGCCGCCCTTCTACTCCGGCTACGGAGCCCCCTACGCGGCGGCCACGGCCGCCCGCCAGGCCAAGATGGAGCCGGGAGCAGCGGCCGCGGCGGCTGCCTACCTGACGCCCACCTATGCCAGCGGGGGCAACAACAACTCGCAGCTGTACAGCAATCCGTACGCGGGCTACAACAACTTCGCGCAGCAGGACTACGGCGGATACTACAACGAGCAGTACGGCAACTACTACAATCCGGCCAACTACTCGCCGTACGCCGTCAGCTCGCCCAGCTCGAGTGCCAGCCACGGGCACGGCTTCCATGTCGCGGCCTCCTCCAACCTCTCCGAGAGCCCCACGGACACGCACTCGACCACGCCCGTGCACCACGCCACCCACTCGCCACACTCCCCGCTGCCGATCTCACCCAACGCCGCCTCGGCGCTGGCCAGCGGCGGTGCCGCCAGCTCTGCTGCGGCCGTTGCAGCCGCCGCGGCCGCTCTCAACTCCAGCGGGGGCAGCAGCGTGGGCACGGCGGGCTCCTCGAGTGCATCGGCCACCAAGACCACGCCCACCGGCAAGACGGGACGCGCCCGCGGCAGACGCCACCAGCAGCCGAGCCCCACACGCAGCACGGCCTCGGACACGGGCAACAGCGAGTCGGTGAAGCCGCCGGAGCGGGTGTTCGTCTGGGACCTGGACGAGACCCTGATCATCTTCCACACACTGCTCTCGGGCAGCTACGCGAATCGCTATACCAAAGACCACAGCACCCTGATGACCATCGCCTTCCGCATGGAGGAGATGGTCTTCAACATGGCCGACACGCACTTCTTCTTCAACGAGATCGAGGAGTGCGACCAGGTGCACATCGACGACGTCAGCTCCGACGACAACGGCCAGGACCTGAGCGCCTACAACTTTGCCACCGACGGCTTCCACACGGGCACTCCGCCCGGTGCGCCGCCCAATCTCTGCCTGCCCACGGGAGTGCGCGGCGGCGTCGACTGGATGCGCAAGCTGGCCTTTCGCTATCGCAAGATCAAGGACATCTACAACAGCTACAGGGGAAAGTAAGTAGTCGACTTGGACTCCGATTGTGTGCACTTTTCACTAACGCAACATCTTTTCCCCTCCATTGCAGTGTCGGAACGCTGCTGGGACCCGGCAAGCGTGAGGCCTGGCTGCAGATACGCTCTGAGATCGAGGTGGCCACCGACAACTGGGCCACGTTGGCGCTCAAGTGCCTCAGCATGATTTCGCAGCGCGAGAACTGCGTCAACGTGCTGGTTACCTCCACGCAGCTGGCCCCGGCGCTGGCCAAGGTGCTGCTCTTCGGTCTGGGCGGCATCTTCAACATCGAGAACATCTACAGTGCGCACAAAATCGGTGAGTGGATGGCGAGAGAGGGACTCCAAGCAAGTGGAACCGAGTGCTAACCAGTCTTCTTTCTCTTTGCTGTAGGCCAGGAAACCTGCTATGAGCGGATCGTGACTCGCTTCGGGCGCAAAAGCACCTACGTGGTGATTGGCGATGGCGCCGAAGAGGAGTCGGCCGCCAAGGCCATGAACTTCCCCTTCTGGCGCATCTCCGCCCACAGCGACATACGCGCCCTATACACTGCCCTCGACATGGGCTTCTTATGAAAGGCCAAACTGTGAATCGGAAGCGGAAATGGAAATGGAAATAGAAATAGAAACAGAATCGGAATCGATATCGATATTGTCTGTCATCTGTAGCCATGCAACGGCAGCCGCAGGCTCGAAGCAGTTTTGAGTACAAACAGCAAAATGTTTAACTAATTTATTGAATGTGTGTGCAAGTGTGTGAGATACTGAGAAAACTGTAAACCAGCGCAAAATAATTTAATTATTTTGTTTAAACAACTTATATTTTAACGCCAAGACTTTATTGTATTATATAGTTTTAAAGAACACCTAACCTAATCAACGATCGCAGCAGTTCTGTTCTCTCCAGCAAGCAGCCGCACGAAATTGTTTCAATTGTATGTATAATTAACGAATTAACGATATACGTATCTAGCACCTTAGAGTAGCAATCAATACCAGACCGAAGCGAATCGGATCGGATCGGATCGGATCGAGGGGGTGAGCTTCTGCTGAAGCCCCGCAGATCGATCGGAGCAAACACAACAAAAATTAGTTTAAAGTCCGTAGTTTAAAGCAGACAGACGCCTTCAGAGGCAGAGTAAACATAATTATAAATAATTCGGCAAACTGTAGTATTCAAATTTTAAATAACTATTATATAGCTGCATATATTAAACTATATTTAAAATATAAAAAACATTAATAAAAGAGCAAAACCAACCACAAATGAGTATCCATATTACTAGCGGAGCTAGAAGCATCCTGTTCTTTCGTTTTCGCCGATCTTGATGTCAATCTTAGCTTAAAGGATCGAGTTATTTCGAGGAAAATCGAGCTATAGCGATTTAAACAACGCTGAAAACTAATCAGACACACTCGTATCCGCACATTTAAACTTTGCGCCAAAAGAGGAAAGCATAAAATGCGATATTTCTAGATATGACACACAGTTGTTCAATAGTTATTGAAAGTCACCTTGTCAAAAGCTCGCCGCCATGAAACTGTACATGACATCTACATAGCGGCTTCACTGTGTCAGCGGAAGTTCGGTGTACTACAAATGTATTTAAAAAGTATGGCATACTTTGAGACTTTTTTTTTTTGAAACGTACACAATTTCCTCGTCAGGTGTCTCTGTTGCTAACTACATCCAATATGTAGCTAAAACGTAGCAAATGTTGCAATCTACATGATTTTTGGCGAAAATCGTGTCAGCTCGAAAAATTTCCTCCAAACTTGAAACGGAGAAAACTCCGTTATTGGTGGACCGATCTGGGCGTGCGACGGCTTCCTGGGATCGGAATAAGTTCCTTGATCTGGTGGGGTTCTTATCAAGGATTAAGGATCAAGGATATTTTCTACAGATTTGTTTTCTAATGCCAATCGCTTGGCAGGACTCTCCCGGTCACGAAAAGACATGCCACGCCCCGAACGGCCCATGAATAGCCGATATATAGCGAAACGAAAATACCACGATTTATTTTAAAGCGGTATATCTCGGCCAAACAGCAGGATCAGATCGGCGCAGGACCTACTTTCCCAGGATTGCAAGGATCCAGACTGTCGATTGGCATCAAAAGTAACTTTGAGATTAATGTTTTTATTTCGATACTGCTGTTTGGGCAAATTCTACAAGCCATCCTCTGATCCATGATTTGATGGATATCTAAGGATAAGTCAAGGATCTAGGACTTTTGCCTGAATAAAGCCAAATTCTTTAAATTGATTATATTTTCCTAGATGACTTGATACCCTTATTTTGGTTATATATACTGCTTGTTGGGCCAATCACATTACCCTAGGAATACAATATATATGTATGTGGCTGTCAAAATCGTATATCGTAGTATTTCCGACTGCCTTATATTTTCAGTTGCTCATCACACTCCGACTAGAACGGAACAAAAATTATTTTTAGTTTTAGGCTCCGGTTTGGTTTCAGGTATTTTGAAATTTCTCAAAAAATTCTTAAAATTAAAGTTTTTGTTTTGTTTTTTCCAGAAATTTTACGGTTTGAAAATGTGCTACCCTTGTGGAACAACCTGCCCGTGCTGTGGCCCGCACAGCCCGCCCTGCGGAGCTCCCTCGCCCATACCATGCTCTCCGGCGCCGGGGTGCTGCTGTCCCCCACTGCCCGAGGGTGGAATACCCGATCCACGGGTCTGGAACTATTGGAACACCCCGCAAACCTATCCATGTAAGTTCTCCCCTGCCTTGGCCATGGACCTCTTCCGCCCATCCTGCTAGGGCCAGCATATCCAAGCTTATGCATATCCAACATTCGCTGTCGTATTAATCTATGCTTATCCTTCTCTTACCACAGGTGGCTTCTAGGATTGGACTAGCTCTGGCTCTGGCCCTGGCCTGGGAGTGGCTAGGAGGGAGCACACACACACACACACACTTCGATAAAATACTACATCCCACGTCCTAAACCATTCCAAGCTCAGAGATCCGTCAAAAAGAGAAGAACATCGACGGAGAGGGGACGCTGTTCGTAGATGGCTTCGTAGATGAGGGGAATATGCCCCATATTAGCAACCAGCATCTTTTTCTACATTTGCCCGAATGTTTCTCAATTTTTGGCAGAATCAATGTCGAGTGGCAGCACTTTTTTGGCAATAAATTCACTAACAAGTTACATAGGCGCTATTTATTATTTTACTTTAGCATATGGGCATTTCCCTCGAAAATTCCACAGAGGCATGGGAAAAATTTCCTAGGGTTTTCTAGCCTGCCATATTCGAATCGAATCCTAAAAGAGGCTGTCACTCTCGTTAGACTGGCAAATGAAGTCGGCAAAAAAACAAGCAAAAATGAATTTTTGTGGAATTTTTTTTCTCCATCTGTATTTTGTGGTTTTTGCTCCCATCCTCCTTGAGGGTGTGCCATCGGCTACCAGCAAAAATGGCTACAGCAACGCAGGACCCTGGCGCGGACTCTGTGGAATGGTCATGCTGGCCGCCGCCTCAAGAGGGAACCCAACCACAGACGGCGGACCAGTCGAGTAGTCTCCGCTTCTTGCAGTATCAGCGTCCGTCCCTTGCCACTATGAAGAGACTGGGCATAGTCTCCGGTGATGGACAGTCTGCTGGATAAAGTACAATTAAGGAAAAGGGACGTCGACAAGGATCTGCGCCACAGTAACTACGTCGATTACTGCGACGAGCAGCACATACCCATGCCACGTGAGCCGTGGTTTTTCTTCAAGTTAGGCAGCTCCATCACCGGATCCCCGGACAATATACTGGTACACCGTCAGGCCTCACACAACAGATTTCATACTTTTTTTGTACTTATTAAATTTTGAGTATTGGAACAGTATTGGAATTGTTTCGACTGCGACGAGTGTTACTTTGGAACTGGAAAATTGAATGTATTTTTCTTCCAAGCTACTTGCAAAAACCTACTTGATCAGTGGAAAATGTTGTTTATATTCGTATATATTCGTAATCTGCGTTGAAATCGACAGCGCTTTAATTTTAAATTTCATTGTTTATTCAGTTGGTAATTTGCTTAATAAGTGTAATTTATGCAAATATTGCTGGATTCTTTATCGTTTATCAAATAATCCAATTTGTCACCGTTTTGTTGTTGCCAATTTGATCGTAAATATTACTGGGCCTTCGTTTTTGAAAAGGAAAACGAATCGAACTTAGTTGTAGACATTAAGGACGAGTAAAGTATAGTACAATTTAATTACAATTACAACTAAATAACCATAAAAATAATGTATTGTATGCCTAGGGAAACTTATGCTTAGGAATCGAGTGCCCATTGCTCATTTATCAATTTCATTTGATCAGTTATCAGTTAGTTATATGGTTCATTTTTGCTTAAGGAAATTCGTGTCTAAATTGGTTTTAGCGTGAGTTACTTTTTTGATTATAATATTGCACAATTTTTTTGTTTGCCAAACATTTGTTGTATAATTGCTTTCTACTCTCCAGAACAGAACAGAACAGAGCTGAACTGAACTGAACTGGTTTCTTTGTAGTTAGTTAGTTAGTTACCGACCGATGCTGATACGTTTAGATACGTTTTGTGTTAGACGCTAAATCACTGGATTCTCTACGCACTTGTCAAGCCGAATTACAAAAGTTCATTGCCTAAATAATTTACATCAAAAAGCCAAGTAAACAATACTCAATACGCAATGCGCAATGCGCAGCCCTAAATAGACTAAGTTCATTTCTCCGTTATTGGTTAGCTTAAATGCTAGGCCTAAGTGTAAATCTGATATTCGACTGGTTTTCATACCGTTTTACGCTTTACGCTGTACGCTGTACGCTTTACGCTGTTACGCTCTACACAAAATTCGCCAATTACTAAAATTATGCCATTCATATTGTATATTCAGTATATATTATTAATAACTATTGCTCAGTTAAGTGTGTTTGCGTGTCTAGCAAAAATGTGCCAGCTATGAATCGAGTTTCCACAATGCATGCTCCTCCCTCCAATCGCTCCTCGCTCCTCGCTTTTCCCTTCCCTTCCCTTCTCTTCACTGCGCTTCCGTTCTTTGCCTATTTTTCTTTTTGCTCGCTCAACACGACGATATCACAACAAAATGTACCAAGTAGAAGAATTAGTTATCATTATCAGTTATCGCTATAGATAGATCAGCTAACACTAATGCCGTGAACGCTTCACGTGAACGGCGGCGGCAGCACCATCGGATCGAAGGTCTGCTGGAGGCTGGAGAAGTTGCTGAAGCTATCGATGCGGCGATAGCCCCACAGATCCATGGCTTCGATGCAAACATCCTGGATTTGCTTGATCTGTACGCAGAGACAGAGAGAGAGAGAGAGGTATGAATAATGAACCGATAATGTATCCATGTATGTACTCACCTCGTCTGGCTTCAGATCCTGCATCCAATGGATTGGCGCTGATCTGGAATCACGATATGTGGAGCTCACGCCGCCAATGTTCACCTTGGTGTGCGTCTCCAAGAACTCCTCCACAGCGGGATCGAAGGGCAGGCCATAGAACTGCAGTATGTCCTGGGTCATTTCACTGGGATTCAATGACAGATCCTCATAGCGTAGGGTTCTATAGAAACAAACCATCTGGCATTAGTTTCTTTAATTCGGGGGAAAATAAGCAGATGGACTCACCTGAAACGCGACGGATACTTCTCCAGCAGCAGCTCGGCTGTCTTGTAGTCATCCTGCAGATCCTGGCACACCAGTCGCGCATCCTCGCAGTCCTCATGGCCAGCGCACCAAACGCGATGCCGTCGCGACTGCATCGTTCCACGCGGATCCCTCACCAGCAGCACAATCCGCACATTGGATAGACTATTGAAGGAGAGAGACACAAGGTAGAATCAGTAATCATATAGCATATAGCATATAGTATATGTCTGTTTGGCGAGTGATGTATAATTGCTGGCGTAATAGTTGTGCATGGAGCCGTGAAGTTCATTTTGCCATAACAATACTACAATAGTTGGAGGGACTTGGAGTCGCAGGCGGAGTCGGAGTTGAAATTGGCTTTCAATTAAATCGAATTAAAACTTCTATAATGGCCGCATAATTAGCATTTTAATGGGGCCCAGCACGAGTCGGGTTCCAGATGGGTTTTAAGCCAAATGTAATCTATCTTCCTATCCCGCCAACTGGAAACTGTTTCTAATTACAACACTCAAACGATGCTCCATCGTGGCTCCACTCCAGCTACTGGCACTAGGCCCCCTGGCAAATGCATTTGCTGAATTATTTCATGAAAATGTTTTGCCTAAGCGGATACTACAAAATGTTGATAAAATGGCATCAGCGGAAACAGCCAGGGAACGAACGTGGTTGGCTGTTGATTGCGGCTCTTGGAGCCGGCGCTGAAGCTGGGGTCGTTAATGGGGTCGTACTGCGGACCAGAGGGCCGGCCAAAATAACCAAATACAGTGGGGCCTATAAAGCGAGTCAGCGATAGATTTCCCATGCAGCTATCTCTACGGAAAGGGTCAATAAATTGTAGTCATTTCTATGGAAATGTTTCAGCAAGTGACGAGTCCCATTTCTCATCAAAGACTTTATTAAATTTATGGAATGCATCAAAAATTCTTATCTTTTGATTAAATTTGGTAGATTTCTGGTTTATTCGAGTGCGAGTACTTGTGGAAACATTTCCCACTTCAAATTTCATTAGCAGCCTTTGTTTGTGGGCACTCCATGGCACTCCCCAAAAACCAACAGCCGCCATGCATATATTCAGATCATGAGCAACCCCCCCCCCCCCCCCCCCCCCTGCACTCCAACAAAGAGGAGGAGCATCATCATCATCAGAGAGCGGCAGCCGCAGGGCATGAAAACACTTTTTCCCCTCCTTCAGCCCAGAGCTTTTCCTCTGCACCCACTTAACCACAATGCTAATGAGTTTGTGGCGGATTGGAAACAATGTAAACATCTATAACTGCACATACATATATCTGCGAATATATATGCAGACATACTATATACATATCTAGCTGGCAACTACATCTGCAGCTGGATATACATGTAACATGTAGCCACATCTACAGCTTACATTCGAGCTTAGTGGTATACGGAATATGTACGGAATGTATATATCCGTATCCGCAATGAGCACCCGAATGGGATAAGTGGAAGCGTGCATTCCATTCCGCAGAACTCATTCTCGAGCGGGGGAAATGTGTAAAATGGTAACGAGGGAAAACATTCAAATAAAGTTTGCAGTCGGTTGTCGTGAAGCTGCAAAAATATCAGTAGTGCATATAGAAATATCGGAACAATAGATGAAACCTTGCGTTACACTTCTGTTGCACTAAAAAAAGATTTGGCAGCTGCTGCTACTGGAGCGAGTACGAGTATTTTCGAGGAAGGGCTGTGGCTGTGGCTGTGGCTGCGGCCGTGTGGCAGGCAAAAATAATAACCTTAACACTAACAAATAACAGGGGGCTTTACTGCCACTGCCACTGCCACTGCCTGTGCCACTGCCACTGCCACTACCATAGGGCCATAGTCAATGGCTTAGTGGCAACAGCAACAGCTGCAAAAATATCGAATACCAAAAAAGTTTGCTCCAAAGCCGCAAACAGAACAAAACGGCACAAAAAACCAGCCAAAAGGAAACCAAATTCCGCGAACTTTAATTTTTATAAAATTTCCAGGACGAGAATTGGGGCAGATGTAGCAGACCCATTTGCATATGGCACTCAGGACTGCCGCGCAGCAAAAGGACTCTTCATTCGAAACCGATAAATAGTTGGGCTGTAATTTTACATTTACATGCAAGAACATTCCTCAACTCTTTTCCACATCTGACGTTTCCGCCTTCAATTTGAATAGTTTTAGGATTCTGTGGGTAATTTTAAATAGTCTAAAAGTCTACATTAATCAAATAAATAAAAATAAATGCACATTTAGATTAAAAATTATGTTGAATTAAAATTGTTACAAAATAACCCAAACAAATCTTTCATATAAAAAAGATACATATGTAATGTAAGTATTGGTAAATATATTTCTACACAAATTCCAAATTCAATGTGACCTGAGAAATAATATAGCCCTGGGATAGAGCATAAAATAAATTTAAAAAAAAAAACGAATAATAAAAATAAATTTCACTAACTTGGAACACATTTTGTGCACATTTTTCAAACAATTTTCATACGCTCTAATTATGCTATAAATATAGATTCGATTCAAATACGAGGAATATACATTTTCAAATATTTTCCACCAATCATTTATGACACATTGACAGAGCGAATGTGCAAATACATTCGTAATTTGTGTATATATCTAATTCGGAATATATGCTAATCCAATTTTGAACAAACAACGTTTCGCAGCACTGTAGAAAACTCGAATTTAACACGAACCGAGCCGACATTTGTCATTACATCACACACAGAAATTGAGTCGAAAATGAATTTCTTTATAATTGCATTCCAAGCGGAGTGAATAATTTACGACAAAGTGCACTTGACGATGGACCACCAGATGGTGTAACAGAAATAAATAATAAGAAAAAAATAACAAACTCCGGCACAAGGCCAGGCCATGAATTTCACTTTCGATTTGGCCAAGTAATTCGAGATGTTTTCTTCCCATTTTGTGTTTGGTAATTATGCGAAAATAAAAGATCGACTCGACAGACTCGACTTGTGCGTGGGGCTATAAATATAAATATGCACAAAAAGTATTTGCATAAATAAGGTCGGTCCTCGCGATGAAGAGTTCTCCAAGTGGATGGATGTCAAGTGGATTTCGACAGAGAGTTGGTCCAGTAAAAGTTTATAATAGTTTTTGTTGTTGTTGGGAGATCGAGGGTACCAGAAAGAAAGTCTATTATTTCAATGGCAGGGGAGAGAGAGAATAATGTTTCCCCTAAAATTTGTCCATTTTTCAGTCCGATTTTAATTGTTATTTATGTGAGGCTGCCTCTTGGCATTTAATGAATGCAATTATTTTCGTTTTATTCGTGGACGATGTTTTCAATGAGCCTCTTTAACACTTGCTGGCCATAATTCAAGAGGGCTTTTAATTTAATTTTAATGGCTAATGGCTAAATGGCTGAATGGCTGAATGGCGCAAATATATCAAGAGCAGAGCAGAGCTTGTTGAATGCATTT
Source organism: Drosophila helvetica (assembly GCA_963969585.1). Classification (NCBI taxonomy): domain Eukaryota; kingdom Metazoa; phylum Arthropoda; class Insecta; order Diptera; family Drosophilidae; genus Drosophila; species Drosophila helvetica. The sequence continues at coordinate 54,924,268 of OZ018402.1, forward strand.
AACCCTGAGCAAATATTATGCTACTCGTATAAAATACCAAAACTCTGATGAGATGTGAAGAGTGCGAGAATCTGTCAAGAGATAAAAGTACACTCAACCAATCCCCAGAGCACAAACACTTTGACCCATTGACAGAGGGGTTTTGGCTACACAAAAAGTATCCATACATGTGCTATTTGGAGATACATTTGTATCTGTATCTCTGAGTCATATTGGTTTGTTTTTATGTGTTTATTTCCATTTTGGACTGCGGCAGCTTTGCGGCATTCCGACACAGTTTTTAGAGATCAAAAAGAAGACAATTTGCACAAAAAATACGTAAAAATTATTATAGAGAAGCCCCCGAAATCAATGGGCCCCACAAAGAAATGGTTTTCGGATGGGTATAGGTGGCCCGAATGATGTATAGATACGTTTACAGCTAGTCGCTGGACGACGAGGCGTTCCGTCTGCTCTTTAGTCGACTTTTGTCGACTCTTTCGGGGTCAAGCCAAATGCGAGAGCAGCGGCGAACCTCAACCTCAGAGACGATTAATCAATATAATGGGTACGGGCCGGTCCGCTCCGGTTCCCCTCTTTGTGCTCTCTCTTGGGGCCCAGCCATAACCGATTCGGTGATTCGTCTGACCCCCAGACCGATACGTATTTACATAACTCTTAGCACCCCGCCAAAAAAAAAGACAAAAAAAGTAAAAGTTGCTCACGTGCGGAGGCACCTTGGAGGCCTTGAACGGAGCCGAGCCGAGCCGAGCCAAGAAGTTGCTTCTTGGCAGCCGAATCATTAGTCAATCCGCAGTACAGATTTCCTAGTATTTTGGATCCCCCACAAAAGTGTTCCCCCCTGGCCCGGGGAACTGTGTGACCCATTAAGCGATTTACCCGAATGAATCTCTTTCATAAACTCTTCTGTCTGTCTGTCTGTCTGTCCCACTTTTGGCCTGGCCAAGTCCCATTACCCTTCCCCTACCCGCTCGAGTGGCTGGTGGCTTAGTGGTTGGCTGTCGTGCGTGTGCAGATGTCTCCTCGATCTCCCGTATTCGGACTAACTACGGGGTAATTATTTTTAGGGGTCTCCGCGCGGCTTTAGGCCCGGACATAAGCCGATAATGTTGATTAATGGCGCCACGGAAAAGCCAACTGCGCTGTGTGTGGAGAGTGGAGAGTGGAGAGGAAAATTCGAATGGCTTTTCACACAGTGCCTAGGGTGAATGAAGACTTTCTTTCTTTCTTTATTTCTTTTTTTGCTTCTGCGATCATAGTAGCACATTTTGCATGCCTATTTTTCTCTGCTTTCCCTGTGGAAAACTATTATTAAATAATTTTAAATATACTCCTGCTTACGCTACATAAATTTCACAAGTTTTTTCAATCAATTAGGCAATTTTTAAAAACTACAAACATCCTTTTTCCCCTTTTTTTTAGCTGCTTTTCCTTTTCCCCAAGGGGCCACACATTTTTCATATAAAGCAAAAAATTATATTTCAAGAATTTTTTCATCGCATTTTTTAGCGTTCCACTCGCGAAGCCGACCGCAGGGGGAGGGGAAAGCCACTTTGAAAAGCGCTGGAAAAAATGTTACGCATACGCTCCGTTGGCCAAAGGCCTGTGTGAAAGTGTGTGTATGTATGTATGTATGTATGGACGGACGTATATTTATTTATATAAATATGCATAATTGTCGCGTGCGGGCTAAAAAACGCTCGAAAGAAAACGCGGGGGAAGGGGGGCAAAAAGAGCGAGAGGGGAAACGAGGCAGAACAAAGAGCGTCAATAAAAAGCAATGAATATTTCAGCTTCGAAAAATTGTTAAAATAACACAAAAAATAAGCAAACCAAAGAGAGGGAAAGGAAAAGCCCAGAAAAAGCCAGGGAAAAAACAGCACAGAGAAGGAGAGGCAGAAAAACCCAGAAGAATGGAGGAAAATTATTCCACTCCAAAGGCCGAGAATTAAAATTGCCAAAATATTAAATTAAAAATACAGCAGAGCCCCGGCAATTGCCTACAAATATATGCAAGGCTGAAAGAAAGGGTTAAAGGCAGAGAAGAATAACGGTGGAAAAAAATGAGAGTTCGGAGGTCAACCATAAATGGGTGGGAATTTATAATGAAAAAATATTATTATTACTGGAGAGTATTTGTATATAAATATCAGCAATCTGCATGTACAGGCACAAGTGATATTTTCATGTAGGTAAAATAAATAAAAATAGTCATACTCGAACCATTTCAGTTTATTATTATTTCAGAAGCTATTCCATTGCGAATGTTAAAGGGCAAATAATTTCTATTTCTATTGCACTATTTTGTATAATTTTTTAAACGGAAAATGCTTTAAAATTATTAATTAAAATAAGCAAATAATATTAAAATAAATTATGTGGAGCGCTAGCATCGAGGCCTACGACTAAAAAATTATTCTAAAATTAAGGAGCTATGTCCTGGACAGCTATGTTGGAACTGTGGAGCTGTCCAATATTTACAAACAATTTTCTTAGTGCCCAAAAAGGAAGTTGCTGTCGCAGATTGAAAGATTTCCAGTCGCAATTAAATTTAAACTATACAAAAATGAATCCCAATTTAAGCTGCATCAACTCTAAATAAAATGATTAAATAATTTATAATTTATTAAATATATATTTCCAATTATAAGGCAATGCCCGCTGTAATCCATGCAAATCCCCGAAATACAGAGAAATGAAGATAATCCCCCACTAAGTCCCCCAAACCGAGTGCCCTACATTTCTACAACAGCAACCCAGACCAGACCAGACCAGACAGAATGTGGAGCAACAATCTATTGTATGACGCGTTTTTTGCTGAAATAAACTACAAAAAAGAACGAATTTTTATCGATTTAACAATTGCCCAACAAAACGCAGAATTGCAGGCACGTAAGTCCTCCCCCTCTCCCCCTCTGGCCACTTGGCCCATATACATATATACCCACAGAGGGACAGGCCAACATGGAACCAACTTCAGAGGCAAGGCTGAAGCCAGCGCCCGGCCAAAGCCAAAATATGCAGAATGCCACCCACCCACTGAAGGCCGCCCAATTCTTGTGTTTACAACAAGCAGCAGCGGCAGCACAAATAGAAAACTCGGAAAAACATGCAAATCGCAGGAATGATGGCTCCCTCAAATGAAGTCAGAGAATGCGCAAAATGAGTCCCGCCTGAAAAGGGAAAAACAAGAAAACTTTAACTCTGATTTTGCACTGGAAGTAGTACATGGGTTTCCCCCGCGGGGGGAGTCCACCCACTGCCTCCGAAAAGCAATAATTTTAATTTTAATTACAAATGACATGCGACCGAGCGGGTTGGGTGGTGGGGGCAGGGGGACACTCTCCCTCCAAGAGGCAATTAGGGAGCTTGTTGGGGCAGACGCTAACTCGCAAAGTGCATTATTTTAATGTCTATCTGGAGGATCTCTTGTTTGAGGGCCGAACGGGGTCAAGGGATGTCCGGCACTGGGCCAGCCACTGAAAAGTTGGAAGCTTTTAGCGCTGCAACTGAACGGCACGAGAGTTGGCTAAGTGATGCCCCATGAAAAAAGAAAAGGGACTGCGTTTAAGTTGTTGGAAAGCCCATTAGGATATGCTCGAAGCGAAAGGCCTTGAACTTGCCGCACACACACACACACACACACACACACACACACACAATATGTACATCCATCAGCCACCTATTCCCCACAAAAAAGTTAACAATCGCTCAAAAAGTTGTCTACCCTTTTCAGCCGCCAAATGGAAATTGCGTGACTAACGACGAATCAAAGGAGGCGGAATCCCAAGGATAATGTTCCGTTCCGCAAGTGGGTCAAAGCCCAAAGGAGAGCACTCACTGGTGCGGCACAAAGCGCGGCTGCAGATCAATTTTCAGCCAATGGGCCACCCAAAGGTGGTCGAAATCAAATCATGGCAGAACACACAGACACAGCACAGACAGACAGACAGAGAGAGAGAGAGGGAGAGAGAGAGAGAGGAGGAGGCACAGGCACAGGCAGAAAAAGCAAAATTGTTCCGGCAAATGCAAACAACAGCAAATGTCAATCAAAGTCACCCGGGGATGCGGCGGCAGTCAGAAGAGTCAAAGCCAACTCGAGTGGCAAAAGAGAAAGGCAGCAGCAGCCAGAGAGAAATGGCAGAAGAGATGGAAGCACACACAGTCACAGTCACAGTCGCAGTCGCAGTCACAGTCATAGCTGGAGATGGAGTCACAGTTGGACCTGGACCTGTGGACCTGGAGCCGGAACCCCACTCGGATCTGGAGAAAGAGAATCACAATGGCAGCGCGACGAGTGGGCTTTCGGGGGCGTTGCAGGGTGAATTTGAAGAGCAACTATCCACTGAGCCTGCCCCTTCGGGAGGGGGTCCCGTTAAGAGTTGAAGGAGCCAAGGTGCAAAAAGCCGCCTGGAAACTTCATTAATAGCAAACTAAGCAGGGGAGGAGGGGGTCTCCTGCACTGCCAGGGATATGATGCCTATCCACACACAGAGCACACACGAGTACTAGAGCATATGTATGTATGTATGTATGTCGGAGCATATGACAGGGAACTGTCTGAAGGTCTCTCGGCAAACAGACCGCAAGGCACGCTGATGGAACGGGAACGGAAAAGAACTCAACAGAACGGTACCGAACCGAACCGACCTGAGTGGGGGGCACTGTGGTCCGAGTTGCAACTAAAAATGTTATGGCAATTATAGAAAACATGATATAGGAGTTCTTATCTTGAAAGTATGTCAAGGCAGGTTTATGCTGGTAATGTAGGGGAAACATGCCTACAATACTTACAGTACTACATCATTTTTTGGTCTCTTGAAATTACTATTGTTATTTCCAAGCATAGGCCCCCTCCTCATATAGCACCATGTTTTACGTGTGTTTGGTCGAGAAACTGCGTAATATTGTCTGTAAATTGTCTATGTTAACGTGGCATATTTTAACACTGATTTTATGCATTTTAAGTCAAGTCTACACCGACAGAATTATTTAATTAAATATAATCAAATTAATCAATTAATTGAATAAAAAATGAATTTTAATTTTCTAAGCCATAAGCTAAGCGCAGCAAGAAAGAGGAGGCCAGTGAAGGCTCTGAAAATAAATACATTTTAATTTTCTCTTTATCTGTCGTGTTTTCCCTTCATATTTCTTAATTTTTAGTGTATTTTTGAAGGGTGCCCCAAACAGACTATATAATTTTTATTTTCAAAATACCTTCAGTAAATTCTAAATAACTTTTTTCTATTCGAAGGAATAAATTTAGTTTCTTCACTAACGTTTACATAAGATATCTAGCTTTTAATTCGTATACATAAGTTTGTATAATACGCTCTTGGTCAAAAGTTATGAGGGAAAAACGAAACGGGGCCCATAACTGGTATGTTTCCCCTATTCTTTTCAGTCAAAAGTTAACACAAATCTAACATCTTTTATATATGATGATTTATTAGGAAAATAATTGAAACAATTTCATTGGACTTAAAGGAAAGAATTACACCGTTCCGGGTAGAACTTTCAAGGTTTAAGCCATCTCGAATCTTATTTCTATTCCATTTCCATTATATTTTATATTATTTATTATTATATTTTTATATTTTATATAATTATTATATTTTATATTATTATATTTTTTATTATTAATATTTTTTATATTACTATTATTTTTAATTATTTATTATTATTCATTAATGTTTTATATTATTATATATTTTTGTATTATTATCTACCTATTGTAATTTATTTATTACTATTTATTATTAATATTTTTATTCAAATATAATTTGAATATATTTTGCATCAAAATTGTATTATTCTTTTAGTTTGATTTGGAGTGAATATTATCCAACCGCTTTCAGCCCACTGTGCCATTGCTACCCATTGTCTGTGGAGGTTTGCTCCACACTTTTTGCTCTGCTTGTTTTTCCAGCAGAGTTTGAAATTTATTGGGTTCGTGCATTTGACATGAAGCCTTTAGGGCGATGCTTTTGATAGGCAACCCCAGAGAACCCCCAAAAAGCCGTGTGTGTGCTGCTGCTGATGATGATGATGATAATAATAATGATGATGATGATGATCATGGAGGGGACGCTGCAATGTGTGGTCGGGGAAGGCAATTTGTTGGCTGCGATATGTATAATATATGATGACTTAAGCAAAGCTTTTTTATTGTTTGCCGAATATAGAATATAGCGTAGCTTTATTCCGCTCTAATGCGACCTTTTCTAATCGGTATTAATCGACCCAATGCCCGCCCGTAATTTATTCGATTATCAAACTAATTTCCCCAAAAACTTGTGCAATTACAGCCCCCAGTGCCCGTAGACAAAAGTTGTGTGTGGTGAGAAGGGGAAGAGGGGAAGGGAATAATTAATGCATTCAGAAATTGTCCTTTAATGGCAAAGCCTGGACCTGATTGACTTCTAATCTAATTGAATTCCGCACACCGCCTGCTCCTGGGAGAACTACGGGCACTCCTCCTCCGACGAGTGGAATCAATGCAGGGACACTAAAATCTTGATTGGAATTTATGTGGGGCGGCACTTGAAACTTTTAATTAAAATCGAGGGAATACCCGCACTCGTAGGAGCGTAGAGGGGAGCGGAGGCGGCGCCTGTGGGAAATGAAATCAAGTGAAATGATTTATGCACGAGAGCGAGGAGGTTTTTGTTGCAGGAAAACTAACTGCAGGCACAAGCGATGGAAAGTTTGTTTATGGATGGTCCCAAAAGTGATTAGAACCAAGGGGCGAATTCCTTGGGGTTTTCCCTTGCAGTTCAGAACTCTTTTTCTGCCTATTGATTTCTTTAAAGTTACCCCACGAATAGGGTCCCGCGCCCTCAGTTTCCCTGCGAAAACATTACAGAAAGAACTCTTCCTCCCCCACCTCTCCTTTCTTCTCCTTTGCCATCTATTGACTTGGCTTTGCCTCCTAGCGACGTCATCTGAAGAGAGCTAGCTCTCTGTTCCGTGTCGAGGAGCTGAGCTGCTGAGGAGCTAAGCTGAACGGTCCGTTCGGTTCGGTTCGGTTCGCCTCGGCGTTGAGCTACTTAATGACTTATCGCCGTCATTATGCCTCGCTGGCTGCGCGACTCGAAGTGACTTTTGGGCTGCAGCTAAGAAAGCGTAAAGTGAAAGACTTTTGCCACTCGTCGCGTCGAGAGTGGCAGCCAGATGCCAGATGCCGCAGGCAAGTGCCTCTGCCTCTGCCTCTGCTGCTGAAGCTGCAACATCGATTCATATTCAGCGAAAGACCAAGGAGTGGCTGGGGGGATTCGGTTAACATATTCAGGAGATATTCAAGAACTAAGCGCGCATCACCCACATAAATCCAGTTGGTTTTCAGACCTTCCTTTCACTTGGCCTAAGGCTAATGCCAGGCTCAAGTGCAATTAAATGCAACCGGAGAGGAATACATTCAAAAATGTGAGGACGCATCTCAGCGAAACGCGAGTCGAGCATCAATCTACTGCGTCATGCACATGTCATGTGTGTTGTTTTTGCAATTTTCGGGCATTCTCTTTTGCAGAATTCGCTTGTGCGTCTTGCTTCCTTGTGTGCCTCAGGATGTTCTTTAAAAGAAGCTAGAGGAGTATTGTAGAGGATCAAAAACTACACCAAGTGATCTTTGATCGAATAAGGTGTATGTATTTTTAAGGGAAAATGATTCCTCAAGCAAGAACCTGATTGAATAAAGAGTAGAAATCCCTTTAGAACAGTCTTTAAAGTAAGCTACTTTCGTATACTTCCTCCCTGTCTTCTTTAAGCAAAAAGCTGATTGAATAAAGAGCAGAAATCCTTTAAGAGCAGCCTTTAAAGTAAGCCAATTCCTTATACTTCCTCCTTCTCTGGGCACATTCAATAACATCATGATGAACAGACCCACCTCCGGGGGATACAAGTACTTGGACTGCATGAAACCTTCCCTGAACTTGTGGCCTGCTGCCTGGCTGTCCCGCCCCGTCGTCTGATTGTCATGTAAATGGGTAACTATTTTTTTTTTTTGCTGTCTCTTCGGCTCTTAAGTAAATTGCAGCACTGGCTGTCAGGAAACGCCGATGCTCTCGACATCATGCTGGGGCGTGGCCGCTCCCTACATTTTGACACTTCATTTTATTTCAGTTAAAAATGTTCCTCCTCCCCCCATCTCTCGCTTGTGTGTGGGCTGGCCACTCCCCCTGGATGCCCTCTCTCGCTCCCTGCTCACCGTCTGTGATTTATTAATGAACTTTTCGTGTAAACTGCATTCGCTTGCGAGCAAATAGTACGACGGGTAGTAATGTATCCCACAGATAAAGTATAGCTGATAGAACAAAGTCACCGCTTACGTATCTTCCGCTTGTGTCTGAGTTCTCTGAAGAGTACTGTACTTACTAGAGCGAGGGGGCACTTAAATATCTCGATTAGCAAACACTTTCCACGAATATCTTGAGTCTTAAGCTAGTTTCGTGTTCGTTCTTGATGCCTTACCTGCAAGTAAATGGTAAGAGGGAATCAAGTTAATAAATTTGGATTGCAGCTCAAGGGAAAGGCAATTACAAGCTGGATCCAGTTCACAGAAGGGAACCGCCCACGGAAATGAATTAAAACAATCATAAATATCCGATTCGGAGCCAAGGTCTGCCCCAAAATCAATGCAGAGCACGTCTGGTCCGTCCTCCTCCTCCTCCTGGTGCTGCGGCTGCTTCACCCACACAGACACATCTGCATGTGGCAGGAGAAGGTACAGTACACAGCTACATGTGTACGGGGCCTCACGTGAGAGAAGGTAGGGGCCATCGCACACGCGAGGAGGAGAGGGAGGGCGGAGCTAGGGCGGTGGAGTGTGACCAGCGTTGTTTATGGAGCACGAAAGGGTAACCCATGTGGACGTTGCCATTATTTGGAGCAAAAGCGAGCGATAAATTGCTCCAGATCTGTGACAAATAGCCCCAGCCCCAGCCCCAGACCCACGTGAAAGGCGAACCACAGGAAAACTGAATGCAAAGGGAGCGAAACGCAACTGCAATTGCAATTGCAATTGCAGCTGCAGTTGGGAGGGAAAACTGGAACAGAAAGTAACAAGGTACCCGTACCCGTACCCGCAGCTACTGCTTGGAAAGGCAATTACATATTTCAACTGAACCTATAGGAACATTCAGGGGCAGCCAGGGATAAACTCTTTAACAAAGTGTTTTAAAACGAAAAACAGCTCAAAATGTAAAAAATACTAGAAAATACCAAAGAAAAATACTTGAATAGACTAACAAAAAATACTAGAAAATGCTACACATTTTAGAAAATATTAGAAAGCTATAAAATACTAAATATACTAGAAAATACTAAGTATAAAAGAAAATACTGAATATACTAGAAAATATGAAATATACTAGAAAATACCAAATATACTAAAATACTTTGAAAGTAAAAGAAAATGCCAACTAATATGGAACAGAAAAAATATTTAAGAATTTTTGAAAATACTCTAAAAAACCTATAAAATCTCGTATGAAAAACAAATACTACCAAAAATAATTCCGCATAAATACCCAAAGTAATAGCAGGGTAAATGCCAGCACTGCAATTCGTTCAAAGAAGATATAGGATAATCACACTCAATTTATGAACAAATATCGTCGTTAAAATACAAAGAAAATACTAACGGACTGCCACAAAAGAACTCCTCTCCAATGCAGTCAAAATACTGCAACATCATCTAGGAAAACCACAAAGAACGGAGGAGAGGGAGGCAGGGGAGAGGGGGGGCGGTAAGCGAATCAAATCTTCACATAATAAAATCAATTTTGAGTATATTATTTTCTCATTGGAACGAGCAAGAATCGGGCAGAGCTAAAACTAATTTCGCGTTTATTACAGACGGCAAAATGTGCGCAAATTACATAGATACACAGTACACACAATACACGGACAGGGGGACAGAGGGACGGGCGGACGGGGGGCATAGGTACGAGAGTGCATTCATATCGCGATGAGGCTGAGGAAGAGCGGGCACGCTTCGCCAGCTACAGAGATACAGATACAGATACAAAACGTACTGGCGAATGCAATTGTCCGATGCATCAGCAGAGGATAGAGAGGCAGGGCAGGGCAGGGTAGTGGCAGGGGCATGGGGGATGGGTTGGAGGAAAGCGTGGCTAACAATGCAACGAGGAATGCGACTGCCATAGCCACAGCCACAGCAACGACGACGACGTCGACGATGCCGCACAAAAGGTGCCACGTAGAAAATTGCACAAGAATAGAACTAATTTAAACAACTTGCAGATATGCGGCGCAAGGTTGGATCCGCCAACCCCCTACCCCCTACCGCCACCCCAACCACCCATTCCCCTCTTCACGCTGTATCTGTGTATCTCTTCCCTCTCAGGCTCTCGGGCTGTAGCTGTTGCAAAGGTAATAAAAATTATACAATAAACTGTATCTACGTCTCGGTTCAGCCTCCAGCCGCCAGTCCCCAGTCTCCTGCCTGCCTGTCTGCCTGCAAATCTCAATAGGAGATGCATTTGATGACTGTCTGTCTGTCTGTCTGTCTGTCTGTCTGTCTGTCTGTCGGCGCTTTTCAATTGCATTGTGCTCATGTTCGGCCAGAGAGAGAGAGAGAGAGAGATATTGTATCTGATAGATGCTCGTACTCCTATTGTTTCTTCACTCCTTTCGGATGGCCGCAGGAGATACTATGACGGAATGTCTGTGGAAAGGACAGGCGAAAGCAGGAAGCCTTTATCTGCTCATAAGAACCTCTAAACTAAGGCATAAAATAAATGGTCAAATATTTGCTCGAAGCCACACACGATCTGCAAATAATGATACTGATCTCGTGATGATATGGCAACAAGTGTTTGGCGGAGAATGGAGACACCACATGATCAAAACTGTAAATACATTCGCACGAAATGCCAATTGGAACAGCTGCTCTGTGCAGTTCGAGATACATGCCTGTATCTGTATCTGTATCTGCTTCTCTTTCAAGATGCACTTCCGAGACTTGACTCATCCGAAACTTTCCATCCCATTCACTTTTTTGCATCTTCGTTTTCGATTTAAAAACCTTGTTTTTTATTCCTTTTCTCTCCTTACATTTCGATTTAAAAACCTTGTTTTTTATTCCTTTTCTCTTCATACATTTCGATATATTAAACCTCTTTCTGTATGCATGCAAATCCTTGACTTTGCGCCTTAATTAAACATCAAGGAGCAATCGGCGGAACAGCCACTTGGTGACACACTCAGCCACAGACCCAGGTGTCACGCCTCGGTACCGCTACCTGCCCCCATACCCCATGCCCCATGACCCTTTCCTCTGCTTTCCTTCTGACATATGCAAACGAATTACAGAAACAACAAGCAAGGAGAAAAAGAGTTTCTGGTGACGACTCTGGAAATACCCTTTAATTTAGGAGAATTTTAACTCAAAAATATTTATTTTTCTACCATTCTTTCTACTCTCTCTGCAAAAGGCCTTGTTGAGGTCATAAATACCTCCTTTTCCTCCTATTAAAAATCTACCAAAAATCCTCATACCCTCACTGCAAGGGTATCCAAAAAAAAGAAGCCAGAAAGCCCCCAGAAAACGGAAAAGGAAAAGTGAACTGCGTAACTTTTTATGCGACCGCAGTGCCCCATTCCCCATGCCCCTCCACCCCCACCCACCTGCTGTGTTCGTCCGAGTGAGTTGACACTGTTGTTTGTTTCTGTTGCCACAGGTCTGAGGTCTGAGGACCAGGTCCGAGGGGGTGCCACATCTGCCTTTTGGGACGGCCTGGTTCAGGTTGCTGAGCAAAAGTCACGTCGGGAGCCAATCCCAAGGTTAAATGGCAGAAAGCTCCGGCAAACAAAACAAGTCTCCAAGTGGGGAGATAAGCCCCAGAAAAGCAGCCACAGAATGTACGAATATATACTATATAAATATCGTAAAAAACAGCGGGGTATCTGTTTGCCCCAAAAGCGAAAAGTCGACAGCGAAAACGAGATTAAAAGCAACCTCGAAATGCAAATTTCTCATCTGCCTTTGCAGTGATTAGGTAATGGCAGATTGGAAGGAGCGATTCGGGGTGTTGGGCTATGTATTCCTTCTGCCGATTTCCGTATTGTCGGCAGTCAATGGGGGCCTGGGGGCCAGGGGCCAGGATTACCTCTCTTTCTAATGCAATTTCCTTCTCAATTTCAATTCCTTATCGGCCAGACACACATCCGAGGGGCTATCCCTGGCACACATCAAAGGAAAAGCGCCTCCAAGTGCCGTCGAGTCATTTATTTTAATTGCAGATCGGTCGGAGAGCCCGAACCCTTTCACAAGACGATCCCTGGGCCCCAGCCGAGCGCTCTGTTCTAGATTTTCCTCAATTACCTCTCGACGCTTTTCCCCCGCCGCTTCGGCAGCCGCTTTTCACGCTGCGCAGCTCCTGCTGCTCTTTTTCATGATTTGTGGCCGTGGCTCGCTTTTAATTATTGCGATTATTGTGGCAACAATTTACAGTTTTCGAATGTTGCAGCCACCAGCCACCAGTCAACGGCAAAGGCGTGTGGCAGAGCCATAGCCGCGAGAGATAGAGAGAGAGAGAGGCAGGGAGGGGGGGAAATAATTTAGAGCAGAATGAATTGTCTGGAGAGCGGAGAGCAGCGAGAAATTGCAACTTGATAATTATAATGAGCCAATAATGACAGCGACAGAGGCAACGGTGGACCCAGAGCCAGAGCCAGAGCCATGACAACCTTGTTCTGCGGAGATCTGCGCAGATCTGCGGATCCATTATAACCAGCCATAACTGAAATTCGATACGGGAAGTGGAGTGGAGTGGAGTGCTCGGAGATCGAGGCCAGAGTTGCGGTCTATTAAGCGCCATTCCAGAGCATGATTTGAGCATTTGATCGACTTTTATCCCAGTTTTCGCTTGGGAAAACAAACCTATTACACAAACGGAGATATTTAAATATTCTCGAGCTTTCCAAAAGTATTTTTAATGGCGTCAGTAGACAGTACTTTCCGAAACCAATTTCCCTGGCTCAAATAATTTGTAATAGTGCAAAAAACAATACCCAATTGTAGCTTTATCTTTCCCATTTTCCCTTTGATGAGTTGCGACCATTAGTTCAGGGTTATCTTTTCTTTTTTTCTCTATTTGGCAAGGCAAGGCAAGGAAAGGCAAGGCCCTTGTTCTGTTTCCGTTCCCCTCTGTTTTGGGGCACGTGCAGCGTACACGGACGGACAGACAGACGGACAGACAGACGTTGGTGCACTTGAGCGAAACATGTCGGAGAAAATTGCAACACGGACTTTTGGCTAATAGAATTTGAGCTCAATGTGTCAGTTGTTCATTCCGTCAAGAGGCAGGCAGCAGGCAGTAGCAGCCAGCAGCAGCAACCCAAATAGCATGCAGCAAAATGTTGGCCAAAGCAAATGAAATGGAAAATTTCGCAGGTAAAACCGAACTTGTTTTCCACTGAAGAGGTGGGGAGGTGGGGAGGATATGCCAGCTCCTCTAAGGATGGCTCTTCTCCCTCCATGGATAGTTTGTCCCACGGATGCCGTGTCCCTGCCGCCGAGAATGTCAAAAGTTGTACGTTCTGCCTCAAATATTTAAACAAATTGTGTGTCGGGCAGGTGGATGAGGCGGGAACGGAGGAGACAAATCTGTGGCACTGGCGGATACACTAGAAAGAGGATTGGAATACCTACATGGTGCAGGTATTCCGTGGCAGGAATATTCCAAAAGATGGTGCACTGGACTCTCGCTATATCTTTCCATCATTCTACACACATTTTCCAGCTGTTTGGCTTTTGGAATGCAGAAATTCAGGAGTTTCCCTTCGGTGGAAAATTGTATAAAGAAATGCTTGCAAAATGCTTTAATTGAAAGAGATTTCCCTGGGAGAGATATGTAGTTCTCAATTCGTTTCCTTCTTTGTTGCTCAAAAGGAAGTTCTCTCCACCCTTTGCCCATCAAGATGCCCAAATGTTTCCGCTGACTACAGAGTATTTTTGTAAAATAATGAAATTACACACAGGAAAAAATAACACACCAGGAAAAGCGTTAGACAAGTGTCTCCTCTCCTGTCGCCTGCCGCAATGCCAACGATTTTGTGGGTCTGCAACAAAAGGACGTGACTGGGAGGCGGCGGCAGAGGCATCCGAGGATTTGGAGATACTTTCGTAGGTCGTGAGAGGAGGAGTGGCAGGCGGGGGTGCGGAGAGGGCGTAGTGCATATTGTGCGGCTGACACGTACTAACGAGCGACGCCTGACAGCTAGAGAGCGTCATCGTCCCGCTCGACGATGCTTAAAACTTAATTTGAAGCAACAAAAGATGGGCGGGACGAGGGGGTCTGCGGAGTTTGGGGCACGGGCAGGGGCACGGGCAGGGGCACGGGCCTAGTGCGCCATTATGCAATGCCATGTGGAAGGAAGGCTTATATAATGAGTGGCGGAACTAAGAGACAGAGACCGCAGACCCCGGACCCCGGAGCCCAGACCCCATATGAAAAATCGCTGGAGAATCGCAGCCTGTCAGCAGCTTGTCATTGCAATGGCTTAAACAAAGTGGAAATGAGACAAGTACCAGCCCCCCAAAAGCCCAAAGATGGGTCTCGTCTCTCTCTCTCTCTCGCTCTCTCTGTGACCCATTTATGTCCCATGGAAATGCCGCAACTAATTATACAAAAATACTTCATAGTACGGGTAAGAGATGGAATCACCACAGCCACCACAACTATCATTTTAATGTAGGTTCTCCTTTGCTTTAGGTGCTAAAAAAAAACAAGAGAATTTGTGCTAAATTCGTGGCATGTGGCCGGCCTATGCCATACATAAATAAACCTCATAAAAATATATATTGAGGAATGCCATAAATATACTTATAAACTGGGTGCTACAAACGTGTCTAAACAGCAGGTGCCAGGGGGCCAGACAAGGTCAAGACTAATTGATGAAATTTGTTGGTTTTTTAAAAGATGGAAACTCGAGTTTGGATTGATGATTGGATTATGCAACGGCATTTTTAGGCTTCGAATCAAAGCGAAATTTTCTGATATTTACGTTTTTTGTTTAATGAATTTTTGCACAGAAGTTAAGTATCTTTATTTTGGCAGGGGTTGGCGCAGGAGCAAAGCGAGTGAGCAGGGGGCTTATAGTTTTATTATATTTATTTTATTACATTTATTTATTTTATTATATTTATTTAATTATATTAATTAATTTATTAATTTTATTATATAATTTTATTATATTTATTTATTTTATTATATATACTATTTTTTTAGTTATTTATATTTATTTAATTTTTTTATATTTATTATTTCATTTATTATTATATATTTTTTGCACCCACAAATTTAGGTTTATCCCTAAAACTAGCTTTATTATTTTAATAATAACCCATGAATAATATTCTTGACTGGAAACTGATTGAATGATTAAAGTTCCAATTGCTTTTATGGATCACATATCACTTATCACTGGCAGTATATTGTGACTTTTTACTCTGGCATATCCTCTATCGAAATATACTTTATAGCCTAATCAAAACCCAAATTATGCAAATACTCTCCGATAAGTAATAGTACATAGAACTAGTTGTTTTATGGATCCCACATGTCTCTCTCAGTATAAAGATGTATTGCCCCTCGAAATTTATCTTATATCAGAACATGCTTTGAACATGAAGAAGTATTGTCACTCCCTAATTCTCTGAGCATGAATATAGTTTATAGCTTAATTTCCACAAGGCCTATGCCAAAAATAACTTTTTATCATATTTTTGTGGAGTATATCTTTCACGCCCACTGCGAAATATTATCACTATATAGCAGTAGGATTAAAATTTCCATGTTTACGAAAAGAACAAAGACATAAAGATATAATATAGTAATCTCAGAAAGTAGATTCCTCATATCTGCAATTCCCTCAGATATTTTCAGAATTTAAGAAGGTGGAAAATGTCGTGACATCTGCAGATAGACATCCTTACATATGGCAGAGTTGCAGAATACAAAACCCACTCAAAACCTCATAATATATGTACTAGCTGATGCCTATATCTGTATCTGTGTACGAAGGAGGCCTGCCTGCTAATTCAGAAAGGAAAGAAGAGAACAGGCCTTGGGGTCAGGTCAGGACCTCCACACGTGCGATCGACAGATGTGCTCCGACACACACACATATGCATATGTGTGGCATATGGCATATGACAGGGGGGTGGGCTTATAGTTATGGGAATTAGTTCCTGGAGTAGGCTGTGGCCCCATCCCATACCATACCATACCATACCATCCCTTCCTTCCTTCCTTCCTGCTTTGCGTGTGCCACAAAAAAAGTAAAAGGAGGAAAAACTAAAACGCAAACGAAATGAAATATGTATGTATGGGATGGAATGGAATTCGGGGGCAGAGTGGTTCAAGTGCGGGCTTTGGGCGGAGGGTAACGCAAATGTCCGTGTTAGCCACACTCTTACACTAATACACATACACAGACGGTGGAGAGAGAGGCAAAGAGGGAGAGACAGAAAAGAAAAGCGAGAAAACGTGTGGCAAAGACAACATTTTCTTTTTGGCCCAGAGCCAAAAAGCCGACAGAAAAAAATATATAAAGGCCACGGCATCAGGCCAGCCCGAAGGAGACACCCACCCACCCAACCACCCACGCCCCTCGCATCCATCCACAGAAGAGCTCTCGGCATTTGTATTATTTTATAACAATATATATTACCAACCGCCGGCGCGTTGACAAACCAAATTCCACGGAAACTGAGGCACAGAATGTTCCGAGGCTCTTGTGAATCTTCCGAGGCAGGGCCAGCAGCTGCAGGGGCAACTCCTCCCCCCCCTGGAGAGAGGATCTGGAACAGGTAATCATGTGTTGTGTATCCATGTCCCCTCTGCTTGGAGGTTAAATGTTGACAATCTGTTTTACAAATCCGCCGCAAAATGGAACAGCTTGTAAAATACAACCGACAAAAAAATCAATTTATTGCTTGGGATGGATGGCCTTTTTTTTCTTTGTGGAAGGTCAAGGATGGTGTGAGCCGAAATGGAGAAGAAATAAGGTTTTGGCTGGATATTGAACGATGAAATGGAGAGTTGTCCGAGGAAAAAAGTAAAGAGAAAAATCTCTGGAAGTCTGGGATCGTATTAAATGTTTGGAAAGCAGAAAAGTTGAGTGTATTCAAGGAAAAGCTATGAAATTGCACAGACAATGGTTGGAAATTGGGAAGAATGAAAACTTCTTAAGCAAAATAGTTACCAAAATGTTGTTAAACTTAAACCTAATACCTAAAGGTAAAATACCCCGATTTTAAGCGTATATTTCTCTTCCATTTCAAATATTCTCTTCATGGCAGTGCAGTCTTGAAAAGTAATCCCAATTAATTAAGTTATTTTCCATTACAATGAAAAGAGCAATGGAATTCGGAGCTCGGAAGGAACACAAAAACATAAAAGGCATTCTCTGTCCCAGTCCCACAAGGAACTCCATCTCCATCTCCCACTGGCCCCCGCTTCCCCTCCCAGTCGAGAGGAAAGCACTTCCTTGGGAGCAGAGTTTCCATAGCATCCATCGCGTTCTGTTTTTCCCTGCTCTTCCGTCCATCCGTCCGTCCGTCCGTCCGTCCGTCCGTCCGTCTGTCGTTTTTTGTCGTTTATTAATTTAACAAGTGCTTGCCCATTTGCTTTTTAATGAACATGGCGACACACTTTTGTGTGTCACTGTGTGTGTGTGTATAGGATGCTGGGGAGAGTGACGCGAACAGACAACAAACGAAGGGGAACTCCCCAGCCCCAGCCCCAGCCCCCTCCCCCTGCTCCACCAAAGTTCTTCTATATCTTTATGCTTTTTGAGCATAGGTACATAGGTATATGTCTATGTCTATGGCTATGTCTAAGTGTGGATGTATGCACAGACAGCTGGCAAGGGGAGCGAGGGGGAGGGAGTAGGAAAAATTAACAGCAAGCATAAAGAGGAATGGGCATGAAAATACGAGTATCTAGAGCCGTTACAACGGAAGTTTTCTAATGTGTTTGTTGTACTTTTTGCCATTGTTGATTTTCGGATACCCCGTAATCGCAGAGAAGGAAAGGGTATGCCGGGTATTCGACAGATCACACCAAAAAGTATAACGAATATATTTAAAATCGTTTTCCAAATAAGGTTTATTTATTCAGATCTATCAGTAGTTTCTGAGATCTTGGATAGAGCTCAAAAAAAATTGCAATGTAATTTCCACAATTGCCAGGAATTGAAACTTATATTAAGTTTTATAGATTTATAGACAGATAGATAGACAGATAGATAGATTTATATTTAATATAATTATATTATCTATCAATCAACTAAATATCATTCAAATCTAAACATTTTCATACACAGAATACAAAAAAAGATCTAGAGATCAGAGATCTAATCGAAACTGCCTAACAGTAAGGTCTGCCTAGGACAGACAACGTATCAGTGATCATGTATCCAAGCATCATGATACATTCCCTACTAACGCGCTGTAATAAAAGTATTCCTTTTATTTTACCTTTAAGTTTGATTTTTAAATTTTCTCAATTTCAATCTTGTATCAAAAAAAGGTATCGTAATATTTTCACGCTCATTTTCTAAAAATCATGATAGATGAATTTATGCATAATAATCACTAATCACCCAGAAATATCATAAGAAATACCTATATCAGTGATCACTGATCAGGTATCCAGTTTTATTATTTTCTCATTTATTTTGTTGTTTAAAAGTTTCCCAGAAATATCATAACAAGTCCCTAAATCAATGATCACTGATCTGGGATCAAGTGGTATTATTCTCACATTTTTCTCTTTCAGTTGCATAGTTTTCCCTAGTTGTAGTAGGTTTAATGGGTAACCCATAGTCGCATTATGAGCCAGTATCTCTCTCCCATGATAGTTGTGTTCTGCTGGCTGTGCTGTGCCCCCCGTTTGATGCTCTTTCTGTTTGATGTAAGCGGATACACACAACGAGTGCAAAAACATCTAAACAACAATGGAAAACGAGCGCGGCATGACAATCTTTAAAGTTGGTAATAGGAAAGCAGCAGCAGCAGCAGCAGCAGCAGCAGTGGAAGCTTTAGCTTCAGCTATATAGAAGAGAGGCATAGAGGCATATACATAGTAGAGAAAAACGAACCGGACCACACATACCGCACTCTCGAGGCAATGGAAAATGGAAAAATTAAAAACAAAGGCAGAGTCAGAGCCAGAGCAACAGCAAGAAGATTTCACATGGCTGCTGCTGCGGCTGCTGCTGCTGCTACTCCTTCGTATCACCATAACCCAGTTTAAAGCTCGAGTTAAATTGTGATTAACTGCAGAAGAGACAGCAGACATGAGACATCGGACAGCAGCCAGCAGGGCAGATGCCAGCAGATTCCAGCAGACGGCAGTCAGAAGTCGTACGAGAGTGCAAGAGTGTGAACGGAATTTAATGAGCCCGGGCCTAAAACGAAGAGCTCGCTCCAAAAGAGAAAGTCCCCCAATCCCCCACTCCCTCACTCACTGACTGACTGACTGATTGGAGGGATAAGGTAACTGCAGTCGGAAGGAGGGGCAGGGGCAGGGGCAGGCAGAAATGCGTGTCATGACTAGAAACAATTTATAATGCGGCCTGCAGTTGGCCTGGCTTTCAATCGAAACTGGGGCCTGCTCCTCCGACTTCTTCGTCTATTTTTTCCCTTCACTGATGCCTCAGACTCCACTCCACTCCCCGCACTCCACTCCCCGCACTCTCCCCACTCAATCATTAACAGTCATGGACGCTCAAATTGCCCAGCCATTGGGAGACTTGGATCTCCCTCCGACAACGGACGGGAAACTTTCGCGCATAAATTAGGCTAATATATCTCCTACCCAAAAGGTACGAGCCAGAGCGGCAAAACTAGTGCAGCCAACAGATTACAGTCTTTAACAGAGGCTTTTGGGGCATCCAAGGGGGGGGCAGTGCCAGTGCCAGTGAGGGAGGTCAGGATCTGTACCTTGTGCTAATGATAGCCACAAAGCTGTCAAAGAACAGCGAGGCACAAGGGGGGGAGAGCACAGAAGAGGCTGAGAGACTGCAGAGCATCTGGGATTTGGTGGTAATTTAGATTGGTAGCTCTACGAAATGAGTGCCTCCAGGGGGCAGGCAGCCAGGCAGCCAGGCAGGCAGGCAGGCAGCTCTTAGAGCACCTTTTCTTGCCTTTAATGTGTCTACGAAAAAGCCAAGGAATTTTTTTTTGGACGTTATAAAGAGCTATCGGGGTCAGAGATAAGTGTATTAGCTCTAGATACAAGAGAATGTGGCAAAAAAATAAAAACAGAGTGCAAAAAAAGTGATATACCATAACGTGGATGGTTTATGGGGCGAGATTATAGGTGGAAATATATTTCAAGATGATAGACCTTGTCTTAAGCACCTTCTCGGTATAAAGGCTTGAATTTCCCAACAAGAAATAGCTCTACTTATTACCTACATTTCCCTACCAAAATGGAAGCTCTCAAACATTCCAAATGAGTGACAAGGAACACCTGGAAGGTTATCCTTGGAAGCACCTAAGGTCGGGCCATGTACACTCTATGATGGCACACACATTGTTCAATTATTTCATTCGGTTTATGCCAGGAGTATAATTCAGCCAGTGGCCATAAATCTCTGAGCAACTTCCCTTCCTGCCTGCTCCTGCTGCAGTCTCTTGTTTTAACTATGGTTATAGGAAACGGAACGATTTGCCCAGGGGCCAAACAGAGAGAGAGAGAGGCAATGTTCTTATGCAATCAAAGGCACTTCACTACGCTTCACTTCACGTTGCCTCGACTACGGCCCCCTCTCGCTCCTCGAGCAACTCTTACTTACGTAAAATTCAGTGGAAAGCCGCCCACACGGCGGACAGGCCATCCCCCACTGGCCCTACCACCCCCCACCCCGCCCTCAGACAATGTCGATTCGGATTTTTCGTTCACCCAACAGCAAGGATCGTTTAAAAGTGGAGGAACGAGCAAAAACCTGCTCCACATGCATAAATAAATGGCCACAGACTCGACTTAGAATGGTCCAACAGCCAAGCAGTGGGAGCGGAGCAGTGGGTGGCAGGAGGGGATTATAGGGTGGTCGGATGTGTCTGTGGGTGGGTGTAGCCCGACTGCAGCGGACTTCCGACAGCGGAACCTCCAGCACAACAGAACAGAACCTCCGCCTCCGCCTCCGCACTGGGCTTTGGTTACCAGAAACGAAAAACTGAAGACAGGAAATTTGTTTCACGTTGGCTCCTTAAAAAGTAAAACTGAGGGGGGAAAATACTCGTGGAAAGCATAAAACAACCAACAAAAAATGAGCTTAGCAAAAATGTAGCGGAAATATGGGAAATGGGAGGGTAGGGGCAGGGCAGGGGCAGGGCAGGGCAAAGATTATATAGAGCCTCCCCCCAAAATAGAGTCAAGGAAAAAAAACAGAAATAGAAAAGTTTCCAATCGAAAAAAGTGCAAAATGTTTATGCAGCAGAAAATGTTTCTGTGGAAAATATTTATTTCGATTCCCCCAGGGGGTGGGGGTGTGGGTGAGGGTGCGGGGAAAAAATTGATCAATGTGAATGAATCAATGCGTACTGTAATCTATTGCTAATTGGTTGTTTAATTCCCAAATAATCCACCAAATTGGGCCACAGCTTGATTTATATTCGCGTTTTTACGCATATGGAAGGAAGCCACATGGCAGAACCGTAAACACATTATTTATTGCCGTATGAAATTAGATATTATTACAGCCAGGTAATAAATAATTTTGCAACGTAAAATGTCGAATTTTTGGGCATGCAATTTAATGAGTGTCCTCTGATGTACAGATTTTAAATATAGAACACAAAAATTATAAGAAATTGTTTGGCTGGGAGGCTGAATACATGCTGGCTGCTATGAAACTGAAAGCTGACTGCTGCGACACTGTTGCAAGCTGTTAAATTACGACGCTGTTAAGCTGTCTTCTTTGACATTATTCAGGCAGGCTCCGGTTTTCACTATCACAAACGTTTTTCGATTTACTTTTGAAAACACACAAATTGGTGCTCCCGTTTTCACAGAAAGAAAACATTTTCCTCTTCGAAAGGAAAAGAAAACAAGTCTCAATTGCAAAAATAAAAAAATAGATGACTTATTGATCCATTAAGATACATTTGACACCATTACTAGGCCAATTTAGCTAATGCCTTCTTTATATATAATTTTGTTTAACCCAACCTCAAATTGGACTCGGAAAAAATTGATCAGAAAGAAGAAGAAAGAAAACTTTTCGTTTTAGTGCTATCAGCTGACACAGCCCGATACGGTTATCAAAGCTCATTGCTATGATACTGTGAACGAACGCTGACTGCTACGCCACGGCTGGAGCTGTTTGCTCCGAGACGCTAGTAAATTTCATAGTCGTCATGGCCGTATAGTCAATCACCTGGCAATTAGCCACGTTGTTAGACACCATGCAGACCATTTCCCATGTTTCAGATTCATCGTTAATTTTCCGATGCGCTTCCGACGTACGGTAGTTGCCTGCGAATCTTCAAAAGAGCCGAAGCGACAGTTCTGCTGCTGTTTTTATGGCCCACACAATCTTACCTAACCGAAGCCCAATTGAAAAACTTTCCCACAGGCCCCCCACAGTTAACCGACTTTAAAAACGAGAATAAAAACTATCAATTTCCTCAAACAGAGAACCACCAAGAGCCACCGCTACAGAGAGAGAGAGGGGGAGGGGGAGGGAGAGAGAGAGATGATAAACGATGCAAACAACTTTTGAGAGAGTGAAAATTGTTGGAATTGGAAGCAGCCGCAGAAAAGCAGAAAAGTTCCGGCTTCGGGTTAGATAGATTCCAAAAGAAAACTTTACTTTGCAACAACTCTCTGCGAAAATTCACAATTATTAAAAGAAAAGATCACGGGGAAAAACTGAAACAAACAAACAAACAGAAAGAAAGAAAGAAAAACACTGCCAAACTGAAAGAAAAGCACACGCTTGGAACACAATGACACTGACGAGTGCAATTTTTCCGCTACAAATTTCCACAGAAAAGAAATTAAAGACTTTCTACAGCGGCTTCTCTCTCTCTCTCTCCCTCTCTCTCTGCATCTCTCTTTCGATACGAAATTAAATGCCAGCGCAAGGTGAGGGACTGAGCAGAAAAGAAACAAAATACTCGTAGGAAACAAAACTGCACAACGATTTTCCCGGTCATTAAAAGTAAAACAAAATACTTTTACTATCGAGTGGAAATGTAGATGGGGGGAGGGGGGGGTTTGCATGTAGCATTTTCCTCACGGACTCACGTGTTTATGAATCGAATGGCAGACGTGGCAGCAGCCAGCGCTGGTCAAACATGGAAAGCGGAAGGAAGCGGAAACGAAAAGGGAAAACCAATGAAACTTCAG
This sequence comes from Drosophila helvetica, assembly GCA_963969585.1. Lineage (NCBI taxonomy): Eukaryota > Metazoa > Arthropoda > Insecta > Diptera > Drosophilidae > Drosophila > Drosophila helvetica. Next base: position 54,947,661 of record OZ018402.1, read on the forward strand.
GAAATGAGGTTCCAAAAGGAAATGTGTGCTGAAAGTTTTACGAGTCCAAGGATTGCAGTGGAAACTTCGATTATACGTAAAGCAATTACACTCGCAGAAAAATAAATATAAATAAATATTTAAAGAAAATATTCTGTTCTTAAATGCAAAACCTATACAAAAAAAAACGTTTAAACCATACTTTCTTTTTTAAGAAAAACTCCAACTAAAATTGGGTTTTCAATTTCCGCTGCACATCCACGAAAAAAAAGGCATCACAAATTCCACACACACACAAACCATCAAACAAAGTTTGAAACAAGCAGAAAGCTGGTGTCGTCGAATGTTTTTCCACCGAATTACATATTTATTAAATCACACCCCAAAGCAGGAGGTGGCTGTCGCTGTTCTGGCCATAATCCTAGGTGTGAAAACGGAATCCACACAGCGTGCCAAAGGGCTAAGGTCAGCAGCAGCAGCACCAGCAGCCGCACAGGTTGCAGAGAGCAAAGTTTGGATTCATAATGGAATCTCGAGAGCAGCAGAAAATGTAGTTAAATACCTGTTTTTATGGAGGGGCTGACAAAGTTGTTGGCTTAGTTTAATTAAAGCCATGGCTGGGAGAAAATGTTTCAAGGATGTTCCAAAGAAAAAGTGGGGATAACATATTGGAAATCATATTTCTCTCTCTTGATTTTTAGTTCTCTTATTTTGAGCTCTTAAAACACCTAAGAGGTGTGCTGCTTGTTTCCCCACCATTAATTTTGCAATCATTAATTGTTTGTAGAATGTAGAATTCCTTTTTTTTTGCAGACCGTTTAGGTAATGTGCCAACGCTTTTTTTTGGGCATTGCCACACATCAAACCAATCCAATGGCCGTTTGTTTGGTTATTTTTAAGCGCTGACAGCAATAAAAACCATCTAAGAGATACTCGCAGAATAAATGGCAGAAGAAGTACGAATATCTCTATTCATTCGGTTGCCAGTAAGCCAGAACTTCGATCAGGCCTTGAGGAGAACTACTCGTATTCGGTTTCTGATTTCTGATTTCTGGTTTTTATTTTTTACTTTTCCGAATCCGTTTCTTCTGTTTCTTGTCTTTGGTTGTTGGTTGTTGGTTGTTTTTAGCTGCACAATTACTAGGCAGAATTTATGGCCGGAGCGTCGCGGTGTAAATCTTTAAGTAGTCATGGCAGTAGCCCATACCCCATCCCCATCCCCTTACCCATACCCCATAGACAAGGTTCGCATCGCCTAATGCGATTTGGCCCTCCACTTCTTCGAGGGGCGGGGGTGGGGGCCAAAGACCTCACTGCAGCTTTATGACATTCGTTTTGGTTGTGGTTTTGGGCCTGGTTGTTGGAGTGCAGACCGTAGACCCTCTTCCATCTATGGTTCATCAATTTGCGGTGCGTTTCGGGGCAGCAGAGGCTGCCACTGCCACAGCCACTGCCACTGGCACTGCGACTGCGGCATCGTTAGCTGCATTAGACGGATCGATGCCATTGATAGATGGGCCTGCCTCCGGCCACTAAATCATTGTAATTTTCACACGCTCCCAGAGAACGAGGAGGAGGCACCACTCCACTCGTCCATAAGATCACAGAGTTATTAGAAGAGGCTGCGGCTGGCCCCCCGAAGCGTTGGAGACTGGACAGGGCCTTTGTTCTGGTTTTTATGAGGGGCAAATGGTTTATGGCTGAAGGAAAGTTATGTTTCTTTGGCAGAACCAAAGGTAAAAGCTAGAGAGCAGCTGGTTGTAATTGCGTTTTGGGTTCTATGCTGAAATTAAAGGTTTAAAGCAAAGATATAATTTTTAAAATTATTTCTATAATATTTCAAGTATTTTTAAAAAGATTCCCAATTCCCATCATTTTTCAAGGAAACTTTTCTTAATATTTTCTCTTAAGTGCAAGGATTTGTAGCTATCCCCCGACTAAAATATTTTAAAATATTTACTATTATTTGCACAATATTTGGGAACTGTCGACTGTCGTACTCCAACTGGTTTTCTGGCTTAACTGGTTTCCATTCGAAATTTCTATACTTATCATTACTATGCGCCATTATCATCCGTCCAACGCCTCATCAAACTTCCACCCCAAGATCATAAAAACCAGCAAAAAAAACCCAAAACAAACCAAAACGCAGTCGTCTTGTGGCTACATTTTTTAGAAATTATTTGTACGCCCAAACACCAAACAGCAAACACAGAAGAAAAAAAGCGAAACTTCGAGTACCAGCTACTGCTGCTGTGGAGAAAGAGGTACGAAAAAAATCAATCACTTTCACTGCCGGCCAGGCCAGAGAGAGGTTTGTCATAGCCGTAGCGGGGTCTATTCGGGTTTGGCTTTGGCTCTGGTCTCTCTCTCTCTCTCTCTCTGTGTGTGTGTCTCTTGGCCTGGTCTTACGTTGCCGACAATTTTTATTGCTGCTTTTCACCCATTTACGCCACAAAACCAATCTCTACCACGTACCACAAAACCGAAAACAAACGTAAATAATGGGAAAACCAATAAAAGAAGGCTAATGTTTGATACCCTCAAAGATTGAGCGTTTTTATGGCTGAAGATCTACGATTACTCCGACTATTTTCCATTCCAATTACTTGCTCAAAGGTAAATACTCTCCGCTCTGGTTAGGGTATACCACGAAAAAAGAAGGTTTAACCGAAACCCGTTTCGCTTTTTATTTCGAATGCAAAAGCCAAAGACAACGTCTGGGAGGAGGGAAACAGAGAGACACCCGCACCGAGAGCCCCGGGAAAATTATGCTACTTGAACGTTCACTGAACCCACGATCGCTCCATCTAAGAGTACATACTATATATCCCTCTTCCCCTCCCTCCCCTAGGCTGCTGCTGCTGCTGTTAGATCTCTGCTGGTTTCTGGTTTATTGTCAAAGCTGTCAAGTCAAAAGTTCACAAGCGAAAAATGTTAAACAGTCCGCAGCCCCCGTCCCAGCTCCAGTCCCAGTCCCAGCCCCAGTCCAGCCCCAGAATGAGGGTCGTCTATGGTGCAATAATCGCTTCAGAACATTTCAAAAGAAGTTTTCGGGGGTCTTGACATCCAGCGGGTAGTCTCCCATCCAGCATTGCCATTGCCCCCGTGCTCTGAAACGCAGCTGAGAAAAGTTTTCGACTTAATGGCCACTTTGCTCATTATAAGCCAACTAACGGCCAACAACTGAGTGGGAGATGGGAGATGGGGGGTGGAGGGGTGGAGGCCGAAAACTCTTTGTGGTTTCTGCGGTATTTACGGCTTTTCCCGCTGCAGTTTCTATGGCAAAAGCCTGAAGAAGGAGGAGCGGCAGCCCCACCATATATTGTGTGGCTGTGTGGCTGCCGCCTGTGGGTGCCTTTCAATTTTCACAAATTTTAATCTACTTCAAGCCGGAAAAGCCGCTCAAAGTTGGCGGCCACAGAGACCAGAGCAGCGTCACTCTATCGCACCGAGAGTGCGGGTTAAAGCCGGGGTTAAACGCACTAAAAGATTACCGTAAATACCATCCAGGAAGAGGCCTATGAAATAGGTTTTTCTCCTGTAATGTTCTCTTTTATTTCCTTTAATAAAATATATAAAAATAGAACCAAAGGAAAATCTACTCAATTTAGCACCATTCCATTTAATTAACCAGCACATTCCCTTCCTTATCGCCCCATGAGAAATCACATAAAAATAATGTGTGATTTATAAATAAAATGCCAACTTGGCATTAAATTTAAGAGCCTGGGCCAGAGGTTCTGGGCACACCCATCCAGAGCCCAGAGTCCACAGTCCCCTGGACAGTCCCAATCGACAATTAGAAGCCCAGTTAGCGGTACGCTTAGAGAGCGAGTGTTTGAGCGAATGACTCAGCCAACACTCCAGCCAGGCCAGGCCAGGCCAGCCCCAGACAATGCGCGCACTGACCCACATTGTGGCCAAAAAGAGTGTGTAAGCAGAGGCCAGAGGTAGGTAGGGGGTGGGGTGGTGTGGGGTGGGAGAAGTTAGGGCCATAAATCCAAGTGCTGGACAACATTTCCGGAATTTTGATGCATTTCACTCGGCGGAGGCCTGGAACTGTGGCAAGACTTTGCGTTAATAGAGTGTGAAAGAATGTTTGTTGGTTGCTGCTGCAACCGGAGAAGAGCCAGAGCCAGGGCCAGCAATTAAGTGCCAGACGAAGCTGAAGTGCCCTTTCTAGAGCTACTTACTGGCATCTCTCCCTCTCGTGAAAATGGCCAAGAATAATGAGAAAATAACTTGATTTAAGTGGAATCAGCAGTGGAAAAATGGTAAGAAATGGGGGGGAAAAGGGATATGTATGATAATTCGATTTGGAAATAATATTTCTGATCTAAAATGCCACGCCTCAAGGAACATTCATCAACTTTAAAGGTTTAAATGAGAAATGGACTATTGTTAGTGATGTCAGGAGCATACCCCATCCCTGCAGAAGGGTAAGACATACGAGTATGTATGAGAAAGAGCCCCAGAAAGAGCTGGCCAAAAGAGAAACGATTCCGCAAGCTCCATTTTCAAGTGTCTGTTAATTTACTTTACTGGCCAGCCCGCACCGCTTCTTCCGTCTTCAGTCGCTCTTTTGTTTGGTTCATGTTCATGTTTATGATTTAGTGTGTTAATTGTTTTTCCACAGAACTGCGGAAGGAAAGCACAGGCCAGTGGAGCACTGGAGCACAGCACTCAAAAGAACATCCATTAAGGGAAATCAGGCATTTTCTTTTGACATTTACAAGCCCCGGGACGAGACATGTGTAGGGAGAGAGCCTGCCCATAAATGACATCTCCATCGATTCGGTTTCTATTTATTTATTGAACCGAAATTCTGTGTACAAAAATGTCAGTTTCCCTCCCGATTTGATTGAAATTTGTTCAGTTGGGGAATGGGTGGATGGGGGGATGGGATGGCATGGAATCTTTTGCATAACATTGACACAATCCACAGGCAAACCCACAAAAGCCAAAACCAATACTAGTATCCCTAATGTCCTTATAGAGAAAAAAGGCAGAAAGAGCAGAAGGAGGAGGAGGAGGAGGGCCACTGGCAGTTCTAAATGTAATCGAAACCACAAAGCCAGCAGCAGCAGCAGAGGAGTGCGGGGAATGGGGGAATGGGGGAATGGGGGGACCCCACCATCACAT